>JABXJD010000199.1:65000-720000 GCA_013375575.1 Percina caprodes | reverse complement strand
TGAGTGCATCTTTGTTTCTTGCACATTATTAGAGAATTTATGCTGGTTATCATTAACACTGTGTGGGTGGAGGCTGTGTGTATAATGCAGTCTAGAAATGTACACAACTGCTCACATAACTATTTGTACAGTTACTCCAGGATTTCCAGGATAGTTCACATTTAATCTTTAGTATTTGTTCAGATTGTTATGAAAGTGAATAAGTGATTAAATAAGTGAGGAAATGACTTTAAATTGTTATTGAATCTTACTACAGTGTTACAAAATATTTCCCAACATTTAGGGCCCAACTTTAACGATCTACACGCCTGGCGTGAAGCGCCTGGTGCAGGTTTTAGGGCGTGTCCAAATCCACTTTTGCTAGTGGCAAGTGTGTTGTGGGCGTAATAACATGCAATAAACCAATCAGAGCGTCAGCTCCCATTCCCTTTAACAGCCAGGCGCGTTTGTACCTTGACACATTGGTGTTATGATGGAGGATTTGCTGAGCAGGAAGGAGAGATTTATAGAAGAAACTGATCTGTCTGTGTGTGACGTAAAGGCGCGCGAGCAGATCATATGACATTGTAATATTTACATTTTTGCATGTTGGTGTGCTGCTGCAAACAAACGTCCCTGTGTGTGTAACAAGCATAGTGTGTGTGCGTGCTTAGATGAATTTTACCAGCCTGTAAAAATAACAATGAAATGCTGCGTTATTGACTTCAGACCAGATTTATGTTGGTCAATGGCGCGATCACTTTCCACTGCCTCAAGACGGCAATATGGCAAGAATGCACCTGAACACACCTCCCCGTAAGACCAGCACGCCCATGGGTGCACTGATGGGTGCATGTGCATTTGCTATTTAAATGACGTGAGCGCTAGACAGGACAACTGCGTCGGTCTAAAACTAGAAAAGACACTTGCGTCCTGCTTTGTGCTGCACCGGGTTCAAGATCCTAGTCTGAGTCTTTTATTATGCTCTTTGTACATTAAATGAGCGTAAGGTCTTCATAAGAAAAAACTGATTTAGGAAGAAGAAAGAGAAAGGTAATAGGTTATGTATGGGATGCAATTAGAAACAGGAAGGAGTAGGACAACGAAAGCACAGTGGAAGTATATAACCCTGCCAATGTGTAAAAGTGGGGTCGGTTTAAGTGTTTTTCGCACGCTAAATTCACATGTGAAAGTTTACTATTAAAAGGTGACAAATCAAGGCTCCTCTTCACACTAATCCTGGAGCCACCTGGATCATTCTAATCAAACTGTTAGGTTTCAAATTCTCTTCTAAAATTAACATTTTGTCCATTCAATTGGCATGCCACAAAATATTACATTATACCAACAGCCACTTCTTCCATTGTTCTGTAGAAGACAACGGCCAGAGGCATGACACTCACAGTGGGAGCATGTTCAGAATCCTTCTCTGTTTCACCAACCTTCTGTTTTTTCAGCTTTGGGCGAGGTGATATAATATTTGTGAAACCCACTGAAAGTTGTGTGGAGCAGTGAACACAAAACACACACATTGACCAACCATTTTCTTGGAAGTCGATCCTGACTTTGTTAGACTCTGCACTGGTGGCTCTTGTCCAAGCTTGTCCCGCCTGCTGTTTGGTCCACGCGGTGATGTCGCACCAGTAGTACCCTCTGTCGGACAACTGGACGCCCGCTAGCCGAAACTGAAACTCTGCCGGACCGGACTTTATCAAAACCAGACTGTCTCTGAGGGGACAGAGAGAGCGATGAATACATTTCAAAATAAAAACGCAGACTCCAGTGCCTCCCTGAGAGTAACTGTTAATGTACAGATACGGACCTCCTGTTGGGGTCTGTGGCTCCTCCGTGCTGCAGGACGTTGTCCGGGCTGAGACTCATGATGGTTTTCACGGTGCCCTCCAGGCTGTCCTGCGATTGGATGAGCACTGAGTAACCCGCCTCACCGAGGTTCTCAGTGGCCACGATGCAGCTCATCTCAAAGGTAGCGCCGCCCACTGAGGCTTCACGGATGCGTTTGGCTACGACGTTCAGAGTGGGACCTGAAAATAATACCAGTCAATCAATCATAGAGCTGGGAAATATGGAGAAAATCAAATATCACGATACTTTTGACCAAATACATCAGTGTTGACACTGCCACGATATTGTAGGGTTGACTATTGGTGCTTCCACAAAACATGTACACAAAGAGATTTTAGATAAATAATTACCAATAATGTGGATATCATGACTAAGTGGGTAAAGGCAAAAAAATAGAACACGTCTGCAAGAGTAAATTCAGAAAAGTACATCACTTTACTGTAATGCAGCCTTTACAACCAGGAAAAGACAATGTTTGTGTCATATCACAATATCCAAAATTTAGGACGATATCCAGTCTCATTTCGATATAATATCCATATATTGCCAAGCTCTAATCAATCGAACAATCTACCCCCCCCAGAGAGTCTGACGGGGGAAATCCCCAAGAGGAAGTACACACACACACACACACACACACACACACACACACACACACACACACACACACACACACACACACACACACACACACACACACACACACACACACACACACACACACACACACACACACACACACACACACACACACACACACACACACACACACACACACACACACACACACACACACACACACACTCTCTATTTCAGTCCTACTTACTGAGCTTGGTGCCCTCAATTGAGCTAATTGAGCAGTGTGTGTGTGTGTGTGTGTGTGTGTGTGTGAGACAAAGGTCTACTGTTTTGTTGAAGGATTTTCTGAAGTCTGGAAATGATATGTAGACATTAGAGCTTATTCATAAAACTAAACAGCAGGGTTACTGTGACCGGCTGGCAGTGTTTTAGAGTTTTCATAATCATGAATGTGAGTTAATGGTTCCGTTTTTTTTTTTATTTCTCCCAAAAAGTACCTAAATAAATGCAACCTGGAGTAAATATTAATTTTACAATAGCAAAAAAAAAAAAAAAATCACTTTTTGTCGCTGCACAAGATTTGTATCTGTTGTAGGCCTGGACATAACCTGAGGCCCATGATCAGATTCATTTTGCCGATTCAAAATTTAGGTTGAAAGAATGGTTCAATAACTCAATAATATAATCTGCCCAACAGAGAAAAACCCAACAGATTAGGGCAGATAAATAAAGTTTCCTTACGTTTGGTATCCCATCGTACAGCCAGCTGCGAGCTCTGGTACTCGGCAGTATTCACGATGTCACCCTGGCTGTTAACACTCCAAGCAGACACAGTGCAGACATACTGGCCCATGTCAATCTCCTACAGACATGAATAAGTCAGTCATCAACATTACTAAGTTCATATTTAGTTACAATTAGAGCTCATCTAATGTTAACCTCGGGATGAAGAAACTTGCTGATAGTCACTGTTTTACACTGAAGTAGTAACAGTAATAGTAAAAATCCAGTTTTTAATAAAAGGACATTTTGGCCCAATGTTTTGGTAAAAATATATTAATTAATATTGTCATTGTTCTAAACAACTTGACAAAATTGACATCTTTCTTTTGTTTCTAATCTGGTCATCAGCTACAGTAGTAATCCGTCATGTTGATCACCTGAGTGTGGAGGAATCGCAGTTTAAATGTGTCGGGCTGGACTCTGGTCAGAGACATCACGCCGCTCTTCAGCCTGTCAGAATACATCGGTCCCGGCAACAGGTTGCCATAGCCGTCCAGGGAGCCAATGGGATGTGAGGTCTGAGGACCACCCCCTGTACCTGCAGGTGATTGGACAGAAAACAATGAGTTCATTTCTTTAAATGATTCTGTGGAAAAACGCATTAAAAAGACTTTTGACAAAGGCTGCTGTAAAAGTACCAGGAAGTGGGGTGTGCTCCCAGGTGACACCTAGGCGGCCTCCCAGGGATAGATGGGTAATGTTGGTGACACGGCATGCCAGCTCTGTGGGTTCAGCCGTCATCTTGGGGTTCAGCACAGCTTCAAGCGTCACCGTGAAGCTCGGTTCTGGGTAGAAAAAGAAATTAAATTAAACTCAATGTAATTACGTAGTTTCAACATTTAAACGCTTTTAATGACACAAGCATTAACAGTGTAATTCTATTAAGGGAAGGAGAGCCCTTCAAACCCAAATGCATTTTGAAAGGGGTGGCGATGGCGCAGTGGATAAGGTGTGTGAGATCAGAGTTCAATTCCCACTGCAATACATCAACCAATGTGTCCCTGAGCAAGACACTTCACCTCTAGCTGATCCAGAGGCGTGCCACCTCTGATATATGGCAATTGTAAGTTGCTTTGGATAAAAATGTCACCTAAATTACACCTAATGTAATGAAAGTAATGTAACAGGGCTAATCACTTGCCACAATCCTGTTCAGTTATTAAAGCAACACAATCCTAACCCCTACAGGGGTTAGAGATGAGGTGGGACGAGCCAGCTGCAACCACCATACCGCACTCTGTTCTAGGAAACACACCTAAAAACATTCAAGGCCTAATGAATGTAACAAAAGCCCAACCCAAACCCTTTGTGCTAAAAAACGCAGGGTATTCATGTCCTACAAAGTAAAACCATGTTATGGCTCAGCTTTCTCCACAATGTAGTGATTTCATTTAAGGTACGGCCAGTCTCGCAATCATTGGTTCCCCTTACAAATGAGCCCCTGTCACACATGTGCTTGACATTTTACATGTGGTTCTTGTGTTTGGGTCAGCGCCCAAATTTGGTATTTTGGTCCTTAAATAGAGCGAAGTGAAAGAGCCAGACAACAGATATAGAACTGACAGAACACTGTTACTTTCAGGTGGTGAGGCAGGTCCTCTTAGTCAGACAACCAGATTGCACCTTCACGCCTCAATGAACAGGAAACACACACACAGACTTCCACCTGCCTAACTGTGAAAGATATGTAACGCTTACAACATTTGTACATACAAGCAGTCACTGACACAAACCACACAGATACAGCAGAAACACTATTAATACAAGCACACACACGCAAGAGTGTGCCTGAGTGTGTGTTTGGCAAAGGAGTGGGTTTGCGTGATGTCATTTGGACGTCATACACACACACTGACTAATACACAGTTACCATCTGCTGTGACTGACACACACACACACACACACACACACACACACACACTGCCAACTAGCCACGCGCCTCTCTCGCTGACATGTTGCCTTATTTAGTAGAGCAGCTCGTCACCAGTTCATGAGTAGTACCAGTAAAACACAGTATACTGGATCTGACCGATATATTGTGTAAATTGACACATTCTGTATATTTCCAACAATGCCCAAATAATAATAATAATAATAAAAATCTATAATAAGGCGCCCAGATAGCTCAGTTGGTAGAGCGGCCGCCCATATATAGTGCCTGCAGCCCTTTGCTGCATGTCATTCCCCCTCTCTCTCTCCCCTTTCATGTATTTAGTTGTCCTGTGGAAATAAAGGCTGAAAATGCCTCCCCAAAATTGGTTTTTATAATAAAATCTGAAAATCTATGATTTTAACATCAATGAATTTTGCTGTAATCAATCCAATTTAAAATCTTAAAATTACAACATAATGTAATTTCAGACATTTTAAAAATAATTCAAGATCATGCAAAAAAAAAAAAAAACCAAAAAAGCTACAGTACTAAACCAGAATTTATTGAAATCAGTGGTTTATTAAGATCTAGCAGGTTCTTTTAGGGCTTAAAAGAATTATCAACAAATCCCACTGTGTTCGAGTTCAGATTAAGACGGATCCATATCATGACATAAACTGACCATGAGTACAATACTAAACAATAATCCAGAAAACAAACAAACAGCAAACAGCCATCCAAAAAGAAGAAAAGGCTCTATTAGTGTGTGGCTCGAGGAGGCAAAAGAATGAAAAAATAGGTCAATGTCAATACCAAAACAAGGGCTTTCATCTGCATCGCACTGCATGTGTTCATTTTAAGAAGCTACACTTGGTTAGAGGCGCTTAGTTTGCAGTGAATGTAATGGTGACAAACAGTATATCTCATTCATTATTCTTTATTCTTTCTGCATTAGCAAACACTGTTCAGTTCAGACAGGGAAACCACTAATACCATTTCATTTCCATTGTTGATTAATCTACCAATAATGTTCTCTATTACTAACGATTTAAATGTCAGCAAATGGAGAAACATGTCCTCAAAAGGTATCCAGAGCCCACACTGCTGTTTCCAGTGTCTTGGTTTGTCTGTTTGCCCAACGGTCAAAAAACCCTAAAGATATTCAGTTTATTATCATAAAAAGGCCAACAGGGGCCACGTAGCATATGGACACACACAAACACTCACAGTCCAGAAGCCGGGCATTCACTGGAACGTGTTTTCTGCTTCGGCTCATTTACAGGTGGGCTGACCGCCATCGCAATATGTTTGCCAACAATCAGGGGAGAGGAAAGTGAACTGCTACTGTTGGCAAGAAACAGTGCAACAAAACTAGCCAGAGAGTTGAACTCCCAACGATGGCAGAGTTGGCAGTTTCCAGGAACAGAAGAAATGCTGTATTCTGCCAAAACAAAGACATGTGAGACAGACTGGAGTGTGCAGGCGTGTGTGTAGACTGCGATGGGAAAACCAGATACGAACAAGCCACTGGATCCATTCCCTCTTTCTGTCAACACTCTCTGTGTCTCCCAGGACAGAGGACGAGACCTGGCCGACACACACTGAACAGATGCATGTTCTTTTCTACGTCACAGATTACAGCTAAATGTAGTCAGATTGCTGTGTGCGCATGCAGACTACAGTCATCGGTTACCAACCATGCCAGGCTTCCAAATAACTTAATTCTAAACAGAGACAGTTATTTCTACACAGCCAAATATTAATATGCACTACCTTAACATTTAGCATCATTCTACAGTATGCAGGTGTGCAAAAATGAAACATTCGCCATGTTTGTCATGTATGTAATATAAATGTATAAAGGCTGAAAAATAAATACTCCTCAAATAATAGATGTAGTGTGAAAATCATGCCAACATTGGCTCCACACAGACAAACTGCACTGGTTATAAGAGCAGAGCACTGAACAGCCTAGATGCTAAACATCATAAAACCACACACTGGAGTTTCATACAGCCTGTGGCGATGCACAGCCTCCTTAATTTAGCTGCTTTCTATTTCACTGAAGGGCAGATTTTCACTGAGTTTAGGAAGCTGCTGCAGAGCTGCAGGAAGCATCTTAAACTGTGTCCTTTAGAAAAGAAAAGTGCTAAGTGCTTTTCATCAGCCAATCCTGTATGAACAAAAGCAAGAAGCACTGAAGACTAGAGCCCGACCGATATATCAGCGGTCCGATATTAGGCATTTCCCGATATATATCGGCATTTATAATGGTGGATTTAAAAAAGATTTTTTTTCTTCTAATTCTGATAAATGAATATTTAAAAAATAAAAACAGAATGTCAACCATGTTTTGAGCTTTTGTGTTGCATAGTTTGTCCACCAGAGGGCGCTCTACAACGTCACTGTTAGCAAAGCTGATTTTTTTTTGTTAATGTGTTTTGTTCATAGGACTTTAAGTGTCATATCTAAAGATTGTATTTTAATACATTTATTAGGCCTTTAACATATTTTGATGTTCCTCTGTTCTGTTGTGACAAAACAAATTATTATTTTAGTGAGAACTCAAATAACAACAAATAACTAATGTTAAGGAAATCTGTTTTGTTACGCGTTTCTGGATTATATTATTTATATATTGGCCGATATATCGTCATGTCGGATTTTTAAATATTGGTATTGGCCTTAAAAATCCTTTATTGGTCGGACTCTACTGAAGACCTTTACATTACAGTCGACAGATGCCTATGTCAAAAAACAACTTACTTAAACACACATTGGGAGTAATTTGGGATTCAGTGTCTTGCTCAAGGACTACAACATGTGTACTGGAGGTGAGAATCGCACAACAACATTAATGGCCAACCTGTTCTGCCTACAGCAAGCTGAAACGCCCATACATAGAGAAAAATGACTTTTCACAAGTCGCTAAGGCTCACTGCCATTAGCACAGTGTGAACAAATGCAGGCCCCTCATTCACTTCAATGACAATCAATACGTGCAAGCGCAGAGTCCTTGTAGATTACTTTGGAACCTAATTCTACGGTTTACCTTGCAATCATCTAGACAGAACTATTATCACGATAACGCTCCACAGTTGTAAAAAGGCCAGTCTCCTAACATTATAAACCGCTGTGCAGTGTTTGACATGGTGAGCCTTGAACCTCGTGGATCTATTACTCAAACTGGAATTGCTCAATAGCCTTTGTTACTGATACTTGAAGGGACATGGCCGCACCAACAGTCAATATTAATGAGCGCAGCTTTAATATGAAGCCGTGTTGGTTATACTCCATGCTGTATGAAGACACATGCCTTTATATCCTTTCCTCATGGTCCACCTGGCCCTCGCTGGTCAGCTGGGAGACACACTCCTGACGGGGTGTCTGCACCGAGGTCTCAGGGTGTCCTATCAGCCATGCTGGAACACTTCCAAATGAGTTGGAGTGGATGGGGGGGGTGACCTTACCCAGTGTGGGGGAGCAGCTGAACACAGAGATCCACTAATATTGCTGAATTCCTAATCCTGTCCTAACAAGAGGCCGGCCAGGCTGCAGAGAAACCTGGTTTGGACTGTTAACATCCATTGTGCTGCTCTGAGCAAGTGATTGCAAAAAGATGTACTGGTTTAAGTGGCTCAGCGGCTTTCTGTTTTTCCACCACAGAAGCGGAAATGTTGATCCTCATCTGGATCAAGAAGAAGCAGAAGTTAAATTCCGGCTCAGGGGAGTGTTGGGACACATCGAGCCAGTTCTCCAGTTGGGCCTGGGATCAATCACATTTACCTCATATCCCTACCGGAGTGCTAATTGAAAGCAAGACTATGCTAGAAACAGGCAGTCTGTCTCTTTCAAACTCTTTTTTTCCAACACAGGAAGCTGAAAAAAAAAAATAGCCGTCTGCCAGTGTCTTAATGAGTCAACATTTGGTATCCCATTTCCTTGTTCAACCCATGGTACAAAAAGATAACATAATAATGTATTAAATAATGACATAAGAATCACTATAAAGAGACTATAACAACTCTACAGCTATAGCTACTGTGGTGAATGATTGTCATGATGTTGTTTCCATATTATTACTTTTGGAAGTATAAGGTTACCATAATCAATAGAAATGATAGATAACACCACGTTAACAACCATCCTCCAAGTTCTGCTGTTCTTGTCCTTTGGTTGCATTCTATAAAGTAAAAGTTCACTATTAAAAAATAGATTACTTTAAATTGACTAAATGTGAGGACAACACTAGTAGTTTGTATAAAAAAACAAAAACAGGATGGGTTAAAACTTTACAAGCAACAGCTTGAGAACAAAAAGCTGCATCCCACATTCATAGTTGCTTGGTGTGGAAAAGCCGCTAGAACAGTAAAATAATCTGCCATCAGTACTAATTGAATATAAGTAAAAAGCCATATCTATCCGGCGTTCCACTTCCCGGATTGCTCCGGTGCCACCGGAAATTCCTCACGTCGGCCGGGTGTCCGTCTCCTTCCACTTTCTTTGTGTTGATGTTCTAAACTCTGGTGGATTTCTGAGGACTATGGTTAACTGCTCCTCGCATCTCTGCAGGGTAAATCCAGACAGCTAGCTAGACTATCTGTCCAATCAGAGTTTTCTGTTGCATGACTAAAACAACCTTTAAACGTACACGTGATCCAGCAAAACAAGTTCCTTCCCGAGGCTATTTTGCAGCGGCACCATGACTCCGTCTGGTACTTAGCGCCGCCCTTGACGACTGTTATTGGTTTAAAGAAATGCCAATAAACCAGAGCACGTTTTTCTCCCATCCCGCAATACTATGTAGTCAGACCCTCCTCCTCAGCATTGTGGACTACAGAATTTAAATATACAAACTCTTATACTGTATATATTCATAAACATTCTGATAAGCTATGAAAAATAAGAAATATGAGCTGGCATGAAATACAGGCAGGCCTTTATTGAGTGAAGTGCCTTTAATGACAAAAATTCCAGCTGATACAACAGCACGCACACAGGGGGAGTGTAGCCAAGGGTGAGAGGAGTTACACCCTCTTCAACTGAGTGTGTGTGTGTGTGTGTGTGTGTGTTCCTGCCGTGGGGAGTTACTAAACAAGTTCTCAAACTGTTTTTGTGCTTCCTGGTAGGCTTTGCAGCAAAGCATTGTGGGAGGAGTGGGCAACCTCAAGGCCATACATCAATAGAATAGGAACTGACTGGTTGACAACACACACACACACACACACACACACACACACACACACACACACACACACACACACACACACACACACACACACACACACACACACACACACACACACACACACACACACACACACACACACACACACACACACACACACACACACACACACACACACACACACACACACAAGAGGAATGAGGATAAAATATATGAGCTGCAGTCAATTAGAAATGTTGCTCTCATGGTGTGTGTCGGCATATGCAGTTTGAAAGAATGTAAACCCTCAGGCTACAATGTAGGAATTCTACCAGTGAGATCACACACACACACACACACACACACACACACACACACACACACACACACACACACACACACACACACACACACACACACACACACACACACACACACACACACACACACACACACACACACACACACACACACACACACACACACACACACACACACACACACACACACACACACACACACACACACTATTTAAATGTAACATGGATCCTTAAGGCATTTGGATACTTCTTTGTATCAAGATGGTACAAGATGTTCGTTATTTTAACTAAAGGCTCCAGTTGACATACAGTACAGGATGTAGGATTCTTAACAGCACTACAACCAGAAAACACTCTGTACTATCCACTGACAATTACTCATTTTGGTTAAAAACAAGTCAGCCAAATGGATGGGTCAGGCTTAGTGTTTAGCTAATTATTTGCCAATGTAGATGCCCTGTACCGTAAGTATTGATTATTGAAACTGTTGATATGACACCTCATTGTTGTCATTCTGAAACTACCCTGGTTAATTAAATGAAAAAAAAACTGTTATCAGTTCTGCAGAACATCTTCCCAAGAGTCCTATGTCTGGTATAGTTCCTGAATTTTAACAAAAGAAAACATTTTCTAATTTTACTGGCATCTTTAAAGTTGCAGCTCATGTTAGGGTAAGAGTTGAGAAAACAAGAAACTCTAGATTAAAAATACATTGGTAAACCCAGTCAGCCCACACCTTCAGCTCTATCATTGCTGAGAAAAATGCAAAATGTTGCTTTTTCCTTCATTCCCACTATAAACCAAAGTCTTCCGCTTTAATTTAAAATACTCACATTGCAATGACATTGTATGTACTGTACGTACTTCCTGTGTATATGTGCAGTTTATAAGTAAATGTTTTCATGTGTCCTATGTGTGTGGAGCATGAAGGTGCTACAACTTGCATTTCATTGTGCAACTCTGTATTGCAGAATGACAACTAAGAGTAACCTTGGACCTGAAGTCAGATTCATGCCATTTCTGTGTTTAAAAGCTTTTAAATAAATGGAGGAAGTTGTTGACTACAGAGTAGGGAAGTCACAGCTAAAAAAAAACAATGTGCAAAACATGTCAGACAGGAAGTGACCGCAAAGGCACGAAAACACAGTAAAGAGATGTATTGAAGTGATAACAGTCTGTCAAGTGTTCCTGCTCTGAATTAGGACTGCATGAATATTGTTATTGACCCTCCCAAAAAAAAATGGAAGTAATTCACCACTGCAAAATGTTTTTTAATTTATAATAGAAAAGTTTTTTTTTTTTTTAATAAAAATATTTAGTGGAATTTCAATCTTGACAAAATTAAAAAAAAAAATCTACAGGAACTCTAAAATGCAATTGATATCGTGAAATTGCTCCCCATCAAAAGAAGCATTTCCTAATTTTCCTCAGATCCAATTCCCTGACTGATTAATACACACATTATTGAATGGAAGAGGGAAGAATATGGCAGAATTTGACTGATCTAAAATCAGAATGTTCAGGGATTTACGAGTTAGTGACAAGTTTCTATATTTTAATTTGGTCTAATTTCTAATTGATGTCCATATCATGTGGCACCCATCCATTCTAAACTCTCTAGAGGTAAGCAAGTAATGTGAGGGGTTTTGGAATTGAACTGACAATATTAATACCAAGAAGTACCAAAGCAAACTGGACTCCATAAGTGTTTTCTTCTCTACATACAGTACCACAAAAAGGGAAGTGGCAACTTCCCTAAAATAAAAAAAAAAAATGACACTCTGGCACTTGTGCTCATGCTAAACTTTTAGTAAGTCAATATGCCAAAAAACTTCCTGGGAATTCCTAAAAGCATTAAATATAGTACTGTAGCTGAACTCAGAGCGATTATGAAACAAGTGTTTGTTTATTCATTAAAGTCCATTTTTATTTCATTGGGAATTTGTCAGCAATCCAACTGCTATGACATAACAGCAGCTGGCGTTCTGATCAGTCAGAGCACTCCTTTCAATCTGCCCGTCCTTCCATCAATATCACAACAGTTCTGCTTTCTGTCAAAAGCTAAAATGGGTGAGGTGTGAACAGTGCCAAAAACATCCAAAGTTTGGCTCTCTTTATTTGAGGCGCCCGGATAGCCCAGTTGGTAGAGCGGGCGCCCGTATATAGAGGATTACTCCTCGACGCAGTGGGCCCGGGTTCAACTCCGACCTGGGACCCTTTGCTCCATGTCATCCCCCTCTCTCCCCTTTCATGTCTTCAGCTGTCCTGTCAAAAATGAAAATGCCCTAAAAAATCTTTTAAAAATAAATCTTTATTTGAAAAGGTTATTGAGAATCTTTGTTTCCGGAGACATGATTTCTGTCCACTGCGACTAAGTTCTGTAACAATAGACCTTAATGTCATTGTCATCCTCCAGCTTACGCTACATCTACACTACTACGATTTCATGTAAAGCGTTTTGAGAAAAAAAAAAAAGATCTTCGTTGTCGATCCACACAGTTGTCCATCCATATTAACATGTCTGACAACACAGATCACATGACCATCCACATGCACTGTGTTCCGGTGTAAAACAGAAGCAGATTGTCTGACTTCACTTCAAATCATGGATGTATACCTTGAAAATACAGAAAATACTTTGGAGAAAGAACAATGGCAAAAAGTAAGACCAGGGATTTATTTGCTTCGGCCGATAACAAGGTTGACCGATTAAGTCTAGTACCCGAGATTCCAAAGGCCTAAGTTCCAAGGGTCTCACTTTGGGCCCACCCAGACTACAAAGCAACCCCGGCGTTTTCAAACTGAAATGGGGGGCAGCAGTGTTTCCGAATGTCTCCGTTGTAGGGGCTTGGAAACGCCAGAGCAGTGTGGACGCAAGGCCTAAATGTAGCAAAAGACAAAACGCTGTAGTGTAGAGATGTAGCCTTCATCATATGATCGATACATCAAGAGTCCAATCCAACTAGCTAGGGGTGGGAATCACCAGATGCCTCCCGATATGACATCATCACGATACTCATGCCATGATACGATATTATTGCGATTTTAAACATATTGCAATATTCTGAGATGTATTGCAATTTATAACCTTTTTTCCAACTTCTAACTTTTCCCAATTTCAAATGATGTCCCCAAAAAGAAACATTGTCAACATCTGTTTTATCTAAAAAGATACATTTCTCCGTTTGTTCACATCACTTCAGTTCTATTGCTGTAAAATGGGATAGTCCAGCAGACAAACTGACCAACACATACATATATAATGAAAGCTCGATACTTGGCGCCTGAGTATTGATACAGCATTGCCACTAAAAATATCGGGATGCTATCCTGTATCGATTCCCCCCCACCCCTACAACTAGCATGTCCGAGCTCACAGACACACCTTTCCAACTGCCAAAACTCTCTAGATGGAACGTTCACACCTTTATGTGAAGACATAAAGACGTAGAGTTAATTAGTGCATAGTGCGTACCGAATCAAAGAAAGTCGTGTCCCAAACCCTAAACCCTGTTAACGGTTCAGCCGGTTAAAAATCACATTTAATCAGTTACTTGTATTGTTCCTTACAGGCCTGATTGGAACATCCTTCTTAAGAGACTAAATCAGAGAGACAAAGGTGTGAATGAGCATCCTAATATTTATCACTATGTTTATTTAGGAAGAAAGAAAGAAACCGATTCCATATCTAATTGCATATCCAACACATCCGTTCCCAAGTACATCTCCCAACATGATCACATTCAAAAACGCAGTGAAAGAGGCAGACAGACCACCCACCATGCCAGTAATTGATTGCTGTGCCGACTGCATTTGACACGACTGCTCTTTAGAGGCAGGATCAGAGCATCACACACACCCCCACCCCACCCCACACACACACACACACACATACATACAGCATACCCAGAGGTAGCAGAGCGCAGGACAGGCATTACTAATCAATTGTCCTCTCAGCAGGATTCGACAGTCTGACTAGAGGAGAGCTTCCCTTTGAGATGCCAGATTCCTCTGTGGCACTGCAGCACTGTTACACATCCACGAATCATGAAATCATACAGAAACAACATGCACGTGGTCCTTTCCAGCTACTATCACCTCATTTTCTTTCAATTATCCAATGAGCTGTCCCCAAATACAAACATACACCCATCTTCGATAAAGGCTGCCAACAGTGGACAGCAACTCTCTCTCTCCAGTACTAGCGCAAATACATATTGACAAAATCAAATATTATGGACCACACAAGAAATGTTTATATGGCCTTCATTATTAGTAACCAGAACATGATGTCCACAATATTACAATCTAAGGAGACCATGTCCAAAACACCCAGTTCAGAGCACTGATACCATCACCACAGAAACCATCAGTCAAATATCTACAACATCAAACAGTTGGCTGTGGATTCAATATGCTCATTCATAACTTGACTTAATACTAATAAGGTAGATTATAAAAGTCAAAATTATACGACACAATTAATAGGGACAAGATTGTAGGTGAGAATGTATGTCATTACTGTCATAAGGTCACAACACAATGATGTGTTTTCATTTTCTATTTCATTTTCTGGTAGAAATCTGCTTCTTTATGCAAATGATCGGATGTCTGCAGCTCTTTAAACATTTCAAAGTGAAACATAAACCAGAAGACTTTTTTTTTTTCCACTCACTGATCTGCGCCACCTTCACTGTTACAGGGCTGGAGGTTTTCTCGGCTGCCATGTGCCACCTCCCTCCTCCTCCCGAGCTCCTTCCTCCTTTCTCGATGAAGGCTCGGATGCGGCAGGCGTACACCCCAGCGTCCTCCCCGCTCACCCCCCTCACCCCCAGCCTGTACTCTCCGACTCCCGTCCGCTCCAGGCTCGCCTCCCCTCGCTTTCCTTGCACACCGCTCGAGGACGTGTTCGAGATCACCACCCCGCTCAGCTCCATGGTGATCATTTCGCGACCGTTGGCCAACCAGGTCACTTCCAGGGCGAGGGCGGGGAGGTTGTCGGCGGCGACATAGCAGACGAGGGTCAGCTTCTCGCCGGGGGAGAGCAGCAGAGGCGTGGAGGAGGAAGAGGAAGTCTTCACACTGAGGGACTGGCCTTGAGAGGACGGAGACAGAGACAGCATCAGGCACATCATCCTTATGTGAACATACTGCAACAAGATTAAGGATTAACAAATGGTGCTTTGGTTTTTAATACGTCCTACAATTTAGTTATTAATTTATTATTTATCCTGCAGAAAGACAACACTGGACTTTACAGAAGACACATAGCGGTGTTTTGTAAGTCAAAGGGTGCACTTCAAATCAGGTTCAAAGAGTTAATCAAAATACTATTTAAATTATGATGATGAATTTTCAGAATAATTCTATAATATATATAATGAATATAATAAACTTTTTAACATCAAGGTTATCCACTGCGATGGATATGAGAAGCAGAGACAAGATAAAGGAAAGTGTAATATATAAATGCCAGAGATTTAGAGGAACGTGCAGGTGTACTTTTCAGCAGTGACTTTTTATTTAAAAAAATAAAATAAAAAAAGTCTTTATCGGTGCATCTTTAACAGTTGGATTGGTCTCCATTAACAACCGAGACAGCAGTATGTGGGTAAGAGACTCTGTTTGGTGTCTGGAAAAGGACAAAAGACACAAAGCCCGCTCTGTTTGACTTTTCTCATCCTCTTTACTCAAGTCAGTAAGTCAATATGAACTGACTGGCACACAATAGACCTGAGACCTGTATGTATGTGTGTGTGTGTGTGTGTGTGTGTGTGTGTGTGTGTGTGTGTGTGTGTGTGTACTGCTCATCTCTGGTTTCATTACAAACCACTGGGTGTTTTCCAGCACTTGAGGATATGGTAGCCTAGAAAGATATAAGATATGGTGACCACAGTAACCACAATGAATGAGTGAGAGACAGAGCGTGTGAGTGTAGGGGGCCTCTCTGCGTACAGAATAAGACACACAGTGAGGGTCACGAGCCTCCTGGGACAGAGCGAAGCAGACAGAAGAAAAAGTCTCACAGGATGAGTAGAGGATGCCATTAAAATAATGACAGCCACACAACAGAGAGGACACTCTCCCACGTCCCTCCCTCTCTCCTCATCCTTTATTTTCTCCCAGTATCACATCCAACACAGTAGCACAGGAAACTGTGAAAGACATGCAGTGCAGGATACCTTTTATTTTTTAATCAAGAACCAAAATGGAGATTTGAGGCTTATCTATTGCTCCCTTTAGAGTACTTATCTACAACATCTTATTACTACAGCACAACTACTTCAGTCGCATTGTTAAGGATGTGAAGGAAACCCCTTAATGCCAAGTTTATGTTGCACAGGATCACTTAGGGTAGGGTCTGAAACCATTAAAAGTATGCTGAATTAGCTCTTGTCTGCGTGTTCACATTTGACTGAGGTATGACTCCGAAAATGAGTTTTTAAACTAATTACGCTTCACGTCTCTCCATCCACGCCCCCAAAATTGGAAAACCTCTGATGTAGACAGGCCTAGGGTTTTAAAGGGAGCTTTTGAAGTCTGGATTTACCATCTGCTACTATCTTTTAAGTTACCGAATTCAAAGTTTTCTCACAGATATGAGGACACATGCACGGAGCTAAGGCTGGGCAACAAAGCACCAACCAACGTGGCTGAAACACCCGCCAAAGAAATGTCTATTTGGGGCGTGTCTCATGCTTCCCGTCTGCTTTAGCGTTGCAGAATCCAGCCTGACATTAGTTTAATCCCTCTGTAGTGGTCTATTAACATACAAACAACCTTATATACCACACACCAACTAACATACAGAGAATCTGCTGTAGGCATTTTGTTACGACTACTGTTAGTTGCCTACAGCAGCAGTGACTTTTTAAGATTGCCAAATGAGGAGAAGAAACCCAATACAAGTCATAAAAGGTCACAGAGCAGAGACAGACTGAACTCATGTTGTACTGCAAATATTACTGCATTTACAGCTGCTACGCTGATAGATAGTAATTCTGTGATAATACTTGTACTGTAGCTCCTGCTGTTAGGACTGCCTTTCTTTATCTTACCTGTAGGAGTTACAGCCACAGTTCCCATCTCTTTTGTGCTCTCCACGATTTTGATCCATTTCCCTCCAATTTCATACGTCCATTCAGTTCCGTTGCATTCATAAATCCCCTCATCAGACGTCGTCACTTTGGAAATCACCAGTTCAAAAAATCCATTCTTCCCGGGAACCAATCGGATGCCTCCATCAGCGTAGCGCCGGGTGTACTTGGCCCCTGTGACCACGTCTCCCTGAGGGCCAAAAGACAGAATTTCCTCCGATGTTGCTCCCCTCTTCACCGACCAGGTGACGGAGAGGTAGGTGGAGTGGGTAAGCTCCCGGGTGACGTTGCAGGAGAGTGCGAGGTCACTTCCTTCTGGGATGACTGGGGGCGGGGTCAGGGGCGAGACCTTGAGGGTGTTGAGGATGACTGATGGGGAAAACAGACAAAATAGTTTTAGGAATACGATAACATTGTAACAAGGTGAACACGCGCACGCACACACACAAGCTAAAACCTCTTGCTCATTAAAAATAGTTTACATATTTTCTTTTTCAGCACTTTTTATTCATCTTTGCTGTTACTTGTGCAGAACTTGGTGATAAAATCAGCGGCATATTTGCATTTCCTCCCAATTTTTCTTCATTGTCTTTTACTGGAGGCATATTCTGAGCTGTGTGCAAGAAGATCTTGTTTACTGCAATAATATGTTTAAACCCATTTCGACTGTAACAAAACTGCTTATTGTTTCGGTGAAAAGCAATGACATGGCGACATAATAAAAAGGTACGAAATGCTTTGTTCTGCCGTCTTCACAGCCCACCTCCGACACGGTGATGTCGAGCAGGGGAAAACTTTGTTTATGTGTAGGAAATAAGCCTGAGAGAGATATATCTGATATCTGATTGAAAACAGACATGGTAAAGTGGAAGTGCATATGTAAAAACTAAAATAACTTCAAAAGGGAGTGAAAATGACAAACATAATTTTATCCAAAAAATAGGTCAAAGATTCAATAATAAATAAATGCAGGAATTTATTAGGGGGAGTGACAGAATCATAAATAATGATGACTCATTATGTCACACTGAAGTCAGATTCTGGTTACACTTAAAGTTGGGATATGATTAAGCTCTACTACGCTTGTCAAGGTCTCTAGCTGTAGGAGAGCCCTAGATAAGGCTGTACATTTCTGATTGTGTGTATATGGAACGCAGCCAGAGGAGTTTTCATAAAAGTTAGTGACCTGCCTGCTCAGTTAAACTGGCCTTGCTTTGTTCTGATAAGGAAAACGTTCGGCTGCTAAATGTGGCATGCAAGAGTCTGAGTAAGTCTTAAGAGAAGAGACTTTTACCATCTGCTTCATTCTGACATTTAATGAAGGCCGATGAGTCACTGTCGGTCTGTGAGAGGAAATTAAAAAGTTGGGGAACTTGTCACTGCTAGATATCCTGACGGGAGCATGACACATGCCCCCACAACAATAAAAATGCTCTTCACAACAAGAAGAGTGAAAGAACAGACATTAGACACTTTAGTGAATGACAAGTCTGCAGTGAAGACATGGGGGGTTAATGATTGCTTAAAACAATTACAGGCTCGGTTTTATCATCACCACAGACTTATTTTCATCTTTTGCATATAAAAAACACAAAGTGCTACTAAACAAAGGATCTTATGCGCAACAGCTAAGGGCTGTGTCCAGATATGCTATACTGACTAAGTGTGCTTTAATAATCTACTTATAATCACAAAATCAGCACTAAGTAGTAAGTAGCCGTAGCTCTAAACTCTTTTATGTTTCATCGCAAAACACTTATGGGATGCTAATGGGGAATAATCAGTTTTGGAAGCTAACTGTAGTTGTGTAACTAATTAATCCAAGAAGTGGCAGATGGCTGGGAATGAAGAGCTGTGCATTATGGGAATTACATTCATGGCACATTCCAGCCCTGTGGGAAAGACCAATCTTTAAGGGTACAGAAAGAAAAAAAAGAAAAAAAAACTGTTCTCTCCACTTTAGATGGTAAATAAAACTTAATACTGGATAAGGATCGATAACTTGTACTTTGTGTAATTAACTTTGATGTGGTTTTACAGCAGGACAGGACCATGTGAGCCACCAGGTAAGATTTGGCAGGAAATCAGATGAAATTCTTCAGGAAATCATCAACCTTAACCAGCACCAGGAGGTGGAAAAAGGAAGGTTTTGACTGTGGCTCAGATTCCGAAGACAAAAAAAAGCATCATGGGGCCAGCTGTGAGGGCCGGGCAGTGACACACAACTGTCCCTGTAAAGGTTTTCTATTGCCTGTGGGTTCTGAACAACAATTGGTCAATCAGAGATTTGCAGGCAGGTTAAAGAACAGCGGCATCATCTTCCTACAAAGCTAAAGCCAATGAAGTGTGGACATAACAGGACAGCACTGGACACCACTAAGACTTGTAGTGGAAGTTAAGAGTATACAGCACTGCTGCTGTGCTGGAGTGATGCGAGCGTCTATGGCAGATATCGAAGGCAGTACGAATAATCTGCGTTTTGCTCTATCAATTAAAATTAGCCTGAGAAGAGTTTTCAAATCTTCAGCGTCCTGTACTTCACTTGTTTCTTACATAACCAAACAGTCTCAGTGGGGCACTTGAAGCAGTGTGTATGTGTGTGTGTGAGTGTGCGTGCACACACACAAGTCTCGACTGGTATAGACCCTCCAGTAACAAATCCAACTCATCATCTCTGTTAACGACCGTCTCATTCACACACACACGCACACAAACAAACACTCTCCCCTTCGTACACTATGAAACACACTAATTCGCTAATACATGTGCTCTACATACACACGACACGAGCTCTGTCGCGCATAAACAGCGCTGCCTAGTTAATTCAGGTCTAAATTTAACAAGGTGTCTGGGGAGCCGTGCTGGGAAGCAGAGAGCAGCTGAACATGATGGTGCATTATGGAGCTAACTAGCCTGCTGTCAGACAATCCCTCTTTGTTACTCCATCGCTCACAATTTGCAAAATTCATAGCTTAAACATGATCCTTAAACACCTCATGATTCATCTAAAAAAACAAAACAACAAAAACAGGAATATGTCTTTTTCTTTAAAGTGGAGTATTTGGGTTAACAGTGGATTTTATTCAATAGGCGCCAAAATGTGTGTGTAATTACTGACTTGATAGCAGAGCAAAAAAACCTCAATTAAAATTCAAAGGAAAATGCTGAATACAAGTTTCTCTATCCCTCTTTTTCTGGGTCAGAAAATAGTCCAAATTCAAAACTGTACACAGCGAGGTCTGTCAACCATTCTAAAGTAACTAAAGGATTGTTTCTGGATGGTAGCACATAGATACATGGATTTCAAACTGACCCTTTAACAGAGCAAGGGACCTGCCTTCTGCATTCAAATGGTCAAATACCTGGCACAGTGGCAACATTTTGAAATATTAAGTAAGATCCAACTATTGCGCCTTTGAGTACATGCTGACTTCCCTGAAATAATTTGGTTTTGGTACAGGCTTCATTAATTGGATAGAAATGATCTATGCACACCCTCAAGCCTCAATACTAATCAACGGTGACATCTCCACTGGGGTGTCCACCAGGGATGCTTGTGTTCTCCTCATCTATTCAACCTAGCCACTGAAGCTCGAGCCAGTCAAATTAGATTGAACCAGGAGATAGCCCCAATTAAACTTCATGCTACAGATAAAAAGATATCCCTTTTTGCGGACGACATCACACTATTACTGTCACACCCCAAAACCTCCATTCCACCGCTATTACAGCTTAATGACACCTTTGGCAGTTTTTCTGGCTATAACATCAATTGGGGAAAGAGTGAGCTAATGCCCGTATCCGACTTGAACGACCTTATCTTCCCATGCACCGCTCCATTCAAAATAGCAAGAGACCAATTCAAAACATTGGGCATCATTGCAACGCGAGAGCATGGGGAAATTCTCAACAGTAACTGGGAATCCAAAATACAACAACTGAAACAGAACATCCGATTTTGGGACACACTGCCCATCTCTATGGTTGGTCGGATCAATGCCACAAAAATGGTGGTCCTTCCTAGACTCTTATCTTTCTATATATCCCGTCTTCATTCCCCTCTACTTCAAAAATTTGAACTCTATCATATCCTCCTTTATATGGAACAATAAATTTGCCAGAATATCCAAAGACCATCTGTCTAAGGGTCGAGCAGAGGTTTACTGAACTTTAAATTTTATTACTGGGCCGCTAATCTGAATGCAATACTCCACTGGCGTAAGGGTTCGCCTCTTCTTTATATAAAAAAAATCCAATTATTCTCCACTCCTTAAAAATTTGGAAACAAATTCAATCTTTTCTCGACTTGCCCTTTGTTTACATAGGAAGTTTAATCTGTCATAATCTTGCTTTCTCCCCTTCTCTAACAGAGCCAGCCTTTTCCACCTGGAAAGCCAAAAACATTCTTGTTATACAGGACCTATACCTTGAAGGTAACCTCATGTTGTTTCAACATCTCCAACAGACATAGGACTTACTATCCACACACTTTTTCAGATTCCTCCAGATTTGGCATTATATCAAGACTCATGCCATGCTATGAACGTATCCCCAAACACAAGACAACTGGTAGTCTTAGGCGCCTTGTACCAGGAAGCAGAGGCACAGTTTCCTCCCTGTACGGTAACCTATTGGTCCACGTAGGAGTGTCCCCTGTAAAGCTGAAGAACAATTGGGAGCAGGAACTTAGCGTTGAAATTTTGGCTTCGGATTGGGAGGGAATTCTGGATAGAATTCATGGCAGCTCTATAAACTCTATACATTCTTTAATACAATTTAAAGTAGTCCACAGGCTTCATTACGTTAAAGCCAGGCTCCATGCCATATACCCTAACATCTCTACCAACACCACTCAGGGACCCCCACCCATCAGTCTTGTCCTTAAATTGACTCTTTTCTCTCCCTTTCACAAAACTATTGCCCCTGACCCACTCCTTGCCATCTTTGGTTCAGTGGTGTCTAATCCCAACTTTACAAACTATGAAGGGAAGCCGTGTCCCTATGCGCTTTGTTGGCCAGGCGCATCATTTTGCAACAGTTGAAATCTTAGACCAGCCCCCCCTTCAGCAATGGCTTAGAGAGTTAGGGATCATACTACACATGGAAAGATGTCCACTATAAGATGTCCAACAAAGAAAGAACTTTCCACAAAATATGGCATCCTCTGTTGGTTAAGTGGTCAGGCATGGGAGTCAAATAAGGACCAGGGTGACATCCCTTGCACTTGAGTATGCAGCTTCTCTCTTCTCTTTTTCGACTGTCAAGCAGGTACCATGTAATGGAAAACCGTCATAAGATAAAAGGGGCCTTTATGGTAGTAATAAGTCTTTGTTTGAAGAAGTTTAAAATGATTCTGTAGTGATCATGACTCTAACCAGTTGATAGTGGTTTCATTTAAGAGTTTTACATCCACTGGTGAAGTGTATATAAGCCAAAGACACACCAATATAGACCATATACTTGTTGGTATAAATGTAAATACCTTTTCCTCCATTATCTTTTAAAAACAACTGTGGTAGCTCACATTGACTTGCCTTAAAAAAAATAAAAATAAACCTGTCTAAAAGGTTGTTAAAAAAACTGCACCAATGTTAGTTTTCATTTTTGCCACTTTATTATACAACATGAGTACTTTAATGTGTTAACTTGCAAACCAGGAAGTTAAAAAGTTATAGATCTCTGGTGTAGTGGTATGCTTATCAGACCATGCCGATTAGATAAGGCCGTCTCCTAAATATTTCATATTTTTAATGAGACAGGGTTGGATGAGTAAGTGCTGTATCTGATTTTTCTCAGATCACTAGTGGGGTTAGGTAGGGTGCTATATTATCTCCCTACTTGTTTGACTTGTAAATGGATGACTTACCCTGACAGTTAAATTCTTGTAAAACAGGTTGTGTTTTTGATGACTCTTATTATCATTCATGCTCTGTATGCAGATAATATCGTTATATCTCCCTCCCTGCTGTGCTGGTCTTTAGCAGCTGCTCCGATTATGGTGCTGAATATAATATCAGATTTAATGTCAGCAAGCACTTTCTACTCAGGTAGAGGCAGTAAGATGTAATATCTTGGTTATCATTTCACAGGTGACTAGCTAGATGGTGATGAAATCGTATGCTCAGAGCAACACGCTTGTATGTAAATGTCACATTTGGTGGATGTCAAGGTCTGGCTCAGATGGGAATACTTCCTCAAATCGCATAACTAAAAGAGTGGACAATTCATCCAACTGAATTAGATTTTTGTTCCATGTTTGGCTCTAATTTCTATGGTTAAATTACCATAGTTTGTGAAGTTCTTAAAAGGTTCGCACATCAGGGAAAATATACCTACTATTGACAAATGTTAATAAGGATTCCACTCATAACAGACTGTTTAACACTAGAAACCACATGATATAACATGTGGGGAGCTTTTATTATATGTTACATATTTGTATTCTTCTCTCAGCCTCTTGTGTTTCACCGTCCAAACCTCTCTCCCTGGCCCTTATTTGACACAAGCCAAGTACTCCCACCTGACATCTGCTCCCCACCACTAATTTGTTGGGGTGTGCATGGTGTCTGTGTGAAAGCCAAATCATAAGCCAGTTATTGTCTAAAACCGGTGGGTGGGTGAGGATATATACAGGGTTAGTAGAGCATTAGTAGGTCATGAGGATAGCTGAATATAGATCATGAGACACAGAGTCTCAATTGCATCTTAATATAAGACAGACAGACAGAAAAAATAATACCATACCAGTGAGTTGGACCTTAGCCTCGTAGTTGCCACTGACGACGGAGTCCGTGCTCGGGGTTCGACACCAGTAGAAACCGGCGTCTGTTGACTTCACCTCCGCTATCTTCAGCTCCACCTCGTTGTCCATAAGGCGCACCACCGAGATGTCGCCGGACGCAACGCGCTTGCTGAGCAATGGGTCGGAGTAGCTGACATCAATGGTGGAAATTATATTCATCCTTTTCCCGTTTGCCTCCTTGGACATCATCCAATCAAAATCCTACAGAGACAAGAGTGGCTCATTAATGATTGCCATGTTGTCTGTGACCTTAAAGAAGGAACTCATCTCAGTAAAAGGGATTTATGTGTTTTTGGTGAGCTCATCTGGTTAGAATCTCCCATTCATTCATTCATTCATTCATTTACTCACTCATTCATTCTTGACAAATAAAATATCATGCGCAAATCAGCTTCAAGCATTCTTCTTCTCCTTTACGGTTTAAACTCCGTAGAAAAGATATCAACTGCAAATGTTCAGATTTCTATGACTAACCAACATCCCACTCCTTTTGATGTATGTTTAATACAACAGGTTGGAGTATAGTGGAGCTCCTTCCACCTTCTTTAAAACAGAATACCAAAATATGCCATTTTCACATAACAATTAAACTGCTCTCTATTTGCAGGGAATTCTGGGACCTAAAAGCAGGATAACAGGTTGTGAAACCTTGAGTAGTACTATATAAACACAATTAATACTATACAGACAATTAGACATACAGTATGATCAAATCCTGTTCAAAACTAAGTACTAAGATTAAAAGTAAGTTTTAGGAATTAAACAAATTAAAAAAAATGAATTTTATTTATTTATATATATATATATATATATAAATAAAATGAGACAGGGTTGGATGAGTAAGTGATTTTTCTCATATCACTACTGGGGTTAGGCAGGGTGCTAGATTATTATTATTATTATCCAAGATAAATATCTTCTTGGAGGTAAGAGCCACAGACATGAGACGGACTTACAGATTGTTGCTTTTGGTGTTTCCGAGGACAAAATATACACTGTACAAAAATCAGCATCAGCACCCGGGTGTGAAAGACACTCACCTGCTCACGAGGTCCGCTATATTCATTAACATCACATCTGATGGACACCGTTTGACCCTCCACCCGGATTAATGGACCAGGAGACACCAACACCACCCGGGCCAAGCACCCACCTTCAGGGATGGGAGAGGATATTAGAGCCTGACCAATAAAAGATTTTTAAGGCTGATACCGACACAAATTTTGGTTATATAAAAATCCAATATTGCTATATTTTGGCTGATATACAGTATATTTTAAAAAACAATGTAACAAAACAACTAGATTTCCCTAACATTAGTTATTTGTAATTATTTGAGTTTTCACTAAAACAATATGATAATTTGTTTTACAGTCACAACAGAACAGAGGAAATCTTTAATCAAAATATATTAAAGTTCTGATAAATAAAATGTATAAAAATACAAACTTAAGATATGAAACTTAAAGTCCTTCGAACAAAAACACATAAAAAGAAATAATCAGTGTCGCCAACAGGGACGTTGTTGAGCGCCCTCTGGTGGACAAACTATACAACGCCAAAACTCATAACATGACTATCCATTTTTATTTTTAAAACATTAATTTATCAGAATAATTCATTATAAATTATATATTATATATATTATATATGTTATTATAAATGATTCTGAATAATTTAAAAAAAAATTATCTACCATTATAAATGCCGATACCGATCGAGAAATGCGTAATATTGGACAATAACATCGGATATATCGGTCGGGCTCTAGAGCATATTAGTAATTACAAGAAAATAACTTTCTATTAAATGTAGCTAACAGTTTAGTAGAGCTGCAACGAACGATTAAATGATTAGTTGTCAGATAGGAGGTCTTCACACCTCCTGTGACGACAGTAAACTGAATATCAAAACAAGACATTTGAGAATGTCATCTTGGGCTTTGGAAAAAAAGATTACCATTTTCTGTGATTTAATAGACCAAACATACTTATCTTCAACCTAGACAAACGAATTACACACCCATACATGGACCTGACCAGTCTAACAGAAATATAATTTATAGAATGAGTTGGCTGCATTTAAATAGATCTGTTAAGGAAAACAGACAGACTGTCTGTGCTAAAGCAGTAACATAGCAGTAAGCTAAATGAGGGACAGAGGACGTAGACAAATCCCACCCCCACACACACACACACACACACACACACACAACTTACAGTACTGCACCAAATTAAGCCAAGTCCTCCCTCACACACACACACACAAGAGAGCATTACTGCACACAAACACACGCTTGCCCACATCATTGTGTTTGGCAAGAACACCAACCACAGGTTATGTTAGTCAGCACTCCAGCAGATTTCCCAAAAGCAGAAACCAACAGTGAAATATTTAGGTCTATATATCTATGATTCACTTATTTGGTTTCCATTGTTTATCATATTTGGAGTGTTAAGTAGTTACATTTCAAGGTTTGCTTGGATCAAACCACCTGGTTTCATATGTGAGTGTAAAACTCTGACATTCCAGCTGAGCAAAGCATGTAGCAACACAACAGAGTCTGACTGGGCTCAGTAGACTTGCTCAGTTTACTGGCACCTTGCTTTCTCGTTTGGTGGAATCTGGCTGCAGGCCTCCCCACTCCAGATCTGACACGGACGTCTGCAGATCAGTTAAAGGTGAAGTGGAGATGCTACATGCAGCTGGGTTTGCTAATAAACTACAGCTGAACATGACATCAGTTCCTTTGCAGGTTCACTGCAGAGAAATGTTTACCATTTCTTTCAAGTACTAAAAGCTATTTTTAGCTATTTAAATCATTTTGCCAGTATTAGACCATTTCATTAAGGCAAACTTCTTGGACGGGGGTGTGTGCTTGTGTTGAGATATTTGACATTTGAGACATCTGTTTTCTTTTGGTAAAGGACAGCTTTGGGCTCTAGCTGTGGCAATCAGATCGATTAGGGAATCAAGATTCCACAAATCAACGAATCAATTAGACAATTGGCATCATTTAACTGATAGAGGAAACACTGATTTTTCTAAAGACATGGACCACAAAACGGCCATGTTTCTGTCCTGTAGTGGCCAGATCAGCTTCATACGATACTGAAGTAATTGCTGAGCACACTGGTAGCACTGCAACATCTCTAAAAATAGCTCCAACAAGTCAAGAAACACGAGCAGTCAGACGATCAGACAGGTTGTAAACAACCCCCAGGTCCTTTTCCTTTTAATAAAAGAAGAAAAACATTACATTATTCAAATATCAAAGAAAGCATTATTTTGGTTTCATAATTGCAAAAGTATTAAGACTTTAAAAACAATTTAAGGATAAGTAAGACAAATCTATATATTTTCAAAGAGTGCATTGATTATGATCCTGTATTATATTTACATTAACAGCCATACTAATTATTGTCTGAATATTTTTATACTTCACTTTTATATGTTGTTTATATGTTATATAACTCATCAAACATGAACAAAGTTCTGAAAATTGGCAGCAAATGTTGTATATTTGCAAAATATTGTGTTGTTATGTTTACATAAAAACTGTCTGCAGAAAAAAATCAAATCTTCCTTAGTCCTTTTCACAAAAATCTGTACCAGGATCAGCTTCGCTTTAAAAAGAATGTGCTTCATAAAACAGGTCCTAGGCTTGTATGGCCCATCAATACTTGGTTTGGCAGTTGGCCTGGTGTTATGTGTGTAAGCATGCTGAGCTTGCGCTTTCAAGGCTTCTTCTTTTGCTGCTTTTCTGCTTTAGTAAGTAATAAGTCACAATGAAATACATACCACAAAAAACATTAAACTGTAGATTTTAGTTCCTGTTAACAATCTCTACTGTTAGAACGGTCTGTGGTTGAGATAATCTTTAACTTCATATCAGATCAACCACCGACTAGTGGATTCCTGTCTCAGCAGGTGTGTGTAGCCACAATGTTTTTATAGTTTGATGTCATTAAGCTCACAAGTGGTAAAATATTAATCTTTTACCACTTGTAAGCTAAATGAAATCAAACTAGTATGACACCTCCAATTCTACCATATGGGTTGTTGCTGTACCGCAAATAGTAAGTCATTCATTCATTCAACCCCACAGTTGTTTCCTGTGCATCAGTGGTACAATATGATTTCTGCTGTGCCATATCACAAAAAGAGTGTGTGTGTGTTTCTTGGCCAGGTACTGAAATTTATGGTTTTTAAACTCAATTTCCAGCCTGCCTGTCTCTCCTGGAAGAAATACTGCACAGGCAGTAGAGCCTGAAGAGGCACCGAAAGTTTAATAATCAAGTCAAGAATCTAGGGGGGGGGGGCAGTGTGACATTTCTGTGTCTGTGGCATGGACGGGCTTGTGTGGAGCGCCAGCTGGAGACATAGAGAGGACGTGGTTCCCTCCTGCAAACACTTTTAGTTTTTCTGATGAGAAGACTGATAGCACTCTCATGTCTTTGCAATAACGAAGATAATGAAGCTAAAGCCAGGAGCAGCATAGCTTAGCTTAGCATACAGACTGGAAACAAGGGGAAACTGCTAGCATGGCTCTGTCTAAAAGGTAACAAGCCATTTTAAGCGAGAAATAGGCCATGCAGTTGCTGAATCTGTCTTCATTTCAGAACAACAAAGGTCCCTTAAAAAGATTTGTCTAATTTTGAGAGGCGTTCGATTCGCTCATTTCTCGCTCGTCTCATTTCCGGGTTAGTACTCCACCAATCAGAGTGGTCATTGAGTCCGACTGCCTTCCAATTCAAAGTGTCAAATTGGCTAAAATGAAGGCCAAAGGTAGTGCGGAGCACGCCAAACAGACTCACTGACCTCACCTGACTGCCTGACTGCTGATAACCGGGTTGGTGTGTCAGCGCCCTAAAGCTCACTAATTAACATGTCATATCTTGTTTGTTTAATCGGTACAAAATCCTACTTACGGGCAAGTAATGGAAACTATTCCTTTACAGAGGTGTGATCGGACTGTGATTGCGGTCAGCCATGGTGGTCACCACTTGCTTGTCCCAATCGATTATTATGTGTTGAAACATGACAATAAGTAAAGCGTGAGATATTGGAGGCAGTGAAAACATTGGTTTCTAGACTCTGGGTCATATAATCAGCTCTAATAGTTTGTGTAATTTAAAGATTAAATTTAAGGATTATTTAACCTTGGTTCATGATCTACACAGAAGAAATGGTCCATATATATTAGGCCATTACTGTTTCTACCTGAAATTTCAGATTTTAAATGGTTGAAAATTACAAAATGGTGACAGCAGATAACTCAGATCAGTTAAAAGGAAATGTGTATGTACATACACACACACACACACACACACACACACACACACACACACACACACACACACACACATGGTATTCACCATTATTCCCACAAACATCAGTATTTGTTAAGGCCTGTGTAGCATTGTTTGGCCCTGAGGTGGGCCAATGAACAAGCCCAGGTTTGTCCCTGTTGTGAAATCCAAGCACTGGGCTGGCCCTTTGATTCAACCTAGTCAGATCATTAGTCAGCCTGGTTTAACTGACTCTGGTATGGATTCAAGGCAAATGATAAGGCTAATCATGATGGCACGCACAGTTGGACTTCCAAGCAGGCTAATGGGACATTGTCAAAGCTGGTCATCTCATGTTCAATCTCACTGCAATTGGAAAATGAGAGGCTTAACAGGATTGATAAATTGGCACTAATTCCATTAAAAAAAAGGTGTTTATTTTAGTTGATTAATGAGTCACTAGATTTGCTCTACCCGGGAACAGAACTGTCACACACTGACCGTTTTCCATAAGTTAAATGACAAAAAGAAAAAGGCCATGTCTTCGTCCTCATGTGCTGGGGTTTTAATTAACCTGAAACTTGGTGAATAATTAGTCACCCATCGAAAATAATTCATTACATTAACTTAACACAATTGTACAGTAGTTTCGACACAGTGAGACAGTGGTATCTATCCAGAAGCTATCGTGCCAAACCCCGTTTAATTGCATGCCATTTTGGTATTTTTGCTTGTCGTTGCATGCAGACATCTCTGACAACACAGCTTGTGAATTTTTGCCAATGTTTTAGATTCACTCTTCCATTCGGCAAGATCAAATACAGCAAACAACTTATTTTACACTTAAGTTTTAACTTTGTTGAATCTGTTTGCTTGTTGCACTACTGAAGTTCTTCTATCAAACAGGGTAGGTGACAGCAGCTTGCAGCGTGAACCACTTGAAAATACTTTAAATGAATTGCAATTAAGTGCCGCTTGATGATTTGGATATATGCCGGACTGGCTAGTGGATGTGAAAGATGCGAAAAATGCTTTAATTAGTCTTTAACAAGGCATGTACTTTTGCCAACAAGCAAGTAAACGTGAAATTGACAGATTTTTAAACCGGGTTTAACATTGGGTTCTGCTCGCTGGAGAACGCCGACACGAATAGGAGTTAATTAGCTATCAACAGTCAAGAGAAGAAACGTTTCTTACCGAGCATTAAAAGACCAAAGACGAGTGTGAAGAGACAGCTATCCATTTTCATTCCTCTCTTCTTCCACTGTTATCTTTTTCCCTTAATTTCCCCCCCGTCTTCTTTGTCCTGTGTGTGGGGTAACACAGTCCTCTCCCGCCGCTGTCGGTCAATCCAATTCAACTCTTCAGATGTGAGCAGTCAGTCCGCACCGCACAGCAGGCGAAGCCGCCGAGCTAAACGGATGAACACCCTTGATTCCTAGTCCAGTAAAAAACGTCCTGACGGGAGTGTTTTCAAGGTTCACACACGTAGCCCACACTAAACCGGTTTAACGTGTGCACGGGAATGACGGCGAGATTGATAGAGAGGGAAAGAGAGACTGATAGGGAGGGGGGGATAGAGTGGCCGGAAGTTAGGTGACGGGCTGGAGGAGGAGTGGAGGGAAGCAGGGAGGTCCCAGGTGAGAGAGAGAGAGAGAGAGAGAGAGAGAGAGAGAGAGAGAGAGAGAGAGAGAGAAAGAAAGAAAGAAAGAAAGAAAGAAAGAAAGAAAGAAAGCGATAGTCCCATATCTTATGTTACAAGGTTATTGTGCATGTAGATAAAAGTCTTAAAGACTTACCCTACATGTCAGATATTGTCCAGTCAGCGTGGACCACATATCTGATGATGGGTCCCTCCCTAGTTTAAATTACTTGGCTATACTGATGGTCTGTTAGTGGTTTAGGATCAAAATACATTTGAATGTCTTTTACTATTTTCTTGGCCTCTCAATCCATCTCCACATCTCCAGTTTAATAAATAAATATGTAGCCTACCCGGACTCGGGGGCAGTAACCAGTCAGTTTAGCCTATAGCATAAAGACTAGAAACGACTGGAACTTCTCTGTAGGTTGCTTGTAGCCTGTCACACTGCGCAAATTGTTGATTTTACATTTAGTTTTTTGTATGGACCGAACAAACAACATATTCAATATTTATTTGTGAGTTTTAGAGGGTTAGTGTGCAGAGTTTGCTACCGTTAGAAATAGCCTTGCTAGCTGTTTGCCACTGATTCCAGTTCTATGCTAAGCTAAGCGAATTGACTGCTCATCTTCTTACTCAACATGTTTTAATTTGTGCTGCCCTTTTAATAAGGCGGACGCGGACACACAACTGTTGTCGGTTGCAGTCCTGTGGTGTATTTAGACAGCCCCACTGGGCAAGGCAAAGATACCTCTCAGCCAGAAGAGGTGAGAAGTTTGGGCTTGTAACCTCGGGGTCAAAGGTTAAAACCTTATGAGTCATCTGCTGTGATAGGCTACATTAGTATCCTATTTTAGAATGTGTGTGTGTGTGTGTGTGTGTGTCGGTGTAACCTACTGCTGAATGTTGTCTCAACAAGGTACCATCTGTTTCTTGCACACCGGACACAGTCTTATCTTACTACGCCCTACTCTCCTATCAATCATTAACCAGCTCTTACATTTTTTGCACTATATATAGTTTTAATGGTTGAAAGCAGTCACTGCCAGCTACCTTAGCTGTAATGCATTTTCACCGATACACTTGAAATCTTTTTCACTCAAGAATTAAGTGAGAAAAAAGCAGTATATAACAATAATATGATAATGTACAGAGTCAGAATACAGTTAGACAAAAGTCAAAATCAAAATCCAACATCATACCAGCAGGGCATCAATAGTAATAGTAGTAGTAGTAGTAGTATTAGTAGCCTAGTAGTATTAGTAGCAGTAGCTGTAGCAGTAATCTTTGTAGCTAACTTCTTGTTGTAGTAACAACAACAGTTGCAGTTGTAAGAAAGGCATTCAATCTAACTCAATCTTCACGCACTTTAATAAATTGTTTGCAGAGAAGCAATAAGTAGATTATAGCCATTAAGTTAAATCATTCGGACCAGTTTGCCCTATTTTTTTTACCAGAACTTTTATAAAGTAGGTAAGGTAAGATTTGACCATTCTGCAAAATTTGGTGCATTGTCTTTCATTTCAAAAGGAACACATGCACATAAAAACTATTTTTTTAAATGCTAATTTATCACAAAATCAAGATGATGGGAATTTTTTTTTTAAACAAACAAATCACATTCATGCAATACATGGGAAATCACAGAAAAGGATTGAAAACACACTTGAATTTGGTTCTCTTTACACGTTTGTGTTTATTAGACGGTCAGTGAGTGAGACAAAAGAAAGGATAAAGCAAGTGTCAAGACTGTGGGAACTATGAGACAGCATATTTGATTTCAAGTCAAATGCAACATACTGACCTACTGGAGAAAGTCTGGAGCTATACCGCCACCTTCTGGCTCTTTAGAGATTTTCTTTTTGCCACTATAGATTAGGAAATAGTGCTATATATTTAATGTCTTAATCTGGCAGAAATGTTAAAGTGTCCATATTCTGCTCATTGCCAGGTCATTATTGTATTTTGAGGTTGTACCAGAATAGGTTTACATGGTTTCATTTTCAAAAAACACCATATTTTTGTTGTACTGCAAATTGCTGTATATCCTGTTTTCACCCTGTGTGTTTGGGTCTCTGTTTTAGCTCCAGAGTGAGACATCTTATTTATATACTATCTTTGTTGGGAGTCATGCGCAGTAGCTAGGTAAGATCACATCAACTAGATAACACTTTCTCCAACTTTGGTCAGTCCAAGGCAGGATTAGCTGGGAGACTTCTTCAAGACGAGGGCCACTGCAGAACAGGGACAGGAAGTACTTCTTTTGGAGATTATGGTGAACTATTGTGTGTTGTAGCAGTGTTTTGCCATTGAGAACGAGCTAGCATGCTACAGTTAGCCACCTCGTCTCGGCTAGTGAGGTAGAAAACTAGCCATGGATAGTTCATAGGCGTGTGCAAGCATCAGAGACATAAAATAACACCCCAAATCCCAAAAAAAGTTTTTTTTCATAATATGGGCACTTTAAATCTTTTTGGATTTCTCTAATAGCAGTCTAATAGTATGCTATGGGTGTTCACTAGCATTACTCATATTTTCAGATACTCCATTGAGTTTTTAAAAAGGGGTTTGAGTGCTGGATAATTGTCTTATCTTATAACAGAACATAGAACACTTTACTGAAAAGATAGAAATCATACGTACATAAATATAATTATCTCTTGGCATAAAATCCAATGCTGGACAGAAAATCAGACTAGGTTATGATAATGGAGCCAGAATTTCAACTGATTGGCTCTGTGTATAACATCGCCATCTAGTGGACATAATGGGTCAATACAGACATAAACACTTTCTATTTGTGTCCCCCCCACCCCCCACCTCACACACACACACATCAGAATCAGCTTTATTTTTTGCATACTATGTACCCCTGGGCATTTGTGCTGTTTGGCTAATGTTTCCAAAGTTTCTTCTCATGTACAATTGAATAGAATTAAAGAAATATGCATGCAGTGTTAAATGCAAGGTATAAAGGATTTGGATTAAAAAGTAATTTCATACTCCAAAAAACAAATCAACATGTAGACCGAGGAACGGCAGCATATCGTGCATCAGTGTTGCAAGTTAAGGTGATAATTTGATGCACTGTATGACAAGGAGCTAAACTGTGCTCTGCATATTTTAACATAGAATACATTTTAGGCTGGTTTGTTCTCTTGGCTGATGTGTTAGTGTTGAATTCCTAGATGACAAATATCTCAACATAAAATTGTGTTCATTTTGTTTTCAGTTTTCTTTAATAATTTCTGCTGTCTTGTTGTTCATACATTTTTTTGGAGACTGAAGAACACAACAAATAAAGCGGGAAAGAAGGGCGTCCACATAAGTACACAGCAGCACCACAGTGTGGGTGTAAAGTAACAACAGTAGAACAAAATAAAGACAAAAAGTTGTTAGTATAAATTTTAACAATAATATTCAATAATAACATTCACGAAATAAAAAGAGAGCATTCAAAATGCATTGCGAGCATGTTTTTGATGTCAAATGTTGTTCATATCTCTGTTGCGTGTCAGTACAGGGTCTCACACACACACACACACACACACACACACACATACATACACACACACACACACACACACACACACACACGATACTAATCTCACACTTGGCAGTAGCTCACATACAGCAAACACACTCAAAACCACAAACACATTTTCAGCAAAAAGTGCAGGATATGTGACTACACACACACACACACACACACACACACACACACACACACACACACACACACACACACACACACACAGATAGAAACACACAGCGAGCTGCAGAGGTGCAAATGACGCATTATTTTCCCTGCTTATATTTCACCGGAACAATCACATCAGAATTTACACCATTTAATTAGAAACTCTCACAGCTTACACTTTATATGATATTTTTACATTAAAATCTAATACTTGAATGGATACAAATTAAATGCTGTTGGTTGTATAGATACATAAAAAAGCATGATCTGTAAAAATGAACTGTATGAAAACACATTTATCCACATTATTACTGCGATGCGGTTACGCTGTCTGTCCTTTTAAATGCCAACATTGCAGGATGAGCAAGTTTGTAAAAAAAAAAAGATAGTTTATGTAACATAGTTTCTCCTGTGAAGAAAATTGGACCTGTCTGTGTGTGATTAATATTACACACAGACATTTAGTTATTCATCAGTTCACAACACAAATACAAAAAAGAAATTACAAAGAACATGCATACAAATGTGTATAAAAAGTGTAGAAATAGAAAGTAAAATCATGGAGAAAAAAAACACAAAAACAAAAATAACTGTTCATGTGAAATGAGACACAAAATAAATAATAATTATTGTTTGCTTGAAGGAATAGTTTGACATTGTGGATTTGCTTTCTCGCTCCTTGATTTTGTATTTCTGGCTGGATTTAGGGTCGATCAGAGATCAGAAAATGAGATTTTTGGAATCTCGTGATCTTCTTCAGCACATAGTTCATCTTGAGTCCCTTTCCATGTTAAATACAGTCAAGTCAGAGGGAAGTTAGGAGTTTATTATATTCATACACCTTTCGAAGAAGATGCTTTTTATGTTATCTGACACAACAACAAGATTAATCAAGGTTACAGTTACCATTAGTATATACATATATATATATATAATGACTTTATATATACATATAAAGTCATTTAAATGTAATACTGAGAGAGTGGTTTGATATCTTGAGGAAAAAAAGACAATGTAAAAGTTAAAGTAAAACAACGATGGTTTTAAAAAAAAAATAGGGCAATCCAAGTTTGCCCATCATGTCATCATACACTTCACAAAAACTGAGTTTGATCATTGTTTTTCGCCCCATCCTGATGAAGTCATCATGTTTGACGGCGAGCTACGGAGGAGTAAAGTGCCTTCAATCTGCTGTTTGTCTGGCTGAGTTTGAACGAAAACATCAATAGAGAAGTGTGGGGGAGAGTAAACTAACCGGGAACGAAACTGAAAAGAGAATAAGAAGAAAAGAAGCGGAGCGATGAGGTTTCCTGAACTCCAACACTCACATGGTGTCACACTCTTGGTGTTTTGGCAACTTTCTTCCTCGGCTGAGGAAGAGGAGGAGGCTGCTCGTCATCAGTTTGATCAACTGCTCTTGGGGCCTGAGGGGAAGTGAAAAAGGGAAGTCAGAGCAAGTCAATTCAATTTCCTTTTGAGTATCTAATTATTTTCAAGAGTTATCACCAGACTATCTGACCAGTCTGAGTTTTCTCTTAGCCGACTATTTTGCAGCGGCTCTGTGCGGAGCTTAGCCCCGCCCATGACAATTCTGATTGGTTTAAAGAAATGCCATAAAGCCAGAGCACGTTTTCCTCCCATCCCCGAATGCTGTGTGGAGTAGCACAGCATTATATAGTATATACTATAGTATACTATAGTATACTATAGTCTTGCAAAGCGAGACTATAGTAACAATAAACATAGTGGAACTACGACTAGAAATAATAGTTGTAGCAGACGCCAAGCTGATCTTCACAAAGATCAGATCCACTATGAGCTCCTACCTGTGCAGGTCGCCGGGAGCTGGGCTCAGGGTGAGCTCGGGGGTGCTGCTGCTGCTGCTGCTGCTCGCGGTGCTGTTTGGAGCGATGCTGGCGAGGACCGGTGTGGCCGGCCGGCTGCTGCTGGCTACGGTGTTGATGTGGTTCAGGAGGATGATTATGTTGATGTTGATGATGATGATGATGATGATGCGGATGTTGTTGTTCATTGGTCCACTGCAAACGAAGCTCCCCCTCCTCTGATGATTGAGGAAATAAGCAGAGATGACGGTTCCTGATGTTTAACATGTATCTTTGCGTGTCAATCACTGCTCATGCACACGCATTCATTCTCACTCGTGGGGGGAGGGGCTTGCGAGACCGTTTTGGGCTTTAGCATAAAGGGGGACTGAGAAGATTTTTGTGTCAATTTTTTTGGTAAATCCTGGATCTTTGCAATCTTACCTACAGCACCTTTAACTTTAAGTTATTCACTTAAGAGCCATTTGTTGTATGTGTATATTTGAATATACTGTATACAGTATACACAGGGGCCTGTAGGAAGACATTTTCAACGCCCCCATCCACAGCTATTCAATCTAGCATCCTTTTGGACCTTGGGTACTCAGTCCCATTACCACCCCCAGTCTGGCACTCCCTGAATATACATATTATAAATAATACACACTCTATCTTTACAAATAGCTTAGGTTAAGGTAATGATAAGTGCAAAGGTTGAGGCCATTTTTGAGCATGATTTCTTATTATTATTAAATAAAACAAACCCTTACCCTTCAGTAGCATTCGTTTTTTCTGTTTTGCGCGGACGCAGCAAACAATAACGACGATTATCAGCACCAGAACAATACCTGATGAGGATGGATAATAACAATGATTTGGGTAAGTTATATTATGTATGTCGGTGGCAGCACACCATGAGGAGAGATATACAAAGTCAAAAGATGCATTAGTATACACTATCAGATAAAAGATACTGCTAGACAGCACACAGGAGAGCAAACATACCTCCTCCGGCCCCCACATAAATCCAGGTACTAATTCCTAATAGTGTTTCTGGGAAAATGGACTCTTAGGAAGGAAAGAGAAAGAGAAGAAACACATTGAATAAGTATTAATTGCATGTGATTTCTTTTTCATTTCTTAATTATGGGTGGTGATGGCGCAGTGGATATGACGCATGGGAGACCCATGTTCAAATCCCAATGTGTCCCTGAGCAGGACACGTCACCCCTAGTTGCTCCAGAGACGTGCGACCTCTGACATATATAGCAATTGGAAGTTGCTTTGGATAAAAGCAACAGCTAAATGACATGTAATTAAAATGGCTGTTTTAGAGGGATATAGGTGGACTGACAATTCTTTTTCTTTTGTACTTTTATTTATTTAGGGAAGGTTTACTGAGAGAATTCACTTCTTCTACAAGCTAAATCATATGTCAGAATTTATTGATAGATGTCATTATCCACCAAAATTGTGCTTCCCCAGAAGTCTATTTATTTCTCCTTCAAATTCCTTCCACTTAGGATTAAGGTGTTCCAATAAACAACTTGCTTAATACTGAGCGACTGCTATCAATGCTGGTCTGTGTCTATTCTAGTCCATGCATACCACATTTAATCAAACTGTGATTTCCATCACAAAAGAGGTATAAGTCACAGGGACTTACCAACACAGGCTGTACTAACCACTGGATAATACTCACTGGGCTGATAGCACGTCTCCTGTGTAACAGCGTTACTGGTCTCAGAGCTTACAGGGTTGGAAACTTTGCATGTGAAGGAATCCTTTTCCACCTGATCAGCCTTTAGTTTCAGATTCTTGGTATTCTCTTTTAATGCCTTGCCATTCTGAAACCATACAATGTTGAGACCCTTGGCGAGCTGGGTAAAGAGGTCATTTATGGATGGATTAGAGGGTTAACGTGACAATATGTAGACCTTTAAGTATAACAGAAAATACTTTTTTAAGGATGCATACTATTTAATTAGGGTTTGATTTAGTTGTCAAATGTGCCACTATGACAAGGGCTAAGATAAGTGGTTGATAAATATGAATATCCAGAAGGAATTAACAGCAGACAAAATTGACGAAAATTAACTAACTTAAATAATAAAACCAGAAATTTGAAACTCAGACCGTAACCATACAGCAGCATCTGTATGTACAGTAAGTGGGGGATAATACTCCACTAACAATGTGTCCCTACGCTGCTTTGTACAGTAAATAAAACATATTGTACTTCTGTTCTCACCTCAGCTGGAACTCCGCAGGTAAATATGACATCTGGGAGGGAACAATTCTTCGTCAATTTGGGCTTCGGGACACGTTCTGTGTGGAGCAGATTAGATTGTTTCAAGCATGATCTGAAGCGGTGCTCATTATGCGTTGTAACAACCCTAATTATCATTTCAATGACAAGAAAATATGAAAACAGATGTAGTGATCTGAACTAATGTATCAAAACCATTTGTTGATCATATTGCATGCCTAAAACAGCTTCTGATGCATCACAACACACATTACTAATATTTCATGTTCATATTGTGCAAATACGTGACTATATTCACCTGATATGGTAAAAGTGAAATGGTTTAGGGGCTTTGTTTCTGGGATGCACAGTATCATTAATTAATATATACTTGAATAAAAAAGGTAAATGTACTAACAGTTTGTTGTTACCTACCAAATATACATAAATGTATGCTTTTCGGTTTCCCTATAACAATTCCCTGTTGATTATACAGTTCTGGGGTGTATATCCCCTTGTCGAGATCGTTCACTTTCGTCAGCTTCAGGGAACCATTTTCTGAAACGTCATCCTTATTCCCTGTGAGAAAAACGTTGCCTGGTTTTCGATCAAAGATAAAATTATCGTTGTGCTTCCATTTCAGTCGGTGAGATGGTTCCAGTTTAAAAGACAGAGGCACAATGAAGTCGTTTCCTTTTAGAGCATTGTAGTTGCAAGGATCCTGGGAGTCTTTGGAACAGAAAGAGAGGTGAAGAAGCACAGAGAATCAGTCAATGCCATGTATGCCAAACATTAGGATTCAGCCTCCTTTCTAAATTCAATTTAAAAACATGTCAATCACTGGTGGTTAATGATACATATTTACTGTGGGCTTGCAGTTTTTTTTTTTCCCATATCCAATATAAGATTCCTGTTTTCAGATCAAACCACACTTTTTTGGACTTGTAAGTAAGACCTCAGGGGAACCAACATGGTGACAAATGCCAGCCTCGTCTGTTACAGCCGGAGTGTGTGGTGTTACCGCCAACTACAGCATCCCATTACCTTTGGGTTTTGGTCAGACAAACGTCCTTCTGCAGGCTGAGTAATATCCCAAAAGTGACCAAGTAGGCTCCATGATGGGTAGACACATATATATATATATATATATATATATATATAGGTATTTCCCCCACCCACAGTAGGGAAACTTATGGTGAAACTGAGCGATTAAGAAGACCAACAAGTTCCAATTATTAAACGCACAAAAATCAAATCAAACACAAAAGCTGCCAGCATAGATTAACCTCAACTGGGGGAAAATTCAGTTCCATTTCAGCCACCTCGCTTCCACATCTATGGCTTTAATAATCTCAATATCTGCAATTGTTATGTATATACAAAGTATAAAGTTAACAGACTTAATAGACAAAAGAAACAGAAATGCCTACATTCTGTCTGAGTAGGAATGTAGAAACTTTGGATTAGCTCATGTCTAGTGCAAATGTGACAAATCATCTTAGATGGCCATTATTTGTTGTTTGGATTTATAGTTATTTATTGTTTTTTTCAGTTGTGTATTTACAAAGTAGAAGTGATTTAATTTTTAACTTGCTCTTTCCCCTCTCAGTTGTTACATGAACTCTGAAACTGACAAAAACATGTGAAATGAAACTCTGCAGCCGTCCCGCAGATCATTTCACCATGTCACAAAGGCTGATTTTACTGGAGATGGATGATGTGTGTATGATATCCTGTCATCTCGCTTCAGACCACAGTCTGCTAAAAAGACATGCACAGCAAAACACACTCCCATATGTGTCTGTCTCAATGTCTCAATGTCCAACCTTCATTTCCAGGTGCTGCAGACGAAGAGCAGACTAGTGATTGTCTCCAATTGTGAAGCAAAACCTATTTTTTTTATAATACTAAATATGTATTATGTATTATTGGTTAATATAAAAAGTAAATCAATAACAGCAGAAAGGGAGCTTGAACATTTGAGTTGCAATCACAGAAATTTATCTTTGACAGTTTTGTTTTCTGTAAAAGAAACCCACAGGAGACTGGTGGTTACTAGTGTCTGATGAGGTAGAACGTTAATATTTTCCTATATGATAAAAAAAAAAAAAACATATTGGCAGTTTAGGGCCTTCTTTGGAACACACATTTGAGTCACTAGTCAAGCAAGTGTCTTCAAATGTCTTCAATTAAGAGACAGTTACAAAATGTGAAGGTCCACGGGCAACTGCTCTCACGAGTGCAGAAGTACACTTAAAACAATAAAAATAAATAATAAAAATACAAGGATATGTGCAATATTGTAATCCTTCCATACTCCAATCTTGGCAAGGCTTTTAATCTAAATGACAATTGCTTTTTGTTTCTGATTGTCGTGGAGGAATGTGCTTTTAAAACTATCAGGATGATGATCCTGGGATGTGTTCCTATGTCCCAGTGTATTGATCACAAAAAAAAATCATCAGTATGATGATGATAATAATATCAGCCCACAATTAAAGTAGTTTAATCAAAATTCAACTGGTTTCTGGCGCTCCACACCCACCTGTACAAAAAACAGCTGTGGGAATCTTTAAAACACAATCCACTACTCCGATTGGCTGGTAGTATCTCTCTCTTTTTTGTTATACTACTGCATAACTGAAGATTACATGTTTAAACCCCCAAAAACTAAAGTGAAAAGTTAAATAAAATTGAGAGGAAGTTGAATGATGTAATTCATGACATTTAAAAGTTGGAAAGATATCTCTTAAAGACTCTTAAAGGACTTGTCACATTTACATTTTAAGCCTGTTTTCACCTATTGCAAAATATATCACAAACAGTTTAAATGTCACGCGACTAACAGTAAATATCTGGGGATGAGATTCTGTGCATCTTAAGTCAGTCTGGCGGACTCATTTGTGTCAGTTTTTGACAAAAACAATAAGTCCCACAACTATGATGGGCAGTATTTATTATCTGAAGATAGAGGTGATAAAGTCCTGATCACAAGAGATCAATCCGGTATCTCAAGATATTACCATTATTTCTGGATTGTGATCCTAAAACACGCAAAACCATTTGTCATCAATGTTCTAAATGAAGACGGTTAGGCTTTTTATGACCTTAAAAAAATTCCAGGAAGCAACAGCAGAACGCGTGCAGGTTTCTGCGACACCACATCTTCACACCGCTGAGGCAGCAACAATGAAACTGGCCAAACATCAACTGTGACTTTAAAAAAAAATCGAACTGTTTATCTGAAACAGCTAAAAGTGCTAAAAGTGCAGAATAATATGTTCAGGTGAGAATCTATCAAATGCATTTTCTTTAATATTATGCCATGATTAAAAATAAGTAATGGCTGAAGTTTAATAGTTTTTGAAAACATAAAAACTATTTTACAGTTTTATTGTTTCGTTATGTGAGACTCTCTGAAACAAATGCATTGCATATTTGAGCAGTATTTACATTAGACAGGACAGCCTACATAAAAAGGATAAAAAAAGGGATGAGTGACAATTTAATGTTTCATATTAATCAATCTACCTCATCAATTTTGTTGCGAATTTGTTACAAGGTAGAATTCCAGTGGAATGTATTATAAAAAAACCCTCTCATTCAGTGAAATAATTATCTTTATTTTGTATCATGTAACGGTCCAAAACGTGGCTATTATTTGCTGCATTCATGTTATTTTATATTCACGTGTTCTTTCTTATTATTTCAGTTGTTGGAATGATCTCGTTGCTTTTGGCTGTTTCTGTAGGTCAACTGTACTGAAGCGACTCTGCTTTGTTTCCTGTTCGTCCTCTGTAACCTCATTTCAGACCGACGTTACCACATCAGCAGCGTGATGCAGTTAACGCCGCTTGAGGCTTCCTTTTGGATGGCAAAAGGTTTTAACTCGCATTCACCCGCAATCACAAACTTTGCCTTTTTGACAAAGTAACAGCTTTTTAAATAGAACAACATACATGTATGCTGACAGACATAGACACCCTTTTCATATTATAGAAGTTCCTCTTCAGCAGCACTCTCAGCAGAAATTAAACCCACAACCCTGCCCATGTCAGTGACTTTAGCTACTGCTGCATGAATATTTTGTTAGTTCCTCTTTTGTGCAACAGTGATTAACAAATTCATAATTCACTTATTTAGAAAGCAGCATTTCATTTGGCTCTAGTCTATTAAGTTTTTGAGAATTTCTGTGAAAACAATAGTCAAATTTAAAGGATCTGTTACTGTTTTGGCATGTTTTGGCCCATTTACTGTTGATCTTACATCAAAACCAAGGCAAACCATAGCTTTTTAGATTTCTAACTGTTTTCCTACTCTTTTTTTTGTGTTATTTGTTTAGCTGAGTATGAGTACCAAATGCATTTTTATTAGATTAAAATGCAATGATAAAAACAAGAAATGGCTGCAATGTAAATGTTAAAACAAGTTAGAAGATATAACACAGTACAGCATGCATAGAAAAATAATTGGCATTAACATGTGATTTGTACAGGAACAATAGAACAAATTTCCAGGGCTGAAACATATTAAAGACCCTTATTCTACTCTGCAATATTATAGCAGAGAAAAGAAGTAAAACACTTGAGAAGCACTCAAGTTGGTATTCAGTTGGCCCAGAGAAAAGAAGTTTTTCATATGAAATAAAATAAATGTTAAGATCCAGAACTGTTACAGAAAGTAGGTCAGAAGTGAGATATATACATTCTGGTTTAATTTTCGAGTCAAATTGAAATCCTTAAAATTCAAAAATGACAACATCCTAATGAGGACTGTAATTGTTTAACTGTACGGTACCTGTGCGGGAGATGGCGAAGCAGCAGAGCAGGAGCAGAGAGGTGGTGGAGGCAGCAGCCATCTTCATCAACATCCTCATCATGTGAAGAAGACAGAAGAACACGCGCTTTCCATTATCAAGGTTACTTCCTGTCAGAACAGTTAGATCACCTCCTTTGTGTGTGTGTGTGTCTGTGTGTGTGTGTTTATGGTTTCTCAAGGAAGTGATCCAAGGGGCCCTATATATACTTTCAAAGCAAGCATATTTAATGTTATATTTAGAGCAAACAAAGAAAAGTGCATTTCTTATTCTGCTTTAACAGCTTCAGTGACAAAAATAATATAACCGTGATCTTTAATTAAAGGTTTTAAAACACCAACCACTTACATTTCTAGGTGAATCACATATTACTGACTTTAAAAGAATAAATTGACATCAGTTGGAAACCACTTCCTCTTGTATTGTGTACGTTTTTGGCCAGACTAACAACTGACATTATGAACTGAAGTCATTTGTTTCCTAACCATTTTCCATCTTTAGCAGATCTTCATGCCCTTTCATTTACATTTTTACATCACGTAAATAACAATTTTTGTTGTTACAATTAACTAGGGGACGGTTTATCTAGTTGGGCGAGTCTAAAATAAGGTAAATGTGTTTTCCTAGGCTGTAAAATGACACTAAATGAAACTGTTTTGTATGTCCGACATCACCGATGTGAGCTTAATCGGGAAATAATAATAATGTTTACTTTATTAATAGGTTTCACATTTCATTTGTTTCCTAAGGTTTTTTCTAAGGTTTTGCCTTTTTTTTTTAGAATTTTTTAAATGTAATTTCTGAAGGTTTTAAATATTCTTTTTGAAGAAAAGTTAATTTTGTCATTAGGAATCAGTCTGTGACTGCAATCTGACAAAGATGGTTGTGCAATTTCATTTTCAGAAGAACAAATTTGCTGGGTTTATTTTGCTCGAAAAAGAAGCTGCATCATTACCTGACAAATGTTACGGACAACAGCCTCCCCCAGGTGAGTTGTCGTAGCACTGCAGCACCGTTACAATGTTGTAATTTACTTTGATAAACAGCCTACGGCTGCAGCTGCAAACTCAACCCTCAAATGAATGTTCCACGCTAACTACAATGGTAGCCGATACCTATGTATGTGTAATGTATGTCAGCTAAATATAATAGGTGGTAAATCCCTCGTTGTTGTTGTGCCATAACAGGGGAAATGTGTCAAACCATATGTAGCTTGAGTTGTTATTTTTGTGCTCAGTACCTATACATGCACTTAATGGAGAAATGTCAGAGTGAACGGGCTGCCCGTGGAAAGGTGCCCCACGCAGCTGGGGGTTCAGCACCTTGCTCCGTATGGGGACTTGAACCGGTGACCCTCAAGTTCTTTACCCAACTCCATACTGACTGAGCTACTGCCACATCCCAATTTGAAATGTAATCATAGCTTTCAGATGATGTCAATTTTGGGAAACGATAAATCATATAATAAGGATTTAACACTGAAAAAGAAAAAATAAGTAGCAACAGGGATCATTTAGCTGGAGCAGAACATCATTAAAAGCACATTTTCTCTCACAACACCTGAACATATAGTTGTACACACCATCACATAAACAAATACACAACATATAATAGAATATGTTATCTGCTAAACATCTGGGCATCAACGAACCTTAGTCAAAAAGGAGGAATTAGTGCATTTGATGGGGACTATTTTCAGCTGCGGATGAATACACATTTAGTGTTTTAGTGAGTATTGACAGTATCAGGACGGTGTTATGTTGGAACAGTACAACAATATGGCTCATTGAAGTGTTTATAATAGTTTTTGGTCAACGACAGAGTTCTATATAGCACAGAGGAAGAGTAATGAGACATACAAGGCTTTGGATACACACACTACTTGTTAGTAGGATCAATTCAAGGTTGGTTTTAAGTCTAATTAGATTGAATCACCAGATTTGTCCTTTACACATAATGTGTTTCTTTGCTGAAAAGCCACCACTCCAATTTCCCCCATCGCAGATGAAGTATGTCATTGATTATCATACTGTACATAAGAATAGTTGTGCTAAATACTTCATTTATCATCATAAGCTGTTCTGAACATTGCTTGGTTCAGAAGGGTAAGTCTATTTTTTTATTAAATATTAATTATATTTAAAAGGAGCTTACCCAATTAAATCAGTGACTCACCACAGTCTGCCCTAATGCAAGAAAAGCCCCTTTTAGCAGACTCTGAAACTTTTTCACTACATTTGCTAAATAAAATGTATATTTTTACAGCATAGGGGTCCGGCGTAGGGTATATTTTATACCTACAAATGTTGATATTGCGACGATATTATGGGGTTGACTACTGGAGCTTTTACAAAATATTTACACAATGAGATTTTTGATAAATAATCATCAGTAATGTGGATACAGAGAGAGGACAGAGTGGTGAAGGTTTTGAAGAGACACTAGCTGTAGAGCTGTGAGTAGCGTTTGATAAAAAGACAATAAACTGGGCACAGAGATACCACTTCTCTCTTATGGTGTAACACTACTGTGTACTTTAGTACGCAGGCACTTTTTCACTCAAACCAAATGTGTGGTTCCTGTAACATTTCAGTGGGTTAGAGCTTTTTTTTAAAATTATGTTTCACATCCTCCTGTGATGCTTTATCCTTCTTTTGGTTTCATGGTTAATGTTGCATGCTTGAACTTGTTTCTGTTTATAATTTTATCTCATTGAGTCCCAGAGGATGGTGACATGAAATACAAAAGAAATGACTGACTATATCGTTAAATCAATTTTAAGTAGAGTTCTGAGTTGTGGGTACTTTATTACTACCTCAGTTATTTACCACATTAAAATGCATTTATGTGATGGGCATTAAGCACAGTGGTGGAAGAAGTATTCAGATCCTTTACTTAAGTACAAGTACTAATACCCCACTGTAAAAGTAAAAGTCTTGCATTGAAAATGTTACTTAAGTAAAAGTATGTAAGTATCATGAGGAAAATGTACTCAAAATACTCACATTTTAGAAACTGTAGGAGAAAAAAGCATCAACAAGCTTCCAAAGCATCAAAAAAGCTTTAAAGGTGACATAAAAGTGTCAAAAACAATTGTGTAATCATTTCAGATGGACTTGTAGGCAGTAACATTGTCACGTAGTTTAATTTATAATAAAACATGGTATTTTAGAAACTACATGTGTTTGTGTATTTGTAAAGTAACTAGTTACTAAAGCTGTCAGATGAACGCAGTGGAATAAAAAGCACAACATTTCTCTCTGAAATGTGTATGTAGCGGAGTAGAAATAGAAAATGACATGAAAAGGAAAGACTCAAGTAAAAATAAGTAGCTCAAATGTGTACTTAAGTACCAGCACTTGAGTAAAAGTACTTTTTTTGCCACCACTGATTAAGCATGCACAACTCAATGGCCACATCCAAACACCCACACAGATGATCACACTTGTTATTGACACTAAGGAACCGCCTTGAAACAGGGGTTTCCAAAGTGATACATGTTAAGTTTAAAATGCTGACAGTACTCTGTTAATCCTGCCTTATAGATTTCTTTTGTTATTATTATTATTATTATTATCACTTATTGTCAGAGATGGGAAGTAACAAAGTACTAATACTTAGTTACCGTACTTAAGTAGATTTTTCAGATATTTTTACGTTACTTTACTATTTATTTTTGTGGCAACTTTTTACTTTGACTCTCTACATTTTAACACGAATATCGATACTTTCTATTTTACAAAAATGGCTCGTTACTTTAGTTTTGTACAAGAGGTTGTCATGTCGGAGAATAGCGCGGACACACGCACAACATGGAGAAAAAAAGTGAGAGAAAAGTAACAGAAACTAACTGTCCGGAGGATAATCAGTTGAGATGTGTGTGTGTGTGTGTGTCTTTGACAACTGTAAATCCTACAACTTATGTTGTCAGTTAATTTGAGCCTGTTGTCGTACTGGTTCATATTTCTTGCACCTGGCTGTTGATTCATGATGGAGATTGTTGAACACCCTTGTGGATGCATTATTTACATGCTACAGTTACACTGCATTAAGATAATGTAATTAATAGTGGGTTTATTGTTATTATTTAATAGCATATATGACTGCTATGCTTTGTGTATGGTACCCCCACACACACACACACACACACACACCCACACACAGCCATAGCAGAGCTACCCACGCCCATATTTGTACTGTTGATTGTAATAAAGCGTCAACAGAGAGAAGTTGTCTCCGTCTGTGTTTTAACACACACACCTGGGACCAAGTTGGAAACCAGAATCAGCTTTAAATCCAGTCCTAATCTAGTCCTCACTGACAAGTTTACAATCATTTCACTGGAGTTACTGTTATTATTGTTTTAGTCATCAATACCAAATTCAATCTAATTGTCAATACAGTAGGCTGCTGTAGGTTGACTTGCTGCACCACTACGAGACAGCTCGACAGATTCCCAATCATCCTTGTCCTTATCTCAGAGAGACGTTTGAGATAGTAGGCATCAGGAAGGACTCCTGGTGAATGTGTGGCGTAATTCTGAAATATAGATAACTTCTTCATTAATGTCTGTTTAGTAATTCATATTTTATCCTTTATTTTCTTTCCAGAAGCCATATTTGAACACAAACACACATACATGTAGATTAATTTATATGTTAAAGGGAAGATTAAAAAAGAGAAAGTGGAACTGAATTCATATCTGGCTACTCAGTCGGAATCATATTTACCTGGAGTCCCAGGTCATATATTTGATGTTTTAAGCCTATTGGCAGATCCATTTAAAATGTAGCCAACAGCATATAAAGAGCCTGTTTCCATGTCCACTAAAGTTTCTCAGCGTGCTCTCTAGTAACATCTGTGTAGTCCAGGGAGCTTTGCATAAAAAATGGAAGGCAACTATTATACTATTATACTTTAAGTAAATTTCCGAACCTGTACTGTGTTACTTTTATTTGAGTAATAAAGTTAAATCAGTACTTCTACTTTTACTAGAGTGTTTTTTTAACACAAATGTCTGTACTTCTACTTGAGTACGGGAAGTGAGTACTTTTGCCATCTCTGCTTATTGTGAATCATGTTAGCAACAAAAATGACCAGTGATACTCTTAACTGCAGCTGCCCACAGGGTGGCACCCTTTTACTACATGTGCATGTAGTTCTAAATGATACTGCATACACCAGCCACTCAATGCAATGTTGCATGCTGCCAGTTTAAATATGTCGAGCTGCATGCTATCCTTAACAAGTAATCTGTATTTTTTCAGTGTTTGGCACTATGGGGGATTTCTAGTCATCTATATTTAGGGTCAGATTAAAATGCATTTGTGTGATGTGCATTAAGTATTCAAATCCTTTACTTACATAAAAGTACTAATACCCCACTGTAAAAATACTCTATAGTAAAAGTAAGTAAGTAAAATTCCTGCATTATTCTATTTTCTATTTCCCAGTCCTGTGTTTTGCACTATGTACTCCTTCCACAAAAATGTGGAGTTTTTTTGTGATTGTTGGGGGCAAAAAATCCTTAATTATGCAGCAAGTTTTCTTAAAAAATGTGATGGAATATGTGGGATATTTATGCAATTTTATGCAATTAAATTGTGGGAAATTGCAGAAACTGCGGTTGGATGAAAAAGAGAAATAAAAGTGATTCCCCCAACACCCTGTTCTCACTAGGCTACTACTGTAATGTAAAGAGTCATTTCTTCTTACTTTCTATTAAAAGCAAGCGCGTTACGTAATTACGCTACTTCATATCGTTTCCATGGCAACTGGGGAAAACGGCTGCTCTTGTGTGAAGTAAACGTAACATTTTTCAACTTTCTGCTAAGATATATGTGACTTTTTTGCAACGAAAATGCGGCGATTATGACATCATACATTATTTGTCGCAGAAATCGGCAATTTATGCAGCGAAAGTATGGCGTATTTGGAAAAAATGCGGGCTCTGCATAAATATACAGACATTGGCTGATTATGCATTGATTATGCATTGAATTATGCGATTGCATAATCACGTTTTTCTGGAGGGACTGACTATGGGGATTTCCTTTCATCTATTTAGGGTTGGGGATTATTTTTAAAAATTTTCAAATACCAAGTACGTAGACCTTTAAGCAAAATGTTTTTTTGGTCTACGTCTCTATATTAGGTCTTTAGTCACACAAGTTGAATATAGGAAACCAATACGTGGAAATAACTTCACCTCATTCAAATAAAAAAACACTGTTTATTAATCTATACACCAGTAACTATCAGAAATATACTTCTATGAAAAAGTATAGCAAAAATATAAATATATTTCTGACTTGTACATATCATTATATAAAATAATTAGAAATATTATCAAGATTCTGACTTTTAAGTGTTTTATGAGATACAAAGTCATATTTATTCAATATGATTTATTTAAAAAAAAAAAAATCCGCAATGTGCATCTGTAGAATATGAAAAAAAGTTTTTGGAAGATTCTTTTTTGGGTCTTTTATCAACAGAACAGCGAGAAAAGAGGAAGAGGAGGGGGGGGGGCATGCAGCCAAGGGCTGTGTGTTGGATTCAAACCCCGGGCCACTGCCAAGGACTCAGCCTCTACTGGTTGAGCTAGACATGGCCCCATTTACCTTTTTTTTTAATACAGTACTTCTGCACAAATAATGAGTGAACACTGCTTCTATAAACTTGAGAGGCCGGGATGTAAAACTTTTAAAATGTGATTTATGGCATCTGTACTTCATATGACAGCATGTAAAAAGGTAGTCCAGCTCAGATGTGATGGAGTGAGTTCATTCTGCAGCAGCGAGACAGGCTGACTGTTTGTGTCCCCATGAGGGACACAGATGACCCTCTTCTGTTAAATAGGCCTTTATAAATAGAGCAGTTATTTTTCCACTGCTCTGATCCAACTTGTTTGTACATCAGACACAAACGACTCTAGATACCTCCGCGTCCAATCACAATCCTCTATGTTAACCTCAACAACCAATCGCAGCTATTCAGATGGCTTCCTCATCATGTCAGAATGCTCTAAATAACCGAAGCCAATCAGATATTTCAACTAGACTGCGTCACACCAAATGTTTCTCACTCTAGTGGGGTGACCGTCCTTCAACTAGATAAAGTTCAAACTCTTGCTCAAAGGCCCTTCAGACGGAGGCCCTACAACTCCTGAGGCTTGTTTTGATTTCCGAGGAAAGATCATGTGACTCATTTAAGAAACATGTCTAAAAAAAGACAAATAGCCAGTCTCCAGCTTGTCACTTTGTTCAAAATATTGAAAAATTGCTGTAGAATTTTAGCCCAAGTTGCCCAAGTTGATATTGACCCATGACCTCAGTACAGCATAATTCCTAGCTATAGAACCTGCGGATATATTTTGATGAGCCTAACTTATCATAAGTAAATAAATAACTAACTAGGAGGAAATAACTTGCAAAAGTTGGGAAGGGCCAGTGATTCATATCTGGTCATTACCACCTGTCTATCTTGTAAAGGCAAAGATTGACAAAAAAAAATATGAAATAATAATTATATCACATACCAAATATTAAATCCACTTTTTTAGCCCAAACTTTGCTCAAAAGTGAATAAACTGAGATAGCTTCTATTCTTGAATGTCTGTGTGGTAGAGCCAGACCTTACTCCGCAGCGCTGTGGAGATAGGTCTGGAGACTACAGGACTCCCAACAGAGATCAGTTCAGCACAGCCTGCTGTACTCTCAAAACCGCCTTTGGGATTCTTTTAATAGACTGGATGTGATGACACGATTTTGATGACACAATGGAAAGAATGTCCACTGTGCTTTAATAACAGCCAGTGATAACAACATTTAGTTATGCATTTAGTAGCCAGCTCTCTCTCTACAATGTGTCTACTGTGATCCTCTCTAGATGTCAGCAGCAACTACTGTTCTCTGACACTCTGTTCAGTAATATTCAAACGCTAACAGCTGCTATTAGAAGTTTTGAAGTATTTTATACAAAACCAAAAATTGACCCATACAGCAGCAGTTGTAGCTCTGATCTCACACTAGATAGGCCCCAGTTGATTTGGGTTTCTATTTTCGGAGGAATAACAAGTGTGTCCAAAAATCCAGTGCACTCCGAGGCACTCCGAAAGTGAGCAATTGTTGCCGGGTATCTCTGGGGAACGCCATCATTTGGAGACATTATTTTGGAGACGTGACAGAGGACGACGGACGATCAGGTGCTGCGGATTTGCGAAGTTTTATTTCGGGAGGCCCAGCTGCATTTGTTTTATGTGGGTTTTATTAAAGAAGTATGATACACATGCCTGGATTAGTGTTACAGCGGTAGTCTGCTGTTGCTTTCGGCTATTGCGGTACATAAGTAGAATGGGTTAGAAGTCATCTGAGCCATTTGGGATTCAACATCAGGTGTTGGGTTTGAAATGACCGAAGGAGGATGCCAACTATTGTGTTTGTTGGATTTCACATTTAGTAGTTGGGGTGTGTTTGATTTATTTTAGATGGACAGATGAGGTGTGTGTCTGGCTTTGTGGATGATTTCAGGAGATGTAAAAGGTGGATGCCTTAGATCGGGGGTGTTGCATTATTTTATGTAGCTCAGCGTAAATTCTTTCAGGAAGACCTAACTTTTAGTTAGCTGGCTCCTAAATCAATTCAGCTGTTATCCTAATTAATGTACTTTTTTTTGCTGCGTGTAACTGTTGCATATATGCAACTAGTCTCTCCTGATTTAAATAACCTCAGCGTAAATTCTTCCAGGAATACCTAACTCTTCATCAATGCTCGCTTCCTAAATGGAATCAGCTGGTGGAGGCATTCAACTTCCTGCTTAACCAATCAGAATTCAATTCAATCGTACACAAATTGCAAGAGCCAATCACAGAGTCACAACCCTGCTTTTAACAATCTGTTTCTCCCTTTGCTATCAGCTGTCGTTGCAGGCAAAGAGTGCAACCCTCCACCTCCCCTTCCTCCTCCATCTCCTTATCTACTCCAGCTGACCGGTTCGGAGCCTCCTTCGGTCTGGTCTCCTTCGTCGCTACCACTGGTGTCTGGGGGGGTCTGATGGTTCTCTACCCCTATATATAGATATATCGCCAAAGACTTTGTACATTTTATTGAACTGTACAATAAACCTCATTTGCATATATGCAAAAATGTCTCTCCTGATTGAAATATTGGGAGCACTGGCAGCTGGGACAGTGTTCAGTAACTGAGGACTTTTCATCTCTGAGAGGGAAGCTTTCTGAGCGGTTCAGAGCCGTGTCCCAGCAGCTGGGATGGATTCCCTGGGCTGGATGCAAAGAGTTATGGGACTAAATCTGCATATCTCCAGGATGTACAGAACAACTTCTCCAACCAGCAGGCTAGCTTACTTTCTCTGAAAAAGCCTCTATTAGGGCTTTGTATGAAATATGAAATGCTTCAAAGAGCTGTGTGACAAACATATCTTAAATCACCCAGAACTCCTCCACCTTCCAGTAGTTTTGGCTGCAAAACAAACACAGGGTCTGCAAGTTTTAAAGGTACCTTGCACATGCACGGCAAACACTATCCGTTGGCGCACATTCGTTCTTTTGTTTGGTCGGCAATTAACACGTGGTATTGGTGTAGATGGCTTTTTTTTAACAAACAATTGCCAATCAATAACTTGTTGTCCAAGAGTTCAAACTTAAAGTTGGATATGAAAAACTACTCAATCTAAATAATGGTTCCTCTTGTAGTCTTACCACGTTATTATACACTTAACCACGCTTTCCCCATACACCTGTGAAAAAAAACTGCTGATCCAATTAGGCCACATTTAAATCACCCCCCCATCCCCCCACGTGTCACCCACCCATTTCATTGGTTGCCAATGAAATGGCTCCAACACTATACACAACAACATTAAAAGCTCCTTCATCACAACAAAAACAACTACCAATAACTGTGAATGTTATTTATAGGAACAACCCACTGAGATTCCATATTTACACAGTAATAAATAAGATGCTTGCCTGAGTCATTGTGGTTCCACAGAGACACCTAAAGAACCGCCCCTGCTCTGTGTGTCAGTCGTTGATCAGGCGAGCTCACACGCTCCCCTCTAGGCTGTAAACCCTGTCAGTCCATCTCTTCATGTTAAAACCTATCATGTCTCTCATGTTGTATGTTGCATTGCTGACCTGGAGCTTCCTGGTCTCTACTGTAATTTATATCATCAACTTAATGTAAATAAAGTGTTTGACTGAAAATATGATGTATCCTCACTCACACACACACACACACACGCCTCTCACACTTACAGCTGATTGAATTGTAGGCATGTCTTAATTGCCGACATCAACAATCCAGATGACTCATTTAAATGAAATCATCAGAGGAAGGTGTATGTGGTCTGTGTCACAGTAGTCTTGTAATCACATTAGGTTCAGTGCATTGTTGTGCATACTGATGCAGCCATCCCTGTGAGTTTTGTTTTTGTAACCCTGCTCTGTGATGGATTAATTATCAATTAGATCGAAGATATTTGACCTGAGCTTCTGAGGTAGTATATCAATTTTGAGCTTTTAAGGGCTATGCTGTACATCAAACAGTACTTTCGGCACTACTTGCAAGAGCAACATTTGACATATTTACCCCCACTACTCTACATTGTCTTTAATGTTTTATTAAACCAGCCCTACGCTGAACCTTTAACCCACCTGAGTTTCCAAATTAGATTTTTCTGAATGTCTTTTAAAAAAATAAATAAATTCTATTCGCAAAAACTTTAATGTCAGAGTGAGTTTCAGAGGAGAATTGTTGTGTCGTGGGTTGGTACTGTGCTTCAAAAGTCCATTTCAGATAAACCCTGCTCTTAGACAGAGGCCTCTGGGGAAAAGCTGGTTGTAGCCTTCTCCACATAGCTGGCTATATCTGGAGAACAGAGAGAGAGAGAGAGAAAAAGGGGAAAGAGAGAATGTGTGTAAAGCTGCCAACAGCAGCATTACGTCCTCCAGAGTAAACACAGCTGATGGGGGTAAACCCTCCCTCCATCCATCCATCCATCCATCCATCCATCCATCCATCCATCCATCCATCCATCCATCTTCACCCCTAAAATGCCCTTTCTCCCCCTCTCTCATCTTCATCATCATCTATCTTTTTTCTTCTACCTCTTTCTAAAGTGTTACAATTTACAATTTGAAGGAATTTTCAAAAGCATAATGAATGCCAGTGTTAATAGCTATGATGCAATCAGTTAATATCTTATTTCAGTTCCAGCTTCGTGCAGGATGAAAAGAGACGAGGGGAGCTTAGGACAGGGCCGTTGTAAGTGAATCAACACTTCCTTCTGTAAAGTCACAGCTGACATGTAGTACACACATCCCATTTACAATATACTGTGGAGTTATGTGTAGCCAAGCGTCTGTGACAGAGTAAGCATTGTTGACTGTACTTCCTGTCCTGCATACTTTGTGTGTACTCTGAGGGAACAAGTCCACATTCAGACTTTCAGACAGACTCAGACAGGGCAAAATATCATATTATATCAACATCGATATATGAGACTAATTGTTTTTTATCTTCATGGTTTTGAAGGCTGCATTACAGTAAAGTGATATAACTTTCTGAACTTATCAGCTGTTTTATTATTTGCATTTACCCATTTAGCCATTGCATCCAGATTATTGGTGATTATTTATCAAAACTCTCATTGCGTTAATATTTTGGAAAAACACCAATTGTCAACCCTACAATATCACCACAATAACAACATTGATGTATTGGGTCAAAAATATCATGATATTTGATTTTTTTTTGGTTTTACATATCACCCAGCTCTAATTCAGACAGCATGAAAAAACACAGCTTCAGCTTGTGCATGATTCATCATGAAGCAGAATGTTGCCGTCAGGTAGACACGCAGAAAAAGAGTCGTCCGGTTGAATGGCACCGGCACTCCAGGATCCAGCCAAGTCTCGGTGAAAGGACACCACAGCTACCGACACCCCGCTGGAAACCAACGCGGGCACGGAGGCATGGAGGCCGCCGAGCTCACAGTCTGCACCGGTGGAGGCAAAAAGTGGACTGAGTACCCAGGGCCCTCATGTGAGTAGGGCCCAAAAAGACGCTAGTATGAATAGCTGTGGATGCGGGGAGGGGCCCATAGGAAATGCCTTTCTACAGGGTCCCTGATCTGCACACTGTCTAGCAGGAGGTCCCAGTCAGTGTTCCCTCTGTGCCTCCTCTGATGAAGAGACGGAGATGGACACAGAGATGGTCTTTCTTGTCCACGTATTGGATCGTAGCCATAGGTTGTAGCTGATAGCTATCTTCAGGTTGTCCTCTGTGTCTACTCTGATGTTTACATTTAAAAAAAACTCAACTGGCCAGACTAGAAGAGTCAGCAAGAGACCGGCGGGTTGATTTTCCTATGAGCGACTCATAGGCATGAGATGGCCGCAGAGATGGTCTTGTTAGCTTGAACTCGTTTTCTCCATCTTTTCCTCTGTGTTTCTTCTAGCCCGGGCTAGCAGAGTTGATTTTCTGATTCTGATGAGCAACTCATAACCACATAAAGCGCAACTACTGTTGTATTGCCTTCAAACTCATACAGTAGATTTGTTACTTAAAGGTCCCATGGCATGAACATTTCACTTTGAGGTTTTTTAACATTAATATGAGTCCCCCAGTCTGCCTCTGGTCCCCCAGTGGCTAGAAATGGTGAAAGGTGTAAACTGAGCCCTGGGTATCCTGCTCTGCCTTTGAGAAAATGAAAGCTCAGATGGGCCGATCTGGAATCTTTACCTCCCCGTTCTCTGCTTTGTCCTCCCAGAGAATTTGGCTCACCCATGAGAGAGAGACATCATGGCTTTCAAACGAGCAAAGTCGCAGTTGGTCAAGGCCACAACCCCAGCCTCCACCTTGCCCCCCCTTGTCCTCCTCAAAAGCTACAGACTCAGAAATGGCACATACTTCAGATACAGTATTAGGGGACCACTAAGGTCTACATAAAAGAGACTTCAGATACAGTATTAGGGGACCACTAAGGTCTACATAAAAGAGACTTCAAATACAGTATTAGGGGACCACTAAGGTCTATATAAAAGAGACGTCAGATACAGTATTAGGGGACCACTAAGGTCTATATAAAAGAGACTTCAGATACAGTATTAGGGTACCACTAAGGTCTATATAAAAGAGACGTCAGATACAGTATTAGGGGACCACTAAGGTCTATATAAAAGAGACTTCAGATACAGTATTAGGGTACCACTAAGGTCTATATAAAAGAGACGTCAGATACAGTATTAGGGTACCACTAAGGTCTATATAAAAGAGACGTCAGATACAGTATTAGGGGACCACTAAGGTCTATATAAAAGCATCCAAAGAGCACCATGTCATGGCACCTTTAAGTTTTCTTAATTCAAATTGCCTTGTCTAGCTCCTACATGTAGCAACACACCCTCACAAAGCTTACATAAGGGCTGTTTTTCCTGTGAATACCCAATTAAAAAGCACATCCACAACAGGACAGATCCGGGCCAAATCCCCTGTAAATACTGGAATATCTTTCTTTGAGTACACTTGATATTTCCCAGTGTAAACATACCTAAAGATGGCCACACTAAGGGAGGTAACTCCATTGTTATTCTTGAGATTAGAGCAGAAAAAGCAGCAGTGGCGACAAGCTCTGTGGTTTCTCATTTGGCCTGCTGGAGGAATCCAGAAGACTCCTCTGGTGTCTGAGAACATCAAGTTACAAGTTTCATGAGAATGTGGCCAATTGAGTCAAAAATGTTTTTATGGTTTTCATGCATGTGTTCTGTACTTACCTCTTGGGCCAACAGAGAGGAAATCTCATTCTCTCCTTAGCAGCAGAGGCTTTCTCTGTTTTCTCTGGCCTGGTTGTTATTTCCTGCGTCAGTCGAGTTGATTTTCTCATTCTGCACCTTCCTCTGTTTGTCGTCTGAGGACAGAGCAGTCTCAAATTTCACCATGTAAGGCTGCAGAGCCTTAGTGCTCCTGGGACAAAAAAAAGAAAAGAAAAGAGATAACTATTTTCTTATGGAACTTTATATATAATTCTTTCTCAGCTAGAAATGAAAGCAATGTGTTTGTGGAGATGTAAAAAAGATGATATACAGTACATGTAGAATTCTCACACAACAGAAGAGTGTTGCCAGTACAATTCTTCATACTACGTACATCATACGGTACACAGATTGTTAACCCCGGGATCATAAATCATTAAAGGCAAATATGACACCTTCACATGAGTTTGAAAAGGATCTTACATGGCAAAAGATTGTATTTTTTTCTTTTATGGTGTATTGTTTCCATGCTAGTGGCTCTGTAAGACTGTACTTACACACAGCAGTGCTTCGATGTAAATGCTAGCGTGGCTAAAAAGCTAACACAAATGAAACCTAAAATCTTCATCCCTTTGGAGACCTTTCAAATAAGTCTGAATACTTCTTGATACTGCACTGTATGTCTTGTGTCATGACATCAATGTATAGTTTTTAAAAAACACCTTTAACCCTCTGGAACAATACCTATTTTCTTTGTTATAAAGGCCACTGTTCTGGGTACAAACACACAAACTTTTAGACTGTAACCATACTAAGACTTTAAAAAGATGTCCTCAGCTCGCTGCTTTCCCTATAAATTATTTAAAAAAAAACATAACCACAGGGAATAGCCAGGGAATATATAAAGGTACTGATGTTGTACAGAAATTGGTAATAATGACCTCCAGAGTGATACATGCTAAAAAAACTAAAATGTCTCCTTTGTCTCAGTAGATTTGACTTCTTGTCTTCTTCTATTAACTATTTATTATTATTATTTATTTTTAAATTCACACTTATATTCACGAAACAGTGGTATGTTTTCTTGAATACATTTGTATCTCCTGTCCCATCCTTCCTGAAGGGAGAATCACTATTTCATCTCATCTCTGGAAAAATACAGTTGTCATGAAAGAGAGCGACAGACATATCTGCATATCTGAAGTGTGTATATCCAGCAGTGAGTAGCAGTGACAACAAAGCTGACTCCTTATTACATGACACACAGTCTGTTTACATGCACATTCTCTTTTTAAGGCAGATGCAAAGCTTTCTGGGCCACGGCAGTGTGTGTGTGTGTGTGTGTGTGTGTGTGTGTGTGTGTGTGTGTGTGTGGGGGGGTTATTTTTACTTTTTCCGGACTTTTTTCTTCAAGCGCCTGTCTTCTTTGATTTCTCCCAAGCGGAGGATGCTGTCCAGGACTTCACATACACTTTTCCTAAGTTTCCAATTTTAGTCACTACTGTGGGGGGGCAGAGGGGGAATTAATTCATGAATTTATGTACTGACCACTGTCCATTTGAAACTTTGATCTTAAAAAAAAAAAGAGTAGATGACATGAGTTGTCAAGCACACAAATCTATTATTTATTTAACAGCAGCAAAAATAAAAGATTCGAGGATATTGTTACGCTACAGTTCAAATGATACAAGACCCATTTAGATTTGGAGACTATTTGGGAAATGATTAGCCGTTTGCTGCTTTAACAATATGACGATCCTAAAGGATTAATCCCCACACTCTATAATGGTGTGGTCATGGCCAAACTGTATATTTAGAGGCGACATCAGCTGTTCAGTGTGTCCGTCAGTCTGTCGGGATAATGAAGACAATAGAGTAGTCCAGCCATGATGTTTGATGGGGGGCCAAACTGCAAGCTAGCTCTGGAATCCAAACACGGTGAGCCATCCATCACACGGAGGATGCTCAACAGCATCAAAGGAAGTGCACAGAAGTATGAAGAAAAAAAATCTCCCCGCGTTCTAGATTTATGTATTAGAATTAGATGCCTTCATGATTTCAACAAAGTTATAGAAAGAATAGAATCATTTGTAAATGATGGTTTAAGAATAATGTTATATATTATAATAACTGTTTTTGAGGTTTTGTCAGGATTTAGCAGTAAGAAAGAGGATTAGGGCCACTGGTGAACATTTTGTATAAATTCTGACTTTAATCTCAGAATTCTGGCTTTGTTCTCAGAATTCTGACTTTATTCTCAGAATTCTGGCTTTGTTCTCAGAATTCTGACTTAATTCTCAGAATTCTTACTTTAATCTCTTAATTCTGGCTTTATTCTCAGAATTCAGACTTTAATCTCTTAATTCTGACTTTAAACTCAGATTTCTGACTTTAATCTTGAATTCTGGCTTTATTCTCAGAATTCTGACTTAAATCTCTCAATTCTGACTTTAATCTCAGATTCTGGCTTTATTCTAAGAATTTGGACTTTAATCTCTTAATTCTGACTATAAACTCAGATTTCTGACTTTAAACTCAGATTTCTGACTTTAATGTCAGAATTCTGACTTTAATCTCTTAATTCTGACTTTAAACTTATATTTCTGACTTTATTCTCAGAATTCTGACTTTAAACTCAGAATTCTATTTTAAATCTCAGAATTCCGAGAATGCTAAATTTAAAGTCAGAATTCTGAGTTTAAAGTCAGAATTCTATATAATAATAATGTCTACATTCATACAAAAGGTCTTGGGCTTCTGGGAAAATGGTGTCGGCTAAAATGGAAATTTTAAATAAACAGCACAGACATATGCTATCTGATATTGTTTGTGAATGGAAATGAACAGATTCAAAAAACGGATGGCCTTTAGCTTCTCATTATGTAAACTTGCATACATTATTTTTTTTTTTTGTAATCAGCCATGGGAACCTGCTGTTAACAACTTCCAGATTTTAGGACTCAAACCCAAATTCTTGAACAACACTGAAATATGCTGGTGGATGCTGGCTGCTGCATGTATAATTCACTAGACATGGTGTCCCCCACTCTCCTAAAATCTTGTAAAGGATGTCTCTCTCTCTCTCTCTCTCTCTCTCTCTCTCTCTCATCGTGTTTACAGCCTCGGAGAGCGTTGCATTTCTGACATTTCTCTCTCAAACTCCAACCAGCTCTGTTCTCATCTGAAAGGTAAGGACCAGCATCCAGACACAGCTGTTCTAGAACTTAATGTAATAACAATAGGTGTGGAGATAATGATGATAACATATGATATAAATATATACAAGATAACAATGGTTTGAATCAATAATAATACTAAAATGCAAGTACGCAATGTTACTTCTAGTGGATTGAATGCCCATGAAAGGCTTCCTGAAGTTTAAGTAGTCATTAGTTGGAGGAGGAAAACACTGCTTCCTATAAGAAAAGTAATTGTTCACATACAATAAACTCGGCTCTGAACAAAGGGGCAGGGGGGGGGGTAGATGGAAACTGTTCTGAACCTCCCGGAGGGATGAACAACACTCATCGCCAGCTCTTACATTCCCATCCTGAGCACATGATTTCATTTTAGAACGTTGAGGAGCCCAATCTGCTAAAAATCTATCTAGCATCGATTTTTATAGTTCAAGGTTTAGAGTAGCAATTGCTTACAAATGATATTGGCCTCACAAAATCAATCTGCTCTAATGTGACAGCTTGCTTCAAATACGTTTATGGTTCAAATAGATCAAATTTGATTCACTGGAGGCTAAATTGAGAAAAACATAATTCAATTTTTTTTTTTTTATTAGAAGAATCATTCTGGTTTTAGGGTCCCCTATGCTTTCACAGACTTTCCGATTCTGGCAATAGATATATGTATATATATATATTTTTACACTGATCTTTACGCCGTGATGACCTCTCAGGGAGGTATAAGGACCTAGTTACACATTAAAAAGCAAAAGAAACAAAAAATAAAGCAAGTGGATAGTGACACTACTGTATAATACTAATCAATAAACAAATATACAAAAGAGGAAACCTTTTTGCTTTCTCTTGGGGGAATTGTTGGGTCTCTATAAATCATAGAGTGTCTATCTGGAAAGTGTCTTGAGATAATTTCTGTTATGATTTGACACGATAAATAAAATTGAAAATATTCAATAGTTAGATAAAATGAGCCACTTTTATTCTAACGAACATTCTAGATTTGTTAACTTTATAACGATGTTATTGGTGAATGCTTTGATCAAATTCAGCAGTGCTTGGAATAATCCTATAATATCATTTCAGTCACAAAAGACATAAATATCTCCTATTAGAAATTAGCATATTATGACTGCCACACTTACATTCAGACATTTAAAGACATTTTCATTTATGAGCAAATGGGTGACACTGACCCTGCCCCACGTTCTACCCTACATTTTACTACTCGATAGTTGTCATATTAGATACTGCGGCTATTCATTTACAAAAATATATTAATATTCATAACTGCATGAGGCATGATAACTGGCGTTAGTGTCGAATGCATCACCTCATGTACAGTGTATGTATCATAATAGGAGTATGGGGATGCATGTGTGTATGTACCTGTAGCTGCTGCTCAAGACAACAGCTACTGCTGCTGACACACACTGATAGAACACACTACTATTGCATGACTGGCATCCATGCACACACACACACACACACACACACACACACACACACACACACACACACACAAACACAAATACACATACACACATACATACACACACACACACAGACGCACACACAAACATGCACACACACACACACACACACACACACACACACACACACACACACACACACACACACACACACACATTCTCCAAATGTAACATAATTTGATGAATAAGAGGAAAACTATGTTTTGAAACATCACGCCCCCTCTGTTGGTCACACTGGAGTTATTTAGCTCTTGGCAACAACGGCTAACAACAGCTGACTGTGTTAGTAAAAGTACAACATGGTTCTTTCAAAGGAACAAAAGACATATCTGTACTTTAACAGTAATAATATCCATCCATAAATAAAATAAAGATTACAAGAAAAAAAAGCAAAGATGTGAGAAATGTCTTTACTCCAGCAGAGATTTTTTTCTACTTAAATCTGAAGGATGATAAGCAAGTAATCATCCTTCAGATTTAATCAGTGGCCCCTTGGTGGTGGTGGGGGGCACAATGGCTATGGGCCCTCAGCTTTAACCTTAATAATAATGTTTCTTTTGCGTTTTTAGTGGCCACCAGCCAGCCCAGCCTCCTCTAGTTGCTGTCCAGTTTGTCCAGTTGCATGCTTTTATGTAAATGAAAGAAAGATTGACCAATCACTGCGAGCCTCTGACAGAGCGACAGCTTTGGTATTTACTGTCGATATTTTCCCACTCATTTCTCTTTTGTGGAAAGGAAGATTATACTTGCACACCAGTCAGAAGAAAAGTCTTCTCGCATGGAATGATTGACAGTTGGCACTCAGCCTAGAATGATGTGGCTGATGTGTGCAGATGAGTGGAGGATAACGTGGAGCACCAGTCACTCACATGGTGCCAGTCACACAGTGATGAGCTGAAGAGGCCCAGGCACAGATGGTCCCAATTTAACCCCAAAGTGTCAAAGGTCAAAGTACTGGAAGGACAAAAAGGACAGTTTCAATCACTGAGTGGGACAAGGCAATGAAAGCTCCATTTACAGTATGACCCGTAGTGCTGAGTGATTCAGGGGCCAAGAGCTGGACGGTATGCCAGGATATGTATTGTTTTAGCTCCATTATGAGCTCTTGTTACAGGGTAGTTTAGAATTCACAGTAAAGGCTCCTCACATACTGTATGACACAAGGGAATTGTTCTGGCCACCACAGCTGAGTGGGGGGGGGGGGCACTGCTGAAGTTCCTCTAATGGCCACATCTCTCCAAGTGTCACCTTCACATTAATATATTATAAAATACTGATCAGTCCAGCTTTTAAAAGAGAAGAAGTATTTTTTAAGAGTCAGCCACTTGCACAACACGTTAGTTCCTATTAAAGTTGAGTCAATTATAACAATTTGCTCATTAAAATGTAGATTAATGCCTTTTTTTTCTTCTTCTTACAACTGGACTGTGAATGTGTCAGCTGTTTCTGCTTAAGTCAACTCAACATCATTTCTGCTTTATTTATTTATTTATTTATTCCAAACTGAGCTACTTCTCAAAATGCACAATTTCAAACTACAGCTCATTTGACCATACATGCACAGAGGCTGTGTAAATCTTCAGGGCTTAAAAATAAAACCCCAAAAACGTCCTGCTGTTGGAACAGACACATCAGCCGGGTCAGAGGTTAGAGCCCTCAAAGCAGACTGACGCTCTTATGGAGTTATCCCACAGTGTATGAGGACATGTGTGTATGTGTTAAGGTGTTACATGCCACGCGATAATGGGTGACTCCGAAGCAGATCAGTGTGAAAAAAACAAAAGTGAAATGATAAAAATAGATGTGTTGAAAAGTCTGAAGCTGGGCACCCGGATAGCTCAGTTGGTAGAGCAGGCGCCCATATATAGAGGTTTGCACCTCAACGCAGCGGGCCTGGGTTTGACTCCGACCTGGGGCCCTTTGCTGCTTGTCATTCCCCCCCTTTTCTCTCACGTTTCATGTCTTCTGCTGTCCTATCAAAATAAAGGCTGAAAATTCCCCAAAAATAATCTTAATAAAAGTCTTAAGATGGCATCATACTCTAAATGAGTCTTGTTATCTGTACTGATCCCACACTGCAGCAAAGTCATTGGAAATAACAAAGAAAAATGGAAGGAAATGGATTAGCATGCTTTTAATGTGAACGATTAAATAGCAATGTCCTTTAATGCCGCCATCAGGACAAACCATTGCACACAGGATATCTAAAGCACAGATTACTAGCCTAACATCTCCTGTAACAAGGCCCCAGGAACCCAAAGCTGTCCGTATGTTGTTCTCCCCTTTTGTGTTTGAATAAAACAATGCATCCAGCAGGGGCGGTGAGCAGGACTTTTTAATCTCGTTAAAAATAGCTAAAACCTTGGCAGAGCGGATGTACTGGTGGTAAGATGTTCGCTGTTCATGGGAGCCACTAATGCAAAAGCACCTTGTCACGGGGACTCAGAAAAGTCCCGGATCAGATGACAAAAAGGGATTAAGCAGAGTGCAGACCAGGCTGCAGCTGCACTGAGATGATTATTTCTGCTCACATGCTTTTTTCATTCCCTATTTTCTGCTTTTATTCAATCGACATGCAGGAGAGCATGCAAGATTGTTATAAAAGCAGAAATTAAAAGTTGAATTCATAAGGAATAAAACACACGCTTGTTCTTGTTTTGCTAGTACAGCCTTCTATTTAGAGATATGAGTGGGTCCAAAAATCAGTCCCGACCCTACATGAACCCGCAAAATGTCTCTGTCCTGAGCCGAGCCTGAACCACAGCAGCAGTTTTGGGCCCAAGTCCGATTAAAAATCAGACTGTTATTGTAATTTGCTGTATTACAGAGAGAATGCATAACGATTCTCAGTACCTGAGAGTGTGTCTGGGTACCATTAATGTGAACTGTACCCAACCCTTACCCTGACATGTTTAAAGCCTGGGGGGTGGGGGATTTTTAGTAATGACAGTTTGGACCCCTCTGAACCCGATGGATTGGGTTGGGCCAAATCGGGTTCAGGAAGAGAACCAAAGCTCTACTTGGTCTGGTATGACCAGTAGCTTACATCAGAGATATTCAACAGGGGGGTCCTCAGAGTAAGTAATATGTCTGAAAATATACAATTATATGAATCCAACCTATTATTAGGAAATATAATTTGGCCTTTTTGTAAAAAAAAAAAAAAACACATTTCATTTACACATTGAAGATAATCTTAGTAGCCATATGGTAGCCATACAGTTAAGATTAAGGATTCACTGTGCCTTCAGCATGTATGGCTAACATTAAAACATGAGATATAAATAATAATAAATATAAATAGTTTAACATGCAACTTAATTTTATACAACATATGTACAGTGGTAGGGGGTCACAGCTCCGTCTCTCCTTCAGCTAAGGGGTCCTTGACCCCTGGCGTATAGTATGGTGGCTAATGTCAACAAACCTTTGGTAGTCAGTCAATAACACTTTGACTTTCATACTTTTATCTCTGATTGTTATTGTCTCTGTCCAGTCATGATTATTATTGCCCCCTGCTGGCCAGTAAAAGCCACATAGGATCACTTTAATTGCTGCATAGTAGGGATGTCATCTCCATTGTTGCCTTCAGATGTTTGACATGCTTTAAAGAAAATGGTTGGAATTATGTTAAAGGGTAAACATCCTTCATCAAAAATCTTTCACACCATGTGTTTCAGTTCATGTTTATTTTATTGCACAATGTGAACGCACACCTCCATGGGCTGAAATATGTGCCACCAGAAACTGCAGCAGGGAACCCCAAAGTTCCCTTTCAAGTTTGGCAATTCAAATTCAAATATAAATGATTCAAATTCAGTTTCTGGTGGCACGTATTTCAGCCCATACACCTCGTCCTTCACATTGTGTTGCTGAGTATCTGGCTTAACACATCATCAGACCTCAGCCGGCGCCTCAGAGCTGCTCTCTTATCAGCACACCATGTGCTGAGATACAGAAAGGTCACACAGCATCTCAATCAGGAGACATCGCCCAGAGGAGGGTGCTGAGGGGCTTTGAATTTTTTATTTGATGTATGAAGGCAAGCAGCCTTTTCTTACTGTCTGTTTATGTTCTTCCAGCAGCACGGAGAAGACAGAAAAGAGAAGAGGTCACTGTTTTTATGTTGTGTAACCAGGACTGAACCACTTCAGACCTGAGCTCATCTCCAACTACCAGCAGCGGTTTGATTCCCTGATTTCACCTCCTTAAACCAGCCGGACCAGCCCAGTCCAGCTCCGCTCGGTCCACCCAGGCCCCGCAGCCTGATCCAGCTCTCTCCTCTCGTAATCCAGCCAGGCCGCTGTCTCCATGGAGCGCGTTCAGCACATGACCAAGTCGGCCATTCGCCGAGCGTCTCAGATTGAGGTGAATCCACAAACCAAGAGGAACTTGCAGGAGCTGTTCGTCAACTTCACCCTCATCCTCATCTGCCTGCTCCTCATTTACATCATCGTCCTGCTGAGCAGCTGAGAGCAGCAGAGCCATACGCAGAGAGAGTTCGGCATGGCCGTGCGGCTGTGGGCCAGGGTTTGGCTGAGATATGGGCTTTCGGAAAACAATATAAAACAATACTATTAGGGCTGCACCATATATTGTATTTTTTTAGGATCATAGCAATATTAACTGATGCAATACAACAAAGGAAACTGTCCTTTTATATTCCATTCAATGTTCAATTTGTTCACTACACTAATATTGGAAATGATTTCCTTTCATTATTTTAGCAGAAACACTGAAAGCAGCAGAACTCCAGATCTGAGTCAGTTAGATGTATGCTGTATGTATTTAAGTAATATTGCCGTTGCAAAAATTGTTATGATTATATAATTATAATATATAATTGTAAAAAACGTTATCGCATATTTTCCTCATATAATGCAGCCCTAAATAATATCAGCCCAACCCTGTTTGACCACAGCTATAAAGACGGATCATGGCGGTCAAATGAATCCATGTGAATACAATAATGGCCATATTCTCTCAAGTTGTTTCCATCAGAGCTGATCAGGGATCAGTTTGCCCTCCTCTCTCTCTCAAGGGAATGATCAACAGTTTCAACTTCACTCCTATAGTGTGTGTATGTGTGTCTGCCTGCTGCTCATTCAAAATAACACCCTGCCCAGTGATTACATTGCAATGTGCTGACTTAAGTTGATTCACAAAGAAGACAGGACTCCCTCCATTCAAGGCAGACTGTTAGGACATTGTCTCCCGCTTAAGTATTAATAGGTACAATGTGTATAATACTGAAATATGAATACACCACTGTTTAATTTCGGTTTCCCATAAGCTCTGTTGCTCGTGCAGCCCACCAGGTTTCTGTACTAACAAACTTCTGCTGCCATCTTGGCGGTTGTTAGAGCCTAAAAATCCAAAATCTAGCCGGGAAAGCAACAAATACAGTGGCTGACCCTGATAGGGTAAGAAACCTGTCAATTAAGTAAACCCACAAAGAGTGAAGTCCCTTTCATGGTCAGTATGACAGATGACCAACTGTGTAATATCTGCCATGTCTGTAGCATGTCTCATATTACTCTTGAGTGACCGTTTCTTGCCTGACATATACCACTTATGATACTTAGAGATAATATGAAGTACTGCAGGCGTATAAAGTGTGTGAAGTATAGACTGAGAACATATTTAACCTTTAGGCAGCTAACGTGCAGGTGTTTCTGATGGGCTACATGAACATTTCACTCATAATTTACTATGTTAAGTATGGACTAAACTTGGCTTGGGCTTCAGAGATCAATACATATTTGGATGTGTGCGAATACAGACACAATGTACAAACACACACACACAGACACACACACACACCGCACACGCATGCAGGCCTGACACATACACTACATGCAGTTTATCAGTTGTGAAGAAGACTTCACTTTGCATGGTGTGAATTGATTTAATGGAGTTTTCTGTTTATGCCATTTAAGTTCTGTTTAGATATATAACTATTATTGACGAATGCTGACATTTCTGATGCTGGCAGCGACTGTAAAGTCTGTAAAGTCAGATGTTTATTCCACAAGAATCTAATATATATTTACAAAGAAACTTGTAATTTATCTTCAATATATTGCCATGAATGAAAATGTAAAAATATGAATTCTATTTCAATTTGAGATTCAAAATTATTGAGAAGAAATAGCAGTTTTTTCCTTTTATGTATGTTTGGAAATTGCACCACATGGCTTTTGAACTATGGAACACTAAAGAAATTGCATGTCAATAAAATGAAAGTGTGGATTATTTTATTTATTTATTGTACACCCTAATTTGACATTTTTGAAAGATATACGAATCACTGAAGTCACTGAAAAAGCTTCAAAGGCTAATTTGACCCGTCTATGAGTGTATGAAGGTTAATAGATCATACTGGTTTGCATGGTAAAAATAAGAATATAATATAGAATACAATAAGAAGATGTGACACAACTTTTTCCCTTGTGTTTGGAGAGCAGGTTTGGTTCAAATGCATTCTGGACATCAAGCTGCTATTTTCAATATTTCTACACTAACAAAAGAACAAATGACTTATGCTTATTCCTTGTTTCTGCTGCCCCTAAGTGGCCGAAAATAGAACAGCAGTATCAGATAAAAAAGGCATAGACAGTTAAAGAAATGGACCCCAGATCCCGTTGTTCTGGACCATAGACGTGAAGGGTAATAGAAGCTGTCGGTATGGCTGGGCTTTACTGCGCAGCGCAGTAACGTAGGCAACCAAAGTAAGATTCCCAATCAGCAGAGACAGAGAGCGTAGGTATATGTTAGAGATAACATAGACACAGGACTGCTAACCAATAGTTAACGTTTTTCTTGGCTGTGCTTCAGTTTTACAATATAGACAAGTAGAAAATATGTTGGGAGGGTACATTTTGACATTTGGTATAATGTTATGTGCTTTATTTATTTATTTTTTTTTACAGCTGACTTGTGATTAGTTAATTTAATGTCATATCACAGATACATTTTAAAGTAAGATCCTGATGATATTTCTCTTGGCTGTGCTTCAGTTTTACAATATAGACAAGTGAAAATATGTTGAGTACTGACATTTTATATTTTGTGTATACATTTTAAATGAGAGGCAATACCCACACTGTATGAGACACACACACACACACACACACACACACACACACACACACACACACACACACACACACACACACACACACACACACACACACACACACACACACACACACACAGAGCACAACAGGTTTTATCTCACAATCATAATTTTACTGTTCCATAACATACAACAGAAATGATATAAATATAAATAAATATTGTTGCTATAATTGTTATACATTTTTACTTCAAAAATGGCAAGACAAACATTAAATAAGTCACAAGGGTGACATCAATATCACTTTCAACTCACGTAAAAATTGCGACAGTTACCATTTGAGTATACTTCCTTAAGTGTAAAGATGTCACAATGATCTTTTCCAGTTGAACTGAGTTGAAAGTGAAATGAACAAAGCCCTGATAAGACACATAAAAAACAGACAATTCATAAATAAGTTGCAGTTTTGTATGGTTACAGTTTGTATGGTTCACTGATGGTCAGCTGATGTCAGTGTAAAAAAATGAGGTTATGTGTGCCAGTTGTTGAGAAAGGTTACATTTCAAAAGGACTTTCATGAACCTCGGGGTAACGGTGGACAAAGTTGGCAAACAACCACACGGCTCCAGGAAACCTCTTTAACCAGTGGTATTCTCCTTTAAAAGAATAGCCTAGCCTGGCTTCGCCCTCCTACATACTGCCCCTCAATTTTCATTTTCCGTCAGTACAGTACAGTATTTTCTCTGCACCAATGAAATGTACAAGAGTCTAGTAGGACCAGGCTGGTCGGGTGTGGGACAGATGAACAAATGCATCAAATCTACCAATAGAGTGTGAGAAAATGCATTAATTACAAAAAAAGCAACCAGAAGTAATAAAACGTGAATGGGTACAATTATGTAAAAACATAACAAAAAAAAATAAGAATTCATGTGTTTTACATGACTGAAAGCTAATGAACAGAGACTTGAGTTTCATTTTTAGATATTAGAGTTAAATTGTAATATAATTTTGACACCAAAAATCAGTCTCCAAGTAGATTTTGATACCACAGTAAAATGATTGATAACCAATGGCTGCCTGGAAAGAAAAACACATTCATAACTCTATCACTGTTAGTCCCCCAGAATGTGCTTCTTGGTTTAGACAAGTATCCAGAATCATCAGCAGGAAAATAACAGAAGTAGAGGTAAAATTGGATGCGATTGTGAGAAAATGTATTCATAATTAAAAAAATCTAAAAGAAACTAAAGACTTCTGCATTGTCTGATGCAGATGTCTGAGCGTAAATGTCAATATATTAAAGAAAGCTCTTTGAATAAATAGAATCTTCACAGTGTGTGTGGAGGAATGAACCAGCGTGTGGCTCAGCGTCGGGGCTACCATCCCGGACAGGGTACCATCGTCTGTATTTATTACAGGTTAATATTTACATACAAACCCTTTCATATGCTGTATTAGCTTTGATGACATTATGCTGCATTCATGTCAGAAAGAGACAGTTAGATATTAGATCTTAAGTTTGCTTTATACACACACACAAACACACAACTCCAGACCGGTCCCATCTCAATCTGGTTTCAGGAAGCGTTTCATGTTTTTTTGCTTTTTTTTTTAAAACAAAAAAGTTCATTTGGACAAATATTCTGGAATGTCATCTTCCCCACAGTCGGATGAAAAAAGTGATATACAAACTCCATCTCGTCATGTGGTTCTGGGTAAGAGGGTAAAGACACATTCGTTTCCAAAAATGTGGCACTGTTGCTTTATAAGACAAAAACTAAGAAATATGGATTTTGGTTTCGAAATAAGTAAATAAATGGACTTAAATACTAAAAAAAATTGTTTATTTAGTTGGCATTTAGGTATCTATAACACTAAAGGTGCCTTTGTGAAATATCTACAGGGGTTAAACAGTCTAATGCAACCCAAGGGTTTATTATTTGTTGAGATTTTATCAGAGTGGGTTACTCAATTATTTGTGGTGTATTGGGATTGTATTAGAGTGCATTATTAAGGTGCATGTGCGTGTGTGTGATTCCTTAATGCAAACAATGAAAAGTACAAACACTTCCTGAACCATTGAGGCCTGAGTTGATTCTGTTATGGAAGACGAGCATCGATTGATGCAGTACTGTAACTGAACTGTTTGTGTTGTTGTCAAATGGACCCCGGAGGTGTCAGTGTGAGACCTCGCATCTCTCTATCCACTTCTCAAGAAGTAACAAACGCAGCCTCTTTCAGGCTGATGATGACCATGCAGTTCGGAAATTGTACAGCTTACTGAAAACGTACACAGCACAATAACCATGTAAAATGTTCGAGTCAAGTTAAAAAAACAGATGAGGATTTCAAGTGAGTGGCCGCAGCATTATGATAGTGGTTCTGTTTTCACATGCTCTATGGCCTGCCCCACAGGCAGAGACACGTAGCAAAGACTTCAGTCACCGACATGAACTCTAGCCTGTAATGAAAATAAAAGACTCCTTAGCAACTAAAAAAAAAGTCGCCAGGAGTCATCCAACTTCTACATGTCGCTGACAGAACTCTCTCTCTGGATGTCTCTGGTCCACTGGCATCACAAACAGACCGTAGAAAAACAGTAACTTGTTACATTATAAATACTGGAATAATAAAAATATGAGGGGTGCTTAATTCAGCTTCTCTTGATCTTCCCTTTCCTGAGACTACTGAGGTGTCGGGAGTAGTAAATCAAGCGTCCCTCAGCTAGCTCAGAGATTTGAAAATGACTTTCAAACCTATACTGTACCGTATGTACACAGTCAAAGCACTGGGACAGGAAGCTAAAGTTTTTTTTTTTTTTGCTGGTGTCGTTATTGTGGTATACTGTAGTTCATCGTACTGTAGAGGCCAAAAAACAACCGGAATCAACAGCTAGGTCTGCCCCCAATACATGTATGTGTGGTATGTACACGATGGGACACAGCATGAATGAGTAAAGGCGAGTATCAAGGCAAAAATCACTTTGCCCTGGCTGAACTTTCAAAGCTTTCCCAGTCAGATTAAAGCTTGTAAGACACATGATGTACAAAAAACCCCAGACAAAGTCTGAAAACACTTCCTCGTAAGCTAATCACCAGTGACACTTTATACCCAGAGCAACACTGTTTGTGGCATCCTTGTATGAGCTTAAGAATCCAGCTGTGGTTTGGGCCCCAGAAAGGAAAGAGGAAATTATTTTATCGAGGTTTGAGTATTTTTCTGAAGGTTTCATGCTACTGACACTGGCTAGTTAAAAGGATCATTCAAATTTACTACAACCTGGTTGTTACTTTGGAAGTTCTGACCATTACTTTTATCAGTTACGACAAAACATTTTATTCACAAGACTGTGACTGTTTCAGCAATTATCTTAGTACACTGCCATTTCTACTGATAGAAAAGATGGTCAGAACTGTAAAAAAAAAGTCGTAATATATCGGAATCATCTTTTAATACTGAAATGTTTCCCTCATCTCTTGTTAAGAGGATTAATATAGCCCTCATCTTGATTTGATGACTTCAAAAGGTATTTTATCAGTGGACAACAATATGATCAGTCATGACAATCAGAAAGCTAATATTTCCTTTCTATGCCTGTCAATTCTGGGAGGAAAAACGTAGTAAATCCAAGTTTGGAGTGAAACTTTAACAGCTGTAAGTGACCCTCTTCAATACCACCACACCACCTACATTTACTGTTATTAAAAAAGTAATACTGTGTGTGAATATATTTTTATCCCTCCAAACTTAAAAGCTCATACAAATCAATCACGTTTCACACAACTGCAATTGGTATAAAAGTTTTTATACTGCCTCACCTCCCGCTACCATGCACACTTTCATGAAGACGCACTGACAAGCCACATTCCTCATCATGCTCCCCATGTATGGAAGCCCTAATGTCACACTGGGATCTCAGTACTGCATATGATTAATGGGAGCGCTGTGATTGGCAGTGGACTTTTGAAAATAATGTTGGCTAAGTTACTTTCAAAACCTACAGTTTGATTGACTGTCCAACTTTAGCTCTCTGTCCCATTACTTCATTTTTATTTATTTTTTTGACAGAAGTGGAATTTTTATTTTTTTTTCCGGTTAGAAAGTGAAGTACTGGGCGTACAGCTCCTCTTCTTTTACAACAGATTCATTGCTTTTTCGTGCCTCCACCCCCCTCCTGTCAGATGGTGTCGTGGCGTTGGCCTCAGGAAGGCTGAGGGAGGGAAGAGAAACAGGTCTGTTAGGAGGGTGAGAAGAGACAGAGAGATCCTCAAACTGAACATACAGTGTACAATCAGATGCACGCAGGGTAGCTTAGTAGCGTTTGCTAAAAATAAATTAATCAAAAATTGTATGTATGGGGATTTTTGCAGACAATTTTTAGAATCAATTCCCTAGAATCAATATTTTTTCATTCATCTAAATATTTTCTGTTTATACGGTACTGCCGACTGTGACTACATCATGTCTGTTTCCAGCAAAACAGTCCGAAAGCAGAAAATACAGAAAATACATGTTATGTACTTCTTCACAAATTAAATAAATGTCTGACTGACTGACATGTGATGTACATTCTTTTTAGAAAACAATTAGTTTTAAGAAATGTCTCATTATATATTGTCTCTAGAAGTTCAACTTCTGTTTTTGTTTAATCACTTTACTTCTAGAATCCCAATAAATGGAAATCGCAATACAAATCAAATCGGCACCAATGTAACGAGAGAGAATCAAAACAAAAGCAAATCGTCCGGCCTTACAGGTTAGTAGGCACCAACAGAGGTGAGATTCCCTTGTGTGTAGAGCTTGAGGGCAGTACCAGAGTGTAATCAGGGAGCTCCAGTGAGTGGTTGTAAAAGATGCCAAACAAGTGAAGGCTGGTGTGATGTCCACAATACATGACCTTACTGGGTCTTACATTGTTCATCCCCCACATACAAGGACACTTAGACACATGCACAGCAGGAGCTTGGGATCAAACCACAACCAGGGAGCTTTCATCCAGTTTCTAAACCCAGCCTACCTGCTGACCCTGCTTCAGAGATTAAAAAGAGTAAAAAAAAACAGCAATGTATCCAAGATGTACAGAAAGTGAGACACACTTTTTTCTCATCTTCAAAATAACCTAAAAAACATGATAAAAAAAGTGTTTCTTCTCTTGAAATTATCTTTTCTGAACATTCAGAACCAACTATCCAACTGTATGGATGTTGGGTTCAGCTGGTTTGCAGACCTCCCACTGATCTCTCCTTCATCATTCTCCTTATACTGTGTGTCCACTGCCTGTTTGAGGGGAGAACACAAAGCACCAAAGCATTATCTTAAAGGTTCCAGATTTGCAACTTCTAATTTACTGCTGTGCTTTTAAATCACTCACTTTCTTTGCGTTTGAAGTTCCAATGAGACTGACTCGTAATTGCAAAGTTTCAGGGCTGGCTCCCATTTTATAAGCCATTGAGGATTGAGAGTATATTTCAAAGACGATTCTGTCTGAGATTGTGTGACAGTTCAGTGGTACTAAAGGGAAACGAGATGTGAAAGCATAATGGATCAAAAGAGATTATATCTTCATTATATTTCTCTATTGACCCTGAACTTATGGAGTAAGACTGCAGCGCTCTGTGAAATGAAAAGATTCCCATGCAACCCCTACGCACACAACAGATACTGCATCTGTTTGAAAGTCCAAACCTACCACGTTGTGTGTCATCAGACAAAAAAAAAGACAAAAAAAACAATGTGGCCAAAGTTGCTAAAAAGCCATGTTTTGGTAACAAATGCACCAAACTGTAGAAGGTTTCTTTTTCATTTGGTGGCAGACGTCTGGTGAGGAAAAATGAAGATGACAAAAAGTGTAATTTCACCATTGTGTCTATGTAACCTTTGTCTACAAATGTTTATGTAATGGATAGCTGGCCTCGTAAGCGACTGCAACATGCAGATTTTCATTCCTGAAGAGCAGAAAAAAGATGAAAATCTGTCATAACAGAGATGGGTAATAAACATATGATTTTTGAGAGAAGGCCAATATCTGCTTTTAGAAAATAATTTTAATAATTTTTTTGGGAGGGGGGGGGGTGAGGATTGAAGGGAGGCAAACTAAGCAGTGAGGTGAGAGATACAGACATTGGGGCAGTGTTGTAGTCAAGACCACCTAAACCGAGACCAAGTCAAGACCCAGACTTTGAGGGCTTGAGACCGAGTCAAGACCAAGACCAAGACCAAGACCAAGACCAAGACCAGTGGCAGACAGCCAGAGCTTCTCTGTCTCCCGCATTCACTTTCTTGGGTGTGCTTATTAAGCGAGCGGGTAACCAATATTAAATTAGTGAAGCTATTGGTTGCATTTGAAGCAGGAAGTTTTACATCCAATTGTATTAATGATGTTAACACATACAATTAGACAATGCACAGGAAATTTAGTGATGTCCCTGCAGTTGTGGTCCTGACCGGTCTTGAAATAAAATCCTCTTTATCCGAGACAGAGACAAGACTCAGTAAAAATGCGGTCAATTCAGAGACAGAGACCTTCACAAAGTGGTTTTAAGACCAAGAAGGATCTTGAGTACTACAACACTGCAGTGAGGGCAGCAAACATCACGTAATTCGCTCCTTGAATTAGGTGAAGTGCAAGTGAACTGAGGGCAGCAGTGCCAGTAAGACAGATTGGTTCTCACCTCCTAAAGCTTTGTAGGCCCTGATGATGCACCAGGGCTTCCTGAGGATGAGGAGCATGAGGAAGAGCAAGGCTTGGCATGGGATGATGTGGAGGATGAGGAGAAGGAGGAGGAAGTGGAAGATGATGCTGAGGAAAAGGAGAAAGAGGGCTGAACAGTGGCAGGGCTTTCCCAAGAGGACTAGGGAGGGAGCTATGGAGGGGGGAGTGAGGAGGCACAAAGCCACCACCTGGTCCTACCTCCACCACCTCCCGTCCCTCCTCTTCTTCTCCTTCATGACTCATGGCGGAAGGGCCGACCAATCGGACAGCTGACTGGCTAGAAAAGCTGGTGAAGCGGAGATCTGATTGGCTGCCTGTTTTTAACTACAGACACACATAGAAAGGCAGGGTTGGGGAAGGTGATGCCGTGTTAGAGGAATGCATTTAGTCTGTAGCAAACGTAAACCTCCCCAAATCCAATGAAGAGCAGGACAGAGTTGCTAACGTTAGCCTAAATTCTGGTATAGAAGCATCCAGGACCGACTTCCAGACAGTGGGGGGATACAACACAGTGTACAGTATGTGCCAGTCCTGACCTGGGATTTTTCTAATGCAACTTGTAACCCTCACACAGTTAGCTAATGACACCCTCCCTGGCCTTAAAGCTACGCTTAGATGAAGATAAACGCAGTTTCCTCCAGTCCTTACTCTTTTGAAAAGGTCAAAATAGACCATCCAAACTTTTACATCACTCTTTAAACTTTAAAGTATGGCTCTCACCACAGCCACATGCACATCGCTTCCACATATAGAGAAATCCAAAGCTTGACAGACCTGACATGCCTAGTTACAGCTGGTAAATTATGATTGGACAATTGCTTTTCGGGGTCATCATGTAGTCAAATGCACAACTGGGAGAGGACTGCAACCGATCAAAAAACACAGTAGAGCAATGTCAAAAAGTTAGTGAAAATGGATGAAATTTGGTGAATTAGAAGAGTACAAAGCATCTCGCATGAAACAAAAATGGTAGAAAAATCTGTGTTGGCACAAATGGGCCTAAAATGCTGCCTACACTGACACTCTCTTGATACTAACACTTGGAGTTGCCAAAGCCAGAAATGTTCTAATCTTGCACACCAAAGTTTTGAAATATAAGTGAGGGAACCAAGGATGTGTATGTTACCTTATCTAATCCGGAAAACCCACAGTGAGCAACAGTGGCATGAGTAGGAGGAAGGAGGAGGAGAGGACTGATGATATGATGCTGAAATCAAGCATTGTTTCTGAATGACTCCCAAAATCCAACAGCAGGTATGACAGCTGTGTGCACACAAGAAGGATGAAGAGAAGCTCTGTGCACAGAGATCAATCAGTCTTTATGAGGCTGTTAGTAATGTCCACACACGCAGCGGCTTTTCAGAAAGAATGGGATGATTTTTGTATAGTTCTTCTCATAGTCCTCTAACAATAGGCTTAATTTAAGGTAAGAATAGAAAAACAAGTAGATTAAATTGATTGAAAACAATGTAACATACCAGAATAAAAAAAAGAAAATCAAGGATTACAGTATGTACCAGACTAATATTTGTTGTGTGCGGATGTTGTGATTTCACCTGTCTGAGCTGAGTGGCTTTCATGCAACCACCCCTCAAAAAAAGGGGGCCGATGATGTCATAAACACCCATACGATCTCCGACAGCCATGCCACTCACACTGACCTCTGGGTATGAGACCACTTACCTTGATAAGAGGGTTGATTACACCAACATTGGCACTCGAATTGAAGACCTTGTTGAACCCCGTCTCTCGGTTGACCAACTCTAGCTGGTAGAACTTCTTGTCGTCCTAAGAAAGAGACAATACGTTTTGAAGTGATACTTTGTTGGCTCCAGATGATTAAATCTGCCAGCAACAGTTGTTGCGATGTCAGTCGGTGATATATGTGACTGCAGTTTCACAAATAAGAAATCTTATTTGAGCGGTACACATGGACAGCAGAGAAAAGGATTATGCTGCAAGATGGAGATGGGTTTCTGTGGATGTTGCGACACTCGTTTTTGCTTTGAGATTTGTTTCAGCTTTTCTTACAAAATTAACTATACCACAATGTCGCCCCTGCCCACCCCAGATGCCACCCTGTGTACTCACCACCAGCTTTTTCACCAGAGCTTCTCTTTCGGTGACCATCTCTCGGAGCTCTGCTATGACATGCAGGTCTTCTGGTCGGCTCTCTCTGTGTCTTAACTTGTCCTCTGTCCCCTCCAACCTAGACATGACATGCATAAGCAAAGTAGGAAGGTAGGTAGATAACATTACAAGGAGAAAGCAGAGACAGAAAAAGAGACAACTGTGAGACTATATTAAAAATCTTGGAAGCGTGGCAGCGTAAAGGAGCAACACAACAGAGGTAATCACACTTTACTGGGACTTACAGTATTTGTAGTGCAGTGATCTTGTCTTTGAGGACCTCCTGGGCCTTATTGAAGTCTGCAAGCATGATTTGTATTTCTCTTTGATGCATTATATTTATATCCCCCAAATCCCTCTCATGTCTCTTTGAAAGATCTTGTTCATGGGCCCTGCAGCAGAGACAGACAAAATCATCAAAAAACCGTGAGGAAAAGGTAGGTTATGTAATGTGTGTTGGATGGATGGGCAATATCACAAGTTTAATGACTACGTGGGCTCTCTTGTAATGCTAAAAAGAAATGGTATCCATGGTTACTGTGGAATGAAGTCATAAAGAAGGTGCTGCATTGACATATGGGACATTTACTTTAAAGCTACAGTGCGTAGCTTCTGCCGCCCTCATGAGGAATTGTGGAAACACTGTCAGAGCAGCCAAATGAGGCAAGCAGCTGCTAACGCTGAGGATTAAAAAAACATGGACTCTTCAGAAGAGGTAATCATCTTGTAAGTTGGTTGTCCTCTTTGTCTCCAAAGCTAAACACTGCGGTTCTTTCTCAGCAGTGATGTAAAAAGCAATACTCGAGCTTCTGTGTGTGACCTGACGACACCATTTTGTAAACACAGCCATGCTGAGAAATACAGAGAGAGCTAATAGGCTAAAATGGCTTTGTATCCCCTCATTTGGCAATGACTTGAATGTAACGGATGTTTATTATAAAATAGTTGCACATTATAGCTTTAAGGAAACAATGGTAAAGCTTGCATGACCAAGTGACCAAAATGCCTACCAAGCGGGACATTTTACAAGTGTAAAAATCAACTAGTCAGTGCTAGATATTAAAGTTTACTCAGTTCTGCCTTTCTGCTGCTTTCAGTATCCTACTAAAATACAGAAAATTGCTTGTCGCATAAATCCTTTCCAATAGTCTTTTATTGTACATCGAATTGAACATAAAATGCACCGCTGAAAACTTTCAACCGATACTCTTTCAACCAACTGTACAAACAATGTATATTTCGCAATATGTCACAGCCTTTGGCGATGTGTGTGTGTGTTTGTTTATTGCACAAGTTGATTTTGCGATAACAATAAAAAAAAAACAATATACAGAATAATATTATACTAAATACCCTAAAACCTGGATGCAATAAACTACAGAATTAAATCATGGGAAGTGTAGGACCAAGTGTTTTAGGGGCTTGACCCATACAAGGGACAAAAAGTCAGGACATTGGCTGCTTCAATTTAGTTTTTATTCTGTCTCTTTAAGTAAAGTCCCCTAGCTTTATGAAAGTACAATAATATATTGTCGGTGTACATCTGTAAGAGCATGCATTCCTACTACACAACTTAAGACGTATGTTGCCATTTGACATCTTTTGGTTGAAGACAATGGTCCCGGCCAAACTCTTTGATAGAGTTAGATTCGCTGTTGAATGTGGGTTTGAAGAAAAAAAAAAAATAATTATATATATATATATATATATATATATATATATATATATATATATATATATATATATATATATATATATATATATATATATATATATATATCAGAAACTCATTGAGGCATAAATGAGTTTCAAAGCATAATGCTTTTAATCATAAACTGTTCAGAAGGTTATTCCCATATGAGTGCTGGATTAGTCGTATGCAAAACTGGGTCAGTTAATGTAGAGTCAGACTTTAGTTCTGCCCCCTTTGTTATTATACACATATTTTAGAGTATGTATTGTGAAATTGATGTTTGACTTCCAACTGTATGGACCGTTCTGGTGTTATGCACCTTATCTGATGGTTAGCTTCACTGCGGACCCGCAGCACCTCTTTGCCCTTTATCTCCAGCTCTCTGGTCAGAGTGTCGATGGTCTCGTTCAGAGAGTGGATCTCATGGTCCAGATCGGTGATGCGGTTGCTACGGGAACACAGCTCTGCTTGCAGGTCTGATATACGAACTAGGAGCTCTTGTTCCTGGAAGAAATACATTAACAGTGTACAAACACAAACAAAGAAAAGAACAAAGAAGGAAACAGACACTGAGAAAAGAAAGAAACGCAGTTACCTGCTGACGGCTGTGCTCCATAGCTTTTTCTAGATCTCGTTTGGCGGATGTGTTTTCTTTGAGGTGGATCTGCTTTAGATGCTCTATTGACGCAGCATGGATGTGGTTCAGTTCTGCACGAAGAGATGCTGGCAGACAGAGACACCGGCGTTAAAGGGAGTGAACATTTACACATTAGACTATGTATTGTATTGTACTGTATAGTTTTTTTATTGTATTGTATTTATGCTCTAGTTTTTATTGGTATTAAGGCGGGTATGAGCACTGTAATTTCCATTTTTATAGATGAAATAAACTTGACTTGACATCGGGTAGAAGTGACAAGCAACATCTCAGCATCATGGGTAGGAATATCACTGTGAGAAGAAATATGGGGGTTTGATGAAAACCAACTGACCTTGTACTAAAGTTATCACTGAGGGCAGATCATAAATTATCCTCTTTGTTCCTTGTGAATCTTGGCAGCAAATCCCGAAAGAAGAGTTCTTTTTAAACTTCTTACATTTTGAGAGATTTAATCTCAATCTCATTTTACCATCAAAAGGCAATTTTTTTTAAATGCAGGCTGTCTATTTCAGATATTTCAACATAAGGTTCAATTTTGACTACTGTGTACTGTACCTGTTCACAGACCACAGACAGATGGTCCGTAACTTAAACTCTTTGATTATCAGTGCAATTAAAATCCAGGATAGCTTTGTACAAATTGACATTATTTAACACAGAAGGCCTTGGTATTGCAAAAAAAGCGTTTTTATGCCAAGTGATTAGCTTATCGCTTATTATTCTTCTTAAATGCAATTTGCTGATTTAGTCCCATTAAAACAGAGTTTCTCAAAGAGTCTTTTACATTTCAACCGGTGAATTTAAACATCTTGCAGAGGTATGCATGTCTCTGTCCATGGATGGTTAGGTTTTCTTACAGTCTTTTAATAGTCAAAAAATGGAAAGAGGAGGATTTTGTTTTATAAACATTACAGGAATAAGCCTCAAAACAGGAGGTAGGGTAGAATCTTTATCACCATAGGTAGAAACATCTTTGCTGAGAGTTCAAACGTCATTGCTGTAGTTTAAAAAACATGCTGTGTGTGTTGTTTTGTGTGTTTTAAACTACAGCAATACAGTTTTTGTGTTATCATTTACCCAGCTTTGCTTTCCCTTCGTCCTCCAGCTCAAATCGCAGCGTCTGCAGCTCCTGGTCCGACTGCTGTCTCAGGATGTCTAAGGTCCTCCTGTGGGCCTCCTTCAAAGCGTGGACCTCCTCCCTCTGCTCCTGCTTCAGACGCTCCTCCAGGGCCTGGCACAGGGTTAGTGAGGAGGGGGACGGGGAGGAGGAGGAGGAAAGGATCAAGATTATTAAGTTGTGGAGAATCCAAAGGATGCTTTGGCATGGATGGAATTTGAGAGTTGGCTGAAAGAAATTATTTATTTATGATGATATTGTTGGAACATTAAACCCAGAAGACAAAACAAGCAAACATTAACACTGTAGCTGTGTCCCAATTCTTTATTAATTCCCATCAGGATGAGTATGTGGTGTGTTCATTAATGACAAATACGACCACATTGATCATAGTCAAAACAGTCAGTATGTAGACTTCATCTGCTTGTTTATTGTGTGTGCTATTGGACACTATTTATCCCACAATGCATTACATAAAAGAAATAAGAGGAGCTGCTCACAGCTACAAAACATTAAAAAATCCATTAAGATTTAAGCAATATGTATACAATTATTGGAACAATATTCAGCTTTCTCTTTGTGAAGTTTATTTGGCAGTATCAATCTAAAGCCGCTGTTTAGGATGACTCACATTGGTAATGGAAATTGATTTCTTGTAGAAAAATCAGTTTGATGAATGGAAGTGGGATTGTGAAAAAGATAATGTGAATTTGTTTGGTGGCCAAGACAATCTCTGGTTTTGAGAATGGTTGATGACAGCAGGTCACGTTAATTATATGCAAAACATAATTATGGCTAAACTCTGCTCGCACTATGCAGCCTTAATATGCCTTATAATCGGTGGTGTAATGTTGGAGAAAACAAGTGCAAACTATGATCTTCAGTTTGAGATTACAAAAAAAATGCTTAAACAAAAAAGGTATTTTTTCAGAGGAGCATTATTAATGCTTTTTCCTGCTGAAAGGAATCCAGAAACTGTTTTTGGGAGATTGGCCTGGTTGCCAACTTAGAATAAACAGCAAAAACCTGGCCCAGTTTGTTTTATTTAGCATGCATGAAATCACACCGACTGAGCAGTCTCATTTCCATAAGGTGCATTATGTGATCAATGACCTTAGCCAACATTAAAAGATGTACCGGACACATCCCCTTCATAGACACAGTACTACAATCATTTTGTTCAATGGGGCAGTAAAAATAAAAAAATCATCAAATGTTTCTGCCCGCAATAGAATTATATGACGGGCTTAAACCATAAAGTCAACAATAAGCTATTACCACCCTGGCCCATTTTCAATATCATTTAACAAGGAAATGGGTGAAATTTAAATAGATGAACCTAATGAATTGTTTCACATAGCTGCAGTGTTCTCAGCTGATTTAATTGCTTCATGAATCTTTTACCTCCAATTTACCCTGCAGCAGGAATGGAAGGATCGTCAAATTAAAACTGGTGATATTACAACTAAAACGCTTTCCCCTACACTTACTGTAGACTGTCAATCTGTGCATTGTGTTGGTAGTTTCAGAGTCTCACAACCAATATTTACCTTTCTTCTACACATCAAGAAATATGCTACAGATTCAATTTGGAAAAACAAGTCCAAATTGCAACACTAACTACTGTATGAGGCTATAATTTCCTGAGGAAATGACCTGAGGATAATGTCTTGAGTAGAGAATCCCAAGACACCAAATTGCATTACATGTGAGAGAAAATCTTAATTTCACAATCCTCATACTGACGATCTCATCTTGCACCAGAAACTATTTTACAGACTTTTGCTGACCATAGACTGCAGGTGAGAACACAGTAAAATAGCAACAGCACATTTCTCTACTGAAAAGGGATACATTTTTTTAAGATTATTTTTTTGGGCTTTTCTAATAGGACAGCTAGGTGACAGAGAGGGGGAAACATGCAGCAAATCGTCACAGGTCGGATTCGAACCCTAGACCTCTGCATCAAGGCATAAATGTGTGCCTGCTCTACCCACTGAACCAACCCGTCCACCTCGAGGGGTACTTTTAAACCAGTTCTGTGTCCTGGCGGTGTGGGCAGTGTGTTAAGATGAACGGTGTTTGGCTTCCCTTCATAGCGTGCACAGAAGAGCAGAGAAGCGCCACGAATGGATGCCAAACACTGCCCACACTGTCGTGACACAGAGCTGGATTTAAAAACGGCAAAATATCTTTTAAAAAGGTGCCAGAACTAGTGCCTGGGAAGCTCAGGGGGATTAAAAGCCCCTGTGAACCCCCCTGTGCACAACAGTGCTTGTCTGAGTGCATATGTTGACTTTGGTATCTGATTTTGATTTAATTTTAGATTTAGGAATGCAGTATATGTGACAAATCCGAAGCCAAACAATGCACACCGTGTGTACATGCTAAGTGTCTGTGTGTGCGTGTGTCTGTAACTCCTACCCTTATCTGGTGTTGTCTGGCCTCCTCCATGGTGCTCAGGGCACAGCAGTGGGCCTCCTGTAGTCGATGCTCTCTCCTCTGATGTTCTCTCTGCATCTCTGCAAACACGCACAAAAAGAGCCCTACACATGTACACTGTGATACCTCACGGTATCTTTAAAAACAGACGTGTTTTTATTCTGTTTAACAAGACAGATGACATGACAGTCTGTTCCTGTCGCTGAGCCCAATGTGACAAGATATCATGCACTTTGTGATGGCTCAAATGTGTGTATAAAAGCATATATTACCAAAACAAACAAAGCATTTCCATTTCAACTAACCCTGTATTTTTTGTCTCATTGCAATACATCGCAATGTATCATCGCCCGTTGATTCGCACAAACCCCAATGAGAGTGTGTCGACTGCAGCTCCTCATCTAACAGCTCACTGTGTCTGCCTAAACCACTCCTCTTTTGCAAATGACCATTCCTCCTCAATCAAATATCTTAAGGAATGTAACTTTCAGGAAAGATTGACTGTTGCTGCCAGCTTGGAGTTGCAGTTCCTAAAGCTTTGGTTATACTCTTGTGCGACATTGTGCGTGGGCCTTTGTAGATGGCGCGAGCGCAATGAGCATGTATGGGGAAGTTTATGCTCGACGCGGCATAGGCCAGCATACCTTTCAGCTGTTGGCTCAGCAGCTCCCTCTCCTGGTTAAACTGAGATTGCAGCTGCTGGAGAGCTGACTGGGATTGTGACAACTGCAGCTCCAGGGACTGTTTCAATAGAGAGATCTGGAAGAAAAAAAGCAGATGTACAGTAGTTACAGATGTTCATGCTGAAAGGCAAAACAATAATCTAAGTATGTAAAGAAATGGACAGACGTATAGGTAATGCAAATGTAGATAGGTCAGTGTGCACACTAAAAAACAAAAGTCATTATTGGCTTTGTTTCTGTGCTGCAACATCACATACAATTTATTCTTTAGAGCAAATGGCTTCATCTGTTTAAGAAATATGTATCTTCAGGAAATAAATAATAAATACACACATTTAATTAGGTCAACATTAAGTACATTTTCGCTGTCTTTGTGTTTCCACCTGCACCTTCTTATTCATTCTTTAATCCTCATGTGAAAATTCTTTCCTACAGATTTTTTGACAATTATTCACTGGTGGTGGTATTGACACATGGATAAGAGCCAAACACAAAGCTGTAGTTTGGAGATTTCGCCACTCATCATCAAGAGCTGACAGCTTGTCAGACAACAGCGCGCGGAACCAAATAACATAAAGCCAACTAGCGTAATCCCCACCACTGCACACTAAACAGTTTTGTTTTGGTGGAGATATTGGATCCATTAGGGGCCAGACTGACGGCTCTGGCCCTCCACACGCCACTCTTTCTCAAGCTCCGGCATATAAATCCCCGGCAGGATTTCTTGCTGTAGGAGTACTACATAGTGACGGCAAGGTAAGATGGATTTAAAATGAGAGGATGAGGAGCCAGGCTGGGATGAAGTTTGTGGGGTTCTACACTGGATATGGATTTAAAAAGACAGTATGACCTGTACAGTTTATCCTCCTTTCCTGTGTCCGTTATGTGTCTGTTAAAATAGATACTTTGTTACATTTACAGAAAAAATACCAGGACATCCAAGATTACCGAGGTGGAAATATCTTAATAACCTCCAGTTGCATCCGTCTAACCCTTGATGTCTTAATTAAACACACAAATAGCAGCCTGGAGCTGTAATGAAAATATTGTAATGAAAAATAAGTCATTATAGATAAGGATGGCACATCCACCCACACACATGCACACAAACAAAACTCTGTTAGGGAATAGATTCAGTAAATAATGTCTCTTTTGCTGTGTCAACCAAAACGCTTGAGGCTGATGCTTGGTTTGACCAGGTAACGACAGACATGAGAGTCCTCATTTCGCGATGGGGCATGCTTCATTTTTGGCTTGTTTATCTCAAAGACAAAATAATTTGGATTAATTTGGGTGTTCAAACACTTCAACGTCAATGCTGACCCTTAAGGAAATCAGAGATGAAGAGAGACTTATCAGGTACAGTGGAGAAAAACCAAAAAGGCAAACTAGATGCCATTTGAATTAATTAGTGAATGAAAACAGTATTTCCGTTAAAAATGTGTACACAACTTCTAGGCAAGACCCGCAAGGTAACCAAACTTGATTTGTTCAGGTTCTATGCCCTGACCAGTTGGCTATCCTAACCTTAACTACTCGAGGTCAAAGCCTAACCCCAACCAATCGGGCTGCTTCAATGCTACGATTATGATTGGCTTAAAGAAATGCCATCAAAGCAGAACACGTTTTTTTTTTGAGAATCTGTTGTATATCAGTCTCAATCATTGCCTTTACAGGAATTGTTCAACATTTTGGTTTATTAGTTTCTTTTTCTTGTGTTAGATGAAAATTGTGTGTTGTACAGTTTACTCCTTTGCATACACACAAAATAATTAATTTACCAATTCTCTCTATAACAAAGAGGGCTGTGTCTTCTCGTAGCTAAAATTACCACAAAAAAAACAATTTACCAAAAGCCCTTTGATGAGACAAAACACACACACACACACACGCGCACACACACACACACACACACACACACACACACACAGGTGTAAGCTCCTTAGGTATTTGGTCTGTGACATTGTTTGATGTTTATTTTCAGCCACTCTGCATGATCAGTTTGAAATGCAGCGCTTTGTACTGTGATTCACATTTATGCTGTTACCAAAACTAAAGCAGCAGATTCAGATAGCCTCACTATAAAAGCCTTTATGAAATTATTTTTCAAGTTTAAAGCTTAGTGCTTTAAACTTTTTGATACTAATAAACATCAGTCAAGCCATTGCCAAATGAGTTGCTACAAACCTAATTAAGACAATCAGCTCCACACAACTCTCTCTGGATTTCTCAGTATGGCCATGTTCAGAAATCGCGTCGTCCGGTGACTTATAAGATAATTACCTCTTCTGAAGAGTCCATCATGTTTTTTTTTAAATCCTCCGTGTCCTCCTTGACTACTAGCAACTGTGTGGAGGATGGGTGAAGGCACGTGCGCGATCACGGAAGGCTTGTATCATGTGGAGGGGCTGACAGTTTTCTTGTGGAGAGAGAAACTATGCATAATAGCTTTAATTGAATAAGGCCAGCCTCCTCCTCCCTGTCCAGTCTTCAAAATGTTATTGTCATAGCTAGAGCTTAAACAACCTTCTGAATTTTCATGTTGTATGTGATTGTAAATCTATGACTTTTGGGTTTTGAATTGATGGCATTGGAAAACTGTTTTTCTGTTTTCTAAAAACTGCAGATTTATCGCTATCAACTACCGTGGCCAGACCATTGGTCCATCACACAGCTAACACAGATACATGGGCTTTGCCCTCAAAACACAGGTTTCTCTTGTGACTGTGGGAAATCCTCTTTTTTGTTGTTTTACAAAACAAAGTCAGGCAGTTCCTTTTACATCATAGTGATTCACCCTAAGCTGCTTTTATTACTTACTGGGGTGTTGAGGGCGTCCGAAAAGTTGCCAAGCTGGCATTGGTGGTTGCTGGCTCTAGCTTGTCAGAAAATGTCTATCTGAGCCCATCAACGTCTTGGCAAAATCAGGACGAGCCTCTTTCAAGTTTCAGTTGTGACTCAGCCCGAATTAGCCAGAGGGAGTATGCTCAGCACGGATGGGTACATGAGAACAAGGAGACAAGCGTCTGAGTTTGAGTTCTCTGTTGCTGCCGACCTTTAATTTGCAGCCTGAGCAGCCTCTGCTTATTTCCACTTACACTCCAATTCAAAAAAATCTCCAGAATTGTAGCTATAAGGACACACACACACACACACACACACACACACACACACACACACATACACACACACACACACACTCTATGTGTATATAAAGCATACATGTGTATGAGAAGAGATATGGGCTTTGGGGAAAAACTAATTTAAAAAAACACAAGAATGTTTTTTTTAATTCTGCATCACTCGAGGCAAAGAACAGAGAAATTGAAACCAAAATAGCACAGGAAGAGAAGCTTAATCCTTTAGCTTTTTACAGGCCGATTTTTCGTTACTGCGGGAATTAGGTGATTTGTAAAGCAGGTGAAGTGGTTGTTTTTCGCATCACTATAAATCTACTTCACAGGCAGTCAGAGGCAGCAAAGCCTGCGAGAGAGAGTGTGTATGTATGTGTGTGTGTGTGTGTGTGTGTGTGTGTGTATGTGTGAGATGGAGTTGTATCTCTCCTCAGACGGACAATCTTTGCTCCAGGCTTTAACATCGAATGGAGCTGTCAATCAAACTCCCAGACTGGGATCAGACTCCCAAACTGGGTTGAGGGGTAACGGTCTGGGCCGCGGGCGTCCCCTATTTCTATCAAAGGAAAAAGCAGTGGACGAATGTAAGTTACTCAAATACTGTACTTAAGTTCAAATTTGAGTTACTTTACGTGTCTTTTCGTATCTCTATTTACACCACTACATTAATCTGACATCTGAAATTACTAGTAACTTTCCAGATCCACAAAGCTCATAGTTTATAAAATACAAGGTTTTATTATAAATTAAACTATCCAACAATATACAGGGCTCCAAGTACAGCTGAAATGATTAAACACTTGATCGGCAGAACTGTTTTCATCGTTTCCAGTTTCTAAAATGTGAGGATTTTCTGCATTGAATACTTTAAGTACATTTTCATGATGATTCTTGATACTTTTACTTAAGTAACATTTTCTATGCAGGACTTTTACTTGTTATGAGTCTTTTTCACAGTATGGTATTAGTACTTTTACTTAAGAAAAGGATCTGAATACTTCTTCCACCACTGGGGAATTGAGATAAAATGCACCGTTTTGTGGTTCAAAAAATTTTTTAAAGGCTTTTCCTCAACAAAAGTAATATTAATTAATAATAATTTAGAACTATACAGAAATTCTGAAATAAACGCTAAATAATGACAACTACTGGTACTGCAAAACACGGATAAAGGATATCTGTAACACCTCTGAAAGCAGATACTGTGTATGCACGTATCAGACTGTGTACCTGCCCAGTGCAAGGCGTGTGATGCAGCAAGCTGCGCTGGTCGCAGCATGACGTGCATGTGCTCCCTATGTTATATATATGGATACAGTGCTGTGCATGTGTTTTACCTGTTCCAGCAGGTCTTCCACCTTCCTCTGCCAGCCCTCTCTTGCTGCCATCATCTCCAGTTCTTTCTGCTGGGAGATCTGAGTCAGCTCCGCCTGTTTATCTGCTTCATACTCCTCGGTCAACTCCTCCTTCAATAAACGCACCTCTTCCCTACAGAGAGGCAGGAAGTGTTTGGTTTGCATTTGAGCTTATTTTGTCCTGCTGAACGAGATCTGTACAGTAAATATTGTTTGCTTCTATAAGCTTCATTCCAATTGTGTTCATTTCCAATTCTTATTATATCCATGAGTACTTTGGCAAAACAAGTGGACTTGTTATGCTAATAACTAGTGTGATTGTGAGACAGAGGGGGCGAGAGATGACAGATGAATGATTAAACAAATGGGAAGAGCAAAACTCGAGAAACTGAGACCGACAGGCTGACATAGAGTGTAACACATATGGAGGAAGGTTTTTGTTGCTGTTTTTTTTTTTACCGCAGTGCATCTCTCCATTTCTGGTCCAATTCATCGGCCATCTTGTCCATCTTCTGCTTCTCCTCTGTTCTGATGGACATCACTCTGGCATCATGCTGCTGTCTCTGGGTCTCAATCTCCTCCTTCAAACACAAACAGGTTAGCCATTATACCCCAGTTTGTAAGAGTTTATAAAAAGGTAATCATTATTAAACACTTTTTATATTTCAAGCAACAATTTAAGTAGGAATAAAGAACTAAGGTTAAAATGTGTGCTACTGCATGTCCTAAAATGCCTGCTGTAATCCCTGTTGAGGGAAGTGCTGAAGTGATTGACACTTGGGGAAAGAGTGCTGAATCATTAATTAACAATGAGAAGCAACTTAAAGTAAATAAATCTTCCTAAACTGCTCTCTCTGACCAGATGCAGCATTTCAATAGCTGAAAATTGGATGACTCATAATGTCCACCTCCACATCTATTTATAATGTCACAGCTACAGGGCATTTAATAATGCTGGTTCCGAGGCAGAAAGTAAACTTTACCGGGTCAGCCGTTTCCTGCTGCTGAAGAGGCTCCGGGGTTTTACTGCTGAGGAGTTCATTAAAAAGACCTAGAAGCTTCTCTGTTTGGCTTCAGGGTAAAGCGCTTGAGTGGTTAAATCCAGACTCAAATGCTTAGATCCCAGAAATTATGTTTTTAAGAACACATTTTCCATTTCAATGAACCTAAATATGTTCTCTGTGCACTACAAAAAGAAGTGTCTAAAAACAATATAAAAACACACAATCTGAGGGAAAAGGTACTCAAGACAAGTGAAATTATATGTCCATACAGCGAGATAATTTCACTTGACAAGCTTGCTTGATTTAAGATTATAGTGTAATGTTGAACACGTGTCTGTGGTAGGAATGGAGCTAACATTCCTATTTGTTGCCTTTCTTTATTGTTTTTATTTAGTTTCAGGGCTCCTGCATAGGTTATCTGGGGGTTTGGATACTTGTAGTGATGGAGATGCTTTAGTAAGCCAAGTTTGGGCCAAATTGGGCTGACTCTCTCAGAGAAAGTGACTAATGGTGTCATCTTTATTAGAGACAAACACGAACACTCAGTGGAGATGAGTCCCATTTCATTGTAACTGAGCCCTGCAATTTGATCCTAATACTTTTAAAAACACTGTACTGTGACATGTATCATGATTTAAACGTGTGAATAAATTACATTTTTGAGGGCAGAAAATAGCATTTTACTGTTGTAGCTGGTCGAGGTGGAACTACTTTTACTTTGTGTACTGTTAGAAGGTTTAGACCAGTAGTTTCCAACGTGAAGGTTGGGCACCTCCAAAAGAGAAATCTGAAGGGTTGTGAGATGATTATTGGGAGAGAAGACCAAACTAAAGTTCCACTCTAAACATTTGCATTCATATTTTGTACATTTCTCACATCTTTGCTTTTTAATTAGAATGATAAAAAAGTACAATATTTACCTCTAATTTGTACTTGGCAGTACAGTACTCAAGTTTCTTACCACCAGTGCTTAAAGTAAGAATACTAAAGTAAAAATACTGTAAATAATGTCACATTAGTGAAGCTCAACATATACTGTGCATTATTGCATCATTTCTTGCATTCATTTGTATCCATTTTTCTAAATTCACCACCCAAATATACCTTTTTCTTACAATCAGTACTGGGTTATTATAGCACAGAATAGTCACAATATGTTTTGTGGAAAATAATCTGTACATTTTTACAATTCTTATACTACAAAGTTGTGCGCCCGGATAGCTCAGTTGGTAAAGTGGGTGCCAATCTATAGATGTTTACTCCTCAAAGCAGCGGGCCCGGATTTGACTCTGACCGGCAGCCCTTTGCTGCATGTCATCCCCCTCTCTCTACCCTTTCACATCTTAGGCTGTCCTGTCAAATAAAGGGCATAAATGCCTAAAATATAATCTTACAAAAAAACAGACAAAAGTTTCACTGCACTTTTTCTGACGTTTTATAAAGGTAATGAGCTACTCAAGGGTTCCCCATCCTGCTAAACAACAGCTGATCTACAGTCACAGGGCCCGGCTGTCTCAGTGCTTGTGTCTCCCCTGCAATGAGCTCAGTGTGAACACAAGACGCAATCCTGTGTGAGGCTGGCCTTTTTTTAACAGTCCAAATCCTCTTTGTATAGAAGCCGAGCTCTGGTGGGAAAGCAAGGAGCAGCACTCTGCAATTTCATGTAATTATCCCTCCCCATTCAGTCTCTCCGTCTCTTTTATCATCTCTCTTTCTGTCTTTTATTGGGCTTTTTGTATTCACAGATTTGACGTGAGAGTTTCCACCAGCTGTGACCTTTTTCACTCATTTATATTTTAACTTCATCTTTGGGTTCTAGACAGCGTTACATTCAATTCACATGCTTTCCTATTTACATTTCAACCACTTTTGCTGTATCAGTTAATCATTTTTTAAATTTTCCCAATATTATCCTCTATAAATATTTGTAAAAAAAAAAAAAAATAACAGTCTCTTTCCCTGTCTCTCTCAAACTCACCCACACGCTTCCTATCTTCTTGTCTCTCCATTCCAGCAGGGCTCTTTTCAAACACAGGACCACTTTACCCAAAATAGCCTCATCATCATTATTTCACAGCTGGCCTTCAGTAATACACTTATTTCTCCAGTAAAATCTCATTTCCCGCTTACAAAATGTTCTTCCACCCCTCATCTCGCCATCTATCATTCCTTTTTCTTTCAAAGTCCCTCCCTCTTTTACTGAATCTTCCGAAGAACTAGTTGAACTAGTTGTACTGACTAACGACTGACGTGGACAGTCCCCCTAAATTCACTGTACAGTAAAAGGAGCAGCTGTAGCCTCTATGGCTAACTTCCAGCTGTAGTCCCCAGTCAATGGTGCAAACTAGGTGACGAAGCAAATTACTGACTGACAGCTTGAGTGTCAATGTGAAATGTGACTCTGCACGTTAATGACTTCTTGAACACTCATATTTAGGGCTACAGTAGACTCTTTATTATACTATAAAACGAAAACCAGGATTGGGATGGGTCATAACCATGGTCAACACTGACCAGCTGGACTCCTGCAGTTTGCTCATCACACTGGCAGGGAACTAGAAAATTACACATATTAGAGAAATTAAAGTCACACCTAGAGTTAAAATACTCCTGTGACACTTTCATTTGGTTTTAAGTGGCACCGTCTTTAAAAGCAGTGCCATGTGTCAAAGACAAGCAGCAATGCATTGTCTTATTTGACAGCCATATACCTAACACCAACACATAAAAGCTACAGTAAATATATTTTCAAATATAACCTTTTGTTAACACTTTATTGTATTGGTCAATATCCAAGACATTTCCTGGAAACTGCCATTTATTACTACTTATAAGAAGGACAGTTCAATTGTTACTCTTCCAATTAATTGAGATAGTCTTTCAGCCAAACATGCAAAAATGTGAAATGTGTCTACTGGCAAGCATACAATTTAACCTATAGTATATTGAGAGTAAAGTTTACAATAATAAGTAAATAATGGATGAATCTTTCTTTGTGGCAAAAGCGCATTCACATTTTCCCTGTAATTGGTGACAAATGACACCAGAAAGTTATTTCCAGAAAACGTACCAGGAATTTATAAACCTGTAAAGTAAAACCTGTATTAAGGTACTCCTAAACTCTCTATGGTCTTAGTTTTATCCTCAGTATTTCCTTCACCTGTAGGTCAGTTAGCAGGTTGCTGGTCTCTCGGACCCGGGCTCGAGTGGCGTCCAGTTCTGTCTTGAGTTTCTCCTGAGTTTCCCTCAGACAGCTGATCTGTGCCTGAGCTGAACTCATGTTCTGCTCCCCCTCTCTCACCTGCTCCTGGAAGTGGGACACCTAAAGGGATCAACAGAGGGGTTAATACAGCATCAGTTTGGATTTTGTTTGATGTTTTAGGACTGAGTAGATTTGACGTGACATTTCGTACCTCCTGATTGGCCATGTTGAGCTTGGCCGAGAGCTCCTCTTTCAAGTTGTCGAGTTGCTGCTGAAGGCGATCACGCTGCTCCTCCAATGACAGACGCTTAATCTCAAACTCTTGACTCATTTTCTGGAGATTTTTGAGGAGAATGAACAACAATCAGAAATTGAAGAAAGAGGTCTAAAAACTTTCTATTTAAATACTGTCACCAAAACCTACAAGCAACTGCAATTTCATTCCTTGAAAAGACAAATTATTAGTGCATGTGTTTACTATAAAGGCCTAGCAGCTCTTTTTCATTTCTGCAGTATTCCTACTGAAATATCCTGAAAATGTAATCTCTAAAAATGGAGGGGAGTAAAGAAGCCACTGCAAATAGCATTTGGGCCATAATATGGAGTTGTGGCAGTTGCTGAGTGTGAAGCATGGCTACTGAATGAAGGAGAGTTGGTCTTTTAAACTTTAAAGGCCATCTCATTCAACCAGCCAACCGGTTTCTATAATCCTTCAAACCACATCACCAAATCCTTTCTGCACTGCTCTGTATTTCTCTTATGAAATGCTCTTTATTCCCCCCTCTGTCTACTTCTTGGTTTGCCTTAGTTTCCGTTATTAATTACTAGCACTGATATTTATAATGGATATGTTTTGTCATTGTGTTTTGCTTGCACTGCATTGTTTAATACTGTACTGCTGGATGAACAGCATCATAGTATCCTAAGAGACACATTTCTGGTCAAACCCTATTCATTTCAAAAGTTTCCCCTTATATGCTGACCATATGCTGACATAATGATAATTTAGTAAATGCAAAACATGACCAACTGTTAATTATGCAATCTTAGATCTTATACATTTTCCACACGGTTAATACCAGTTACACATGTGTAAATGTGTAACTATGTGAATGTGACAGGTTGTAAATAAAGGTTAAATAAAAAAAGTAAAAAAAAATACTGCAGTAGCCATCCCTTTAATGGATCTGGTTGTATTTGATCATTGCAGATGATGCAAAGGAGTGTAAAAGATGTTGGCATCAATGCACTTTGATTTATTAGACTATTTATTCATTAGATGAGCCAAAAAGTGATATTCCCACCGCGCTATTTCATCTACAATTTCTTGAATATTATTGATTATATCCAGAAACCGCTCCATCACAATACATGCATGTCAGTATCTTCACATAAAGCTGCACATATACGTGATAGTTTGTGGTTTAATCTATATTGCCATTTCCTACTAGATATGCATTGGCTTAGTGTGTAAATAATCATTTACCCACTTGAGTTGTCTGATGCTGTGACATACGCAAGTTGTAACCATATGAATCTCTCCAACCTCTACCTTGCTTCCCATACAACATGAGGAAAATATAGAGCTTATGGGAGCCAACCAGTAATCCACATCCTATTTCTTTAACCCAATTACAGTAGATGTGCCTGTATCACATGGCTGTCAAACTTTCACAAGGCTCAAGATTCATTTTATCCCTTCATAAAAGCATTGAAATTACCGATCAACAAATGACAATTATGAAAACATTGAGAACATCCACCAAAAGAAAACCACAGATAATTATACTGTATTCCATGATAAAAAAAATAGAGCGTACAAAACTAGGATTGAAATAAATTGCGTGTGGGATAACAGAGCTTATACAACTGGTAGCTCAAATCAAGCAATCTGATTGGTTCACAGCCATGATATAATAATAACCATATTCAACGGCTAGGATTCGTAGTCAAAAGACAGAAAATGAATCCGCAGCTATTTTCATCATCAATTAACCGTTTGCAGTGCAAACATTTGGTGGCTCTAGTTTCTCAAATGTAACAATTTGCAGCTTTCTTTGTTTCTAGTAAATTGGAAATCTTTGGGTTGGAGTGTCAAATGAAGACATTTGACACTCAACATTACCTCGACGTTGTGATTCCCTACTTTCTGATTACATTTTCAAAGACCAAACAATGAACCATGGAAATAATCAGCCAATTAAACTCTCATTATTGCAGACCTAGTCTTAATGTTCAATAAGACAATCCATACTGTTGACACTGATCTACATCAACATCCGACCACCGGCAGACTCCAGACAATAGCTAAAGACAAAGACAGTTTACTGTGTCTTGGTTACATTTATCCGGAAACAAGCCCACCACATGAATTCATTAATTAACATCCACAGAAGAGCAGTAAGCAGGCGGGGGATTAGAGATATAAGCAGAAAGCCATCTCATCTGGGCTGACTGGTGCATTCTGAATTAATACAGTACAAGTAATTTGTGGAATTAATCATTTTATTGCCTCACTTTAGAAACTCGTTAATATCTTGCTGACAGACATAAAAGTTGAAAGTAAAAAACGATGAAGATGATGACTTTTTAAAAACTATCTGTTCTGTCTTCTCTGTCTACATCCTTGTTTCACCCTTCCCGTCTTCCTACACCCGCTCTAATTTCGCTTTAAATAAAAGCTGACATTAATCTAAAGACGACAAGGCGCAGCACCGCTCTGGCTTACATAATATTTCCTTTTTCATCATTTCTCTCTCGCCCCTCTCTCCATCGCTCTCTTTCAGGGAATCTATAAACATACACACACATGCTCACATACAGCGCTCTCTGTTGGCTTGAAGGCAGGATTTAATGTCAATGAAAATCAACCAATTAGTAGTTACTTTCAAACAGCATTGGAAGCGTGAGCTCAGGGGGGGAGGGGGAGAGAGAGAAAGAAATGAAAGAGGAGAGATATAGGAAGAGACAGAGGGGGAACATTGAGTTCAAAATTATTTAAAACTCAAAATGTGTGTAATCATTACAGAGGCAGAAAATAAGACGTATTGTCAAAGGAATAGTCCTTTTGAGACACAATGTTGGGAGTTACTCTATGGTAGTGATATACCATGCTGCCTTGATGCCTCTGAGCTCATTCACTTGCCGTGTTTGTCAACAAGCTCCAGTAGGAATGGGATTTTTAATGTTAAAGCTGAATGCAGGTGGAGCCATGCCAGCGTGAAGAAATTGGGTGTAATGTGCTGTACAAGGCTGCAGGCAGGAGAAAAACAAGCACCCCTCCCCATTCAAGGACAAACTAATATTGCTGACCAATCAGATAACGCCAACCACTTAGTGCCATTCTGGTGATGTCATCCTGCATCATCAGCCCGACATGGACCCATGTGGGGAAATCATTATTCCGGTGACTGACAGCAGGTCACGCATCACCTAACTGCTCTGTGTGTTCGTTTATGTATTTATGGCATCACAAAAGGGCTCACCAAGAAATAACAGATGAGCATTATTAGTCCAGAATAAAACTGGACCTCATATGTCTTCAATGATGAGGAGCACAGAGAAAGAAAGAGAGGCTTCTTTTATGCATGTGTAAATATACAACACACCTTAGTTTTAAATCCTCTTTCACCAGTGGTGAAGTCTAGTGTTTTGTATTGCGTATACTGGGATTTTTCACTCCCAGCTTTGTACTCGCCTGTCTCAGAGTGACGCGTCCCAGAGAGACAACCCTATATGTTGTTTTTTTTGTAACATTCAGCATCTGGCTCGTTCTCTGTAGTTTCTGTAACGTTTGCTGCAGTGTCACTCGAAGCGGCAGTAAAGCTTCAGGGGCGGGCATATGAAAGTGCTCATATTATGCTTTTTTGCTTTTTTTCCCCTTTCCTATATATCTTTTTGTGCACGTTATAGGTTTACAAAGTAAAAAAGCCAGCCAGAAGTCCCCCCCCCAAAGGGACTTACCATCTTACAGAGAAAACACTGTTCATAAACTGCTCCAAGCTCTATTGTAGTCCAGCCTTTACTTGCGTGAGGAATCACGAAGACTCCACCGCTGTCTGTCACTAAGAAAGGAAATTCCCCCGTATTTATGGGCATAGGTGTTAACATAGTTACCAAATATATATCGCTTATACATAGTGCTGGGTACTCAATACATTTAAAAAAAGGCATCAACCGAAATAACCCAGTACCAAGTAGTCAAACGATGCCTGCATTTGATCCTTTTTTAACTCAGATCTAGAAAAATATATATATTTGTATGGTTTTGCTCGCAGCCACTGGAAGCGCTCTTTGCTTAACCCTTGTGTTGTCTTCCGTCAAAAGCAACACTTTTGTTTTTGAGTTTTTCTTACATTTTGTCAGCATTTGACACTTTTTTTCAATGTTTGTCACTTTTTTTTACTTTTTCAACACTACGTAACACTAACTTATTAACTTTTGTTGTTCTACAGTTATTTTTGGAATTTATGGTCAATAAACCTCATTTATAGGAAATTATACCTAATGTTTGAGTTAGAAAAGCAGAAATTGGGAATTATTTAGACTGTTGATGGATAATCACAGACTGGAATATGTCAACTTTTACTCAATACTATTTCAAAAACACTTTTTTTTCAAATGCTATGAAATTGAATGAGACACCCCAAAATAATGAAAGTAGAGATTTGTACTTGCCAAAGAGCGTTGTGTGGAATCAATCATGTTACTTTGGGTAATTACAACTGGGTGGTTAAAAAGAACATTGATATAGGAAAATGGGTCAATTTGACCCAAGGACAACATGAGGGTTAAATGTGACATGTGATTGGCCAATTACCACAGCAGCAACAACCCTGTCTGTAGTGAAGTTGGCAGTTCAGCGTGCCGAAAAACAAAGGTACCAAATGAAGTACTCTATTGGTATTGGTATTACTTTAAGGGTACTGGTATCATTAGTAAGAAACAGTACAATCCTCCTTGCTGCTTACAACCATTTGTTGTTGCTAATGTAATGCTGTTGTGGTAAATTAATCACTAGGTAAAACTGTGTAATTTGATTTGTTGTTGGCAAGGTCATTTGTATTCACTCCATGCAGCCCCTTTGAACTCAGAGTAGAGAGAGAATGAGTAGAAAAAAAGAAAAGTGGAGGAAGAAAGAAAAACGACGTAACTGAATTAAAGCCGCAGAGGGAAACACAGGGAGAGAGTGATGTTGTTTTCACGTCTTAGACTGAATGTTAACCTAATTAAATGTGTGCAGTCAGTTAAGGGAGCTGCTCATTTCTCAGGGATACATATTTCTTATACGACTGAGGCCATTTCACAATGAGGAAGACATTAAATTGCTGTTGGAGATACAAAATCCTCTCAAGCAACACTCAAGAATTGGATACAATTACTGTTTTTATATGAAAATTGGGAACTTCAATTGCGTTTTTTTGTATGCCACCGTGGGCGTCTATATATAAGGTAAATGAGGATGTCTATTTTCATAAAAGGGTATACAAACTTAAGAAAAACAATTTTAGAAACTGTTTTCTTGGAACATGTTTATATGTGTCCACATATCTTAAAATAGTCAAACCACAAGAGAACAACTCTCGCTGAGCTTGTGGTTTTGTTTGCAGCGACATTGACAGCGTTGTTTGACAGCAGAGTATAAATAGAAGACTCAGCCATATGCTGAGGAGAAACACAGCCGTTAGTGTTTCCTTCTTTAAGAATGAATTACTTGTCACTCCTACAGTATTTTTTTTTTGAAGCAATACGTAGATGTATACTAGGGGTGTGAACCCGATGCATCATCTCCTCAATATTATTATATACTGCTACACATGTTTTTCATCAACCAAGTCAAGAATGAACTTCCCTATTTATTGTATCTGCTCTTAAAAAAGACACTTCCTGAATGTAGTTAAGTCTGAACACAACAGAAAAAAAACTGGAAAATCAACAATTAACAAGTAACATCAGTAGGCAATGATCGATTATGGTCTGTCACTGCATCGATGCAGAATCGCCTAGGTGTGCATCGTGATGCAATAACTCATTTCAACACCCCTAATGTATACACCATCTCAAACCACAGGGGGAAAACATTATACCATTATTCTTGCAATATTGTGTAGTAGTGATTACATGGTTTGAGGATTTTCCCTGTATCAAAAATGTCCTGTTAAACATTTTTATTACAAAACTCAAATGAGATGTTTTCGTTATTTTCCAGTTAAAAAATGAACACCAGCACAAAAAAGTGAAATTATAAACATGGTACTTACCGTCATGAGGACTTTCTTCTCCTCCTCTTTCTCCTGCTGGGCCTCTTCCCTCATGGCCTGGTGTTTCTCCTCCATCTCTTCCAGTGCTCTGACCTGCGCCTCCCTGAAGCGATGCATCTCCTCCTCGTAGTGTGCTCTCAGCCTGCAGAGCTCCTTCTCATAACCCTGGTGCTCCTCACGCAGAGACTGAGGAGAAGCAATCGAGGACAAAAAAGTAGGGCTGCAATTGCAATATGGACTAGTGGAATATCGCAAGTCGCGGGGGTGCAATATTAGTTAAAGGAAAACAATGTGTCAAACCATTCTGAACTAGGTATTGTGCTGCTGCAGAGATGTCTCGGCCTACAAAATGTATCCTACAGACTAAAAACAACAACAGGTACACAGGTACAGATCCTTGCAACAAAAAAAAAACTAAAAATCACACTATAATCTTCATTTTTCAATGAGAATAATGATACAAAGTGATTATTCCTCTCAATATCGATTAGATATTTTCCTCATATCGTGCAGCCTTACAAAAAAGTTTCGTCTTTATACGATAAATGCCCCCAATCTGCACTGGGATTAAGGACGGGTTAAAAGCACCTGTTCTAGTTTGAGCACTTGTTGTTTGTGCTGTTCATTAGAGGCCTGGCTCTGGTTGAGCAGAGCCTCCCTCTCCTCCTCCAGCCGGCTGATCTTCTCCTTCAGCCGGCTCTGCTCCACGTCCAGGTTCCTGATGGTCGCCTCATGGGACATCTGGGTGGCCTGCAGGGAGCCAATCTGACCTGGGAACAGTCAAACCAAAATCCCAAGTGTGTCAAAGAGGCACCACAGCAGGCAATGAGAACAGTTCGGATCTGTTCACCACACTGAATCCAACCTCCACCAGAGGCAACCTTTAAAATTTTAGCTTTTGTCTTTGCCTTAGGCAACAATTTCATCAACATATACTGCAACTGGAGTTGTTGAACAAAAATGATCCACTATTCAAGTTCCTGTAAGAAAAGACACACTGCTCATGAAACTTGTAGTGAACTGGTAAATGGGACAGTAAAGTAGTGTGGTACATTTTGACTGAAATCGAGTGGGCAGAAAGAGAGCAGATGTTCCAAAAAGGGAAAGTAGTCACAAGAGTGTTTACATGACAAATGTTCCTTTTTTGAATGAATTATAAAAAAAGGTTTAATCCAGAGCTTTCAAACTTCTTCCCAAAGAAACCAGTTTCCATTTTTTTTAAGGGTGCTCTTAGTCTAATCATTTGTAGCAAAAACACTCCATGAGGATGCAGTGAGGCAGATGGAGTAGTGATGTCATGAGAGGTAACTAGGGAGGGCTAGGGTGCAATAAAGCTAGAAGAACAGGCAAAATCAGAAGGTTCAAAAAAGGCTTTATTCTTCCATCAGCAGGTTTCTGAAAAGGTAACTCCGGTAGTTTCTTTAAAATCCAAAGTCCAAGCACTAACTTAAAACTTCCTGGAGGAGCAAAAGATTCTGTAAAACAAAAGAGAGTGATCGACATCAAGTGTCCAGTACTTTGCTGTCCTTTGGTGGCCCTTTCACTGTCTATTTCCCCTCTATTTCTATTTGCCTTCTGTAAACCTCAATCCGGCTTCAATTAGATTGCTTAAACACCTACACCCAGGTGAGTGGTGAGGTATTCTGGGAGCTGTAGTGGAGGCCCCGGCAGCCATTTTGTGATGTGGCTGCCAATCCTGTCTGGGAATGTAGCCTCCTTCTACTACCTGGCCCTTTGTGACGCCACAGAGTCTTAAGATCTTCAGGATGTGAATGGCAATGTGTCTACAGAGCCTGCTCTAAAGACTGTCCAACAGCATAAGTTAACACTATAGGTTAATTCTGACTAGGGGTGGGAATCATAGGGTCTGCACGATACAATACACGATACATGGATCACGATACCGATAATATCACAATACAGGAATTCTGCTATAATCAATATATTTCAAGACTATAATGATACATCACGATATCGGTCTGACTATGAATACAAAATGCTGTGAAAAGGTTCAGTGCAGGTTTTCTCTCTTTATTCACTGCAAGTCCAAACCGTTAGAAAACAGCACCGTGTTTTTCTTCAGTCTGACATTCCATTTCTTGAATTTTGGATTTAAAAGCATTTACCGAGATTAATTAATTTAGTCTCAAGTCATTCTGCAGCGTAATCCAAACAGAGGGGGGCAAAGGACACAAAAGCCTTTGGCATCAGCTGAGTGCTTGGCCATCAAGTGGTATTTGAGACTGGACGTGCTGCGATGACAGCTCAGTTCACAACGACAAGACACACAGATCACTTTGGTCTCGTCAATGGAACATTTGGCAACTTTTAAAAAGTAAACTTTCCATTCAGAATCTTATTGGCGTCCATTTCAGTGTCTCGTGCTTGCCATCCACTCAAAACATAACGTTACTACTCTTTGGCCGGCTCGCAAGCCCAAACGGCGTGTGTGCTGCGTGCCTGTTGTTTTGTTGTTTCACGCCGTTAAAATGGGTTTTGCGTTAACGCCGTTAATAACGCGTTTAACTGACAGCACTAAAAAAAAACACAAAAAAAAAAAAAGATGTAATTTACACATACGTCAGATCAGCAAACACAGAGATTTCTAGAGTGATATGATAAGGTAAAGAGAGCAAATCTAATAATAAATTAGCATAATGAAATTGCACTTTGTCTAAAGACTGGTAGAGCAGACAGTAGTATTTATATGCAATTTGGTAATTAAGTGCATGTGTAAATCTATTTATAAATAACTACTGGAACTTTGGCACAGTTTCTCAGACTGAGATTAATATAACAGAACCATGTATGGCTCTATAAATCTGACTTCTAGTCATTTTAGTGGTGAGTCTACACAGTTTTAAGTGGCCCCAGGTGGACAGTAGTTATTGCTTTCAAATTTGTCTCTACATACACAGAGTTGCCTTATCCTGCAGGGCAACTGTACACTGTGTGCCTTTTTCATCTAATTTTTGTAATTTGGTAAGTTGAAAACATTTGCCAAAGTACACCTTTTCTCTAGAATGCACACAAGCTAAATCGAAAGTGAGCGACAACCTCATGCAGTTCACTGCAAAAACTACAGCACATAAATGTCCAGGTGTCTACATTCTGATTTTATGTTATCAGAATGTCTACAGTAAGCGGTGACTAAAATGCTATAATGACATCAATAGTCATAATGGAACAAAAACATAGAGAGAGAATAAGCCCGAAGCTGAAAAATACTTGCCTTTAACAGATGTGTAAAACATCTGTATACTTGATTAGTCAATGAAAATAGGTAGAGGAACATCTTACTGGCTTTATGAAGGATTTCAGTTGCCTGCTGTTGAACTCGTTCCCTGCTGCCGTCTAGTTCATACTCCGTGTCCTTCAGCTGCATCACCCAGATCTCTCCGTCCTGGATGGCCTCTTCCAGCTGCTTGTGCAAGTTCTGCAGCACATACAGAAACACACAGGCATACTCACCAATACACGACAGCAATGCAACAACATCTTTTAAAACCCAGTCATATCTCTCCCTCTGCAGCCTAGAGTCACATAAACCTATCCAGCTATTCAGACTCTGCAGATTTGCTTGCAGGGCCATCAGTGCACACCACATTAAATTTCTCACTAATACTGAGATTCTTGAAAATCTTTTTTTTGCCCTGAGGCTTTCATCTTTGTGTTTGGTTTCTGCAACTGTTTTTCATCCAATTTAGACCACTTTCCTATCCACATTTAACCAAAAGGAGACTCTCATACTATTTGTGCTTTGTTAGGAATACTGTAAATACAAGAAGAAATGGGTAGTTTGCATGTATGAGCAGCAGCAGTCAACATGGCTTAGCACTATTAAAATGTGGTTATTAACAAATCAGTGTTTGGTTTACCTAAACAAGAAGTGCATCATGTCCACACACACGCACGCACGCACACACACACACACACACACACACACACACACACACACACACACACACACACACACACACACACACACACACACACACACACCTTGATAGTTCCCTCTGCGTTGGCCAGCGATGTCTGCAGTCTGTTGGTCTTGTCCCGGTTCTCTCTGGCCTCCTCCTGAGCTTTCTGAAGCTCACTCCTCAGCTTGGACAGAGAGCGCTGCAGCGCTGCTTCCTGAGCCTGGAACTCCTTACGTAGCTCAACCTTCACATGAGCAGAGACTTACATCATTCACTAATTTTTCCTCAATACACTCTTGTTTTGTATTGATGTGTCCGTGTTGTTGTTTTACCTCGGTCCTTTTCCAGGCCAGCAGGTTCTCAGTGGTGAGCTGGTGTGTTCTCCTCATGGCCTCCAGCTCCCTCTCATAATACTCCTGTGCCTTGCCCAGCTTGGCCTCAAACTCCTCCACCAGACGGACCTTGTCCTTTGATATCTCCTCCACCCTCTCCATCAATGCCTCCACCTACACAGAGAGGCACATAAATGGAGAGCAAGTCTTTGTGTTTTGCCACAATACATTCATAAATCTCTGGCATGAAAACGCCGTAAAAACTGTAAATATATTGTGTACATTAACCATCTTATCTATTTTTTTTTTAGAAGATTATTCTTTGGTAAATCTGTTATATTGGAACAGTTGAGAGGAAAGGAAAAATGGGAATAAAACAAGGGGATGACATGCAACAAAGGTCCATTTCCGGATTATAACCACTGCAGGTTTATATTATACTCATAAGCCAACTGCACTAACAAAACAACCCTATTGTTTTCAATTTTCAATGCCAAAACACTTACTAATAAGCCTCTAAAACAGCAATTACCCCTTCAAGTAACTTGCTGTATAAACTCTCCACAAAAGCCCAAGATACCATGCTTCCATCCAGAAATGTTGGGCTTTCAAAACACTATCTATCTTCCTTCGTCTCTCACTCTCAGCCCACCTCTTGTCTATGGAGCTCAGCCAGTTTCTCCTGGTCTTCGGTGGAGGTGGCGCTCTGGTTCTGCTGGTTGTTGAGGAGTTCCTCCACCTCCTGGCGGTGGGTGGCCCTCAGCTCCTCCAGCGCTCGCCGTTTATCCGCCTCAAACTGGGCCTGAGCCTGGCTGAACGCTCGCAGCTTCTCCTCAAAATCCCGACGCATCTCCTCCACCTATTGAAACCACGAAACATATTCTATTCTGTTTGAATCGTTCATGTGGTAATTGCCAACTCAGTCTCAGCCTGTGCCAAGCTAAATGCTCCCAGAACATCCCTCTGTAATTGTAATTGGAGAAGTGCAAAAATATTTAATTCTATTACCTTATGCTGTCAGTATACTTATTTGTTATTTCTCTCAGTGCCAAAACAAATTCTTGCAGCTTCTCTAAAGTGTTGAAAACGACAGTAACAAAAAAACTTGCTATAACAACAAAAGATCTGACCGATATGAGGTGGAAAAATATACAAAAATGTAATATGGGATGGGATGTGATGACAGCAGACTCGTTCAGGTTGGTCAAGAGAGCATCTCTTTGGTCAAGCTGGAAATGGACAGTGTGAAGGCAGTGGCAGAGAGGAAGACAAGGGACAACACCAACGCTAACATACACCAATCCCAACATAGATGAACTGAGCTCATTCAGTCACTAGCTCAGCACGTCTAAATGCACTTCAGGAGTTGATTTATGCCCACTGCCATCAGACTCTACAAAAGCAGACGTACAATGTGTCATACGTATGACGGTATGATATGATACATGACATGATATATCTAATCATATTGGATTGCTATTTAGTTGTCCTACATGTTTATACATGCTATATGGTTTTATTGTAATTATATATAATTTCTGCTTAATGCTTATTGGATTAAATATATCTCATCTGGCCTAGCAACGTCTCAGGTTCCCCACAAAGAGTTGGAAAACATTAGCCTGCTGTCCCCGCGACCCAGCCCCGGATAAGCGGATGAAAATGGATGGACGGCTTATTGGATTATTGGATAGCTAATACATCTAAAAGATGCTGATGCTTAACAGAGAAGATTAGATCTCGTAACAGCCAATGTCAAGCTTTTGACCATTCATAGATAAAATATCTTTTTTTTTTTTGTTCATCTAAAAAGTGGTATAGAGTATATTAGTGGAACAGCAGTGACATGTTGTGCGTTAGGTCTACCGTTAGCACAGCAGTGGCATATACCAGTTAAGGGTTGACATAAAGCAGCTTGTCAGTGTTGCATACTAGTACTAATCATCACAACTCAAAACTATGTAAGGATAGTAGATAATATGTATGTTTATTATTATGTATGCATTAAACAGGGTCAGTGAATCACAATGCCTCTTGTTCCTCCCAGTGCAAAAACAGCAGAACATAACGGACTGTGTGATTATATGTTGTCTGTGTGTTTGTGCATGTGTGCGTTAGTGTGAGTGTTTGTGTGTGCAGACTGCAGACATCGCTGGCCAACACAGAGGGAACTATCAAGGTGTGTGTGTGTGTGTGTGTGTGTGTGTGCGCGTGTGAAAAGCTTTACCTCTCTGCTCATAGAAACCACTCTCTGTGTGTGTTGGGCTTCAGTGCAGAGCTGTGAATCCTCCATTCTCTGTCTGTACATCTCAAACTCTGCTAAAGCCTGACAGTAACAAAACATTACAACAACTGTGTTACATTATTTTACATTCGCATCTGCAATATGTTACAATATGCAAATGGGATACAATTACATGCAATCACTGTTATTTTATATCACAAGATTATTAAATGTCGTTCAGCTAAATTACGATTTGATTAATTCCATTATTTAAATGCGGCTGCAGAACTATGACACAACATGACATGAAAATAATGCCATTGGAAATAAACTGTCTATAATTTATGGATGTGTGAATCTCTACAAAATGTCCACTTAATGAAGCCCCCATGATGCCCAGCAGCAGTGAATGACCTGTCTCTTCATGTGTTCGTGGAGATCGACAGATTCTTCCAGACTGGCCAGCCGCCGCCTCAGGTCTGCATCGTCCACCATCTTACTCTTGTACTGCATGATCTTGTCTCTGGTTTCGGTCACAATGTGCTGGACCTGAGCAGCAGGGGGAAAAACACATTTTGAAAGCTGCAGAAATAATTTAACACAAGAATTCAAGTCACAGTTTTGTCTCATTAATGACTGAATGTATACAGCCAGTTTGACGATATAATGCGGGATTAAAAAATCTCACAATATGACATTGAACTATTATGTTCCGTTGCAACAGTTCCAAATACAGTGGGTGGAAAAATGATACCGGGCCTGGGGAGACAGATCCTTCGCAGCTGCTGCACCCACTCTCTGGAATGCCATCCCCGAACACATCAAACAGTCAAGCACCCTACCATCCTTCAAACAGGCCCTCAAAACTCACCTCTTCCAACTTGCTTTTTCCTGACTTTCCCAGTTTTTCCTTCTTTTTCTTTGCCCACCTCTCCTGCTTTACCTTTGCTTATCCATGCACCGGTGGGTCTTCCTTTTTTTTTGTCTGTCATGTCTATGTACCTTTTGTTTGTTCGTAAACCAAAACTGTAAAGAGTCTTTGAGTGTTTAGAAAAGCGCTATAAAAAATAAATGTATTATTATTATTATTACTATTATAAAAGCGCAACAACTGCTATCTCCAAATGTTTCCTGGCAGGAGAGAAAAGTTTAATTTTTGAAAATGTACCGCTTAAAAGCAACACAAATGCAATAAACAATTTGAACTATGGTACACTAACGCTTCTCTCTGAAAGCAATCTGAATGAAATGAACATTCAAACCAGTGTCATATTGGCTTTGGTCTTGTTCTTAAATAAAATGATCATGGTTTTTGATCTACAGCCAGACTTACTCTATTTCTATAAAACCAGTCCAGAATATCAACTGTATGTTGAAGCCTGGTTGCAGTTTATTTAAGGTAAAAAACAGCTAAATGACATGAGTGATCACACTTGGATAATGTGCATCACTCAAATTATAGACTGCAGACGGAGCACATACATACTTGTGACAAATTAAAGGGATGGTTCGGAGTAAAATAGTACAAATAGGTTCTGTACTCACAATAAATAAACAATAAAAACGAGGCATTGAAAAGTTTGTAAGTACACCAAGCGATCTATTGCCGGAAGAGCCTACCGGTAAAGTAATGAAGAAGGAGCAAGAAGCGAGAGAACAGAAGAAGAGATCAACAAAATTGCACAGTTTGAGGTTAACATCGAATGCGATGATGAGTGGCTAAATTTCGAAGGGCGCCCGTACCTATTCGAGCCTGAATACACGGACGAGGAGCTACAACTAATGGAGGAGAATCGGAGAGCTAGCTAGCAGCAGAGAGTAGAAGCCATCAAGTGGTATTTAAATAAACTCCTGGTGTAATTACAAACTTTCCAATGCCTCGTTTTATGAGTACAGAACCAATCTGTACTACTGTATAAGTTTGGTACCATTCCGGGCATTATTAGTGGAGTAATTTACGAGATCCACATTTGCCCAATGTTTGACCAAGGGGAAAACAGCTTCTGGGGGGTGTGTGGCTCAAGGTCATGGTGCAAAGGACCCTTGGGTGAAATAACTCTGAACCATCCCTTTGAAGGAAAAAGTTGAATGCAGGATTAGTGAAGCATAAAAAGAGGAGATGCTTCTAAATATGGCATGGGGAGTATGAACATGATGTGATTCCAATCCTGTTATTACAGTAGGGTTGCACAATATATCGTTTTTTTATCGTCATGGCAATATCAACTAGCGTAATAATCACATCGCGAAAGGCTGTGACATATCGCAAAAGATACTCAGGATGAGCATGAATTAACGCTAAGCTTAATAAAATAAAGGTGAAATAGACAAGCAGCATGTATAAACTAGGTTGGCGCGATTTTGCAGAGGTCTATGTGGGAGCAACATCCCCCAAATCCGACTAAAACAAGGGTGCTTCATGCACAGTGCAGCATTGACCTGCTCCCTGCAGACAGCTAAAATACAGTACGGTCAGTCTTGACACTAAAATTGCAGTGTGGCAGGATTGCCTCTTGCCCCTCCACACCCACTGCAGCACACTGCCAGTCACTAAAATACTGAACAGGCTCCTCACTCAGGAGAATGTCACTTCACCACATGAAGAAAATAATAAAATAACATTTAAACACATAGTTTCTATCTCATGACAACTTTACTCATTTCTGGAGTAGTGAGAGTGTTTGTGTTTGTGATGGATAGTGACCGTATTCACATTTCTGTGCTTTATATAGTAAATATAGATGTTTGGTGCTCTGTTGTGTCCGTACCTCGTCCTCATGGGCTTCTTTCAGAGACTCAATTTCTTCCTCATGCTCATCGTTCTTGGTGTTGAGAGCATAAATTACCTGGAGACAGGAAGAGAATTAGACGACAGAATGTGGATGGAATATATAGCTCTTATTAACTGTTTCAATATCAGATCAATAGTTCTACAGTGAAGAGTGAAGCTTAGTTCTGCATTCAGAGTGCAACAAAATCAATAGCAATAGCATCAGCTGAGGAAAAAAATTTGCATTATCCACAGCAGCTGTTGTATAAAATTCACCTACTTTTTTTGAAGTATTTAGTGTCCAAACCATTCTTTACCAATGAGAGTTTCATGACGAAAGCCAAGAAAAGCTGGGTTTTTTGGAAAAAAGCTGTACATGGGTAGACCTACAGCAACAAACTGAGCCTGGGTTACACCACACGCAAAGCCAAATGTGCCATCGTCAAACACCGCAAGTCACAACAAACAAGATGGAGACAGAAAAAGAAAGCTGTGATAGCCAAACATGTGAAATCACAGCCCTGACAGCGTTCTTTGAAGCAAAAAGCTTAGATAACACATTTTGGGCAAAGGAGTTAAGTGTGAACATGTTTGAACCTTTTTTACGTTTCTCAGTAAACCCATATGGTTCTCAGATACAGTCCCCTGAAGGTCTGCTGGCTGTGGCGCTCGCTACAAAACAAGCCTAAGAGAAAAGCATCTTGTCGGTCATGCTTGCACTCTCTGTCCCAGATATATAAGTAGGTTGTATAGGTTCTGCAGGTAAAGGATATGCAGGAGGAGCTTTGAAAAAAGCTTAAGCTTCAGCAAATTGAAGCCCCCTTGAGCAGCTAATATTCAGTCATGGTCAGCTGTAATTCAGCTGTACTAGAGGCTCCACATTTTGTTCGACTTAAAGGTGAAGGGAAATACATACAGCACGTAATGGACACATGCATGGTTATTATCCTCTGTAAGGCATAATGACACTGGCATGTAATTATTATTTTCTGGCTTTTAAACACCACTTGGATCAACATCAAAGTAATAATCAGGACTGGGAATTCTCTATTTTATTGAAAGCTCCACTATACAGCAAATACTAAAACCACTAATTGCGGTGGCGTGTGTCCCGGAGGTAAAGTGGTTGCTCTGCAACCACAAGGTTAGCAGATCAAGCCCAGGTCATCCTGCCACATGTCAAAGTGTCCCTGAGCAAGATGCTAAACCCCAAGTTGTTCCTGTAATGCTGTATGTATAGCTGTCTGCTGCTCCTTAAGTCTACGGGTTAATGCAGTAAAAGAATTTCACTGTACTGTGTGTATATGTAAATCAAGTATGATGCTTTTCTTGGTAAAACCATTTATTACACACTGTATAGGTGCCTCATCAGTTAACTGTAGTGATCTCCAAAGTGTACTGACGTCTGTTTGGCCAACTTAACAAATGCCCTTAAAGGCAAAAAATTTTTTTAATCTCTGTACATTTTAGGCTTAGACAATAAGGCTTTGGGTTAACCACTTGCCTTTCTCATTCTCATAATGATCATGTTAATCAATTAGTGTTTCTGACATACTGTATGTCATGTCATGGTTTCATGTAGGGCCGAGTGAATACCTGAAGCTATGATACGAGCTAGAAGTTTGTTGTTGTCAACCGCATGTAAAGAAAAAATGGTTTTAAAAGTGTCAGTCTCTCCTCTTAAGATATTTATAGGTGCTGCACTCATTTGTTCACCCAAAACATGACAGAAGAAATCACAAGAAGAATGAAAACACATAAGAGAAGATTAAACCCTGCCTCTGTGGTTATCAGATTGTCTGCTTTTTGGAAAGGAAACGAGTGTCACCGCCACCCCTATTCTGTTGTCAGAAAGAAGGCTGTTTGATGGCAAGCCCTTTGTTTGAAGCATACTGAGGCCCTGAAGCCACCCTGATGATCACAAATGAGTCCCGGTTACTGAAATCACACTAAATGTGTGTTCATGCACCGTTGAAAAGTGGAGCGTAGCACAAACACTCATGTTTACAGAAACACCATCAGCCTTAACCTGTAACCTGTGATAGCTGTCATTTAAAGATGCAGTCCTGAAAGTGTAACATAAAGAACATAACTGATGTTTGCTCATTCTCCCTGGGGGTTGCCCCGACTACCTGGATGTTTGCATTTACCGGTGCATTAGGGGTAGGGGTAAACATTTTATTTTTTAAATCATTTTTTTCTCCATAGAATCAATATTTATTAATTTTTTTTTACCAGTGATTCACCTAAATATTTTCTAATTATACGGCACTTTATCAACTTTATCATGTCCGTTTCAAGCAAAGCAGGCTGAGAGCAGAGTGGTAGCTGGCTCAGTGGTAGCTGTGGGGGCGCTCATGTACTTCAAGATTTATGACTTGATGCGGAGGTTAAGGGTTCAAATCTGACCTGCATGTCTTCCCCCTCAATCTCACCTAACTGTCCTGTCAAAAATTAAAGGTGGAAAAGCCCAAAAAATAATCTGAGACTGACATGTGATGTAAATTCTTCTTAGAAAACAATTTGTTTTTAGACATTAGGGCTGCATAATTAATCACAATTGGATCCAAATTGCAATATGGACTAGTGCAACATCCAAATCACAGGGGAGCGCAATATTTGTTAATGGCAAAATATGTGTCTGACCATCCTGATGAAGTATTGTAGTGCGTGATGTACCAGCCTACAAATCGTATCCTACAGACTACAGAAAAATATCTTACACTATAATCATTTTAATTTCTTTCAATGTTAATAATTTTCAATGAAAACGAGAATGATACAAAAACAATAATTCAATCAGTCAAAATAATCGCATTTAGATAGTTTCCTCATATTGTGCTGCCCTATTAGAAATGTCTCATAATATATTGCCTCTAGAAGTTTATTTATTTATTTGGGCATTTTAGGCCTTTTAAATTCAAAAACTGCAACGTCTTTCCAAAAGTCAATTAGTAATAGTGTAAAATAATAATGATTTCAATATTGACCAAAATACTGGTGATTATGATTCTTTCCATAATCAAGCAGCCCTAACTTGAAATGGACTTTATAGTTTTAAGTCTATGGAGGCAGATGAAGACATGAAAGGGGAAATGACATGCAGCAAAAGACCACAGGCCAGAGTCAAACCCACGGCCGCTGCGTTGAGGAGCAAACCTCTATATACATGCGCCTGTTCTACCAACTGAGCTAACCCAGCCACAGCCTCTAGAAGTTTATTATTCAACTTTTGATTTTGTTAAAAGAAGGAAAAGGAAATAGCACTACTCAATACTTTCAAATTGCAATACTTGACAATAAATGAAAATCGCAATACAAATCGAATGGGCACCCACGTGTCAAAGCATATCATCCCGGGCCCTACGGTGTTACCTCGACAGTGTGTGTCAGCTGGCAGTGAAAGAAGTCAGAGTAAGGTAGGTGTTAGCCTTCTGTTCTCCAGTGTAAGCCTTTGATTCCCAGCAGTAAGCCAACCATGGAAAAGTTCCTTCAATTATACATGATTATTTTAATGATGCTGGTGCGCCTGCTGCTTTCATCTCTCTCTCTCTCTCTCCTCTCCCTTTTGCTTTCATCCTTTTATCTCTCCCCCTTTCTATTCTGTTTCTTCTTCATCTACCAGCAGTGGAAACGGTAAGCAATCTTTAGTGTACTTAAACACCAAAGATGGCTTTCCATTAATAATTGTTCACAGTGCAATTTTACTTAGTGTCTTAAAGTGATTCTTCAACGATAATCAGTGATTAAAACACATTTGTTGACTAAATAACAATGTAGTCTTGTTATGATAAGTTACGTTAACAGTACTAACATGGTTTTGGAGATTAATTAATCCATAATGAAAATAATCCTAATTAGGTGGAGACTTTGGTTTAAAGGAGAGAAAAAGTAAAAACCTGGGCGGTCTCTTTTTATTAGGAATTTGCACCACCGTTGTGGGAATATTCATACATTATCTGTGCATGGCAACTATGGCTTAGTAAAGGTTGGAGGGAGATTGTGCTTGTTACTGTGACTTTTTCTCAATAGACTTAAACTACAAAGTCCACTTCAAGTTAGGGCTTCTCGATTATGAAAAGAATCATAATCACGGTTAATTGGTCAAAAATCACGGTTATTTTACATGATTACTCATCGACTTTTGGAAAGACGCTGCAGTTATTGAATTTAAAATTTTAAAACAACAGTGAAACAGTTAAACAAATCAACAGTGAAAACACCTTGAACTGTGAAATTTCCCTCTGATATTCTTCCCATTTGAGCTTTTTTTTCTCCATTCAGGACACAGGACAAAATAAGAGTTGAAACAATTGTTTTTCTTGATTGCTCTGTATTTTGGGATCGTTAGGAGCAGAAACCCTAATCACGATCAACAACCGATTAATTGCACAGCCCTACTTAAAATCCAAGCATTTAGTTGGCGCATGAATTAATAAAACTCCATGTTCTTACTGTATCAACCGATTTCGGAAAGACTTTCTTGTATGAAACTTTAAGCATTGTAGCATGGTCAAAGACTCATTATTGTTGCCTAGAGCTGATATGACAGATATGCTACCATTTGATTGATTATATTTACAATAAGCTGATTCTGATGTTAATGCTGGGATTTGATGGGATGTTTTAATGTCCTGTGGTTTAATACTTTTTTAGAGGCTTATCCACCCTGACACCAATGACATTCTGGAAAACGTCGTAAAAACTTCTTGACATGTAAATGGTCAACTTTAAAACTCAAAGCTATAACTTTATGCACCATTGCAGAAGCAAACGGTTTCCAGCCAAGACGGAGGAGCTGTTGTGTCTTGCGACACTATGGAGTTTACACCCTATTTCAGTGTGTTAAATGCAAAAGTTGCTTCCACTGCGCTGGAGCTGGATCTAGATCTGTTTTGACACTCTTAATTGGCATCTGTCGGCCAGATTGGTGCAACCTCACAAGCCATAACAAGCTGATTAACATCCGCAGTAGCAGAGAGCCATCCAGCCATCATAAATGTGGCAGTTTTGTTTAACAATTCTCCCCTACAGAGATGAGAACATTATACTGTATACAGAAGATTTGTAACAACCAACTGAGCACCTGCCCAATGAGCATTCACATGAATGTGCAGCAGAGCATGCATATGTTCATCCCTAGATATGACAATATTTACAATAAAAGAAAATGAAGAGAGTGACAGCAAATAGCTTCTTCCTCTCTTCTCTACTGGGGGCATCATGGGAGAGTTTTCCGGCCTGACGCTCCATTGAAACCAAGCCAGAAGGCAACACAACAGCCTGCAACTACTACAGTTCCAATCAGTCATTCAGTGAGCAGTGAGAAATTTATTGCGAATCTCCTCTGCCCTCTCTATTGGCTTGACTTGGCTTGCTTGAAATTGTCATCAAAAGGCTTATTGACAACTGGAATTATAGCCTGAGTCCTTTTACCATCAAGATGTCAAAGATAAAGCTGCTTTTTGCAGGATGCCCAAGGGGTGATGGTGAAAATAACAACAGGGCACCCAGGAGGGACGTTTCTGTGGCTGGAGGACATTTTGACCAGTCGATCATTATTGATTGAACTACAGAATAGAGACCATTGATGGATGTCTGGAGTAGAACTGCAGCAGCATTTAGCCCTGGCAAAACCTTGTTTCTCTGCCTTCATCATTTTCAGAGGATTACCATCATATTCACTAATTAAAGGATTAATGAAAGTCGTATTCTCAGAGGTGCTGTGGTCTTAACGGGATCCCTCGACATTTGAGCTTTTAGTCTACTGTTTTACTTCACCAGACACTCCATGAAGTGGCAACACAGTCTCTGTTACATATTAGCGGAAGCACACAGCACATTTACTTTGTCCTTCCAGTCATGGTGTAAAAGCACTTTGCATCTGCTCCTTCTTTTCGTTGTTGTGTTGCTCTGGCGCTCCAAGGACCCTCGCGTTCCTCCCTGAGCATCACTACACCACATCACAACCACATTTGCAAATACAGCAGACAAGAACAAAGAGCACACTGAGTCTCTCTGATAGAGAAAACACCAAAAGTGTTTTCTGTGATATTCACAAAAGAGCAGGGTACAAACTAAGACATGGAGAAGCAAACGTCTTCTGATCCAGCTCTATAAAAGAACAATTAGATTCAATAATCTTAATGCCATTTAATGTAAACAATAAAGCCTAAAAATAGGAACTGCACAAATACTGATGCTGTAAGTGCACACAACAGCATGGCCCGTACAGTAGGCCTCATTATGGGTTCTTATTTTGGGAGCTGAACTTGGGAAAGTCGAGGGATTGCTGCAGTGGGCAATGGTTCTGTTTAGGGTTAAGGTTAGGGTTAGCTACCTGGAAGGTGACGTTGGAGGGTCAATATAAAAGAGACTTCAGATACAGTATTAGGGGACCACTAAGGTCTACATAAAAGAGACTTCAGATACAGTATTAGGGGACCACTAAGGTCTACATAAAAGAGACTTCAGATACAGTATTAGGGGACCACTAAGGTCTATATAAAAGAGACTTCAGATACAGTATTAGTGGACCACTAAGGTCTACATAAAAGAGACTTCAGATACAGTATTAGGGGACCACTAAGGTCTATATTAAAGAGACTTTAGATACAGTATTAGGGGACCACTAAGGTCTATATTAAAGAGACTTCAGATACAGTATTAGGGGACCACTAAGGTCTATATTAAAGAGACTTCAGATACAGTATTAGGGGACCACTAAGGTCTATATTAAAGAGACTTTAGATACAGTAGTAGGGGACCACTAAGGTCTATATAAAGAGACAGATACATTAGGGGACCACTAAGGTCTATATTAAAGAGACTTCAGATACAGTATTAGGGGACCACTAAGGTCTATATAAAGAGACTTTAGATACAGTATTAGGGGACCACTAAGGTCTATATAAAAGAGACTTCAGATACAGTATTAGGGGACCACTAAGGTCTATATAAAGAGACTTCAGATACAGTATTAGGGGACCACTAAGGTCTATATAAAAGAGACTTCAGATACAGTATTAGGGGACCACTAAGGTCTACATAAAAGAGACTTCAGATACAGTATTAGGGGACCACTAAGGTCTATATTAAAGAGACTTCAGATACAGTATTAGGGGACCACTAAGGTCTATATTAAAGAGACTTCAGATACAGTATTAGGGGACCACTAAGGTCTATATTAAAGAGACTTTAGATACAGTAGTAGGGGACCACTAAGGTCTATATAAAAGAGACTCCAGATACAGTATTAGGGGACCACTAAGGTCTATATAAAAGAGACTTCAGATACAGTATTAGGGGACCACTAAGGTCTATATAAAAGAGACTTCAGATACAGTATTAGGGGACCACTAAGGTCTATATAAAAGAGACTTCAGATACAGTATTAGGGGACCACTACGGTCTATATAAAAGAGACTTCAGATACAGTATTAGGGGACCACTACGGTCTATATAAAAGAGACTTCAGATACAGTATTAGGGGACCACTACGGTCTATATAAACGCATCCAAAGAGCACCATGTCATGGGGCCTTTAAATATTTGTTCCAGACCCCTCCACAGATTGCATGTAACCAGAGTCTCATTCATGGTGACAATAACGGTCTAATCCTGGGACATACATTTATGTTGCTTGCAGGCAGGAGATTAATAAAAAGCCCAGTTGGTTGTAAACCTGTAACAATTAGTTAATTAATCAATTTTTAAACTACTTTCTTATGATTAATTATAAGTTAAAAAAAACCTTCTCTGGCTTAAACTTCTCTATTGTGAGGGTGTGCTGCTTGTCTTTTGTCTTAGGTGACTGGACACTGGACATCTTTGTGGTTTGGACTGTTCTGACAAAACAAGCATGACCTAATGCTGGCTGGTTTTGAAAATGAAGCTGAAAAATGAATGTGACAGAAAATGGATCCAAAAAACAAAGTCAGTCTTGAATAAGTTAGATGTGTTGATTTTTAAGCGTCCTTGATTCATTTCAGCAAACTTTCTGTTTGGCTTTGACGTAAAATGTCCTTCGATGTGCTTCCTTTAAACATGTCCAAAGCAAGAAAGGTTTTTACATCTTCTAAAACTAGAAAATGTCCTACTTTCTATCTGCTCTCCCTCTAAGCACAGCTATTATTATTTTTTCATTACTTGAAGTCACACACTTCACCTTTTCACGCACGTCAAACACTTCTATTTTGATCAGTTTGAGAATTTTTTTTATGAGAAACAAGAAAAATTCTTTGATTCCAGCTTCTTAAATGTGACTCTGCAAATCTACTGACAACCTGTACGCTTGTACACTACAACACCATCCACCTATTCTAATCTCATCACGTAGTAATATGACACAACTATTGGAGCAACTTTAGCAGAAACATAACCACTCACATTCTGGAGAGTGGCAGCTCTTCCCTTCTTTCTGCCCCTGACCAAGGAGGGCCATGTTTGCATTGATTCTTATAACTGAAAGTATCGTACTAGACTAAGCTGCATGCAGAAGACAGACAGCTACAAATAGACTCCCAGAGCTGAGCCGAGAATACATTTAAATATCAGTAACATTATCACAATATAAAACCAAAGACTGGATATTGAGTTAGACTAGCAAGTCTCTATGGTAGGTCAGTTAACTTGAGGTTGATAGCAGGTCCCAGTTCTGTCTTTGTGAATTGTAGTGTTCTGGTGAATGTTTTCTTCTCATCTGGATCAATGATTGTGGCTTCCAACCATACATCCATCCAATTTCTACATGTGCTTATTCGGTTCAGGCTCATGGGTGACGGATGCATGCGCTCCCGGCATGCACTGGGCAAGAAATACCCTAGAAGGTGTCAGGTCTATCACAGTAATCCTGGAGTTCACCTAACCTGCATCTCTTTGGTTTAAGGAGCAGGAAATCCAAGTGAACAGTAACACAATGAGAACATACTAACTATACACAGCAAAGTTCCAGTGAACCGATTTGGGTTGAAACTCACTCTTGGACTGCCTTTAAAGTGTTAAATCTGTTGTTTGTTGACCTTAATTCCACCGCCATTGTCTTGCCAATCTCTCCACAACTACAAACCATTTTAATCAACTGCTGCATTATAATATGGATACCAACAGTTACAGGCTATGTGCAGTGTATTTGTACAACTTATTCTACTGTAGTGTACACAGTGTCTAATTCTGTACTGGCATAGTATCACCATGCCTCTTATGTAAAATCTTCTGTCCTCTACTCTTTGCTTTTGTCTCCCCCTGTACAGCATAATCGTATAATCTGTTTCATATACATTTTTATCCACCCTTCCACTATAGCCTATGTTGTGAACTCTTGCTGCCACCTTACATCTTCCATTACAGCGCGACATAGTGTCCCCTGTATCCTACACTGGTTTCAGGTGGACTACAAAGAAGCAGCTCTGCCAAATCCCTGCATCGCTCCGAGATTACATAACTTCCCTCGGCCCTTGGCAATGGCAGCCCTGTGAGTCCAGAAAAACATGCACAGGTTAAACAGTGGTTTGTTAGAAGGTGAAAAAATATACAGCAATAAATCTCTCAGCCATCAGTGTAATCACTCATGAAATACAGTGTGGTCATTGTTTTTTTCACAAGCAGAGTACATGCAGAGTAGCTACAGTGTACTACCAGCCTACACAGAGTATTAAGATCACTGTAGAATACAAATTACTTCTAGGTAGGCTAAGTCTTGCATAGAATTGCTAAATAGCTACCACTACATATTATTAGCATCAAAAACAAACCTTGAGTATTCAATGGTGACCTAGGAACCCTGCAAGCATGCAGAGAAGTGGAATATCATCAGACTTGTTCCAAAATACCAACACATCTGACATTAGCATCTAACCTCCTGACCTGCACCAAAGTACATGTTGAAAACAGCATTAAAATACTCCCATATCCTACCTCATCACTATGTTTACAACTGACATCCCACACCAGCACCAGCATAATCCTCTCCACAGCACCACTCCATCTACATCCCGACCGGGTCGGAATGACTTATCCACTCCATCCTACATCATGCATTCACACCTACACACCTTGGTCAGTTGGGCTATCTTTTTGCTCATCTTCAAATGCAGGTCTTGAGTGTATTCCAGCGTCAAACTCCCGTCGTAGAACATGCTGGACGTTGGAGAGGGGGTATATTTGGTGCTGCTAGTCGAGGTGTTGTACGGAGGCTGCCAACCTGAACCCGTCGCCATTTTCACGGGGAACAAACCCAAACACGACGCTTTCAACTTAAATGAAATGAAGCAGCGGCTGCTATGCTTTAAATCCTCTCATCGTTGTGTTTGTAGTTAATCTTCCGTTTAAGCTACGGAGAAAGATGGGGAGCAGGGACAGCGGGTCGCGAGACCGTCCCGTCGCACGCATCCGCAACGGGCGCGAGCCCTCGGAGTGACGAGAGAGGCGGAGACGCGCGCCAGATGCTCAGCCAATGGCAGGTTCAATTGGCTGGCTATAGCTGTAACCTTTCTTTAACTGTCCATAACTGTAACGCCGCTTTCTCTTTCTACGACTCCTTCATCTGTGGCTGTTATAAGTGTTTCATTAAAGACGGATAACAGCTAGCAAGAGGTGTCATCCTTTTAGCCTCACGAGGTGCACAGCGATACCTTCAAAGCTGTTGGAAATGGGCGAATAGTTTGGACAAACAGAGCTGAGCGCTTCACACTAATTCACATGTGCGCTATAACATTGGAAGTTATTGTCTGTTGTGTAAATTGATAACTAGTAGAGTTATTGTTGTGAGCTAATGTGACAAGAATGAAGCCGGATGCTCGCACACTGTTTCATTTCCGACATGTTTTATCTATTTAAATATGAATATTGTGTTTAATCTCGTATTATTGTTAATTTTATTGTTGTTATTGTTGTTATTGTCTGATTTAATTGTCTTAAATTGCAGTCCTAAAACTATGCCGCAATGTGTAAAGTAGCCTACAAGCATTTAGCGGAAGATAAGTTGTTGAACCAGCTAACAATTTGTGGTTCTGAGAACGTTCGTTTTCGGTTGCGGGAACGTTCCCTCAAGGTTAGGTTTGGTTGTGTTTGGTTGCATGAGAAAGTTTTTTTTTTAAACGTTTTTAGTTACAGCGAACGTCCTCAGAACGTTTCCCTAACGTTCCCCTAACGTTCTTTTTTACATTCAACAATTTTTACTTCTTTCCAGTTCGAACTGGAAAAAAAAAGTTAAAATATGTTGCCACATATAGTAGTTTTGCACACAAAAATGCAAAAATGACAGAAATGTCAGACAAAAATAAACAAAACTTTGAGCAACAGATGTCTTTTTTTTTAATCTATACTTATAGCCCATAGTTGTTCTTTATCAAACAATAGCCTACACTCATTCCGAGTGTCTGCAATTAATTTAGTAAAGTCTGAAATTGAATTATAGCAGTCAGAAACTTACAAACCAACAGGCTGCAATATATGAATAAAAATGTAGCTTTGGCTTAAAAACTGTAAATGTATGTTTATGTACACTTTTGAATATTGCATTAAACGTCACGCTGGAAACGCTGAAGCAGTGACTTATCCTGCACTGACATCTGCTGGTAGAATGCATGAACTGCAACATAATTATTAAAGGATCAGTTCATCTAATCAGTACCATCAAAAATGAAGTAATCGCTTGCTTACCTGCTTCTATTGGGGTGTTTATGGTTTATGAGACAATGTCTTGAGACCAGTTTGACATAAATAAATATATGAGAGTCCTGCCTCCGCTCCAATATGGTGGAGGTGAGTGAAGTTTTGTTTGTGCTACTCACAGCATTTAAACAGTTACATTTGAAAAAGTCAACAAGTTATGTCATAACAATGTCCCAGATACTGTGGATAATCCACAAAAATAATGTTTAACAGTTATTAGGATTTACTTTAATCCAAATAAATCGCTGCCTTGAATAATTAACCATTTCAGTGCTTTACAGTGGCTATCACAAATCTGGGTGAATTCAAGCCTTTGACATAAACCAGATAGCACAGGTGTATATGTGTGTGTGTGCACGTGCTTAAAAGACAAGGCCTGACATGACATCACTATTCCTGAAGCTGCATTAGTGTTGCTAGAAATGTGAGTCTCCTGGCTGATAGTTTTGCTTTTATGATATAAACTCCAGTTGGAGCTGCTTTTACATCACTTTGTGCCAAATTTGAGTCTAGACATCCACTTAGGTGCAGCACCGATGTCTCTGCAATGTTATCTTAAATGAAGCATACTGCCTATCACGTTGAGTGCCTTGATCAAACTTTTAGATCTTTTCACAGAATACAGCCTGCAGTGTGGCTTTCCATCCATTTGCCTGATGCTAGTTCAAATACTTCTGCTTCTGATGCCAACATTTTCAAATAATTCCAGATAAGAGAACCTAAACTGAATCACTTTAGTGCTTTAAAATAATATGTTCTTTCTTTTTAGTACTGCTATGCACCCATTTCAGTTTTACATGTTGAGGGTTTGAGATATCCAAGATATTTTCTGAGTATTTTGTGAATGAACTGGTGTGCTCCAGCAATAATACCAATATTATTTCTTACATTAGGAGCATTGCTTGTCTTTGCAGGAAAAAAACATTTCACACAAACAAAGACCTATTTCCAAAGTCCTATGATTATTCCCCTCATTTCATTCCTAAAATATCACATTACATTAAACTGTAATGCATAACAATATTGTGGTATACAGTCCAACAACATTGTTTTGTTGAAGATGGAGCAAAAGCGTTTTGATAGCAAACCCACACCACAAATACGTATCACTTGTCACTTCAATGAGGCCATCGAACTGGATAAAGCTTGACAACAAATAACAATCAATAAATCTTGACAAATCCTATTCTCAGACAGGACGGAGTCTTCCTCTGGGGGCAGCTGGGGGAAGGCAATTCGATCGGTGCCTTGAAAGTATTGAATTCGGCCCCTACTGATAGAGGCATTACAAATCCTAAGAACACCTTTGGTTCTGAAAGCAGTTTGTCTTGATAAGAAGAAAAAAAATTGAAAAACATCTGATAAAAATGGCCTGACAAATATTTCTAATAGAGCTTCTAAAACTGATGTAGGTTTTTATTAATATAATTAATTTACTTAATTAGTTATTATTTAAAAAAAAAAAGCATGAACATGTTTTAGTAGGCCCTAAGGGACATTTTATAGTACTTTAAATATTGCTTCACTTGATCTTCATGTCCTGTAGAGGACAGTATCTCCTTACTAATACTACTCACGGCCTCTACTTCAGTGATGGTGAATAGGACCAACATAACATTACATCTGTTATTATAACATGATGACCAAATTGCAAGAATCCTTTTTTTTTAACTGGCTACTTGTCATTTTTCTCCCTGCAACTGCATTATGACCACCCAATCCTCCCTCCTTCTTGCATTACCTCATTTGATTGACACCATTCTGCTGCAACCGTTTAGTGAGGAGTTCACCAGTTCCCAAGCGGCGGCACTGGCAGGTGTGGACGGCTTAATTTGCAGACAGTAGCTCTGGGTTTTCAATGTTTCCTACAATGAGCATGCTTTGCTAGATGCAGTGATGTGATGCTAGACAAGCTTAAATTCATTTTTGACTCAACTGCTTTGATTTCTCACTTTTTTGACTAATATACGCTGGCTGAAATGGATTACATGGACTGTTGAAGGAAAGAGATAAATATTCACATGCACATTTATGTAAACTACCAACTTAACTTTCCATAGTCTTGGGTAGTTTAATATATAACAATTCATCATATTACTACTACATGATAATACTAGATTATCATGTTGTCTCTGTAAAGGCCTGCAAAGTGACTATGAACCACAGCTGTCATTTTTAAAGTGGAGGACAAAGCACACATTGAAGAAAAGGTATATGCTACTTACTTTCCACCACTGGCAGCCAAGTGTGAACATGTCTAGAAAAAAGTAGCTCAGGATTTTCAGTTTGGGAATAAATAAAGTGTTTTGCTATCCAATGTGTTGTGCTTGAAGGCTTGAAGCGACGAGGTTACTACGAGTTAACTAACAGATCCAATTGCCAAGTGCACATGGAGCTTTTATAAATTATGAAAGGATAAAACAGTGTGTGTTAAATGTAATGACAGTGGGAACAAAAGCCGCAAACAGATTACCTGTTACAAACAGCCTGCTGGGATGCTTTGAGATACGATGAGATGAGATATACTTAATTGTCCCCTTAGGGAAACTTATCTTGGGCTCAGCATCACTGCATCACAGAGCACAGCAGCATCCTTACAACAATACGTTTTTACAAATGGTATTGGTTTTGATTTTCTACTTACAGGTGTGGGAAAATGAACACTATCAGGACTTAATAAGCCGATGCAAGATGCCCCAAACAGGAGCAATTAGACACAGAGCATCTATTGATTGGAGGGGGTGCATTCTCTTTAGTCTACCCATCCATCGATCCGTCCATCCATTCATCTGTCCACCCATCTGTCCGTCCATCCATCCATCCATCCATCCATCCATCCATCCATCCATCCATCCATCCATCCATCCATCCATCCATCCATCCATCCATCCATCCATCTATTATCTAAATCAGCCTTCCCAGCTCATATTGATGGCTTCATCTGATAGATCTCCAGTCTTTCAACGGGCTGTAAGAAAAAGCGCATGTGAACACATTTCACATGTTTATCACATGTGTTTTTGTTATTTCACATGGGGAATATAATGTATGAATGAATTAGTCACAATATTCATTATGGTAATAAAACATGGCACACAGAGCTGGAGACAATAAACCACTTTCATTGGAAACGGCATTCATGACAACATGAAAGGATGAGAGAGAGAGAGAGAGAGAGAGAGAGAGAGAGAGAGAGATCGGTGCACTGGTAGAGGAAAGAGAAAAGAGAGAGGGAAGGGGGAGAAGAAGATTGCAACGCAGTTGACCCGTGCGTAAATGTGACCATCCTCGCCGTGGTCCCTCCATCCCTCTGTCTCCTCCCCTCCAGCCTCCAGCGGCATCTCTCTACTCCTCGTAACCGGGATCACCTGCTCGGTGGTCGGTGGTCAGTTTTGGACCGTGGAGTCCCGGGTGTCTCGGCTTGGCGCCCTCCTCCAGGGGTTAGGAGGAGCGCCGGGCACAACGTCCAGGTTCCTGCCGGGTTTCGTGGCCACCGCCGGCGAGAGCCAAGGCTCCGAGCGGCGGGAGAGACGCGGGTCGAGCTCGACCCGCTCTCGGATGCCAGTGATGCGGGGTCTGATCGCGCCACAAAACACCTTCTTGGATACCATCGCCACTCGTTTTGATGGAACCCGTGAGTACTTTTGAATGATCCATTAATGTCATGGCGCGCAATGGATTTCAGCAGCAGTTATTTTTAATGTGAATTATTCACTCAGAACAATGTTTAAAATAAAAACTCCTCCAAAGTGCTTAAAGAGGATTGAGGACACGTGAAGTCATGTTGATACTCTGACTGGTACATTCATTCATGATGAATGAAAGCACAGACTAATGTTTAACATATTAAACATTTATGAAGCAAACGCCATACGAACACCCAGTTCAAGATGAATTAATGCAGATGCAGACAATTATAGACAAAATAGTGAGGACAAAAATGCAGATAGTGGGAAGTTAGACGGATTTGATTTATTTGACATTAAATTAAGTGATAATTTATCCTTAATCTAAATATTTCAACCTTTAAGCCATTTTAATGTAAAAAGGCCTATAATATTTGATGCTGTAAGTCAGTGTGTCAATTGCCATTCAAAGGCATTGGTTTGAGTTGCATCTGAGGAATCAATACAAATAGTGCACCTTCTTGGCCAGATTAATCTGCAGGGGGCCCCAAATGTATGCTTATCCAACCTACATGTATACTGTAATTATTATTCATCTGTTTTTACACACAATTCATTGCAAAACCTTACACGTCAGTCTGTGCATTGAGCCCATGTAAACCTACACAGAAATCTGTCATTCAATATGCAAACTGCAGTTAGTATAGCTTAATATGGTTGCATAACACAGTCCCGAAGGCACAAACTAACAGGCAGGACTGAGCAACAGACAGAATGTGTGGATGAAGGAAATACAAGGAATCAGAGTGGGATCTTATCTGAAACAGAGCTGCGCGCTCTGTCACCTACAGTGCCATCTGCAGGTATTTGTTTGTCCCTGTGTGTCCCCTGAAGACAATGTTTTGTGCAATAGCTTTAATTCAATTAGATTTTTTCATTCGTTATCAACAATGATCAACTCTAATCTGAAAGTGGACCAGATTGCACTTCCCTGTATTTTATCTGGAGCCAGGCAGCTTCGGTGTGCAGGCCGGCTGCAGGAGATCCATTAGAAACAGGACTCTCTTGGTTGAGCAGGGATTGAAGAATTGAGTAGTTTTCTCCTTTTGCTTCACAAAAGTAATAGTCACCTCACCTGAGAACTGCCCAGAGAATAATGATTAACATAGACAAAAAAAACAATTTCTGTTTAAAATACTGTCCGCTCCTTGGCTTTGCCTTCATATTCCATCCATGAAAATCACAAACACGACTTGAATTTCTACAGAGAATGGCTGGTCATACTAGGATCAGATGTCACAGAGTAGCAGTCCCCACACTGTATTCCTGGAGTACCCATTCCCAGAGGAACACGGTGCACAAAGCACATATGGATAACTCCCACAGGCCCTCCAGTGTGTGTCCTTGCAAGCGTAAAATATGAGCTGGTCCACCGTTTCACAACCAGGATTGAATACACATTGCCCCTCTTGAATCAAAGATTTGAGAATCAGTCGACTCCTCCTTTCCTGCAGCTCACCAACAAAGGCCACTATCAGTATTTCTCAATTATACATAAGCACATATAATATACTCATGTCTGTTAGTCTAAAAGGATAATTTAACCTGAACCAAAAGTGGGTGAATGGATGTAACTTTTGCTGGTTATAGAGATATAAATGACACCTCCTCATGCTTGGTGTGAGAAAATAAAGTCTGGATGCTCATGTAAAGCTCTTCATTCATGATCACACTCTTGTGGAGAAAAACACAGTGGTGAAATTTTAATGAGGAGCTTTTCCAACCAAATAACTGACTAGCTGGTAGCTGATATAAGATAAAAAAGACTAAAACACAGCATGCAAAATGAACTGGGAAAGTTTTATGATGCTATCAAATCATCACACTAATGACTCAAAACAATAGCAAGTTGAGAAATGCCAAGTCTGAAGCATCGAGGGCGGCACTCTGAGTCTCACTGTGACCAACTCTTTGTTTTTGATTTGTCATTGTGTACACTTAATAAAAGAATTCTGATACTGAGCATGTTCGTTGTGACTGAAAGCGAGTACTAAAAACCAGCAGAGTAGAAAAGGATTTTCAGGACTGATGCTGGGATCTTCCCTCTTTGCCATACAACATTAATGCAGCACAATAACCAGGGAGACTCCAGGGAAATCGCTCTAGTTTTTTTTCCTTTTTTTCCCTGACATTGCTGTATAAAGCTTAAGTAAGAGATCATTGTTAACCCAGAGATATCTCAATGCACGACATACATATTTATAGGAAGAGATTTTAATTAATCACTTCGGGATGGCAGTGTTGGCCCAGAAGATAAAGCCCAGCTATGGCTGCAACTAAAGGGCTTAAATGCAGATACAGAAGAGTATAAATAAATGCCAGCTTAATACATATCACAATGTGTAAGTATATTATTTGTTAGTACAGTAGTTTGGATTTGGTCATACATCTTCTCTAGTAAGAAAAAAAGTCTATAGAAGTGAGCGAGACGGAGGAGTGACTTCAGAGTGACAGATTTTTGTGTGTGTCTTGTCAGAAGAGTTCTGGCACAAAGCTGTGGGCTATAAGTTTTGAAGATAATGCAGAGTGAAAATGTGTTTTTAGTCCAGGTTTAGGAAACACATAAGAGAGCTGGTTTAACAAATAACCCTGCACGCAGGAATCATCCAGCCATCAGTGTTCATCTCCTTTCATCTTCCTTTGAAATGTCAGGTTTTTTCTCAACCATCCTCTATTTATGTGACGTTATAAATTGGTCATAGATGACTAGTATTGAATAAATAAATCATTTTTAATAAATAGTTTAGCTTGTTTGCATACTGACATTAACATTACCATACCAACAACATACCCCAGAGGACTGTTTGATGCATTACAAGTGCAGAATTCTGCTGTGCACACAGTTTTCAATATACAGTATTTTGATATTTTGAACCCTGTTTTTAGTGCCATTAACAACCATGTGTGGCGTGTGTGTGTGTGTGTGTGTGTTTGGCTTACATTGTGTGCACGGTGGTGAATGTACAGTATTGTGGCGGGCTGTCGCTGTCAGTGTTGTCAGCACTAGGGTTTATGGGAGTTCCCTTAGCTACTCAGGGGCTGAGTCTGAGTGGTTTTGTAGCTTCAGCTCACATTTTATTACACCTAGATTGTAGTGTGGATGTGACAGGCCTGCCTCGCGCCTGGGGAATGGGCAGAAAATGAGTAGAAGTAAGGAAAATAAGAACACGGCATAAAGCAAGAGTGGAGAAGGAAAATTATGGCGCACAGGAACTGTTTCTCTAAACAAGATCACGCCTGGGAGGGAAATGTTCATGTTAGTGTGGGGCTGACCAATATATATGGCCACTACTATATTGGCCACTATAGTAATTTATAGTAATAACATGAACATTTACCTCCCAAAGACCTAGAGCAACAGTTCCTGTGCTCCATAATTGTCTTTCTATACTCTTGCTTTATACAGTGTTCTTATTTTCCTTACTAATATATATATATATATATATATATATATATATATATATATATATATATATATATATATATATACAGTATACTGTATATGCACATCCAGGTGCAAAAGACACAGTGCTGCGTCCCTTATATTTTAATGATATTTAAAGTGCAGTAATGATGTAATCCTGTGCTGTGGTTATAAGAACATATTTCATTTTGTAGTTATAATCTAATTAGTATACAGACCACAAAATATCCACATACTGTACTGGAAAAATAGCAATAGAAAAATGTCCACTAAGATGGCAACAACTAGTAATGGATGCATGGCCAAGATTGTACAGGTTTTTGTAAATCAGAATATTATTTCATTCTGCAGCTTCTGTCTGTGTCAAGTGAAATGACATTTGCAAACAGATGAGTCACTGGCTATTGAGTGGTTACGGCAAAAGACAGCTAACATTAAACACAATGTAATGCTGAACAATGAAGTGAAACAGTCATTTGTTGTTTCAACATGACAATGTCCCTGTGCACAATGCCAGGTCCATAAAGAAATGATGTGGAAGAACTTCACTGGCCTGAGCAGCGATCTGACCACAACCCCATCCAACACAGTCATGCAGCTTATCGAAAGCAAATAAGGTTCCAAAATATTTCAGAAAGCTTTCATCTGAGAATGAAGGCAGCATATTAATGCCCATGGTCTTGGAATAACATTGGCATCTGAGATTGGTCCTTTTTTTCTGAAAGCTTCACTGTAAAAGGGACTTAATGAACTTCACACAATGTGCTCACTGCTCTTTATTATTAATTTATTCTTATATTGTACCAGGTATTCATCTCAAAAGTGCAACCCTTTTTTTCCTTTTTACTGGGAGAAGGGATTCATGAAATCCTGTTATATTCTGTCACACTCTTCAGAATCGCCGGCTACATTATTCTTATGCTCAGAATCGTTCAGCCTCCCTCCCCTGCTGCCACACACAGTCGACACCGCTGCTGCTGTTGTCGCCACAAATCCATCTGGCTGAATGTATGAGCAACACGGCGTCACACGTGTTGCAGCTGTAGTCCCACAGTTCTCTGTTGATGTTCTTGTTCTCATAAGCAGCAAAAAGTAGCTGCAAGAATTTCTGATAGCTCACTGTGAACATGTGACACTTTAATAGAGCCACACAATAATCCTTTAAAATGCCTTTTTTTCCTCCAGCAAAATAATGCAAAAATAGCTATAGTGTTTTTTAAGATATCTGCCTGCTAAATATGAAGCTTAGCTTAGCACAAAGATTGCAAATGTGCAAATTAGTTAATTTGCGCTTCAAATTCTGTCTGTTAAGCTCCACCCACTGAGGTTTACTTTGACCAATGAGATTACTTCTGCCTCAGCGGTAGCCTTTAATAGCAATCTGAATGCGTATACATCTTTAATGGAAATGTATCACTTTAAACACAACATATGTTGCACGACACAATTCTTTCAGTTGCATTACTGTGATTCATAACGTGTTTGTTCTTCTTGGTGCTTTGATGAGGTTCGGCAGGAGCGTTTACACTGAACACGCTTTATTATTACATAAATTATAACAGTTCCTTTTCCCTGGTTCATTGTCATGCAATCTCACGTTCTCTGTGTCTCAATTATGGCACATTCCACTCTGTCTGTCTCTCGCATTCAATCATGTGGTCGCCTGTTTTCCCTCTCTCGTCCTATATTGCTCCCATTCACCAAACCGAGTGCTCCAGTCTCACAGATTCATTTATGTATGGACTTTAATCATCTCAGTGGAATGAATGTCTTGGCTGTGTGAGTCCCTTGTCATACCTTATACAGTTTCATAAAAAAATTCATGAATAATTTAAGATTGTCTCCGTAACTCAGACGGTCAAACCATTTGTCAGAGTTCCTGCTTATATCACATTATGGCACTCTAACAGACATTATGCTTATATGCATGCTTTTACTTCTGCTGCACAGACCAACTTCATTTAACATCATGTTATATTGGGGGGATATAGTTATTATACAGTTACCATTGAGTTATTATTAGAAAGAATGTAGTTTTTTTTAAGTTAACAAAATGTATTCAAAAAGTAAGTAGGAAAAGAACACAGGGCAGATTGGTGCTTTGAGTTACCTGGCAGATACTGTATATCATAATTATATGTTACATGAGCACTCATGAGAGGGTCATATTGATTGTGATAGGCAAGATCCCAATTTCCCAATGCTTTTAATCTTTCTGTCTTGCAACGTTCCTTAAAATGATGTTAACTATCGCTCGAGGCTGTGAACATGCATGAATTACTTTCACAATCTGGCATATTTGAGCTTTACAGAATTGTGAAGTCAAATGTATTTGTGCAGGCCATGTTAATAGAAGATGGAAATATTGTGGAGGGCATAGAAGTAGAGAGAGGTGGGGATGACTCACGGGACCAACAAAAGAGAAAGAAAAGATTAATTGAAGAGAACAATAGCAGAAGATGAGAAAGAGAAGATGAAGTGACTATCATTGAAAAGTAAGCAGCGAGAATGTAAAAATCTCCCTGAGGAGATGCTCTTCAAAGTGAGCAGAATTACTCCGAAGCCTTTCGATGTGCAGAGGAGAACATAAAGCAAGAATAAACGCAGTGGGGGGGGGGAGAGCAGTGAATGACATTTTATTTTATTTTCTTTGAATTAGGATGACATCTTCGTGAAATTGTAGATGACCTGCGTGAATGTGATTGGACGTGCCACAAAACTGTTTTCCGCCTTGAAAGGGTCCGCTCACAACTGCAATATATTCACCCGGCTGTCTTAATAATAATATAAACTATAAATATTAAGAATCATGATTAACACCAGGCTTTTTCCCCACCAATCACAGTGATAGGTCAGCACGTAGGCCTATGTGGTGTTTTGGTAATTGATGAGGTGGTTGTACTAGATGAGTAGGAGGAAGTGGGTCTTGTATACATTCCAATGGCTTTTTTGCCAGGTAAAAAAGGTGTAGGCTAAACCCTGTAAACCAACATAAACCTTCCACCACACCAACAGCCATTGGCTATAAAAAATAAGAAATAATTCAATATACTTATTGCTGTTAAGAAATGGTAATGTAGATTGCCTAATTTAGTTCATTTAGATCAGAAACTACATAATATGGACTTTGGACTTTGCCTTGCTTGGTTGAGACTGGCAATCTGCGGAGTGATATGATGTAAAACAGTGAGGTGATGTATAATTTTTTGCTCTTTGTCAGTGTTCAGTTGCAGTCATAGACCGTTAATATATATATATATATATATATATATACAGTCTATGGTTGCAGTAGAATCTAGTGCCAACATGCGGCCAACATTTAAACCAATCAAAATTTTGGTTTATGGCCAAATACCTGTAATACTAATGTAATTAATTCCTGTTAGCCTCAGTTATACCTTTGTACCATTAACTGTATATTATTATACTAATACACAGTCTATGCTTTGTATTGATACTGTTATCATGCTAACACACTAAACTAACTCAGAAACAGGTAAACATATACCTGCCAATTAAAAAGCAGTAGCATTGTCATTGTGAGCATATTAGCATGCTGATGTTAGCGTTTAGCTATTTTAGCATTAGGACAGTCTCCACAGCGCTATGGAGATAGGTCAGGCAATGCGGGCAATGCGAGAGTAGCCTACAGTCTAGCTAGCTGCTAGCATGGCTGTACTCTTGTTTTCATCTGAATTTTAACAGCTAGTCTATAAGAGGACATTGTTTATGGGTTTTAGTGAGTAAACTGACCTAAAACAACTGACAAAAATATTGTATGTTCTGAAAAGTTAAAAAAGACAATGTTGTGCACATCCATGTAGCTAGTTGCTGGTGCAGGACAAAAAAAGTGAATGTTCAAAGGTAAACTTCCTCAGGAAGGCCGGGCTGAAATGTTGTGTGCCTTATTTGCACTATTAAAGTATTCTAAGTTAGTACAATAAGTTAGTAGTATAAGTTAGCATTAAGCTGTTGTGCGGACTTTACCTTCTTTGAAGGTTCTAAAAATGACAGGTTCAAATTGTGCCTTTGTGAGCCAACAGTTGGTCCTAGAAGAAGATTTTAGTTGTTGATTTGAGCTACTCTCTAGTGACATTAAATTTAGCAGAAGAAGAGACGCCACTTAAAATGTCTGCTTGATTTGATTTGTTATGTGTTCATGTTTCTCGAGACCCTTCTAAAACACCATCAAGGATCTCTTGGATCTCCCACTTTGTTTGAAGTGATGGATGCTTGTGCACAGACTGCTCACCATCTCTCCTAATTGTGCTTTATCCCTATTCTGTTTCTCCGTTCCCTTTCCTGTCCCTGTTACTGTCCCATGTTTCCTCCAACCAGACAGTAACTTTGTCCTGGGGAACGCCCAAGTCCAGTCCCTCTATCCCATAGTCTATTGCTCCGATGGCTTTTGTGAACTGACTGGCTTCGCCCGCGGTGAGCTGATGCAGAAGAGCTGCATGTGTCACTTCCTGTATGGTAGCGAGACCAGTGACCCCCTCACCTCACAGATGCAGAAAGCTCTGGATGAACAACGGGAGTTCAAGACTGAGATCATTCTGTACAAGAAGAGTGGTAAGCCAGTGGATGGCTGGAGGATATTGTCAAGTTAAATCATGTTTAATACTGGCAGTGTCAGTCAAAAATATATTATATTTGAGGCTGTAAAATTCCAATTTGTTTTTCTTTAAACAGGCTCCAAATTCCGGTGTCTGCTGGACATCGTGCCCATAAAGAACGAGAAGAGTGAAGTGGTTATGTTCCTGGTCTCACATAAGGATGTCACAGAAAATAAGGACGTGGACCATGACAATGAGTCTGACATTGGTAAGAGACAGCATGGAAAAGAAAGTGAGGCATTTTATAATTACCACTATAATTCACATGAAATTATCCAATAGAGGGTTGCAGCTGGGACACAAATCTATCAGCAGACGTTTTTTCAATTCAGTTCAATTTTATTTATAGTATCAAATCATAACAAGTTATCTCAAGACACTGTACAGATGGGGCAACCTCTAGCTCCCCCAGTAAGAGCATGCGCCCCATGTAGGCTGAGTCCTGCAGCTGCCCGCATTTGAGTCTGACCTGCGGCCCTTTGCTGTGTGTCATCCCCCATCTCTCTCCCACCTTTCCTGCCTATCCACTGTCACTATCTAATAAACGGAAAAAGCCACAAAAAATAATCTTAAAAAAAAGACACTGTACAGATAGAGACCACGCTGTAATTTACAAAGACCCAACAATTCCAGTAATGTCCCCAAGAGCAAGCATTTAGTATGACAGTGGCGAGGAAAGCGGCCTTTTACTTCACTTCTTTTTAGGAAGAAACCCCGGACAGACCCAGGCTCTTGGTAGGCGGTGTCTGACGGTGCCGGTTGGGGGTGTGATGAACAGTGGCAATAATAGTCACAATAAAGATAATGGAACTATGACTAGAAATAGTAGTTGTAATAGTTCATGGTGTAGTCGGGCACTAACAGGGCACTGCAGAGCAAGAAGGGTGTAGCAGGGCATAGCAGGACGTAGCAGGGTGTAGCAGGGCACTGCAGGGCGTAGAAGGGTGTAGCAGGGCATGTCAGGGCACTGCAGTGCATAGCAGGACGTAGCAGGACATAGGAGGGCACTGCAGGGCGTATGATCTATGATATGATAGAGTGGGTTTGAGAGTAGTCACCAAGTAAATAACTTGCTACTCCTTGGTAAATAACAAAATAAATAACAATTTATAGATCCAATTTTGGCAAAAAATGGCAGTTTCTGCCACGATGTCTCTTTAGTTTGGTGTCCTTGTCTTCAGATAAGGAAACCGGCCTGGAGATCCGCCCCATCAGCCGCCCTGCAGGCTTCAACGTGGAGCGCCGCCGCAGTCGGGCCGTCCTCTACCAGCTGTCTGGACACCTACAGAAACAGGACAAAACCAAGAGCAAGCTAAAGATCAACAATGTGAGACATGTTGTCCTGTATACTTTTCGTCCTAGTTAGGATTTGACCTAGTGTAGTTTTTTATTTGATATTTTTGGAGGATAATTCTTTTGATTACAATGACCCCATGACAAATAATGAAGGGTCAGCAGATTCATCTTACAAACTTGCGTTTTTCTAAAAAGAGACAACTTTCTTGACAAGTACTGTTTTTCAAGGGCTTAATTTGCAACACAACTTGATTTGCATTCATTTCTAAATTAATAAGATGAAAATTTGTAAATTCAAGCAACGGGGGCGTGACAAAACGTGCCCTTGCAGTGTGATCTTAATGACCCAGGACCTTAGTGGGAAGAAATTAGCATAAACGCATTGGAATTATTGTGGGGGCCAGCTTATCAGGTATCATGGTTAACACAAGTTTAATTGTTTGCATAAGGAGCATGTTAAATTGATGCTCAGCTTAACTACCAGAGACTAGGGATGTAACAATACACTCAAATCACGACTTGATACAATTCAGGATTTTAAGTTTACAATATGATTTTCCCAGGATTTCTTTAACAGAATGAGCTGCAGACAAATGACTGAAAAATATTCCTTTATTTCTATAAACTGTGCAAAACAACAAATGTGCACCCTAAAAAAATATGATATTATATTTTATCTTAAATAGCAAAAAATAAATAAAAAAATAATAATAGAAAAAAAATCCCACATCAAAATTATTACATAAATAGAAAACAGTCAAACAAGTGAAATCATAAGAAGATTATGCCTTAGGCCGATTCCTTTTGAATTATGTAGAATTCAAACAACAACACGACACTGCTACATATATTGATCAATTAAAAAAAAGAAATCTAACCCTAATATTGGTAAATATGTCTTAATTAGTAATGTTTGTGTGTTTCCACATCAAGAGTGTTCTCGGAGCCAATGCAAACCCAATCCCAGAGTACAAGGTGGCGGACATCCAGAAGTCCCGTTTCCTCCTCCTTCACTACGGTGCGTTTAAGGCTGGCTGGGATTGGCTCATCTTGTTGGCCACATTCTACGTCGCCGTCACCGTTCCCTATAACGTCTGCTTCACTGCTGTGGAGATACGAGAGGACGGCGCCTCAGCAGCACGTAACCCTCCAAGTGTCAGCGACATCCTGGTGGAGATACTTTTCATCATCGGTAAGGCTTCTTTCACATGCTTTGCATGTGTTATTTGCTTGATTTTTTTCTTTGGTGTATTAAGAATAAGCTATATTAGGCTTTAGCTACACAGAAAATGCTTGTTGTCTTTTTATTGATTTATTGTATTAAATAACAAGAAAGAATATGTCCTCCTATGTTGCTCCTACCCATTTAAGCACATTTTTCCACTTTCTTCTACTATCAGTTTAAGGGGTAATCCCCTCCTGGTTTACATAATCAAATCAAGCAGCTCTGAAACCAACTTAATTGACCCAGTTAGCTGTACTTTAGTTTGCAAGTGCCTCCATCTCCTGCTAACACACAAGCGCTGTATGCTAATTGAACCTCCTTAACAATCTCCACTTCTTCTCTACTATATCTCAAGCTGCCATCTCCCCTCTGGCAACCCAGTCCACTAATCCTGCCTTGAGGAAGGCTTGTTAAAGGAAATCTGTTCACAACCTGGATCTTACTGTCATGATGTTTTCATTTTAAAGTTTTGATTTTTGGGGGGGGGAAGAGAGTTGAGAAAATGTTGTCATGTCTGTGTGGTGAATAAGAAGCTTGGCACAAACACTGGAAACATGTCTCTGTCTGATGTTAACAAAAAAAAGGCAACTTTACTTTGTTTCTTTATTGCTTGGTGGAATAAAAAAGAAAGAAAGAGATATAACATGTTAATTTGGGATCTTTGTGTGGTAGATATCGTGCTGAACTTCCGGACAACCTTTGTGAGCACGTCTGGTCAGGTCGTGTATGACGCCCGCTGCATTTGCATTCACTATGTCACATCTTGGCTGTTTGTGGATCTGATCGCCGCCTTGCCCTTTGACCTGCTCTACGCCTTCAATATCAGTGTGGTGGGTCACACACACACACACACACACACACACACACACACACACACAGCTATATAGTTTGGGTTTGTTATATCAGTATAATGTGTGCATATTTGTGTATGTGTTGCGAGAGTGCATATAAATCATACATGCGTGACTGTGGTTGTACTTTTGTTTGTCTTAGGTGTGATTTACGTGCAATGTATAGGCAGAGACTCTATGAGCCCTGCCAGTGGTAATAGTCATCATTGTTTCATCAATATCACTCCCTTGCTGTTCGATTCTCGCTCAACGTCAATTTAATAAGACCTACAAATGCAAATGTTTTGCTACAAAGATAAGGCTTATCTAACTTAACAAAACATTGTTTTTTATCTCCACATTTTCTTTAAGTCTGGCTCTCACCATTTGTTGTAGTGGCTTCGATGGAAGGAAGCTGGGAATCTGAGCTTCAACTAGAAACTCATTATGGAGTAACCTTTAATTAATATGATAAACAAAGTATGTTGACTACAAACAGGCGAGTACATTAGCCAGATGATGTTGAGCGCAGAGCCTTCTGGCTGTGTAACAGATGCAGTACGATAGATACTGTTGCGAGCTAGTTGTTGGTGTAATGGATTTAACTGGACTAGTGAATCTGCTCAGACGTAGTAGGTATTTGTGTCTGTGAGGCAGAGATGTTGTACACCTGTTCATTCTCTACTGAATTCATTTGCCTGAATGGATCCATATTGAGATATCTAGGTTCATTAAATCCTATCTGAGTGGGGTGTAATTAATCTGTGTTGAATCCAGAGCTTTTTAATGCATCACTTATTGGGCACCGAAACAAGCAGGGAATTACAACCTCAGTTAATACAGAGGTGAGGAAGGAAAATAATAAAGGAGCAATGTTTGATAAGGTAATTTTTACTTCTCTGGTAAAAGCTGCGACTTTTTAAGCAAAAGTTAATCTTGAGTTAACAAATGTTTAAAGTATTTTTAATCCCATCTAAGCTATTAGATTTAGAGCAACCTTTGACGTTTTTCTGTAATGTGAGTGAGATCATGGGGAAGGTCCTATGGAGTTACATTTTCGTCTTTATTACATGCGAGAAAATAAATGATCTGAGAGAAAAAAGTTATCACACTGATAGCAAAAAAGGATTTTATGAGAGTTTTTATACCAATAGCAAAAAATAATCATATTTGAGACTAAAAAGGTTTTGAGACAAAGTATTTTCTCATAGAACATAAAAACACATTTGTTTTGAGAGCAAATATTTTCACGGATAGCAAAAAGTATATATTTGAGAGTTAAAAAGTATTTTTAGAGAGATTTTTTATTCTCAGAAACAATTTTAAAAATTTCAAATTTATATATTTTTTATGTTTTGTGAGAAAGTACTTTCTCCCCCCCCCAGCCCCAGTGTCATGGCTCACTGTCAAGATGCCTGATTGAAATTCTCAGTGTGCATGGGCGATTTCTAATTATTAGTGAAACTTTTAAAATGAAACATAAAATATAATTCTGGTTCAAAGTCTGCTAACTAATCCCATCCTAATGAGCAACTTGTCTTAGCTGTGTTCATACCTTCAACTGTATGACTCCTCCTCTGTCTCCCAGAACTTTGGGGTTCACTTGCTGAAGACGGTGCGCCTCCTCCGCCTCTTGCGCCTCCTACAGAAGCTGGACCGATACTCCCAGTACAGCGCCGTAGTCCTCACCCTGCTCATGTCCACGTTCGCACTGCTGGGCCACTGGATGGCCTGCGTCTGGTACTTCATCGGACGCAGCGAGATCGAAAGTAATAGCCCCGCCTCCTGGGATATAGGTTTGTGTCTGTGTGTCGTGAAGTCCTGTGTGTTGCAACTTCATGGAATGATTTTGATGGATGGAAAGACGAAGGCCAAAGCCAATATAATCAATATCATTTGAACCAATCCAGAGTTTGTGTGTGAGTGTGTGTTCTGTGTCCTTTTACTGAGAACACACTTCTAATTATGGGGATCTGTCTCCCCTCCTAGTGTGCTCAGTAGTGCCAAACACCAACAATACTGTGAGGTGCTTTAGTGGATGGTGGCTATCCTGTTTAAATCAGCAACTTGGAATGAGACAACAGTGGTGGAAGGATTTACAGAAAGGGCCTTCGCTGATACACAGATGGACGTGGGGCGGCAGCGGCTCAGGAGGAACAGCGAGTTGTATGGGTGGTAATTGAGCGAAACACTGAACCCTAAATTGCTTCCGATGAGCAGGGCAGCGCTCCATTATTGTTAATGAGAGTGTGACCATGGGTGAATGAGAGGCTTTTAAGGCTTTGTCTTTCTCAGCTTGAAAAGCACTGTGAATGCTAAATCCATGCAATTGGTAAGTAAGTAAACTTTATTTACAGCACCTTTCATAGACAAGAGGGGTCACAAAGTGCTTTACAGTAAAACAAATAAAAACAACAGCACATAAAATACTAAACCACATGGCTAATTAAATGCTTGTCTCAAAGCTAAAGAGAGAGAGAGAGAGAGTTCCAGAGCCTTGGAGCCACCACAGAAAAGGCCCGATCACCTCTGGTTTTAAAACGTGTTCTGGGAACAGTTAAAAGGTCTTAGTCTGAAGACCTCAGAGAGCGACCAGAATTCCACAGGGTTTTTATCACTCAGATGGAAATTCATTACAACAGCATTCACTTCTTCTTGAGGTTACAGTATTGATCCAATATAGCATCCAATATAAAAGATTAGAAAAAATCTAACCTTTTCATGTTTTGTCTGACTGCCATGCTGGTCTTGTTACACCCAACTCTGTCCTCTGACAAATTAAATGTCAAAACGTGGTAAGTTATTTATAACAGTACCATTATAGGCATATACTGTATTGGCTGAGACCATAAACATTAGATGTCCATCACAATGGGGTCTGGGTCCAACGGGTTAGAATATAATCAGAACAATTATCTCAGATTTAGATATAATAAAAGGTACTGTGCATGAATTCAAATAAAAACTGACATTATAAGCTAGTGTGCAGTGTCTTGCCTGTACTCCTTCCAAATACACAAACCAACACCAACACTGAAATAATTAATCTGTCGTTCCGGCCTTGTTACCACTGCTAATGAAGCCTTCTAGCAAAATCTAACACTAAAACTCATTCAATTGACAAACTCTTATGGACTGCCCCTCCTCCCTCCAGGCTGGCTTCATGAACTGGCCAAACGCTTGGGAACGCCATACTTCCTGGCACCGCTGACCTCCCTGTTGGGAGTCTCCGATTCGCCTCAAGGCACCATGACAGCAGGACTGACCAATTCCAGCCAGCGGAATGGCTCAGGGTTGGAGCCGCTGACTGGGGTGGGTTTGCTGGGTTTAGGCCAATGGAATGGCAGCAGGACCAGAGCAAGGAGCGGCTTGGGGACTACACTGAGCGGCGGCCCGTCCGTCAGGAGCTCCTATGTGACATCGCTGTACTTTGCTCTGAGCAGCCTGACCAGCGTGGGCTTCGGCAACGTCTCAGCCAACACAGACTCTGAGAAGATCTTCTCCATCTGCACCATGCTGATTGGAGGTGGGATTAACACCAAAGCAGTCTTACTTTGTTGTCTGTAGAAACTTTAAATCCACAATTTGTCACTAATAGGATTTTCTATTCACTTGTGAAAATTTCAATCTGAACCAAAGTGGTGGACTGAGCAGACAAACTGATCGCTGACCACAACACTAACATGGCTAAAAATCAGGCTAGCAACAATGTTTGTGAGTTAATGTAGTTTAATTAACACAGATGATGGCACTGTCAATGAATTCTTCTTAAAGTCACATTGACAGGTCACCAACCAACAGTGTGAATCTGCAGCATCTTGGTGCAACACCTCAGGTGGACCCAGGCATTGCTTTGTCCATAGGGCTTACAGTGGTGCAAAGCTGATCTACCGCTGATCATGTGTAGATTTACTTTTCTACCTTTGACCAGAGCAGCCACTTACACAGTAATAAAAGCTAAATAAACGCCTTTAACTGCCCATTTTGTAAACAAATAGTACAGTGACCCTAAAACTGAACTATGTCAGAAATCCTTTAAACTTTTCTGGTGCTTTTTTCTCTTTGTCTTTAGCGTTAATGCATGCTGTAGTGTTTGGTAATGTGACTGCCATCATCCAGAGGATGTACTCACGGCGCTCCCTCTACCACACCCGCACCAAGGACCTGAAGGACTTCATCCGGGTGCACCGGCTGCCCAAAGCCCTTGAACAACGCATGATGGAATGTTTCCAGACGACCTGGTCTGTCAACAACGGTATCGACGTCAGCGAGGTAAGAGGGACTCTTAAGTCGTTAGATGCCTTTGCCACAAGAGAATGTGAACATATGATGGCATCATGTTACTCTTTATGGCATATTTCTGAGAATGTCCGACTCTTCCTTACCTTTCGGAGATGGGTATACTGTATGTCTCTGTGGCTTGGGTTGACCTTGTCAGTTACAATGGGATCAACTTTGCTTGGCTTCCTTAAAGAAACTGTTCAAAGTCATGAGAGGATTTGGATTTTGGGTTCTATCAAACTGGGGCAGCTAGCCTAATTTCATGGATTAATGACCTCATAGACACTAAACTCACTCTTGATGTGTTTTACCATGGCTTTAAATCTAGATAATCCTTTTTAAAGAGATGGCATGATGGGAGAAAGACGCTTATACTAAGGTACTAACCCACAACTTTCCCTTGCAAAGATATTTTGCTTTGCTAGCCGCACATACCGTGGGAATACACTATATAATATGGTATAGTAAAGTATATTGAGAGTTGTTGCATTTGCTGTGATGAATGATATTTGGATGAATGTACAAAATGGAAAAATCTCATCCAGAAACTGGCATGTATGTATCAGTTAGTTGTGACTATGTGGGAAAGTATAAAGGTTTAATTTTGCATTTTACTTTAACTTCCACTTTCCCAATTCAATTCAATTCAATTTAAATTCTATTTTATTTATAGTATCAAATCATAACAAAAGTTATCTTGAGACACTTTACAGATAGAGTAGGTCTAGACCACACTCTTAATTTATAAAGTTCCAACAATTCTAGTAATTCCCCCAAGAGCAATCATGGTGCCATCCTAACTGAGGAAAACTTCCCAGAACTAGCAGTCACATTCAAATGACAACACGCAAAGGAAAGAAGCCACTCCAAAAGAGATAGGGAGTCATCCATAGTTTTAGAATTGCGTTTTTTGTATCTTTGTTTCACTGCAGAGGGGATATACAGTCTGTTCTTCCCATTCCCTCCACAGCTGCTGAAGGACTTCCCAGATGAGCTAAGGGCCGACATCGCCATGCATCTGAATAATGAGCTTCTGCAGCTGCCGCTCTTTGAATCGGCCAGCAGGGGGTGTCTACGCTCCCTCTCCCTCATCATCAAGACCTCCTTTTGTGCTCCTGGGGAGTTCCTCATACGTCAGGGTGACGCCCTCCAGGCTATCTACTTCGTATGTTCAGGCTCCATGGAAGTACTGAAGGACAACACTGTGCTGGCCATTTTGGGTAAAGAACAAAAAAACGGCTAACATGTTTTTGTTAAAGTATGTATATTTATATTATTGTCCTCATTTTAATTCGGAATATAACAAATTTAGGATTTTTTGGAATGAAAATTGAAAGATGTCCCAAAAACGGAAATGAGCTGCTTTAGTAAAAATAGACAAACCATCAATCCCAGCCATCAAACACCCATAGTGTTGAAAGGAAATTAAAATTATTTTATTTTGTTATATTGACATTCAAAATGTACATATTAGATAATTAAACCATAAGAAAATATAATGCAATACATGCCACACACCCTATATTATCTAGCCAACACCACTGAGGTTCAGCACCATGGAGAGCACCCATACCCACAATAAGATGCTATGGGAGGACTGGCTCCATCTATTTATCCATTTTCCACACTCCCTCTTTTGGTTAAATAAGTAGGTAAGTTATGATATTGTTATATTATTGCATAATAATAATGTATACTTTATTAATCCTGCAAGGGGAAATTACAATGGTGTCACTCTGCTGTTATTACACACATTGTTATTACACACAGGCCTGAATTACACACACATGCTCAGTACCTATACATGCACTAAATAGAGAGATGTCAAAGCGGGGGGGCTGCCCATGGAAAGGCGCCCCGAGCAGTTGGTGGTTCAGTGCCTTGCCCAAGATAACCTTGGGAGTGCCCCGGAGGTGAACTGGCACATCTCCAGCTACCAGTCCACCACCATACTTTGGTCCGTATGGGGACTTTAACCAGCGACCCTCCGGTTCCCAACCCAACTGACTGTGCTACTGCCACACCTCACCCACCTAAGCTTGTGGGTTTGGCTCAAGCCTCCTGTTGGCCTGCAGTCTGAGTGAGTCATTTTGCTGCCTGAATCTTAAAGGGTTTGTCTGTCTTGGACTCCAAACCATAGAAGCTGTCCTAGATTCCGGCAGTAAAGTGACTGATAAACCGTCGTAAAGCAAAAAGAAGACGGTGTGTTAGCTAACCTAACCACTGTCATGGCCATTCCCATAGTAAATAATGGAGATCTGCAAGCTTTTTTACTGTGAAAATTTCATGTCTCATGTTTAAGATGATGAAAGACATGTCAGAGACTCAGGGATTTAATGGCACCTTAATGAAAAGCTACACAATACAGAAAACTGTAGGGTGTTGTTACCAATTTTAAGATTTTGTGTCAAGAGTTTGTGTATAGGGGCATAGAATTTACAAAATACGTTGGAGCAAGACCAGAGTTGAAGATGAGAAAGGGCTTTTTATTTCTGAAGGAGATATTAGACATCCAGTATTTAATAGCCATCCAGACCGCTTTTATGAAGAGGAACGTGATGAAGGAGAGCAGCCTAGTGCTACATTATGATTAAAAACTGCAATTATCCCCATATTAAACTGCCCAAAGGCTGCGACCCAAAGACTGAACAGTTTGGGGAGCAGCAAGAAGCTGAAAAGGAAATCCATAAAAAACCTTCACTGATTTGAACACAACATTGACAAGAATCACATTATAAAGTTGTCATGGCAAAGGTGTTACACATCCAGCCGACATGGAGCAACAAAATTATTCATATAATGCAATCATATTTCTGGCCTCCTGATGAATATGAATCCAATATTACCAGCAAACCATCATGAATAGGTGGACATGATAACAAAACAGGAACAGGAATCTAGCAGCCTCGCACAGCGAGAACAACACTGACACTTTCATTCTGCATAACATTGATGAAACAGAATAGAGAAACACAAACAGCTCTGGAATGAGTTCAGAACAGTATGAAGCACAGGGAGCAAATTGGCAACACTCTTTTTCATATCAATGATCTAACTGGTGTAAATAATGAAGTTACTGCTGCCTATATAAGAAACACATTAGCATATTGGACCTGCTGTGTATAAGTACATGCACATTTGTGTGAATATTGAAAGGTGCTCAAACTAACACATTCCCCTCCTCTCTCTCCTGTGTATTTGTATGCACACACACACACACACACACACACACACACACACACACACACACACACACACACACACACACACACACACAGCTTTGGCATTGCTACTTTGGATTTACAGCTGTGGAGAAGGCAGTGAGGTAGAGAGAGGAAACAGAAAAACAGAATAATCTGTATCCATCCATCTGAATCCCATGGTGATTACTATAACAGAAATATAAAGTAGTCGAACCCAAACACTCAACCTATTTGCTCTAGAATGTGTTTTTCTTAATAACCACATTGTGTTGATATTACTTCAACCACTATAATACCATGGCCACTTGCCAGTAATTAAACTACAGTAAAATAATTGCATATTCACATTTTGGAATTATGCTTTTTGAATAAGTCAGTATGTTTATTACTTGCTGTGTTTTCTTGATGTGGACTATCCCTTATATTGAGGCACTTCCTGCATTGTAGTCTTTTAATAGACTGCCATAAGTTGTGGTAGAAGCAAAATGTACTTATGTACTTATGTAATGTACAGTATGTAAAGTAACAAAGTGAAAGTATTGGTTAAATAAACATAGATGGCAATGCTTAGAGTTTCCTTTTGGCTTCTATTGAGAGTTAGACAATTTTATAATCATGTTAATGCTGGTCCAATATCGAAAATATTGGTGTCAGTTGAAGCTATAGATACAGTTGTGCATAGTTTCTGTGGCCCCCATGAGGAATTCTAAGTAATGACAGCAACACTGTCGGTGCGTCTGCATGATACAGCCTTCTGTGATCGTGCGTGGCTCATCTTATGGCTCATATATCAGCTTCCAGGTTAAGTACATCACACAATGTATGTGTGTCTGCTTTCCAGGTCGGGGCGACCTGATTGGCTCCGACTGTCTGACCCAGGAGGAAGTGATTAAGACCAACGCCTGTGTGAAGGCCCTGACCTACTGTGACCTCCAGTACATCGGCCTGGCAGGCCTCCGCGAGGTGCTCTGTCTCTATTCTGACTACGCCCAGAAGTTCATCACTGAGATCCAGCATGACCTGACGTACAACCTCCGGGAGGGACACAACACAGAGGTACGTGAATGGCCCATGCTTTTCTGATCACTGATCACTCTGCGCACAGTGAAAATTAGTAGTTTGGAAGGTTAAAACATAATTTTTGAAACAAGTTGGGGACAAATAAACACACATAAGGTGTCAGAAAGGTTTTGCGTTGTCCATTCTTCAATCTCCCGCCAGTTATCTGAATCTGTGTCGAGGTGGAAGCAGGCTTAACAAAGTAGCCCGGACATCCTTCTCCCCAGCCATCCTCCAGCTCGTCCAAAATGTTCTCAGGCCAGATGGGATGTGTAGTCCCTCAGGCATGTTCTGGAGAATCTCCTCCCAGTCAAACATGATCTGAGGCATCCTGATCAGATACCCAAACAACCTCTTACCCTAATATCACCCTAAATAGAATCTGTCCAGCTTTCTGTTATGTGATATTATCACTATCAACATTAATGTTACCACAAAGGTGTATTGCAAATAAGTAATATCATATTCTAAATGCCTTAAAGAAAGAAGGTTCCTTCTGTTTTTATGTTAGACTCAGCTGTGCAGTGACCTCCTCCACCCAACATTTTATGCAATGCTGGAGTGATGGCTTTGCACTTAAAAAGGATTAGCCATCTGGACTGGGAGTGAGGAGAGGAAGCCACGGCTTCTGCTTGAGATGCAGCCAACAGATAAATACATGAGCTAAACATGGCTGATTCAGATGCCAGTAATATACAGATGGATCTCAGCTGTAGCATACACATGAATAACCAGCATGTACTGGAAATAGCCAGGCTAAAAGTCGGAGAGTGTGTGAGAAAGCTTGCGAACTAGAGCACAGGTCCAAGAGAAATATCAGGGGACAGACAGTATAGCAACATGAAAACTATTTAAATTATACATCATGGACTTTCTAGCTTTAGTATATGGGCTTATGGGATGCATGAAATCCTTTACTCTTTGCTGAAGGAGGCATTTTTACATTTACTGCCAAATTCATATTCACATCTAGTCTGGAAACATGTTGATTCTTGCTTGATTATGACAACTAATCCCCCCCGATTGGCTGTAAGTCCACTTAGTTTTAGTCCTTTTTTTTGATGATAAACAGCTTATCTCTATAAAACAAGTGAGTGAGGGAGAAGGTGTAAGTACATGAAAGGATTCAGTTCACATATGCATAGTGAAATATAGCAAGACGTTTGCAGCTATTGTATTTGCTCAGCTGTCAGGCCTCACTGGCCATTTTTGAAATGTTTCTATTCGACTTTCAAGCCTGTTTAACGGGTTTAAATGTGACAGAAATAATATGTGAATTGGATGTGCTTCTTGCTCTATCTGTATCTTCCCATTAAGGAAAGGGAGCACTTGAGCTGCTCTTCAAGCGCTCTGCTCCGTCGGATGCAAAATGTGGATGTACTGTATATATTATTCGGTGCCTTTTTATTGAGCATCAACCTCGCCTTTGCGTGTATTGTTGGAAAAATAGACTTAAGCATGAATAAGTAGGCGAGGCCGTGCAAACAGCTGCTCAGATATAAGTGAAATCATATATGTAGACATGCGTAACAAAACGTTTCTGACATCTTTTAACCCTGTTGCAATAAAGTAGCATTTGCAGGGTTCAGGAATCCCCGACATGAAAAGAAAGTGGGGTCAGGGCCGTAAAGTGTCTGGGGAGTGCCCTTGACCTCATACTCCGGGTGCCCATATTCACCTAGAGCGACAGCAGCACTGAGCTCGGCATGGGACTAAAAATAGCGCTAGCAGAGGAATGGAGGAGGAGTGGGTCGTCCCTGGCTGGATAAATATAGAACAACAACCAGATGTAGATGAGACGAGAAAACATCAAGATGAAAGGAAGAGGAAGAACCACGCTGATATTTGCAGTCACGTGCCGATACACTGCAGACATTCACACATGCAGCTCTCACATACCAACATACCATTACACAGCATATTTGTCCATGCAGGTACAGAATCATTTATATACACACACACACACACACACACACACACACTGTGTTGTCCAATGTTGTCTCGTGCCTAGTACATCTCACATGCATAACACACATATTACATGTACAGTGAGTGACCCTATTTCAACATCTGTCACATGCAACATTCACATATTTCTCATCCATAATGATGCAAGCATAATGGCATGGAGCCCTTATAGTGGCATGCTGCATATCAAGGGTGGCACGTGCTGCTGAAATGCCAAACAGACCCTTCTCCACTCGGATCCCTTCAGGCAAGCCACTGCTAAAATTAAACCTCTGTGATCTAAAAATACCAGTCGAGCACGTGGGCCAAAGACATGATGGAGAAGACAACAAACAGAGGGGAGGGGAGGAGAGGTTGAGGGTGGTGAGGGGAGGGGGGGTTAAAGAGAAAACTGAATTTGTTTGCCAGTGTTTTAATCAGCTTTAAATGACAGTCCACAGAAGATGCAGGAAATATAAATCCAAAAAGCAGCCACCAGTAACAACATGCCGACTGCAGGAATTTTACTTACTAAAAGAACAATCTGTTTGGATATGACTTCTTAGGTGTCATAAACATCCAAAACATCTTCTTCTATATTCTTTCATCTGAGATTATAGAGAACCTTCAGAGCTGAATGTCTTTGGGAGTGAATGGCGTCGATGCTTGCTTGGTTTTGAATGAGAGCGCGCCTTTGCAGTGCTGCTGACAAACTGAATGAATATCGGCGCCATTGCAGATTGTGAATGGCAACTGTTCACTCAGTGATGCTTTCAATGGCTCAGCAGCTCCCCCATCTGGTGAAAGAGTGACTTCCACATTCCTGACCTATTAATTCTTGCGCTGTGTGCCAATTCAAACCTACACACTAATGCTAAGCATAATAGCATTGGAATTAATACTGTCAGTATGCAACATTGTGGACATGTAGGTGGTACTCACAGCTACAAAATAAAAAATAAATAAAAAGAATCACAGCAGCTCTCTGTGTTTCAAACAAATGATTACACTTTGTTGTATTCTGCACTCTTTTTAAATCCTCAGGCCGGCTGCGAGAGCAATGGAGGGATCATGAAGAAGCTTCCATCCATCAAGGAGGACGAGGAGGGATCAGGGTCCGAGGGTGAGAACTCCCCTCTCCCCAAGATGCCTCCCCCGAGCAGGCTGGCCAGAGGCCTGCGCTCCCCACCATTACCGGCGAAAACCTTTAGACCAGCGAGCGAGCGCACCCGGCCCGCCAGCCTGCAGATCCCTGCGATGAGCTTTAGCTGCCCGCAGCCGGACCTCAGCCCTCGGTGAGGAAGCATTCATTGTTTTAGGGGCTTAGTGTTACCTTGTTCATCCAGTGGCAGTAACCCAGTGTGTGAATTGGACGTGTGACAACACAAACCATCTACAGGCTAATTTGAGTCCCTGGAGAGGTGGCCGTAGACGTCGGCTGGAGGAATCCATTCACTAGGCTATAGTACAGCTGCGTGAGGGTGCACGAAAGCATAAACTGTGTCACTGTGTCGGATTTCCAAAATTATATTAAAGTGCTCATACTATGAGTGCCAAAGAGACTTACCATCTCCAACAGAAAACACTGTCCACAAACTGCTCCAAACAGCTCTACTGTAGTCCAGCCTTGACATACGTGCATCACTTTGTAACACATGTTATAATGCTCGCCTAGCTGCTAGCTGGCACGCCCTCATACTCTGCTTCTGACTGGCTAGTAGTGCTGACCTTGCTACTGTGCATGTGCAACTCCCAACAAAGATGGAACAGAAGGGAGATGCCTCATGCTGTATCATAAAACGGAGAGCTCAACACATAGGGTGAAAAGAGGAGCTGCAGCAATGAGCAGTACAGCAAAGATGAACCACATATTTTGATACAACCTCTAAATACAATTATGAACCGGAAAATGAGCACAATATGAGCACTTTAAGGGAAAAAAAGCCGCATCACAGTTGGAAAGAAATCTTGATTACTTTGACAAATCTGTCTGTTTTTGTTTGGTTAGGTTATTTTAGCTTTGCTGCCTATCTAACAAACAAACAAACAGAAGAAGAGGCCTCATAATAATAAATAATAACCTGCACTTGGATGAGGAATGAGTCATTTTTTTGTTGCTTTGGCGATTAAACCATCTCCAGTTTGTGTTTGTGCAAAATGTAAAGTCAAAAGAGATTACATGGGATCTTGTATGTTGTCTTAAACAAGGAAAAGCCGTTTGAAAATGAATGTCATCACTTTCTTAACTTATTACTTTGTGTGCACGACACTGACTCACTCTACTTGTCTGTCCTCAGGCTTGTAGATGGGATCGAGGCAGAAAATCAAAGTGTTTATGACCGAAAGTTTAATTTTTCTCCCACTGCATCAAGTTTTCTTCCCAGCCCTGATTCAGCTGCCTCAGGTTAGCACACACACACACACACACACCCACACACACACACACCCCCACACACACACACACACGTACATTTGTGTATATAAGAGTGTTGGGAGAGATTGGGAGTAAATCATACATGCGTGACTGAGGTTGCACTTTTGTTTGGGTGGTCTGTAGAGCTGCAAAGATACATTTTTTGAATAAATGACTAATATATATATTCTTAATTATCGGTCAGCTGTAGTCCTTACTTGGATGTATACGTGTGTTTACGCATTTGTGTATTTCTGTGTCTGTCCACAGGGGCCCATGATGACGGCAACACCATGCAGGCTATCGCTAAGCTAAAGCATGAGGTAAAGCTGGTCTTACTGAGCTGTTACAGAGAAACACTGTAACATTGTTGATCAGAAATGACAAAAAAAAGAGTTTCTTTTAACCCTCCTGTCGTCCTCGGGTGAAATTTGACCCCTTTAAAAAATGTCTATATCTGAAATATGGGTTTCTTTACTTAAGTAACATTTTCAATGCAGGACAGTTTGTTTTATTTATTTTTTATTTTTTTACTTTTTTACAGTGTGTACTAGTACTTTCCTGTCAGTCATAGTGTCCTATTATTGCAAATTGTTGCTTATTTTGTTTTTATTTGTTATGATGAGTGTTTGTTGTGTCACTTTGACTGCACAGCCCATATTTTCTGTCAGTTGTCACAAAACTATTCACATAAATGTTTCTTCATTTTCAAACAGCCCTAGTTATTTAAAAATGAAGAAGAAGAAGTCCATATCTTAAGCTAATGAAAGACTGGGATGCAGTTTGTATCCCAAATAAAAGGAAAAAAGGAGCATTAAGGATTAATCTAGCTCAATCCATGCAGCGCTATAAGCCAAGATTTAACTTCATTGTATTACAGGGTCTGTCCCAAACACAGCAGCAGTACTGACTCGTCCTCTGTCTCCCGTCTCTCCAGATGAGCGTCCTCTCCCGCCAGGTGACCGCGGTCAGTCAGGAGCTGCAAGAAATGACGAATCTCCTCAAACCGCTCTTCCACAACCCCTCCACACTGCTGATGGCCGGCACTGTGACTCGGCCTCCTAGTGTGTCATCGCACAGCTGCTCCCCAGCCCCACCCCTTTTTACCCAACATGCACCTGTGGTTTGCTCGGACGATCACAATTCTCCCTCCATCCTGGTACCTGAACCGTCCTCTCCACAGCCCAGCATGACAAAGCTTTTGCAAGGAGAGTTGGATCCGATTCAGCGCCCCCCCTCCCAAACCCTACCCTCCCATTACCCCCCAGTCTCCCATCGTTCGGCTCCCCCGTCACTCAACAGCTCACCCCAGGAGCGCACAGTTGTGCCACATCCCTCCTCCATCTCCAACCCCTCTCTTTCTTCATCAAGCCATCCATCATCCATCGCTCCCCTTTTGGTAGACTTATCAGGACCCGATAGTCAGCAGCCTCAATCCCAGTTCATGTCTTTGTCTTATCCCCATACCCTTTCCCAGTCTCAACTCCAGCCTCTTCTCCAGCCCTCCAGCATGGCCTCACACCCCGGAGAGCCCGTCCTGAACCTGCAAGAGGTGGAGTGTGGGGGGCACACCACCCAGCTCAGCTTCATCAATGAAGGACAGCCTCCGATGTGAACACTGGAGGAAGATCCAGACACTTGACAGACAGGACTAACCAGCATGCCGCACAACTTACTGCATGACAATCATGTGTCCAGAGTTTGGCATGTGAGTTAAAATGTAAATACATTGACTTTAAACTATTATGACAATAAACAACAGCTGTATGCAGATACGATAATAAAATAGTTTGTTTTACAGTTTCATTTTGATTTGTTTGACAGGATCAGTAATAAACTCCTTTCACAGTTAATGATGTAAATTAACTGTTGATTCAGTTCAGCTCTATTTCTCCCTAATAATAATAAGGGGAGAACATGCAAACTCCACACAGAAAGGTCTGGGATTTGAACCCTATACCTTCTTGCTGTGAGGACACAGTGCTAACCATTGGGCCACTCTGTTATTGCTTTTCAGAGACATCCCACAAATATAGCAAGAAGCTTAAAGGACAAAACCCATGAAGAAGTTCACTATAAACAGTGCTTACTTCCATTACTAGTAACCAATTTCCAAGGCATACATTTTAGATGTATGTTATTGGGATGTGTGTTTAGCCTCAGGTACATTATGGACAGTATTTTGCACTTGTATTGCCAGACACTCAGAGACAGTGAAGACACAGTTGTTTCTAATCATTTAGTTTAATTGAAGCCATGGCTGCTGTGTGCGTCTTGGTCTCTCAGGTGACAACCGTGAGCCAATCAGCAGTGCGAAAAAAAAGGACACTAGCTACTCAGTTAGCTTTCTGAAAGACTGTACATTGGGACAGAAAGCACCCCAGTCCACCGGCTTGCGGTACTCGCCTTTCTCCAGCACGTACTGCCGGCCCTTGTAGTTAGGGTGCTCATAGAAGACCCACCAGCCTCCCAGGACCCTGCAGGAGTGAACCTCCCTCCAGTGGTAGTTCTCCAGCACGGAGGGGCAGTCCTCAGTCGCCTCAAACACCCGACCGGCAAAATCCCCTTTGACATAGAGCTGGATCTTGTAAGGGTCTCCACTGTCCTGGAGGAGGATGAGAAGATGAAACAGAGAGATGAAGAATGGTTTTTGGAGAGATGTGGTGCAAACATGGATGAAAAGGGGAAAAGTTGACTGAGAGATGGATGCAGTTTTTGGCTGTGATGAAGAGTGTGTGTGGTGGCAGAGTAAAGAAATGGCTGAGGTCTAAGAAGTGGATGGCATAATGGAGAAGTGCAGGGACAGGGTAGGTTTTAATTAATATCAAGCATCTGTTTAACCATATCATTCTGTCTGATATTTAGCCTTCAAGACTTTTGCTTGCAGTTTGCTTTTTTTTTCTCCACAAAATCTCTAAGCACCAAAAACTTGAAACAAGAACAAAATCTCTAAGCATTGGCACATTTTCCCTACTTTTATGAAAATGAGCTTTCATGACTCAATGGTAGACAGAATGAAGGAGATGTGGTGCAGAAATGTTTTGTTGTGACATAATTCAGCATCTTGAAATGTAAGTTTTTCTCATACTAAAAACAGGCTTGGAGGCTTACGATGTGAATCATCTTGCAGGAGCAGACTCTATCGTTGAGGCCGATCCAGCTCTTGTAGTCGGGGTACTCGCCTCTGCTAAGGACATACTGGTAGCCCATGTAGTTTGGTCTTTCGTAGATCACCCAGGTCCCACTCTCCACTCGAACCGAATTACAGCGACTCAGGTAGGAGTGGAAGTCGGAACAGTCGCCGTCGCACTCATACCTGCGACCCTGGTAGTTCTTGTCCTCGTAGAATATGATCTGGGGGAAGGCATATGAATCTGATATCAGGAAAAAGTCATAATTGGAAAACAAAAGGTGCTTTGAATTGGAGTTTGTGCCTGTAATATTAGTAAGCTGGTCATTAAAGATTGTATATGTAGACTCTAATCATAGTCTTAACATTTGGGTTTCTGCCTGTAAAGAGGTCTGTGTATAAACACTCACAGACTTTTGACACACACCTCAACAATCATGAGGTTTTTTGTAAAGGAAGCAGATTCACAAGAGAAAACTACCCACTACTACTCTGCCTTTTAAATGCTGCAAGCCAAGAAACTAAATTCACAAGCTTACAAAATGAAAAGCATTTTAGCCACAACCGTCTGCATTATTTAGTATTCCATTGCTGTTAAACATCCTACATCAACACAGGAATTGTGAGTTATTAAAGGTCCCATGGCATGAAAATTTTACTTTATGAGTTTTTTTTTTTTTTTAACATTAATATGTTCCCCCAGCCTGCCTATGGTCTCCCAGTGGCTAGAAATGGTGATAGGTGTAAACCGAGCCCTATTCTGCTCAGCCTTCTCAGCTCAGATGGGCCGATCTGGAATCTTGCCCCTTATGAGGTCATAAGGAGCAAGGTTACCTCCCCTTTCTCTACTTCTCTCTACTCACCATGGCTTTCAAACGAGCAAAGTGACAGTTGGTCAAGGCCACACCCACAGCCTCCACCTTGCACCCAAGATTGCAGTAAATGTATTTGTGTGGAAAATTGGATGCAAAGTGATGTGACTGTAATAATAATATAGGTGAGGCACTCACTCATACATACATCTTTAGCTTCTACTTACCCTGCCCATCCTGCGACCAGCTGTGCTCCCCCGTGTGTGCAAGTATGTGTGTGTGTGTGTGTGTGTGAGTGTGCGTGCTCATATGTGAACCTTGTTCTCTTTTATACCTGCAGAGCCCTCTGTAATCGAGACAACTGCTTTGTCATGAGAATGAGATCCAAAATTTGAGTCAGTGTTTCCATTGCTGGTCATGTTTTCCAGAAAGAGGCCGTGGGATTACACAGCATAAAGACCTCAGCCACTGAGCACCTCTTTACAGCAAACTGTAAACTGTGTGTGTGTTCTGCAAACACACACAGAGATATGCACAAACACACTGACGTACAACATATAGACCTCTATTTAATGATTGTTTAAATGTTTAACTCCTTTTCATGCACCGTGGAAATAATAATAATAATAATAATAATAATAATGATAATAATAATAATCAATACATTCCACTGTCACTCGTCAGGTGGCCACTAGGTGTCGGTGTTGTTTCACATTTTATGTTCCCCAATATTCCTCTTATCTTGACCTGAACCCAATTCTATTCAATTCTATTCTGTTATTAAACAGAATATGTCAATATGTATGATTTCCAAAGATCTGTCAAAACCAACTGCAGCTATAAGAACACTGCTGTTGAATTACGTTTTCTTGTATTTATTTATTTATTTATTTTTTTTACTTTTGGCTTCTTTCGCCCATTTTCAAGACACATTCATTATTAATGTCACCGAAATTAAAAGTCACTTAAAATGTCTCAAAGACAGTGTATTGAAAAGATGACATAAAACAACTTCACTATGAGCAGTAATATGGAATAACTGCACAACTAAGTGGGATTATTTTGCAATAACCGGGCCAACGTTTAGATAGTAAAGTATTCTAGTAAATAATAATATTTTTACTGTCTATGCCCACTTTGGGGCCCACGTGCTCTGTTTGTTTTGGGCCGCCATGGATTTGACATGCGCATGCTTATTTTCCTTTTATTTTAAAAGTAATGTCTATGAAACGTACGTTTTGTGCAGTTAAAAAAATACATAATCTGAGTTGAACGGCAATGTAAAGCACAGTGCTGGTAAACTTTCCATTTAAATTACATACGCATGTTTTTCCTACAGAGAATGGCAAGAATTATGGTTTTCCACAACATCACCATTTATTTTTGGCCCGTTGCCTTCCATCCAGATACATTTTGGCCCTTCATATGAAAGAATTTGGGCACCTCTGGTCTATACTTTAGGTCAGCTGTCATAACTGATGGGAGGCCATAACCTACATGTCATTACCAAAAGCTCCCACATCAGGGCAGCATTTCCTCAGAGGTATTTTATTATTGTTTGCTGTGATAAGTCAAAGCTGAAGGCATAAAACAGAATATCTGGACTTGTTGGCAGTACAAAACAAGACATTTAATGAATTCACACAAGGCCCTAAGTAAGAAATTGTGATCTTTATTTTTCCTTATTTCATTCAAGATGATTGATTTATCTGGAAGTTTTTTATCAGACAGTGATGATGGGGTGGGGGTAATCCATTAGTTGCAGCTTAATTAAATCTGATTGGTGTGACATGTGTGGCACAAAGAACAGTTTTAGAAAGACATAAAACTGTAATTTGATATACATGTTGGCTAATTTAACAGTCATTTTGGGTATAAATGATTTTGAACAGATTTGGTATTAAATAATCATTTCCACTACCTGTATACAGCCTTTGGTCATATAATAATAATAATAATGATATGATATATCAGTTAATCACAAATGTTTTAGTTAGTACATGTAAAGCTCCAGACACACACACACACACACACACACACACACACACACACACACACACACACACACACACACACAGAACATCAATATTTGCTGTTACGGGTAATACGAGCTGGCTCAAGCCTTGTGAAAGCACTCTTTAATTGCCACACATGCCATCACACACACACACATGCCATCACACAAACACACACACACACACACACACACAACACACACACACACACACACACACACACACACACACACACACACACACACACACACTTCTTGCGACTTGTGAGCTGTCAAAGATACTTAGGGTGATGTAGGACAGACAAGTGTACACACACACACACACACACACACACACACACACACACACACACATACACAAACCACAAAGGAGGAGCGACAGGAAGGCAGACAGCCTGAGTAGTAATGATAGGTGACTATTCTTCCATCTAGAATAAATCAAGGAAAGTTGACCACCAGCCTTGCTATTTGGACAAGCAACTAAGAAATGAATGGACAGAATATATGGAATAATTTCTCATGATAGGACACACTTCATCTCTTTTCTTTAAAAGAGAAGTGAGTTTTCACTAAAAGGACAATGAACTGTGCAGTGACATTAAAGAAGTGGTATTTATAGTTTGAATACCACCCAACTGAAGAGTACAGTGAGCTTTTGGTAAGGTTTTGAATCTTAAATGTTAAATGAATCATAATTAGGAGAATAAATTAATTACATTTTTAGATTAATTTCAGAATTGTAAAAAACAAATGTCACATTGATATTGTAAGGTAAAAGTGACTTAAGACAAAAGAAAATGTTTTTTTTGTTCATAAAAATGACTTGTCTTCCATCCTAATGGGTGTCATACAATTCCTATGTCTTCTCTGGAACAGTGCCATCAAACTGATCTGGTCTTATTCATTCAGTCAACCTTTATTTATGAAGGGGGCTTGGATGAGCGCAGTTAGCTCTCTTCTCCACGGCTTCCCTTCGTATGGAACAATAGATACAGAATAGAATAGATAAGGATGGCAAAAGGATAAATCCCCCAGCAGTGCATTCCATCTAATTTAAATAAGGGAACAAAGACCAACAAGGATCAAACTAGATACATATTGCACAAAATGTATTAAAGAAAAGGGAAAACAAGCAAACAGTGGCATCTTCTCCAGGGTTAAGCACAGCAGTCCAATGAAGAATGGACATTTAAAACAATGTGTATCCCTGAAACCTCTTTACCCCTATCTATCATGTCTGGTCTAAGGGACAATGTTCACCTTCTCCACCAGTAGGACTCAGACTATCAGCTTCTCTATTATAGCTATTCTGATTATTTATAACTTTTAAGCCCTGTGTGTATCTCTTTAGTGGATCTATGTAAGATTTGTGACATTGTTACAATGATGAACTTCTGACATTTTTTTCCCCTCCCAACTTATTCTCCCTCCCGTTCTCTGCCATCACGACATGTGGGAAATGAATTATCCTTTCTAAATCTGTGATCACATTATTTATTTAGTGCACGGCTTTCTAGAATAAAGAGGTCGTTTTTTTTATTTTTTTTGTTTTACACACATGCTGCATAACTTCTGCTCAGCTTTGTATTATTATTTTTTTTTACTTTTTAAACTCCATGTTTTCTGCTGGAGAGCTTTAATTGTTACAGATTATCATTTAAAGACAGCAAATAAATGTCACGATTATTTCATGCGTGTCAATTTGTCTTCAGGGTTTCCCTCCCAAACCCCATCTCCTCCCTCCTTCCCTCCCTCCCTCCCTTTCTCCCTCCCTCTCACTCTCTCTCCCTCTCTCCCTCTACATGTGTCATTTTACTGCTCTTTACTCAGCAGGCAGCAGCAGTCTGTCCTCATCCCTCCTTGTCGTTATATCTCCTTTGCTTGTTATGCCGGTGTGCTGTTTTTGACACAAAGGGAAACGTTGGGAAATTCCCATTGTCTCAGGCTGGATTCTCTCGTTTACACCAATGGATGGAGTTTATTCCCCAGCAAGCACAGTGACTTCTTAAAAAGTGAGTGAGCATTTACTGAAAAGTTCTTCGCACTGTAACAACTGATGGAAAACTACAGAGAAAATAGTTGATGATGCAAACATGCCTGACATAAAGTAATATAAGTTGTATGGGACATTACATATGCAACGTGAGACTATTTTGTCATGTCGAAATGCATATTTGTATGTAAGTAAATGTCATGCTTTAACACTACATGTACACGTAACAGTTGATCTTGTGGAAGTAGTTGGTTTTATTACAGTAAAGTGGAACTCAGTCCTACCTTTAATATAACCACATGTGACGCTGACCATAAAAAAAAACCATTCTTTTGTCATTATTTGACAAAAAATAGATATTCATAGTTTTACTGCAAAGACAGAGCTGTCACTTTTGATGAGACATGACTTAAATGTGTGTTTATAATGGTGAAAATAATCACAAGTTGTTGCATTATGCAATAAGTATAATCTTCATTAGACATGAGATGCTTTGAATTACTTCATTTTTTTATTTGATCAAATTTAAGATTATTATATTTTCATAACTGGTTATCAGATTAAAATAATTAAAAAAGCTGATTTGTTTCTTATAAAATAGAATTTCTCTAATTACGGAGTGATTCTTCCTATAGCCCTGACATTGCAACTTTTAAAGTGTCTTGTTTTGCTTTACTAAAAGATTTTTTATGCGGTTTTCAAATAACTTAAAAACACACACGCACACGCACACACACACACACACACACACATATATATATATATATATATATATATATATATATGTGTGTGTGTACAATATACCACAACATGTTTTCCTTGTGTGATGGAAGCTTCATTTTAACTTGAAAACATCAGCCACATGTTGTTGTTTTTTTTCATACAGCACTTTTTTATCCTGTTGCAATTGAAATGGCATGTTGTCAAGTTTCACATTGTGAGGAAAATGGAACATGTGTAGTTTGCTAACTGGTATATAGAGAAATTACTCAATATGTTACTGTATGTAGCCTATAAGATGTAGTGAAAATATATTTAAAAAAAATAAAGTTGAAAAATAAGAAGAGCTGTTATAGGGTAAAAGGGTTTTCAAATAACATTATATATTGTCTTAACTGTAGTGGAAGGAAAAATATTTTTACTATCAATTTAAATGATTGATCACTAAAATTTTTATTTCAATTAAAAAAATAGCTATTAAAACATAGACACTTCCCAATGCTAATAAATAGACTGTAAATTCTAGTAAAACATTTTAAAGGTGGGAAGTTGGTTACAATCCTATAGGTGTGTTATCTTCACACAACACCACAAGCCAAACTCAATTTAAAGTTCCTTGGAAGTGTGCAGTCTTTAAAACGACATATTGTTCATTTGGCAAGCGACCAATCATTAATTATTTTAATATCTATATATTTTTATCTACCCCTTTACACAGGGGTTCAACACAGCTGTAGCTAATGCAATTAACAATGAGCAGCAGCTTAACATAGGCTAGCTAGAACGGCTAATGTGCTATTGAGCATTAACAATAAGAGACTTTTTTTGTCAGGGCTGTTGTTTTGTTAGTGCTCATTGACATACATTGATCAGTACCGGTTCATTTGGCACACCTGAATCAAACGGAGCCATTATTAGCTTAATTTTATTAGCTGCAGCTGTGTTTGTCTGCTGTGACACGTCAGGTGAGAAGCTAGCTGCTAATATATCCGTAACGTAAATGCTGACGGGGGCGCGACAGTCAAGTAGCCTAACTGTTCTAAAAGTTGAGACCCAACAACAATAAAGTAAGTCATCATTTGACATGCATGCCGAATTTATCAGTATGTCCTAGAGATTTAGTAAGCAACAACAATAGGTGTTAATTTGCTAGTAATGAGTAATAAATAAAGAACAAATGAATTTTTGAGTGGTTTTTGAACTGGATTCGTCGCTTATACGCACTAGACCAAGTAGGGACTTCGTCCCTGAAACAAGTTGTTACCTCACAGAGCCGTTAAGATAATTAAAAAAAAATGAACATTTCAGAAACAGAATTTGACTTATTGATGTTATGTGATTTCTTAATATGATATTATGCCTAATCGAAGAATGTGCTTTTTTGATTCATGTTAAGGCTAGTGGTCTGTTGCAAGTAAACTAAAAACATGCTGATGATAATGACATTTCATATTATTCCTGAAGTCTCAATATATATATATATATATATATATATATATATATATCCTACTAAAATGTATATATTTTACTTAATACAAGCAGTAAAAACAAAAAAGCAAAGTCTCAAAACTTTTCTTTTTCTTTTTTTTTTTTTTTTAAGCTAGTCCCTGATATAGCCTATTGTACAATGTGAATTTATATTTGTTGTGTATACACATTCAGGTATGTGGAGGCCTGATGTAAAACCTAAATATATTCAACTCAAATATTTCAACTCTTATTAACATTAGTTTTGATGATGATGTTGTCATTTGACCCAAATACAGATGTGTGGTATTTGTTAGAGAGTTGTCTCTTTTCCCGGGGTTTCACATGATGAATTAGGTTTATGGTCAGGTGAATAATTGATATTTAATGTGCTGGTTTTATGGCATGATCTGAGAGCCCGAGCAGGATCTGGTGACTATATTGTGAGCAAAGTTTTCTTCCGCTTCTGCTATAAAATATGCCTTTATTGCATCACTATGCATTTGCAGTAATTATATATGTAGCCTATTCACTGGTTACGAGTTAATCAGCTACAAATTGAAGCAGTTTAGTACAAGTATGTGGAGTTTGACTGTGTAGGAAGAGCTCACTGTGAGGCTGATTGAGCGGCTTTAAAGGTGCCTTGTGGAGTTTTCTTGTAAACAAAAGTTCCATTTACGTCTAGTGTTACTCACCAGAACACATTGCGTGTATCTTTGAGATCTAACAAATGTGATGAATGATTTTTCCTCCTCATAAAACACTTACAAAGCTGATTTCTGTGCACAAGACAAACAAAACAAGGACTCAGAGATTTGACCTCTTGTTGTCTTTTTACATGCTTTTATGATGTGTCACCAGACCCCAATTAGACTCAAGTAAAATTCAGCAGGTCCTATTGGAACTGTAACCTACTTCAAGGACCTTGTGAACCTTCTCAAGGGCTCTTACGGTGTCATCAGACTCCAATTTAGTATCCCTACTTGGAGAATTCACAGTTGATTGAATTACAATGAACACCTTTAAATGCCGTTAAAGGCCCTTGAAACTCTCTTAAAGACACTCAGGAGACCCCTTAAATTAGACCCTGCCTAAATGAATCCAGTATTTTGCAGCAAGCTGAGGTTTTCTATGTGTTTCTATGTGATTTGTCAGTTGGAGGCTACTGAGTGTGACTGCACATTTGGCCTCCATGTGTGCTAGTAAAGTCTGTGTTGGGAGTGTGTGGTCTCTTGGCTGTACACCCTCTGAATGTGTCACTTGAAGTGGTTTCATGTGTGTGAACGAGTGAGTGAAAGACACTTTTTGAAGCATAACAAGGTTTTTTTTTGTTTTTTTTAACTCTGTTTATGATATAATATAAAATATTTATAGTTGCCTGGTAAATAACTATTTTCTGTATGGCATGAAAATAAATGTTTAAATTTTAACTCTAATAATAATGCTCAAATGAAAGTGAAAATCAATATAGAAATACCATGTTTGAGGAATAAAACTAATTAGAAAATTATAAATTAATTCACTAAAGAGACATAACCATACAGTGTGCTCAGGTGATTTTTATTTAGCCCTTCATTACACACGAGCCTCAACACATTTACAAAGATGAAAAAAGGATGTGTATTCTGTGCGAACTTGCCTTGATTCACTACTGTAGCTAAATGCATCGCAGCCATACAGATATGATGCTAGGTTAAAATATACTGTGACCAGGGGTAGGTACACTTTACAAATTAAAACCTGCTGCCTCTTCAAATTTGTAAATGAAAACCATCATTTTAGTGTCATACCTTCACGTAGATGGATAGAATTCTAGGGGACCAGATTCAATAGGAGTCATCATTTTTTTTTATATGGCTGCATACAGTAGGACTTAAGTCATGTCACAGTAAGGAAAGCACAGGTGTAAATGATTACATTAATAATGAGTGAATTCCCAATACCCATACTACTATACTGTTTAGTATGACAAAAAAATACCAGGATGTCCTACTGCATCCGGTCACATTTTCCAGTATGTGCTTTTATGGCTATTATGACCCACAATCCTTTGTGCAGCATAAACGAGCAAGATGGTCAAAGTTCAAGGCGCAATGTTATGAAGTAGTACATCCCCCAATTGCATGCAACAGTATGTACTTTGTAAGGGCAGCGGCTGTCTATCCTAAAAGTAAAAAGTATGAGATTTGGAACTCAGCCACTGGGTCTGTTTGAAATCCCATACTAATCAACATACTAACATACTAGTCATACTAAGTATGACGTACAATTTAGGATGTAGTGCGTTCCAGCTGCATACAGTAAAATGAGGATTTTGTGTATGTGAGAAATATGTGAACGTACACTACACTAGTTAGAATTTTGGAGTATCAGACGTGAGCTTACTGAATATACTCAACTGCCCCAAAATGCATTGTGGTTTTTCTGACTCTCAAATGGAGAATTTGCTAGGCAGACAGTTTAAATAATTTACCATTGGATAAAGTAACTACAAGTGGTGGCGAGTGATGTTAAGAGGACAAACACAGGAGCTCACATATATCATGTACTGTAGAAAACATATTTAACACTAAATTATTTAATTGTGAGCTAAAATGAAACTGGAAAATATTACACAGATTTACATGTTGATTTACATTTGTGACTCTTCACAAACTCTTCATTCAACAGAAGTAACTTGACATCTTCTCAGGTGATGCAGCCATCTTCACATCCTTTTTCAGAAGGATCCACTGTTTGACCCTTAACTAACGGGCTTCCATGGCTAAATGTTTAGGATCATTGTCATGCTGTACTGTGCTTAGGTTGAGAAACTAAAAGTCCTACAAATCTCTTTAAAGCTGTAAGTGAGCAAGCTCGGATCCAATGTGCTGCCATAGAGAGACAAACACACCATGTTCTATTACTGTTTGTAGGCCTACTGCTTGTACACATGCCTGATTTCACCACAACCATCTTTTTATTTTTTTCTTCCACATTTTATGTCTCCTCATTAATGACTTAAATTGGGTGGAGAGTGAGAGAGAGAGAAAGAGAGAGAGTTTTGTATAGTCTATGGTCTAAACTAGGCTAGACCTGTGTTGAGCTCAGTTATACAAATGATAGCATAGTTTCATTGTCATTGTTTGGTGTGGGTTGATTTGAGAAAATGACTTGGATGGAGCATTTAGTTGTTTTTCGTCCCTGGAGTGAAAATGAGTCCCACCATGGGGAAATGGATTCTTTGGCAAATGTCTTTTTTTATGTTTTGGTGGCCTGGAGAATGCTCAGCAATCATTAAATCTGTTGTATGATGAAAAAGGATTAATGGGTAAATCAGCAAAGGCAGTGTGGGAGGGACAGCTGCACCCAGAGGGACAGAGACTAGCAGCAGCACTGACATGGTGGTCTTTTAGAACTGAAACTGCTTTTTAATGGTATATTGGAGAAACACATAGTGGCTGTAGCATGTCTGTTTGTAAAGGGATGTTTTGAATTTGATTGTCAGTCAGCAAGTCAGGTTATAGGTAAAGTATTACCTACAACATTACTGGTGCAGTGAACCGTAGCCTAGCTCTCAATTCCCCTTCAATAGTGTTTTTAATTCCTGTGTTATATAAATAAAAAAAATAATGCGACCACTGCAACAAGGACTGAGCCTCTGCACATGGGGTGCATGCTCCAGCAGGCGAGCCACCCAGGGTGCCCCACATATGAAGTATCTTGTTTGTGGTGTAAGGAATCCATTGCCATTGGTCTCCAATATGGTAGCTATAGGGTAAAGGACGCACAGGGACTGTCCCTGCGTCCCAGTATCCATCCACACCACCATACTATGTAGGACAGCACCTTTGTGACCGATATCAATACTATGCAAGTTGCTCTTAACAAATATGAGTCTGAGTGCACATTTTGAAATGCATATATTTCATTCATATAGTGCCTTAGCGGTAAAGAGAAATATTGCAAACTCACTCACTCACTCACTCAAACAAGGTGAGCGCTGCACACTGCAGCGCTCAATTTTTTTTTGTGTTGGATGGGCTTTTTTTTCATGTGTGCTTTATTATAATCATGTGTCGCTTTTGGGTTCAGATTTATGTGTCTCTGTTGGCTTAACCGGTCCTACCAGTGGAAACCACACAGTATAAGGGAAAACACAAAGAGCAGAGAGCAGACATACTGTGCAGAGTTTATTTAGCCATGCATGATGCTGACGGTTTTGGGTATCCTGTTCAAATATATATTTTTGCAGAGAAACCTTTTTATAGTTCAGAAACCACATGGAGACCTGAGATGTAAACATTTAAGTTCTTAAATGTTTAATGCCTACACTTCTGGTTTACGAGCCTCAGCAGGTTACAGTATATGAGTGCTGTGTGTAAAATGACAATTACAGTTAAAGCGCCTATAAAAATGGTTTGGATCTCATGTGACAATGTCAGCATATAGAGGAATAGTTTGACATATTGGGAAATAGACTTATTCACTTTCTTGCAAAGAGTTAGATGAGAAGATTGATACCACTCTCGTATCCATTTGCTAAATATGAAGCCAGGAGACCGCTTAGCTTAGCATAGACACTGGAAACCGGGGAAACAAATAGCCTGGCTCTGTCTGCCAGTGGGACACAAAATAATCCACCTACCAGCACTTATAAGACTAATTATCTAACAAATGATATTGGTTTAATCCGTACAAAAACATAAGTGTAAAAATGGAAAGTTGTGGTTTGACGGTGGCTGCTTGTTAGAACTAGTGCCCAATGACTTCCTGTAGTCTCTGAGTCCAGTCCTGTCCTGCTGTGTCATGTCATCTAGTGTTCTGAGCCATGTAATATTATTAATATTGTGACTTGTATTAATGATGTACTCTGTCTTTTCCTTTTGTTCACAGTCAAAGCTTAAACCATATCCATTGTACTTTAAGATGGTCTACTCACTTTAAGTCACCGTGGTAGCTCATTATTCCTTTACTATGTATTTTGAAGCCACATAGGTTAGCACATTAATAAAGTAAAATGGCTCTAAATAAAAATTCAATAAAAGCTATAATATATTTATGATTTAACATACAGTACATAGTTGATGTTAATACCACTTGTATCATCAAGTATGTTGACAGAAAAATGTTAAGTTTTACATTTTTTTGTTCTACGTTCTTACCTACAGAATACAGAGTGCCTTGTCACAGTGTTCCTTACACTCCCTCACGGCTGTCATTGTAACGTATGATTTACTGCGATGTGTGTAAACAGAGAATAATATACTTGTCTGTATTTAGTCTGAGTGAACGCCACTTGTTGACCTGTGATTTGTCCCAGATGCCTCCGACTCGCTGTATGTTGTGGTCGTCCCTGCCTCTCTTGAATGTAACTAACAAAGAAATGTGTTCGCCGACTCAGCCGGGGAGGAATTGAACAAAGCGACCAGTTGTTGATGAAGCAGTCTGTAATAATGGCTCTTCACTGTAAACACTGGCAGAGTATAAAAGACGATGTACTTGATATCCAGTGTGTAGGTGTATGAAGACCATTTCAGCTTGTTTTTGTTCAATCAGAGTTGGGAAAGAGTCACTGGTACTGTATAATAACTGCATAACTCATCCTCCTTACCCCTCTCAAACTTGATGGGATTATGGTCAGTGAAGTCAGTTTTCTTTTACGTAGGCTTATTTCAAACAATTACATTCATGCTCCAGTTAGGATCTGACATCAAAAACCTAATGGCTGTTTGAATATGTAGTGGCTTTTATTTTTTTATTATTATTTTTTATTTTATTTTTTGTGTTCACGTCAAAAACAGTGTCCTATGCTTTGTGTGACCTGACTGTATTTCTTGTTGAGCACTGACGCAAGTCCCTTGTGTTTCCTCCCAGCTTCACACTCTGTGCCGGGTGCTCCTCCTGGAGTTTTCCGGGTGATGGAGCAGCGTGGAGGTGCAGGCGGGGGAACGGAGAGCCCCAGCCTTCGGGACAGCACCAGCCCAGAGGAGAGAGGAGGGGAGAGCCCTGCCTCCAGTGGCCCCCCGCCGTGCAAGTTGAACCTCCTGGAGGTCAACGGCAGCCCAGCAGCTCCGCGGACCAGACAGAACGGCACACCGCTGAGGCAACTAGGAGGTGCAGCATTAACACAGATATGCACATGCTTGCTTAAATACAAGTGTTCAGTCATTTATTTGGACTGAAGCTCCTGAAACACCCAACGGTGCGTGAATAGCAGATTTATGCATGGAAATAAAAAGTTTTTAAATAATAAAAACCTTTAGCTCCAACACCAAAAAAAACAACAATGCATTCACTATACACTTGCTTAAAGTAACTCCTTCCTAGGAATAAGTCTAGTACGAAAAGTAGTTATAACAACTGGTTCATAAGATAAAACACGTGCTATACTTCCTGTTAAAAAACAAAACATCACCTTACATAGGGAAGTATACAAATTCTACATTCAAATATATTAGCAACACTTTGAATTGCAGCAATAATAGAAGTGTTAACCTACTCGTCAAGCTGAGTCTCCCCTTAACCACACAAGATTTGACTTGATTGATGTAGCAGAGATACAGGCAGAATGTAGGTACCACTAGTGAGTGAGAGGAACCTCAACGCTTTAAGGCCTGGATTAAGTTAGTTGTTGGAATCGTCCCTCAGATGTCTGTCTTCACTGATGCAATATACTCAATAATACTCCGCTGTGTTCCTTTCCCACTTTATCACAGAGGCTTCTTTCAATCTGCTATTCATTTATTTGTATCTGTCCTGTTTGAAAATGTATCCATCACAATTTCCCAGAGCCCAAGGTGAGTCTTTACATTTCTGGGGTTGTCTTTACAAAATCCAAAGATACTGCAATCAAAGAAAATCCTTCATTTTAAGAAGCCAGAAGCGCAAAATGTTTGCTTTTTGGCTTGATTGGGGACTTGTACAATTTGATTGAACAAAGGTCCCCAGCCAGAACCAACCAGTTGTTCATTGTGGTTATTCAGTATGCATTTCAACCACCACGGTATAAGATCATTGTATAACTAATTTTGAAGATTATTTTTTTGGGGGCATTTTTAGGCTTTTATTTTCATAGGAGAAATGAATACATCAAAGGACAGAGAGAGGGGGGAATGACATGCACCAAAGGGCCACAGGTTGGAGTCAAACCTGCGGCCGCTGCGTCAAGAAGTAAATTTCTGTACATACTGAGCTATCCTGGCCGCCCTTGTTGCATTAACCTTCCTCCTGAGTTTATCCTGTTAGATTTGGCATGTAATTACAATTGTAGAATGACAGTAGGTCACCAACTTTATCCATACTTTTGAGATGATGTGTCTGGATCAGTATGCTTCATCCCAAGTGCCAGCAGGATTTGAGCTTCTCTTTCAAACACACAACTCTGCACGTTACTTTTTGTGCAAACAAGCGCAGCGCTGCAAATGCCTTTGACAACCAATGGGGTTTGGCCTCGTTTTGCTTGTTGGGGGTGCGCTCAAATGTTAGCATAAAGATCCGTAATTGTATTGATGCTGACGTTTTGGCACAAGGCACCAAGAATGAAGTCCACCATCCATATGGATGATGTTGGTGTCTACTGTCTGTGGGTTGGTTGGCCACACGCACACACATTCGGTTGCCTCCCTCCTCCCTTCCACTGGGTGGTTGGCTTATTGGTCAATAGTGTGCCTGATGCTGCCTTGGTTTGGCTCCGGCTGGTCTGTCTCTACCTCATCGGGAGGAGGATTTATGGCTTGTTAATTAGTAGTTCTTGCGGGACGGATCAGTGGACTGGATCGGTGTGAATGATTCCAGTAGGAGCTCTCTGGACTTGCCCAGTAACAAGTCTAGACCAACGCACTGGAATCGGATCCACCGCTGGAGTCATGGCATCGCTCTTGAGTGCTAAATAATAGAGCCTTGCTGGACATAATACTTATAAGAGCTTTTCTGGAAACAAGACTTATTCATTGTGGGTTTTAATGTGTGGTACAAACACAAATAAAGACTTACATTCACACTGGCAGCTGTCCTCCATTGAGACCACCACGCACCTATACTGCTGCAAATACGCATTACGTCACCCAACAGGCAGAAATTGCTGCTGTCATCTTTGGTATTTGTAGCAATCCCTTTCACACAGATCCGGTTCAAAACGCTGAAACAGCCAATTTTGAATACAAATTCAGTGGAAAATGTAGAAGCGGACATTGCAAAACAGTTAAAAAAAAAAAAAAATTAAAACTGTTATTCTGGGCCTTGCTCATGAGCATGGTAAAAGCGAAATGAGTAAAAGAATCCTGCCACACTTTCCAAACTGACTGAGATTTAAATGGGGAGTTTTCCAGTCACAAGGCTAGTTTCGAACCTGCAGACCCCCCACCATGGCATAGAAAGGCAATGGATGGAATAACTTCATAACCCACTTTATATGAACAATTTACTGATTTTTGGATTTCAAATTTGCAGATTTCTTGAACTGTAATTTTATATATGAAACCTCTGCTAATGTTTTACTACTTTGACTGTACGACTTCTAGACCATGATGATGCAGCCATCATGAACAGCTGTAAGTACAGCTATCTATGGTACCGTTTCCAGATGTCATGTTGAATTTAGAGGGATTTGTTTCATGCACTTTACACCCAGAAATGCTTGACCAAATTGGGCAATCCTGAAAAAAACACATGTATGGAGAATATGCTTCCGGGTAAAACATTTAAGCCACCTTCACTTTCTGGAAAGACAAGACTACACACACACACACACGGCCTGTCCAAACCTTTTCTCTTATGACAGTCTCTCTGTCTGTCTGCCAGGTTTGATGATCCCAGTCTACTGTGTGGTGGAGCATGCCGACGTGGGCGTAGCTGGTGACTGTGAGGGGCACGGCGACCGTCATGCTGAGTTTGTGTTGGTTCATAAGGATGTCCTCTTCACGCAGCTGGTAGAGACGGCACTGGTCGCTCTGGGATACTCGCACAGCTCAGCTGTACAGGCAAGTGGTAAGTTATTTAGTATGGTAAGCCATACTGTAGCAAAAGAATGGGCTGTACTTATACTGACATGCACTAGTGTTAAAAGAAATCCTGTTTGGAAGTGATAGCATGAGGCAATGAATAGCAGTCAAAATGCAACCCTGTCCAACAATTCACATATGACACTTGTGCATTTTTAAAACGTGAAAAAAGCTAGTGAACATGTTTGTCCAATGATGTAATTACTCATTTTGTTGGTGTGGTGTCTTTGGCTCCCTTCCTCTTCTTGAATTTCAAGAAAATTGTCTGAAAATGTAAAATCAATAACTTTTAATCCAAAAAAAAAAATCATTGCTCCCATAAGAAGATATTAAGGACGTGTTAAAAGGCACGTTGCTTGATTGACAGCCAGGGTGTTTCCCACTTCCTGCTTAGCTCCACCCTGGCGTCCTCCACTTTGACAAAATGACTATTTCCTGGAACCAAGATCAGGGCGAGCAGTGAACCCAAATCAGAGCGTCAGTGATGTCACATCGCTGTTTTTGTGCAGGTCACAGTTTTGACGACTAGAAATGAAAAATGTTTTAATCTCAGTTGTTGACAAACTTGAAGCCTCTGTACATCACATCTGGGCAAACGCAGGAATTCTAAACCTTTTCCATTATTACATTGCTAATGGGAAACATCTCATGCTTCAGTCTTTCTTTGGTAATTGATGAGAAATTAATTATTTCCAGCGGCTGTTTAATAGCGTATAAGTGGTTTCCAGATGGGTGGGGTTTGCCATATGAGTACAATAGCAAGTACGGAGTACCGAAATGTTTAGACGCTCACAGAAAAAGTATTTACCAAGAAGGTATTTCAAAGATAAATCTGTCTGCTTGCTCTAACCCTTATCTCCTGATGTGATGCACTTCACTCACCTGGCAGCATGAAGGTTAAACCAAACACTAAGTCTGTATTTGTGCCACACCAATCATCACATCAGATCAAAACAAGAAGGCAGACAACATCCAGTCAACGATCACACACACACACACACACACACACACACAGAGAGAGAGAGAGAGAGAGCGCAGTTTGAGATTCCTGGTGTGTCCCGTAAACACAGGGCACTCTAACCAAGTGGCCGACGCCCTGCGACCCCCCCTCGCCTCTACCAAATGGCTAGGTTTTGTTCTGAGAAATCAGCCTTTTCTTTTCAAATAAATAATTTTTGGCTGGAGTCATGCATATTTTCCCCAGTGTGGTCACAACCAAAATTACACAGAGTCTCTTCTATTTTCTTCTGCACATTGAATTGCGTCTTGCATAACTTTGGCTGGACAAGTATTTTTAAACTCTTAACTGGCACAGGGGTTTTTCTTTAATTAACTTGAACATTATGGTTAATTAAAAAGCAGCTATGTCTTGTTTAGGGTTTACTGTTCTGGATTTAACATGGGATTAGATGAATTGCGGCGCAAAAAAAATCCCTAAATTTAACTTCAGGCGATGTTTTGGGAAGTATTCACTGATATTATATATTACTCAATTACAAATAACCATTTACCGTATTTTTAGGCTTGCACACTACGAGAGGTTCCAGAAACAACCCAAACATTATGTTAACAATCTCTCTCTCTCTCTCTCTCTCTCTCTCTCTCTCTCTCTCTCTCTCTCTCTCTCTCTCTCTCTCAACCAAATTATTTTGAACATGTTTAAAATACACACAGCATGTGAAGTTAATTATTAGTTTCACTCATTACTTGCCCTGAAGTGGGCAGTTTGCTCCAATGCACAGTGTTGCATTCATGCTGAGGGACAATGTTTTACATTGATTTTTGTTTCAATACAATTCTGCACCATTTATACATTTGGGTAATATTAGCATTTTTGTACTGCAAAATATTGTTACTTTTACCAACGTGTATGGAGATACTGATATCTTTGAGTTAAAATCCGCACACATTACTGTATCTACTATATCGTTTGGCCTCTAGATAGAAGTGGGGGTTGGTGGGTAAAATGAGATTTAATCTGCACTGACAACATAATTTTTGAGTCCTGTAATCCAATATATCTGAGGTCAGGACGAGTTTACAAAATGTAAAAGTAGATCTGTAAATTCATATCAGTAACCGGTTGATGACTTGTCAAAGTATTAATCATTTCTAAAGCAAAGTCAGAGGCAGGACACATAATAACTGCCAGTTATGAGAAGTAATATTGTGCTGTAAGACAGGAGAAGAGTGACCTCAGTGTTTATTCAGTATATCAACATCTCATTCACAGCGTGCTTCAGTCTTTAATGTTGAGCTGATTTTACATTTCTCCTCTGATTAATCAACTGGAGTCCCAAGAGAACAGCCTTTGTTCTTTTGCCCCTACCACCACCATCCTCATGCAATGAAGAGACACACACACACACACACACACACACACACACACACTCGCTCTCTCTACTGCCAGGCTAAGGCCAGGCAGGGTCTGTGTTTGATTTAGCAGATCTTAACGCGATTAGGCCTGTTTAGATTTGCACTTCCAGTCACAGTTGTTAGAAAGCCAGGGGAATGTTCAACCCAGGAAGATGCTCGAAGACTAAGAGGGTCATCTGATCAACTCTGCTCCCCAACACACACAACACAACACAAAACCAGCGGCTTGATTTACATCAATAAGAAAACGCAAATACATGGAAACTAGATGTCTGTCAGCCCAATGGAATATTCTTATTTTAAATTGAGACTTTTAAACCGACAATGAACACATGCTTTATTTCTGTATTCGTTGTCCTCCATTTGTTTGTGTTCTGCAGGCATCATTAAAGTGGGCCGTTGGAAGCCGATGCCCATCCACTACCTAACAGACGCTCCAGAGGCAACAGTGGCTGACATGCTGCTGGACGTTTACCACATGGTTACGCTGCGGATCATACTGCACAGGTCAGCATGTGTAGCATTTGCTAGTTGCTGCTTTGCACTGATTTAACACCATTAATTTTGACTATTAAATGAAGTTAGCTGTTCAGACAATACCGTAACATAAACTATTTAAATTAGCTGGACACATGGTTAAACATAATTTAGCTCTGACCAGTATTCGACCACAGCAATCTCGCCAGTCTTCACAATCATTCACCAGAAAATACTGTCCTAGCAGTCCTGCCTTGTTGCACGATCCAAATTTTCGGTGGCATTTTCAGCATGTTGCTTGCTAGCTTAGAATTTGTTGTTTCCCATGGCAAAGGGATTTTGAGAATGGCAACACACTGAGAGCAGACGGTGAGGAGCAAAACCTAAGGATGACTGGTCAGGCTTTATCCTGGAGATGTACTCCTGGTGAGCCAGACTAACAGAGACCCGACAGCAAATCTTTACAGTGTAAGCTGTGTAATTGTTTCATTTCTGAAGTAAAGTCTAATGCAACAAGTTCAGCTTGCTGTATTGTAAGTTATCTGGCAGACACAACAAGAAAGGATTACATTTACACAGTAAAAGACAAAAAAGTAAGAGCAGCAAACAATGAAAACTGGTGACTTTCAACGTGAAAAGCTCTGAACAGCGACCAAAGACTTCTAAGTGACTGATAACAGACATCACTTACTGCTTCTTTGAATATCAAAGAAGCAGTAATCCTGCTACGTCCACCTATGCTCCGCTATGCCACACTACACCCTGTAACTATACGACTACCGTTTGTAGTCCCTGTTCCATTATCTTTATTGTGACTGTTATTGCCACTGTTCATCACCCCCCCAACTGGCCCCGTCAGACACCGCCTACCAAGAACCTGGGTCTGTCCCAGGTTTCTTCCTAAAAGAGTTTTACCTCACCACTGTCACACTTTGCTTGCTCTTGGGGGAATTACTAGAATTGTTGGGTCTTTGTAAATTATAGAGTGTGGTCTAGACCTACTCTATCTGTAAAGTATCACTTTAATTCCTATGATTTGAGACTATAAATACAATTGAATAAATAAACTGTATTTTACTGAGTATAGCAGGTTGACCAATGTTGAAGCTTCTGCTTTAAGTGAATGAAAGTTTAACTCGGTATATAACAACTCGTGTGCAGCTTTGCCCGGCTGGAGGAGCTGCCGTCAGAGCAGTGGACCCACGCCACAGTGAGGAACGCCCTCAGAGAGCTGCTCAGAGAGACCAACCAGTGCGCGCTGGCCAAGGAGTGTCCTCTCTCCCAGGTATGTTCTTAACGGCGCCACGGTTACCGTAAGTAAAGTCTCCAGTGTGTAGTTCAGTGGAATAAAGTCTATATTCATAATTTCAAAAATGGTTGACCTCACAAGTAAGTAGATTTTAGTTTAAATTCATTTTTCCAGAGATAAATGTTTATCTGGGTGAGATACACACACACCCACACACACCCACACCCGAAATGCTGCTAAGTATTTTCTCAAAAGGTTTCATCATCAACTCACCACACACTTAGTGCACTGTGTAATCGCTCTCTGTCTGTAACACACACACACACACACACACACACACACACACACACACACACACGCACACGTATTGATACCATCCCATGGGAAAATATGCAAACACGCACACCTCAATTACCCTGCTCACACACACCCTGCAGTCTTGAGAGCGTGTCATTTGGACTTGTGATTTATACATAGACTTAGTCATGATGTAATTAGTGATTAGGGGAAGTGTGTGGGTGGTGTGTGTTTGCAGCCTGACTCATGTGAGTTTTAATCCTTAGTGTTTCCCATGTTGAGCTACACATGTAGGCTTGTATGCATCTACTGCTCTGTAGACGTGACCACAATGCATGCTGGGAAAGGAGTGAAGGGTAAATGAAGAAGTTGAACAAATCTGCAGTTAGTCAGCTGCTTGAGATTTCTCATTTCTGTAACAAAAATCCTAACCCTAACACTTCACACGGGCTTTTCCTGTCCTGACACTCAAACCCTGAATCGTTGGAAAGAAAATTGTATTATGTGTCCCATCCAAAGAACAATCATCAAGGAATATGTGTTGCAGATTGTTGTTGCTGCTACATGTCTACTTTTGTCTAAGTAATTGTGTTTTTGTCCATTTCTCTCTGTCCCTTTTTCTGTCAGAGTATGATCTCAGCGATATTGAACAGTTCCTACTACATTAACGTCTCCACCTCTAAATGCCAGGAGTTTGGACGCTGGTACAAGAGGTACAAACGCATCAAAGGTAACCCTTACATCTCTCGTTCATCTACTTTCAAACACTGCGCCCTGAAGCAGCTGTGTACACATGAAGAAAGCATAAAGTGCCGTTGATTTTCCTCGTATGAAATGTACTTTATGGTACAAAGTGAAAGAATTAATAAATTGGTGACCACAGCTGAACAGAAATCTGTACAATTCAAATAAGCACGCATAGATGGAAAGCTCTGTGCTGTCCTATTGCAATCAGACTAGTGTGGCGCATGCAAACCCAAATTTTCACAGTAATCTGGCTCCTTGTGTGCATATAATTGCAGTCTGTCACAGGTGTTGCTTCACTTCGACGGTTAATGTTCTCAGTAACTCCCCTGTTAAGTGTCTGTCTGTCTTTTGAGCTGATGCCTTTTATTAGCACTTGTCCTCATTAAATTCTCCCACCTTGTTAAAAACGTTTCACACAGTTTCAATGACCAACTGTTCAGCTGTTTATACTTTATTTGCCCCATGTTGCTTTGGAGAAGTCATAAAGGTGGAGACTGTCAGAGCTGACACTCACTGCTTATCATAATGCCACTTAATGTGACGCACCTGCCTGGCAGCCCTTTGTTTTTGTGATGTTGGTTGCTTTAAATGTGATGCTTTTTGATGAAGTTTTCCCATTCTCCTGTGCACCCCCTGTATGTGTGTGTCAGCCTGTATGTCTCTAATCTGCTGCTTGAGACGTCTGTCACTGACAGCTCTCAATAGGAAGGAACTGTCACACATGGTTTGCATTAATGTCACCCTTAATACACATGACAAGACTTAAATGCTCTTAACTCCTAATGGAAAACAGCAACAACACACACACACACACACACACACACACACACACACACACACACACACACCAAAAACCCAGGCGTAAGAGTTCTTCTAACACTTATTCTCTCTCTCTCACTCACTCACTCACTCACTCACTCACTCACTCTCTCACACACACACACACACACTGTGAAGGTAAAAATCTGAAGCCCTGCCAAACCTCACTCACAGAACTTTTATTCCCTTAATAACCTAAAATGTGACTCTAAACCAAAACCCAGCAGAAGCATAATAAGAAGCAGATTTATGTGGAGAGGAGCAAAGAGGCCCTTAAGATCCAGGAGAATAGAAAAGTTCAGTGCAGTGCTAAAGAGGAAACACTCTTGATCCTATGTGGAGAAAGTAAGTGAGAGTAGGACTTCAGTGTCCCAAAATAAAAAACTTTGTGATTATGAGATCGTCCTCTCAACCATTAGACCAGCATGTGCTGTAAAATTAAAAAGCGATCATAGAAAGGATTTCTACAGCACAGTCCTAATTTTGTGTGTGTGTGTGTGTGTGTGTGTGTGTGTGTGTGTGTGTGTGTGTGTGTGTGTGTGTGTGTGTGTGTGTGTGTGTGTGTGTGTGTGTGTGTGTGTGTGTGTGTGTGTGTGTGTGTGTGTGTGTGTGTGTGTGTGTGTGTGTGTGTGTGTGTGTGTGTGTGTGTGTGTGTGTGTGTGTGTGTGTGTGTGTGTGTGTGTGTGTGTGTGTGTGTGTGTGTGTGTGTGTGTGTGTGTCCTCAGGTGAATACATTGAGAAGATGTGGTCAGCACAGGACAAATCAGATATTAAAGGTATGTTTTCTCTTTTTTATTTTTATTTTTTTGACTTTTTTGTGACAAAATGCACCTTGAGGTTGCCATTGGGGCTTCAGTGACTAAAGTAATTAGAAATAGAAATTGGTAGACTGCAACAGCATTAAAAAGGTACAAGCCCAATTTGCATGAGCATGTACCATGACACCAGACTAGATTAGTTAGATTTAGTTTAGTGCATGTTGAGGTTCATAATTTAAATTTGCATTAGGAAACAAATGTAATCAACACAAGTGTGTGTGTGTGTGTGTGTGTGTGTGTGTGTGTGTGTATGTGTGGTGACACAGTGGAGAGGGATTTGGACTTGAGCATCCTCAACCAGCGTCCCCCCTCTCTCTTACCCTCCCCCACTCATATGGGCACCCTAGGCAGCCCTGGAGCTCTGTCCATCAAGGGTGGCCTCGGGGACTCTCAGACCTCCACCCAGCCTCAGTGTCTGCCTCACCACGCCAGCCAGCACCACCCTGGTGCACCGCTGCGTCCCCAGGGTCCACCCCTGCTGGGTCACAGCGGGCTCCTGTCCCCTCAGCTCGTCCGTCAGCAGCTTGCCATGGCGCACCTCATCAACCAGCAGCTGGCCGTCAGCCGCCTGCTCGCACACCAGCACCCACAGGGAGTCAACCAGCAGTTTCTCCACCACCCGCCCATCTCACGGAACTGCAAGGGCCCCGGGGCCGCTACGGAGCACGGCCTCAACTGCTCAGGGGCCGAAGTCTCCTCCGCCATTTACCAGCAAGTCAGGAACGAGCTGAAAAGGGCCAGCATTTCTCAGGCGGTGTTCGCCCGTGTGGCTTTCAACCGCACACAGGTAAATTGAAATGAAATTAAGTCACTGTTCACCAGAGATGATGCAATAGCGTTTACGTTAGCTCACCCCTGTGTTTGTCTGTGTGTATCTGTGTGTGTCTGTGTGTAGGGGCTGCTGTCAGAGATCCTTCGTAAGGAGGAAGATCCTCGCTCGGCCTCACAATCGCTGCTGGTCAACCTGAAGGCCATGCAGAACTTCCTCAACCTGCCAGAGGGCGAGCGAGACCGCATCTACCAGGAGGAGAGAGAGAGGAGCACTAACTCCAACCACAACCTCCCCACCAACCACATCTCCAGCAGCAACACACACAGAACCCCACAGGTACACACACACACTCACGTTACCTGACAACTGGGACCATAGAACTGTATGTGATGTAACTGGGCCAAACTGTTAGGTTTGTTTTGTCATACTCGCTGTTTCATTTCAGTTTCCGTGTCCTACTCAGCAGCAGATAAAGTGCATCATGCCTGCTGCTGAGCTGCCGTTGAAGTTGGACTCGCTGGTGAACATCTCGTCAGGCATCTATGATGAGATCCAGCAGGAGATGAAGAGGGCGAAGGTCTCTCAGGCTCTGTTTGCCAAGGTGGCTGCCAATAAAAGTCAGGTCAGTCCCAAAGAAACTAGTATTTTCTTTAAAGGTCCCATAACATGGTGCTCTTTGGATGCTTTCATATAAACCTTAGTGGTCCCCTAATACTGTATCTGAAGTCTCTTTCACAAAATGCAGCCTTGGTGCAAAATTACAGCCACTATAGCCAGTCCCACAATGAACTTTCCTTAGTATTCGTCATTTCTGAGTCTGTAGATTTTGAGGAGGAGGGGGGAGGTGGAGGCTGGGGGTGTGGCCTTGACCAACTGCCACTTTGCTCATTTTAAAGCCATGATGTCTCTCTCTCATGGGTGGGCCAAATTGTCTGGGTGAGCAAAGCAGAGAAAGGGGAGGTAACCTTGCCCCTTATGACCTCATAAGGGGCAAGATTCCAGATCAGACCATCTGAGTTTTCATTTCAGGCAGAGCAGGATACCCAGGGCTTGGTTTACACCTATCACCATTTCTACCACTGGGGGACAATAGGCAGGCTGAGGGAATTCATTAATGTTAAAAAAACCTCATATAGTGACATTTTCATGCCATGGTACCTTTTTTTTAAAGATTATTATTTTTGTCATTATATTGCCCTAACTACATAAATGGGCTGCATTATAATCAAGCCTAAACCTTTATTCAGAATGGATGTTAGACATCTTTCAAAGTTCCACTGTGCAGGGTCTTATTGACATGCTGAATGAGCGTTTGATTTCGAGCTGGGTTGATGTTTGATGAAGTTGATGAGGGTTAACATGCAGGTGTGTGTGGGCGTGTGGGGGATCTGATAACACCCTGTGGCATGCCATCATGTCTCCATCCTCAGATAAACAATGCGGGCGATGGAAAGCAAGATCAAAGTGGAGTCTGCACTGGAGGGACAGGGTCTGAGAGCAAGTGTGTAATGATGTATGAGAGACACTGAGAGATGCTAAAACGTCTGAAATGAAAAGAAGTAAATGGACTGAAATTGAGCAAGGGATGAGTTAAGGAAACAGTGGAGAAGGAGGAACAGAAGGATGCAAGACGGAGAAAAAGGGAGACAAGAAGATGGAGGGATGATCGCATTATTACCATTAATTTCCAGGCTGTAGGCTGCGCATAAACAACAGCTGGTGGCAGATCCTGGGTCAGCCTAGCAGAGATAATCTAATCTACACACACACACACACACACACACACACACGTGCAGACTCTCATTCCTACCTTCAGACTTTTTCTTTTTTCCTCTCAGGGATCAACGTCTGTTCTATTTAAACACAAAATTTAGAATTTCAATATCTAAATACTCCTGAAGAGTCAACTCTTGCAACTCGAATCATTTTAGGGATTAGCATTAATCCTGGAAAAACAACTCTGATCAATGTTTAAACAACTGTTTTTTTTTTTTAAACCAAATATAGTGATTAAAAAAAGAAGGAAGACTGTATCAACAAAACCAAAACATGTGCTGAGTAGATATGTGAGCATGTGCAACACTTTGCTGATTTTAGAAGAACATATTGTCAGCAAACACAGCAAAGTGACATATGCCCAGCAGTGATGGAAACCACACGCAGCCTGGCAGTCTGCTCCAAACATACACCGGACAAACAACAATCACATGCATCAAGTCAAGCATAAGCTTTTGAAATACTCCCTGCTTACAGGGCGAAAGCACAAAAACAAAATCTGCCGCAAAAAAAAAGCTTTCTTAAACAAAACCAGAATCCAGAAGAACTCCAAACAACAACAATGCCATTTTTCATTTAATCATCATATATTGACTAACACCCAAATCTCCTCCAGGGCTGGCTGTGTGAGCTGCTCAGGTGGAAAGAGAGCCCGAGCCCCGAGAACCGCACTCTGTGGGAGAACCTGTGCACCATCAGGAGGTTCCTGGCGTTGGCGCCGGCCGATAGAGATCAAGTCTACGAAGAAGAATCGAGGCAGCAGCACAGCGAGCGGCTCCACACCGTCCTGCACATCCCAGACCAGCAGGTACAGACAGCCAGGAGCCAGGGTTTGGTGCTCGGCTATAATCTACCAGAATCTTTTTTTTATTTATTTTTTTCGTCCCACTACATTGTCAGGTGTAATTAATCAATTATATTTCTTTTAAAGCAATCAGGGAATTCATCTGTGGTTATTTTGAAAATTAAAAAAAAGAGCAAATTCTGTGTGAAACACAACCACTCTCTGCAACGCTGCAGCCACGTGCAAGCGATAGACACAGATCAAAGTGTTTTACGAGTGAGAAAATGTGAACACCAGCGTGTGATTTCTTGATGTGCCGTTTCAGGAAAGTTTCCTCTGTCTGTCTCCCTGCGTCTGTCTGATCCCAGCACCTGCTCCTCTCAGCAGCCCTCCTCTTTGTCATATTTGTGTCCCATAAGTCATTGAAAATAGAAGTGGTAAATGACCAGCCCACACATTTCCTGCTAAACACTCCTTCATCCCACCCTCTCCCCAAAACCAAAATGCTCTCTAGTCTGGCCCTAACCTCAATATTATTCAGAACATTCCCTGTAATTATTGATGCAGAGAAAAAGGAATTGCCATTATCTTTATTTAGGTCCTTTAATTTTGATGGACCACAGATTTATGGGGCTGGATTCCTGTGTTTGGGTGTGCGGGCCACCCCACCCTGTTAACAAGCTCTAGTAGTGGTTGTTTGTGTGATGACTTTGGGAGTTTAGCGTGCATGTTTGCGGGTGATGGAAGCTGGTCAGTGACACTTCCCCTTGTACTACATTTCCCTTAATGTAGCTGCAAGAGAGCTGGAAGAGGAGCGGAGGGGTTCACTTATCACTATGGTGACCTAAGGAGTTTCATCATGAGGCATGTTCACATTGAATGATGAATCTGCAGCAATCAGGGCTGGGTAGCGTTCAAAAATATTTAATACCGGTATCAATACCAATACTGTGGCTTCTATGCTGGTTCCTAAACAATACTTTTTTCGATTACCAATTTTATTTAAGAAGAAATTACACAATTAAAAGTACACATTACAGCACTGTTTTTATTTTCAGCTCCTAGTACGTGAGCCCCGTCTCTGTGCATAACCTAGACTTTTTCCCATCTGCCTCTGCGACCTGTAACGTTAGACAGCCAATCACAAGCATTAGATCTGGGTGGAAGCATGCTGCGTGCTTATTGGCTCACTGACTCTGATGAGAATTACACCTTAGGCATTCAATTGGGTGTTAAATAACGAGGCATTTTTCGATACCCAATACTTTAGAAAAAAAACAACCATTTTTATACCCAGCCCTAGGGCCAATAAATGTGTTTGCACTTACACAGTGCCAACCCAGGCAATATTTAGCATGTGCCCTATACATAAATACCATTTTATAATATTACTAAAATGATAGGCAAGGCAGCTTTATTTGTATAGCACATTTCAGCAACAGGGCAATTCAAAGTGCTTTACATAAAAACAGTTAAAGCAAAGTAACAGACAGACAAATAACTCTGAACACTGTTTCTAAATGATCTTTGCTATGTGCAGATGTTAAAACGTTCAGCATCTGTTTGCTATATTTCCTGTTTTAAATAGTGCAAACAAGTACAAAATATAAACGATTTTCTACTCATCTGAGGTCCCTGTGGTGGCCCCAAGTGATCATTTAGTTTGTTATTCATCAAGTCGGCCATGCCGCATGCATTTTGAAACATCACAATAAATGTCTGACAAACAAGACCGTTACCAGGGAGACGAACAACCTCCACCAACATCTGACGTGCGTCCGGTGTTGCCAACTTAAAAGTGACTAGCGACAAATTAAGCAACTTCAGACCATCAGGGGAATGTGTGTGTGTGTGTGTGTGTGTGTGTGTGTGTGTGTGTGTGTGTGTGTGTGTGTGTGTGTGTGTGTGTGTGTGTGTGTGTGTGTGTGTGTGTGTGTGTGTGTGTGTGTGTGTGTGTGTGTGTGTGTGTGTGTGTGTGTGTGTGTGTGTGTGTGTGTGTGTGTGTGTGTGTGTGTGTGTGTGTGTGTGTGTGTGTGTGTGTGTGTGTGTGTGTGTGGAATGATTAAGACTGTGTGAGATTTAGTTGAAAGCAAGTAAATGGACCTTAAGTCTAACTTCCACGCCCTTTGGTAATCTTTAAAATGCTCTTAGTAACATCTTTACACATACAAAAAAATCTTCATTCCTTCATGTTCTTTTCTTTACAGGCCCTCCACAGACAGTCTCTGCCCCCTCTGACCATTCCGTCTCCGATTCACGAAGACCCAAAGCCCATCCCGTTGCTGGTCTTGCACGGCTCAGAGGAGCGCGGTATGAGTCCCACCCCCGGAGGAGGCGGACAGAAGAAGGCCCGCTCACGGACGCGGATTTCCCTCGAGGCTCTTGGAATCCTGCAGAGCTTCATCGGTGATGTGGGGCTCTACCCCGACCAGGAGGCCATCCACACCCTGGCAGCCCAGCTGGATCTACCGAAGCACACAATCGTCAAGTTCTTCCAGAACCAGCGCTACAACGTCAAGCACCACAGCCTGGTCAGAGAGCCCGTCCCCGGGGAGGATGACCAGGATAGCTCAAGCCCCAGTGAGGGGGGCGTCTGTGCGGGGGAGAGTCGAGGGACGAGGAGGGCCTTTCTGTGTCTGAAGAGTCGAGCGAGGATGGGAGAGGATCAGCGAAGGTGTTCAGAACAAAGGGAGAAGACGGAGGAGAAGAAAGAGATGTGGAGATGGAGAGGGAAGATGGGGATGATGGGAAAGCCTCAGGGCCAGCGACTTCCTCCCTGTCGCCCTACAGCAGCCTGGACAGCCCCCACTCTGCAGAGCAGCAGAGATAACAGCAGCGAAGCAAGAACTGAGGAAAACATTCAATGAAAGCAAAGGACACCATCAAACTGTGAAGCCAACACACACAGATGACCTGTGAATAAACACACACACACACACACATTTATGCCCTTTACCTGAGCTGATGATCAGAGCTCGTTAATATCTGAGGAACTATTTAAGCAAGGTTTGACTTAAAAAGGGATCCGACAGTACTACCACTACGTTCAAATACTTCCAATATTTTTGGTTTGATGAAGCACGTAAAGAAACATTTCCTCCTAAATAATCAGTGTTTCACTCAGTTGTTTATTTTTTATTTTTTTCTAAGGGATAGGAATTTGAATTTGACATGTTCTTACAGGAAAAAAAAGATACTTTTGTGAGGAGAAATACTGCAAGGGACGTGTTTGGCTTCTTTTTGTTGTGCTTTACATAGTAGAAAGAAACTACTGTGACTCTCCATGGATACTGTAAAATGAACAGATCTGGAATGGCCCACATATAACATGCCAAACTGATTTAGTTGGAGTTTACTGCCAACCTTCCAAACTCACCACACTTAAAATCCTCCCATTTTTTTCTGGTTAAGATATTAGAAATAAATAAAAACCGAGAAATAATTTGAGAAGCTGCAGTCAGAGAACTTTCGTCTGAGCAGAGGTGGGAACTCTTGGCTCTTGTTGTTGGTGTGAGATGCATTCATATTGGGACCAAGAATAAACTGTACTGACATTGGGCAGTATACGTCATGAGACAAGCATTCGCAGGGCAATAACATGAGCACCTCCACCCAAACTGAAGCCCACTTTCCATTCTCTTTTTTAAATGTATAGTTATGCTTTAGGAGGTTCCTTCATTAATGGAGCTCTATGTGAACCTCTAGCCTTTACTGACAGTAAATCAGTTCCACACTACCCTCCCATTGATATTTATTACTGACTTTATATTGACTAAAATCTGAGTATTATTTTCTTTGATATGACTACAAATGTCTTTGTAAATGTGACTTAAAAATAGCAAAATCTGAAAAAGTATGAGCTCAGTGTTACAGTTTAAAAGACTGATTCTTTATTTACGGTTTGACTGGAAGAGAACATGAGTGTGAGTACATTAAGATGTAAATGTTAATAAGCCACCTGCAGAACTGAATCGGTCATCATACGTGGGAGGCAACCACTGTCACTGACACTGTGTTTTTGTGTAATTTGTGCCACAAAGGAACAGGGTATGAATGCACATTATTAGTATTTCAGTTTGACAATCATGCAGGTCCTGGAATCACACAAGGTTTCTGATTTGTGATTGATGTTTTATCATTGCTCTTTGATTATGTTGTGAGCAGGACATGAAAATCTGATAAAGCCTTTCCAAAGTATTCTCTGTATGGAAAGTTTGCCCTGTTTGTCTTTTGAAAAACCTCTTGCTAAGCCAATCCCAGTGTGCAGTAGCTCTGTGACGAACCAAAGCGTGTCTCAAACTGCACCCTGCTTCCATCGACCGATGAAATCAGACATTCCTGTTGTAATTATCACTTGTCAGAGCTGTTCCCGCTTGACACAGACTATGTAGATGCACCAAACGTCCCACAATCGTCCGAAAAAGTCATTACATGTAACACAGTCATACAAGATAATGATTTTAGATGCACAGATGTAAAAGAGAGGCTCAATGCTGTCATGTAAAAGTTGGCAAGAAAACTGTCATCCCACTCCCGATCCTATGTCCTCAACTTCAAACACAAAGTTTATAAAAGGAACAGCTGTTGAATGCACGTACAAAGTCCTCACCAACCCACAGACATATTAATGTAAAAACAGCAGCAGTAAAATGCAAAATACAAAATGTACAATGCAATTAGAAGGGTGGGGGGCACAGACTGGTCTTTTTAAATCTACACAACACACATCTTGAGTACTGTTTGAGAAATGTAAATGAAGAAATGTACAGAAGCAACTGTCGCTATGGGGATAAGGGTGATGCTGGATGTGGTCAACACCCACACTGGACCCATCCGCAGTCATCTCATGACGGAGGACAATAATTATAAGAATAATACTCAGTTTTTATGCAATATAAAGTTAGTTTGTGTTCTAAATGGACTGTTTCTATATAACGCTTTTACATAGTACATGAACCATTCACCGTTCACAAACTGTAGTCAAGGCTGTCATACAAGGTGCCACCTGCTCATCAGATAAACACTCACATTTACACTCCAATGCATTGGAGGCAACTCGGGGTTCAGCGTCTTGCCCGAGGACACTTCAACATGGGACTGCAGGGCCAGAGAGCGAACCACCAACCTTCCGATTGGCAGGCGACTGAGCCACAGCCACCCCCATGCGTCATCACTGCGATCACACTATTGGAGCTCATGTAACAAACAGTACCTCATATATGTACACACGACGGGTATATGCTGTATGCAGATTTCTCTCATTTTGCTGTGAGAATCATTAGAAAGAGATTAATTTACGAGTTGTAGCTAACTCCGTGCAGCTTCATGTCGACTTGCCAGGGCACCTGAAAAAAATTTGAAACAATTAAGCAACTGCCGCGCTAACAAATGTCTGTATTGCCATCTGTCAACCTCCCATGGCATTGAGTGAAAACGTAATATTTGTGTTTGAAATGACTGCTGAACAGACTACAAGTAACAGCTCTCAGTGCTACATTTGAATTCTGCCTCTTTCACTAGGATTAGACCCTCCCCTACCCTCAACCATGGCTCTAACCTTTACTATCTAACCTTTATTTATGACCTCAAGCATTAGATTAGCAGAGCTTGTCAGGGCAGGAAACGGAGCTTTCAACTGAGTTGGATGGGGCAAACAAAGTTGTAAATCCTTTTTCCCCGATTACCTACTTTATTTGGAGTTAAAATTGAAAGTGGGTGCAGCCAAAGTTATCCCTCATTGCACGGGAAAACTAATTACAGAAGATAAAAGTTGAACCAGAAAGTTATTTTACCATTCACCTTTGTTTTCACTTCCGAAAATGTTTGACTAACCTGGAGGTTTATTTACAACCGGCCTGATCGTCTGACTGCCTCCATTTTTTTTTTTTAGTGATATGTTCTCTGATCTCAGTAATTAACTCCCAATAACTAAAGCAGAGGGTTTACAAATATCCAAACAAAGGTACTTTTTTTTTAGATGATTTTCAGCCCAACTGGATTGGAAGCCAGAATGACAAACATGATTGATTTTGTTATGGAAAGTCATTGAAAAGTACAGTGACTGAATTTTACATAAGAATGCCGGTGGGAAGCCTGACACGGACTCTTCATCTTCAGAAAATAAATATACATGAGCCATGTGTTCCTAAAACTAGTCAGAGCTAAAGCATAAGCTTTTTTAGTGTGTTCGTCGTAGTTAACTCCCATCTAATGTTACAACTGCATCAGTGATGGTGTTGGTACGGTCCACTGGAATTCTGCTCACACAGCTGGCTATTAGAGCCGTATGGCAAGCTGATACAGGGCCATTAGAGGTTGTGTGTGTGTGTGTGTGTGTGTGTGTGTGTGTGTGTGTGTGTGTGTGTGTGTGTGTGTGTGGGATAGGGACGCAGGTGCTCGGTACGCTGATATTACCCAGGATGCTCAGGGGTGGGGGCGTAGGGGTTATGGGGGGAGGCTCTCTGTGGAGCTCGCAAACACACCTGTGATCCCCTGCTAGCACGCTCATACACACACACACACACACACACACACACACACACCACACACTGTGTCCCCAGCCCACTGCGCTGCAGCACGTTAATACACACTCTGATAAACAGGCTAATACTCGCAGCAGCAGCACTTTACACACCATTGAACACAACACACGGTAAGTCAGTGAAGCCAACACATGGCACTATTTGTGATGGTTTGAAGACTTCTTTGTGTGTGTGTGTGTGTGTGTGTGTGTGTGTGTGTGTGTTGCAATGCCATGTATGCAACAAGAAGGGCACAGTAAGGACTTATTAGGGAATTAGGGAAAGGTTTTTTTCAATTTTAATTAATATAAAAGTTGTTGAAAGTTAATGTTATTGCCCTGTCTGTTGTAAGCATTTGTTGAACCTACCATGCCATTGTTATATAATGCATCCTCCTTTATTTTCACTTCTACATGCTATGAAGTGATTCAGGCAAAACCCAAGCAATTATAGAACACCTCTGGTTTTCTGATTGCTTGACTTAGGTTTTGCATTGTAAAACTTAAAGTTGCTCCGTTTTAGAACAGTGTCCAGCAATGCAACAACCCTCACGACTCAGCAATGAAAGTAGTGAATAGAATGTTACAGGTTGGAATAAAGGCTAAGCCGATTAGAAACTTAGCTGTTATTGAAAATATTCAAGAAAAAACACTATTTTGGTCCATGACACACACACACACACACACACACACACACACACACACACACACACACAGATGGTGAAAAACACCCCTAAAACACCCAAAGATGAAACGAGTCAGAAAACAACCACATCACATCTCCTTAAAAAACAAACATTTCATTATGGTTCTGGTGCATCAGTGGCCCAACCAGCAGGTTTTGATCTGCGCCTCTAAATCGCGTTACATTGAGCCAGTAACATTTTTACGCCCACAAAAAGACATTTCAAAGCAATTCCTTTTAGGAGGAAAAATGAAAAGCAATTAAAGACTAATATGGCTTCTAAAAGTCTGGAATCTGTTCATTTATTTCATGTAGTACAAGGCTTGTTAACATAAAAAAAACTTGCCAGCGAGTAAATTTGAAGTTTAATTAGGGTGTTCAGTCTCTGTCTTGGAACAACTTTAATAATGGGCAAATTCTTTTTGGCCCACATCATTGATGCATTGATGTTTCTCTGCAACTGATGGATGTTTTGTTAAGCCTGATATCATGAGAAAATCTCGTTTTATCCTTAACTTCTCTTTGAAATCATTATGTGGAGTCCCACAGGGGAGTGTCTTGGGTCCCCTGTTGACACCTTGAGGAGGAAGCTACATGGGACAATAGAAAAAGAGAGGCAAAGACAGAGGTTTTCTTAAATATTTCTCATGGCAGAATGCACACGAAGAGAAAAACGATGATGGCATTGATTCTCATGCAGCCGAGGGGGTTGAATGAAATTGAATGGTGCGACACGGTCTTGCAGATAAGCCCAATTTAAAACTTTTGTTTGGCGTCTTGTAAAATGTGGATCGATCAGGGACAATGATGGTTAAACTAAAGTTTGTATTAACGGCAGCATCGTACCTCTTAATGCCTCGCTGAGCTTTGAACCACATCACCGGCCTACTGACTAGCAGAAGTGAGAGTCAATGAGCTATTAATTCTGTGATTACATAAGGCAGCAGTGGCTTAATTCACGCTCTGTAAATAATTGTGTCATTGCACAGTGAGTTCGCTTCACCAACCCTGGATTCCACACCATATCCACCACTTCCAGCTTTGGTGACTTTCAATAGAAATCCAACGCAGAATCAATTTAAACTGCCCTGATGAAACCATATCATGGAAAAATCCAGTTAGGTAATAACTTCACACTAACACAAACAAATTTCTATTTCTCATGTTGATATAATTCCATTAATTTTGAAATTGCATGTAGTATCCTCTATAATAGTTATAAAGTCATAAACTAAGGCAATCTCAAATATACAACTTACAAGCTAGTAGCACGCTATGCTAAGTATAGTTTTGATCATAGTATGTCAAAAACATAAAAGCATATCGATAAAAAAGTTGAGAATTCAAGAATTATGTGTTTCCTTATGAAACTTTCTTTTGTCAGAGTAAAACAGCTTTTTGAAGCAGAGCCTGACACTACTAAGAACACCAAAACCAATAAGCATAGATAATTAATCAAACAAAATGCATTACATCCACATCATAGAAGGTGGATTTGACTGGACCACAACAGGGGAACTCTTTAAATCTTTAAGCAGGCCAATATCATACCAGTCCCTGTAACCTCCTCAGTGTGAGCCAGTGCAGCCGTCGAGGAAGCACAGCTGGCCGGGTGGCTGTGGGCTCTCAACACCAGCTGCACACTCTTGTGCAGAAAGAGCCACCAGGTGTCTGGGATTTCACGCTCCTTCCCTCCTTCACTGGTTCCCACTGCAGCCTGCTGAACCATTACCGGGTTGGATTAACACCGGCTGTTATCCACAGTGCCGCCACGGGCCCGCTCTTTACTGCTTTTCGACTGGTGCCCCGTCTCCCTCCCACAAGACACTACAGAGTATGTGTATACTTTAAGTCACTATTTTGTAATGTTTCTTTGGTGAGGGGTGCTAGCTGTTTGCAGACCAGAGCTGAGCTAAGCTAACTGCCACCTCACTCTAGCATCAAATTGAACACATACAGACACGAGAGTGGTATCCTCTTCTAATCTAACTCTCGGCACGAAAGCAAATACACACATTTACCAAAATGACAACTCTTTTAATTTAGTTGAGTGTATTGCAATAGGAGTAGTGTGGTTACAGAGAGAGATTGTTGTTGCCAGACTCTTCTGACCTCTCCTACTTTTCCTTTTTTTTCTTTTCCTTACTCTTTTCCTTCCTTCCTTCCTTCCTTCCTTCCTTCCTTCCTTCCTTCCTTCCTTCCTTCCTTCCTTCCTTCCTTCCTTCCTTCCTTCCTTCCTTCCTTCCTTCCTTCCTTCCTTCCTTCCTTCCTTCCTTCCTTCCTTCCTTCCTTCCTTCCTTCCTTCCTTCCTTCCTTCCTTCCTTCCTTCTGTTGCTCTGATATCTAACCATGAGTGTTTGAAGCTTAACTGGGATGTAAACAGAGATAGGAGGTCTTCAGAGCACCATGCACACAAATCAATACATACACACATGTACACCCACATGCATGATGCACACCCATTGTAGGTGTATACTATATTCAAGAAACACATAAAGCCGCGCACACACACACACACACACACAAACTCATAAGCATGTTCACATACACAAAGTCATATACACACAATCTTCAGACCAGGCAGCTCCATACTTGCAGCCTGCTAACAATTATAACAATTAGTGGTTCGGCTTTGCCAGCCAGCCACACTGCCTGTTTATAATGTGATCGAACACAAATGTCATAACAGTGAAGTTTTGAGACAAACAAGCTGCATTATCAACATGATGCCTGAAAGTCACGTGGCCACTAAAGTATAGAAAAGAGAGAGTTGGTGCAATGGGTATGTAATGGAGCCGGAGAACAGAGGAAGTCTGCACATTTATTAAATCTTTTGCAGCAAGCCCCAAATTTCTTTTCCCTGCATCGATACAACTACTCACCTCTGAAATATTTATCAGGGGTTGCACAGATTAGTTATGCATAGGTGGGATCTAAAGAGCTGGCAAACCAAAAAGGTGAGACTTACTAAATAGAAAGATCTGTGGAGAATTATCTGGTTGCATGGGCATAGGATATAATCTATATATATATATATAATATACTGTACCGTAGTTTTTTTTAACAAGACTTTTAGACCTGTCACATTAGGAAAAACTTACGTGTAAATAATTATGTTTGATGATAAGTTCATTGCACAGGAAATGTCTAAAAATGTTCACATAGAATAGCCACAGCAGCTTTTATGGAGATTTAACTTTGCAAAAACAAAGACAAAACATTGTAAAGGTCAAATGAGTGTGTAATGCTTATGCAGGTGAGTGTGTATCGAGTGTGGCCGCAGTATCATGTCACATTCAGGGGGGTTGAAGGTTCGGCTGCATCAGGGCACAGCAGGAGAAGCATTTACGGCTGCTGCTGAATTGAGCAGCTCTAAGTGGATTAAAGGGGAGGAGAAGTCGCAAGTGACTAAAATAAGGTTAGTGGGCATCAATAGGTGTGTGTGTGTGTGTGTGTGTGTGTGTGTGTGTGTGTGTGTGTGTGTGTGTGTGTGTGTGTGTGTGTGTGTGTGTGTGTGTGTGTGTGTGTGTGTGTGTGTGTGTGTGATGACCCACCATCATCCACGGATCACAACTGGCTTTGTCTGTGCATTAGTCTTTCAGAAACTCCGAAACACACACACACACACACGCACACACTTCTGTAACTTTGTTTCTGGAGAACAAAACAGAAAAGGTGTTCTCACAGAAGACATTTTGACATGCCACAGTAACAAAACCACAGGTGTGAATAATAAAAACTGAACGATTCCTGAGTTCCATTAAGCTGCTTCAGTTTCAGGGTCCTTGTATTGTGCATGCTGGCTCACTGACTGTCACACTGTCATTACTTACTGGGACAAAACCATATTAATGTTATTAGTAACACCTGTGCTTTTCCTCCTGTGACAAGTCAAGATGTCTGCTGTGAAAAAGGCCAATGGCTGAGCTGTGACATTCCTCTTTTATTAGACTTTTTATTGTCACATCTTCTCTGGTGACTGTGGCCATTATTTTTACAGCAGCGCGTGTAGGACTTCCGCTGATAAATGTCAAGTAATCTGCACAAAACAATGTTAAATATTTAATTCAAAATGTACCAAATTATTAATTAAAATATCAATATTTAATATGCATCTGTATTTGCATAGCATGACAATTTAATTTTATTTAACAGTCCATGGGGTATTCTTGTGTTCCATAACAACTTTCCATGCTGTTACTTCTTTAGTATTAAAAGCTAAAGGAAAAAATGGGGATTAAAAGAAGTGTTTTTATCAATAAACGTGGATGGAACACATGATTTCAGTGTGGTTAAGCAATATCTTGATTGATATCTTGTTTGGAAAAGAGTCCCTCTTCATGTCGGCCAGGCGGGTTAAGGGGGTCTCCTTATCTCCAGAGGCATGTATAGCAATGAAGTGGCTAGCATCAGCTGGTTGCAAGTGTTCATTTTGATTATTTCCATTGTATCTTTGTCTAGGAGGTGACGTTTTGTTGACTTTTCCATCTCAAATAGCCTGTTACAAAAAATTCGCAGATAGCGTTCTTCATTTTGGACTCGCTGTTCCCTCAAAGGTCAGCACTGTCAGAAATGAATCCACTGCAGCCAATTTATTTGGGGTAGGATGAAATGTGTGTCTATTGTGTGCTTGAAGACTAGGTAGTGTACCTTTAAGAAAATAGAAAGCTAACTGTGTCGCCGGCTGGACCAGAAGAAGACAAACTGATAAAGAAGATGAAGATCCTGAATGTGTTGGGTAAACCACCGAGGCCTTCCAGTGGATCGACAATGATCCAACTACATCTGTCCCTCTCTGTCTGTCCTCTTCGATCTCTCCAGTCCTCTGTCTTCCTGGCAGGCAGGAGTCTATCCTACACTGGGACCGAAGCCTCCTCGGCAGACAGCGGCCCTAATTCCATTAATTATAAACCAATATGCCGCTGGCAGCCACTCTGGAGAGGACTTTACCCAGCGCTGGCATCTGTTCAGCGCAAACACAGCGAGGGATGAAGGGATGGAGGGAGGAGAAAACAAGGACATCTCTGACTCCCGCAATGGGTGAAGCATGGTGCTGTGCAGGGGAATAGATGGGGGGATGAACAAGGGGGTTGGTGAGGTTTAACAAGTTCATGTCTTTAATAAGGGTGCTTAAAGTAGTAATCCAAGAAGGTTTAATCCAGATGGAGAGAGTGACTGTAACTAGTTTAAGAAGAAGAAAACACTTATATTTACGGAATACAGCCCTATATTTAGAAAGATCAGGAAGGACCTTTACTGTGAAGGAAATTAATGATAGATTTCCATTTCTAGAGGGTAACTACCCTTGACCTGTGACTGTCCATAAACTGTCCATTTCTTTGGATTTCAATTGTCTTCAGAAAAAATAGCCGCTCACTACCCCAAAATTACACCCAGGGCCACGGACAAATTTGTTGTTTTGTGATTTGTTCCCCTGCAAGAATTATGGTCGGTGAGTTTTCTTGTTTCCTGCCCCAGCGTGTTTTCACCTGTAGTAAGTCTCCAATTCGTCAACGCGCTGCAATATCCTGTGCTACATCTTTCTGTTTTTCACTCATTTCAGCTCATTCTGAATGAAATCGTCCTCGCAAATGCTTATCAGGGGTTACTATATGCCTGTGAGACGCCACAGGCACTTTCGAGTGTTTCTGTTGTTACAGATCAGTAGTAAAATGGCGGATATTGGATTGTGTTTGCTGTAATGGTCCTTGCGGCAATGTGATAACACATTTTAAAAAGAAAAAGGAAACAAAGAAACAGAAGACATATAACAGGCTGCTAATTCATTCACACCAGAACTGCACACGCTTCCACCCAAACACACACACACATGCATTTAAAGTGCAAAAGTATGTTCCCAAAGTGGAAGCTGTTTACTCCCTCATCATTAATAAATTATACACATAAACATGCACATTGAAACACACAGGATGCACAGGATCACTGATAAAAGAGCTATGGTTTTGTTGTATTTCTTTGCTGTGTCAGTGCCAAATAATAGCAAAAAAATAAGTAACATTAAGCAGCAAGAGTGGAAGTTAAATAAAAAGCAAAATGTGAAAACAGGAACAATGTGTATCAGTAGGCTAATTACAATGAGTTATGTAACGGAATAAATGAGATTTGATGATGAATCATGATAAAATAAGGTGATATCTGGATTTGGTTTGCCCAACACTGCCTATAACTTCTGCTGTGCTTTAATTATAATTTATTTAAAGGTGTTACAATTACTTGTTTGATACTGTATCTGCAAGGTGCATTTTCGAAAGAAACCCAAACTAGTGAGGGGGGAAAGGTAAGCTACTTCCTGTATCACAGAGCAGCCTTAATGTGATTTTCAGCTCTAATTAGAGTTAAGTCACTTAGAGTGTTGTAATGATGTTTGGCTCACTGAGCAGCAGACGCCGTCCATCAGCCAAATGAAATATTAAACTGACCTACCGATGGATTACGCTTGCGTGTGTGTGCGTGCGTGCGTGTGTAGATTAACTTTTGTAGTTGTGTCAAGAGACAAGAGACCTCTTCCATAGCACACTGTGTGTCCATTGCTGCCACAGACAGTAACACACACACACACACACACACACACACACACACACAAGAGAGACCAACAAATGCACACATACACAAATTTCTGACCTACATTCACTGTACACAAACAACAGGGTGTCAGGAGGGGCATTGCAACAAACGTATGTGTGTTGGGGGTGAAAATCTGTAGGTGCACTGGGCCGTGAATCTAATGAAAGATTTGTGTTATCTTCGTGCCAAATAATTCATGATCCCGCATCCATAATGATCGCAGAATGACTCGACTTGTCATCCCCTCGGTCTCTGTCACTCTCCCCCATGAACCATGTTTTATTCAAAATGTCACATGGAGCAGAAACTAGTAAATAAGTACAGCTACAATTGGCAATTCCCGGCTTTTTAATCCCATATGACTCTTAGGCCTGATTCGAGCCAAAGGAAAGTGGCTTTGACTTATATATAACCTTTTCTGCAGTTTTACAGAACAACATGTATCATGTAATGAATGACACACCCCTGAAAATAACCATTACCAGTCAGGCTCACAGATGAAATATTGTATTATAGTGGGAGCTCACAGATAATATAAAATGAGCTCCAGCTGGATTGACTCCATGTCACAGTGCCAGACTTGAATGGGTGGGTTCTTCTCCCAGAATCGCGATGATAACAATGTTGTACCTGCTACATCTAATAAAGGAATTAAGTGAGGTAAAAAAGAAACATCACAGAGACTTGGCTTTGCTTTAAGTTCACTGGCCAGAGCCTTGTTGAGTGTGTTTGCCTTATTGTAGGTCAGTGTGTGCACACCCACTAACTATAGCCAGGGCCACAGCATATAAAACCCTAAATAATATGTCTACATTTAGAGAAATCATCGGGTGTCGCTGCGGAATGCAACACCATTGTGGTGAGGCATTTTCACAAAAGAGCAAACAACCAGTGGAGAAAGCCAGAGAAGGGACAATATACTGTAGTTATGTTGATACGATACAATGTGATCGACACATATCTTTCACGGCATTAATCAATAAGGGTGTTTTAGTATCACGTGTTGGTCTAAATGTTCTTTTAGAAGCTGTCACAAATTGTATTAGGAACACTCTCCTTTTGAGTCAAAATGTCTGCTGTGACATTTTGCCTTACTCTATTACACCTGTGAAGTGAAAATATAGTCTGGCCTGGAGTGTAGGGTTTTTACCTTGTTCCAAAGAAACCCTCATACATACATACATACATACATACATACATACATACATACATACATACATACATACATCCATACATACATACATACAGACTGTACATACATACATACATACATACATACATACATACATACATACATACATACATACATACATACATACATACATACATACATACATCCATACATACATACATACATACATACATACAAACGTACTGTACATACATACATACATACATGCATACATACATACATACATATATACATACATACATACATACAGTACATACATACTGTACATACATACATACATACATACATACATACATACATACATACATACATACATACATACTGTACATACATACATACATACATACATGCATACACACATACATACATACATACATACCGGCACAAAGTATTAGAGATACAGAGACTGTGTCACTAAAGGAAGGAAAACAGTGTGAGAACTGGACAGAATAGCACCTACAAAACTAGACTCTTATTATGAAAAGAACTGGTTACACTTTCTATGTTACACTTTATGGTACACTGACCAGAGTTATGTATATAGAGCTAGACTCAGGGCTTTATGCTCAAATACCAAAATATTACTATCTTAATAGTAAGCTGTAGGAAACATCAACCCAGTCTCACAGCAGTTCATGAAGTTCACTTCATTTAATCTATGGAATAGTTTACACATTTTTCTATTTTTTTCGTGTTGGTGTGGACGATTTGTATTGTTATGTATTTAAATGGGAAGCATGTTTTAATAATACTCACATGTAGTGATTAAATCAAACGCCGAAAAAATGCATAAGGAGGTTGGTTGGGGTGGAGAGTCCGCAAGAGTAACAGTAAGAGAGAAATATATAACAGGGAGATAAACAGTAAATGAACAGTTATTTGGAATGTTGTAACAACAAATTAGACAGTTAGCATAATGGCTAACTTAGTTAGCAGTAAGCAGATTATATAAAAACTCAAGTCACAAAACAGCTATAATACACCTACCTACCTACAGATAATACTCCAACGAGGACATGTTGTGGTTGGAGATAAAACAATTGTTTGGTCACAGATCTGACAAAGAGGTGAATGTTTCAATGACAATTAAACTGCTAAGGAACTGTGCCAGTCGGTGGTGCTAAAGCAATAGAATATTTTAATATTTATCTGATATCAATTTATCAATCTGGTATAAATGTTCTCAACTGACTTTCAGGCCGATAATGAAAATAAACTTTTTTTCTCAAAATGTCAAACTATTCCTTTGAAGTCAGCAAGGTTCTGGCATAACGAGTACAGTATGTATAATAACTTGAATTTGGGTGGGTCATCTGGTCCGTAGTGCAAAGTTAAAATGTATTTTCCCAGTGCAACATGGAATGCATGCTGGTGGAAATATGTTGGATACAAAGCCTGGATGCTACGCAGGCTACGCATGATCTTTGTTTCGTCTTGATAAACAAAAGTTGACAAGAAACACAGTCTATAGGAAAGCCTTCCTGCTCTGATAACCTAAACACATGCAAAGACACACACACACATGATTGCATATACACATATGCAGCCACATGTCTAAGTTGATCATATTTGCCATCGAAGTCCTATGATTGTAACATAAACAAAATGGAGCACAAAGAGGGAGGTCTGAGCCCTGTAGTCACCTGAGTACTCACAGACATGAAGGTGTGTGTTTGTGAGTGTGTGTTTTCCTTTGCATGTAAGAAAACGTGGTGACCTTGTTGCTCTCTGCCAGACAAAATGATTTCATCATAGTTCATACAAGCTCTTTTGTTGAACCATCAAATCTTACCCGCCACCTCCCCCAGCTAACCCACTGCCATTTAGAATAACAGATGAATAAATGGACGAGGGGGAAAAACAGTAGACTGAAACCACAGTGGAACTCAGTAATGGTCAGCCAGGCCCACCACGCCTCAGCAAATGTTTGTCCAAACCTGTTATTTCTGGCATTGTACTGTCTCAAAGAGATCATTTTATTCTCCAAGAGGAATGCAGCAGCTATAAATAGTCAGGAGATGAAGGAGGGGAAATCAGAGATTTGTAGAGTAATTACAGAGCCAGAGTCAAACCCTTCTGTTATGGCTCATTTTTCATCAACCTCTGTCTCCACGACTGTCTGACTGACTGACCGACTGAGGTAAAATGGCTGTTTTCTCGATGGGAAATGCATGTCTGACCTGATATTTGACCCCTGTTTCTTCTATATGTGCTTTGATTTACTCAAAATTCCCAAGATTTAAAGGACCAGTTTGAGAAATACGCTGGTTTATTCTCTGTGAAGTGGCTCCGAGACCAAAACTGTCCTCACAAGAGAAACGACACTTTGGACTTTTTTATGTTTCTCATTTGTAATGGTGTCGATGACGTCCTTCCAATAGGGGCATCAGATCAGAATACACATGTTAGTTTAATATTTAGCCTAGCTTAGCACAAAGACTGGAACCTGAGAGCTTAGCTCTGTCAATAGAAAGAAAAAAAAACACCTTTTCTTCAAGTCCATAACCCTAGCTTTTCCATCAGTGTCACAGAGTTGCGTCAAACAGTTCCGACATTAACCATTGCTCGCGTCTGGAGAAGCTGGAGTGCTGATTGGGATTTACCATCCTAAATCTGGGGCTCTCTGTTTGGCACGTCTGGCTGGCCTGCTCTGGTCCTTTTCCTCCAACAGCACACAGCTCACTTCAGAGCCACATTACTCACCTCCTGACATTTCAGGTAAACAAGGCAGATGACGAAATGAATGACAGGAAACAAAATGTTGTATCAACACAAAAAGTAAAGCTCAGGAGTTTGTGTGCAGCGGAAAGAAAATGAATGGGAGGAAAATGTGTCATGCCATGCTCACCTGTGCTCATTATTGTTTGATTTAAGTCACATTTTGAAGTAATGCAAAGGTTTTGAACACATACACTCTTGGCAAAAAACAGTCTATACTTCCACAGCAGAGCCTTCACGTGGGTCATCACACTAAGAACACAATATAACAGGAAATCATGCTAGAAACTCGACAACACAACGAGCAGAACTAACACAGCCAATAAATGACACCCTAACACCCTGCTCTTTTGTTTTCAGTGCAAACTGAAGCCAGGCAAGTTGCCTTGACAGCACTTGTGTCTTAAATGATCTTTGCAGAGTATAAAAGGACTTTCAGCTGGTAAATTGCTGTAATTATCAAGCATGTCCTTCTCATGTTGCAGTCAGACAGACCTCGTAGGCAAATGTATCCAACATTTTAGAAAAACTGGAAATAAATGACAAGTAATGATGTGGCCCACTGACAAACAATCTGGAGAAAGGAGGTTGCAATGATGGGAAATGTGCAACAGGAATAACACACTGAAAAAGTAATGAGCTTTTTGAAGAGACAAAGGGGGATTTAAAATGAGGTTTGCAAATATATCTGCAATAGTATGCATATGCTCTGGGAGAATGTAAGAATATTTTAAGTTGTCCCTGTTACGTGTCGTTTATTCATTACTGGCCGTGTTTTTTCTCTGTCTGAGACACTTTGTTGGCGTTGTATTTTCTTTTGTTGTGGTCTGAGAGGGGAGGAGGTAGATGTGGAGGGCATAAGATGCAAATGACAGTGTTTCAGAGCACTGTCACCAATCATGGAGAAAGTATATCTCCATGAGGCTTAAACTAAACATAGACTGGCTTCTTGAGGACCAAGAGAGGAAAAGTAGACGCGTTGAGGTTCTGCTTTACGTGGATCTATGTAATTTTTGGTAGGATTTTTCTGCCTGTGAAAACTCTCTGCTGCTCACTCAGGGTGGTGATTAGGAATGGTCATTCCTAATCACCACCCTGAGTGAGCAGCCATTTATGTGAGCTTTCCTATAAAGTTGACAATGAGGGGCTCATAATCTTAAGGGAAATGAATTAAAACTCATTTAACGTAGTCTTGTAAATTTACCCGAAGGACCAAAATTGTTAGGATTTGTAAAGTGGTTAATAAATGTAGGTCAATCCTTTAAAAACTGGTGAAATACAATCACAGGTTTTCCATTCTTGAATTTAAATGGGGAGTCAAACTGAATTGATAAGCTGTATTTGTAGATGTTTGTATAGCCTGAGACCCTATTATTTCCAAGGGTATTACTTTTCTTTTCATTTTGAAGACAGCGTGAAGACATTTTTATTCACAGAGAAATGTCGCCCCTGTGTGGGAATTATATCATACTGCACCAATCTGGCTTGGATTGTAGGCTACTCACAAGACAGTTTGTAGACAAAATGTTTCATTGCTTGTATACTTTTTATAAATGTGTGCAAATGTTTACGACAATTTAAGTTTCAAAGTGAACCCATTGTTTTCCGCTGATGTCCCAATATGATGAAACCATGGCTGGTAGCCTATGTGCAGGATTCATATCTTCTTAGGCCTACAAAGTATCACCCCCCCCCCCTTGAAGGTTTCATGTTTTATTGTCGTACATGAACACACGTGATCTCAATTAAACTAATTATGTAGCGTAACGTCGCAACATGTGCAACGACGTAGAATATGTTTCACTAAGGAAGAAGGCAGCTCGAGGGGCAAGAAACGTTTGTTCCCCCCATAGACTGTATATTTATTAATATTAACGGTCTATGGTTCCCCCCCAAACGGCACCACAAACCCCGGGCAAACATTCTGTTCTTCCGGATTGAAAGAAGACATCTGTGGGATAACAAAATAGGCCTACCGTTGAAGATGCAACTTGCTGCTACATAACAGGTAAAAAAAAAGGTTTTTGCTGACGGTTTGGAAAGAGGGGGGAACCATGCTTCATTTACTTCCCAGTAACTTTAATATTGTGTAAATTCTCACATGTGACAAAAGCATTTATAAAACAACTCGGCGTCATACTCATTAAAGATAGGAAGGCAGTTCTAGGTTGCTAGGTAACTAGGACTACAGTTGAAAATTAGCCGACTGGCTAACATTGGCCCTGAAAAGTGATGCATTAACTATATTCTGAGGATATTGGATACATGTAGTCTACTACAGCTACAAAGCAAGAAAAATTAATAATTAAGTAAATAAAAAGTGTATTTATCATGTCAAATTTGGAAACAATTGTGTTACATGGGTAGCTAAATGTTTTGTATGATTTAAAGTGAATTTCACTGGTCTTTTTAAAATGTCTTAAAACATGTGTAAAAATGTGAAATGTTGCTGAGAAAGATGTATAATGTAATGTACGACTATTTGACTTTTTAATTTTTTTACTAAAATGCACACATCGTCTGGTCTCGTTCGAAAAAAAAAAAGAGCCACGATTTGCGCCACTTTAGGGAACGCTGCGTGGCCGAATCACGTACAGAGTGATGAGGTCATACGTGAAGTTAGCGGCGCGGGAGCAAGCAGGCTCTGGGGAAGTTTAGGAGCAGGCGGCTCATGAAACAAAGTAGTTAGCTAAATATTAAGCGAGATATTATTAGACCATGAATAATTTGCGATTGTAACCAACATACGTCTTTTGGAGGCAGAAGTTAACCGGATGAATGTGGCTATGGAAGCGGAGGACCAAAACGGGGTGAGTGAACTGCAAAGCCTGCCCTTAACGCTAGCTAACTGTTACCCGCTTGTAACGTCAGAGCAAATCTAGCTAGCATAACAATGTTATGGTAATTAAGTAACGTTAAGTCTGTGTCAAATTTAATGTTCTTATATATTATTGCCAGATTAGTCCATCGCACATTGTGAACATTTTTCCTTTTTCGTTTAGCTCATTTGACTTAAAATCGACCAAGTTTGAAAATGTAACCATGGCCGGAGGTTCACCATGCTAGTTTACTTTAGGAAAGTAGCTAGCGTAGCTAACTAAAGAGTGACACTTGGTTAAACGATGGAGCTTTTTGTCCTTCCTTATCATTGTTTTGTCAGCGCTAGCTTGCTTATAGATACAAAAGTGAGTTTTTCAAGGGGGGGGGTGCATGAATGAATGAACGAATGAATGGACATCTCAAGTGAAAGTGTATAAAAATTGTGTCAGTAATGAAAGTGACTGCAGGTGCATCAGCTAAGTCTGACTTCAAAGACTCAAGGACCTACTGTTTATTTTATTTATTGGACTTCAATGAGTAATGATTAAATAGTGGGCAGTAAATGTTGTCTGGTCAGAATGGATCATGCTGGTGGTTTTCTTTGATCTGGTATTGAGTAATACCAGAGAGCCTGACCTCATTACCGCACTCACACTGTACTTAAAATTGGATTACTCCTCAAGTACTAAAACTGCAGTAGCGCAGAGATCGAGAAGTGGCTGATGGTCAGCCACTGTGGGACATAAGCACAAGCCAGTCCCTTGGGGGAACGTGTCGCTCACTATAGCAGCATTTGCCATTGGCTGATGGCATATGCCACTGTGGTACATTGACACAAACCGATGCCCTGCCGGCACTGGCCACTCACTGTTCCCCCCTGCACACCATTTAACCATGACGCCAGGGGATCGACCTTTGCCTATGTACTATAGTGGCTGATCATCAGCCACTTTGTGATCTCTTTGTCTATTTAAAACTGAGTACTTGACTTCATCCTAGTGGGAAACGACTTAATCACACCAGATCCAAGCTGAGTAAAGTCAACTTCATACTGTTCTACAAGGTGATTACGGCTGTGTTGTTCCTTACTGGCCCTGAAGTAGACTAAAACATTTTTTTTTAAATCATTTTAAGTTCACATCTAGCTGTCCGTCTGAGAACAGCAGCAGCTCCTCCACTCTTGATGTGCTACCTTCAGAAAACCACGATGAGAGCCTGACCCACCACACCCCCCGCCACGGCACTGTTATCCCCAATCGGATTTTTGTCGGGGGAATTGACTACAGGGTGAGAGCTGGAAACGTACACTGGCATCTTTTGATCTTAAGTGTCCTATTTGTAAAAGATTACAAACTAGACGACAGCAAAACATGTAAAATAAGCAAAGGTCAAGAGGATAAGATTGTGAGATGAGAGTAAATATATTAAACAAATAAATAACTTCTTTCCTAACAGCTCTCTACTGGCTAATACAGCCATTAAAAAAGCAACATGCTTAATAAAACTTTGACAATCCAATTTCAATTCTTAGTGTTCCTCTAAATTCTGCATTAAAAGTTACACATTGCATTTATCATTAAGGATCCTCCCATATCTTGGCTTTATGTAACATTCCTTCCTAACTTTGTCACTTTGTGCTGTTGCCTCTAATTTGAACAGTCGCTGTACATTTTGTCCAATATCTGCTGTGAAGTGTAGCACAAAAACAACATTTGTATATAACGATCATTGAAATTCCAGTATTGTGTTTACATGTGCTCCAACCAACTTTCATGCAGATGTTTTACAGATCTCTTGGTGCAACCAACTAATATTTGCTGCTAAATGGTCTGAAATGATTAATTCTGGAAATGAACCAAAGCAAATCAGCAACCACTATACCTTCTTTTGAAATAATAGTGAAAAATGTGTGTGTGTCTATGAAGGTTAATGAGAGCGACCTGCGACATGTCTTCTCTCAACATGGTGCCGTCAAAGAGGTGAAGATTGTGATTGATCGCTCAGGAATGTCAAAGGGGTAAGTTAATGTAATCATTCCTGTCATGTACTGTTGGTGATTGAATTGTAATGTATGCAGCCATGACTTTCTGTCCTGAGTTTGAGCATTATTCACACATTTACAGTCAGCCAGGTAAAAACATAATTGGTCTTGATTCTGCCCCTTTCATCAACAGATATGGCTTTGTTACATTTGAGACTCAAGATGATGCATTAAAAGTCCTTCATGATGTAAGTGAAGCAGGCTAAAAGTATCTCAAAATAAATGTAAGGTGCATATAATGATGTAGTCCATCTATCAAAATGTATGATCTAATGTGGCATGTTCTCTCCCCCCCAACTACTATATTAAAGGCTAATGGCATCTGTTTTAACAATAAGAAGCTGAGCATTGGTCAGGCTGTCCGCAAGCAGCAAGGTCCAGGACAAAGTAAGTTGACTGTTTGAATTCCCTTGTGTAATACTAGTCATTCCCCTGATCTCACAGTGGCACTGCCACGCTCAAGTATACCACCTTCCACTCAGCATTGCAGCTGTAGTTCACCAGTTTGACAACAAAATTCACTCACCATTTGTGACTGTCTTAAATGTGATTAATTTTTATTTTTGTCACAATTTCAAAAGCTAAATGTCCCCTTTTTTTTTTTTTTAACTGAATTGAACACAAAAGTAAAGAAACTGTTTTACATCAGGACCACAGTAGGAACCTTAAGTTGAATCACATTTCCGTTCCAGGGCACCGAGTGCTGGCTTCTCTCAAACTGTTTCTCGCCCACAAGGTGACATAATTAGTTTTAGATGGTTCTGAAAGGCCCAGTAGGTTTACTGTTTTGTGGTTTCCTTCTTTTCCCAGCTAAGAGTGTTTTTGTGACCATGGCTGACTCTGCCATACCTGTGCCGATGTCCTGTGGGGCCCTGCACCTGACCACGTCTGCAGGCTATCCCTACACCTACCACAACGGAGTGGCCTACTTCCACTGCCCCAACATGAGCTCTCCTGCCCACCACTGGCCTGTCAGTTGTCACTGATATCACACCCACATAACACTTGACTTAAATAGCATTATTAAAACCAAGTCATTCAAACTTAAAGGTCCCGTGGCATGAACATTTCACTTTGAGGTTTAACATTAAGTTTCCTCCCCTCTCCCTGCAAAGATCCCCCCTCCTCCTCAAAAGCTACAGAAATGGCACATCCTAAGGAAATCTCATTGTGGGACTGGCTCTAGTGACTGTAATTCTGCAACAAGGCTACATTTTGGGAAAGACAGACTTCAGATCCAGTATTAGGGGACCACTAAGGTCTATATAAAAGATAATTCAGATACAGTATTAGGGACCACTAAGGTCTATATAAAAGAGACTTCAGATACAGTATTAGGGGACCACTAAGGTCTATATAAAAGAAACCAAAGAGCACCATGGTTTTGTAAATATACATACATACAATATACTGAAATGTTGTCTTTTTTTTTCTTCTAGCAACCTGCTTCTCCAGTGACGCTTCCTCAGTCCCTTCCGCCTGTCTACCAGCAACCAGCCTATCACCACCACCAGGTCAGCTCAGCCCTGTAGGGATCCACTGATTTCTCACCATGTCCACGACCACTTTATTTAAGTCTGCTTTCTCTCTTCTTTTCCCTCTCCCTAGTGTGCCCCAAACCAGTGTCAGTGGAATGTGGTCCAGGTAGGCAAAATAAAGCCATTTCTTCCTTTTTAGTTCAAGAGAGTTTGGTCAATCGTTCACCTGTTGTCAATGTTTTTCTTCAGTCGCCGGTGCCCTCCAGTCCAGTCATGTACCCCCAGCAGTCAGAATATGTGTACCAGCCCGCTGATGGAGTCCCATTCCAGCCTCCTCTGCCTGTCATGGAGGACACCACACCAGAGGTATACGTTTGTTTGGTGCAGACACATTATTTTTTTAAATGTTATGTTGTAGCATTGGTGTGACTTTATAAGCAAGGAAATATCTTTCATTTTCTAGCTGACAAACTTGGACTGAACTTACAACTTTGACGTGTTCTCATACTTTTGCAGTTTGTAGAGCCAACGACGGTGCAGCAGGTTTATCCATTTTATCCTCAGAGAACTGAACGATTAATGCCAATTTTTCTGCAACATAACCCTGGAAAGGTAAAGAAAAGGGGGGCCTTGTTTATATAACCAAAACATTTTGGACTGGACACAATTTGTGTATTCCTCCGTTTATTTAAACCTTCCCCGAGTCCTAATGTCACTTTTTTTTTTTTTTGCGACAGAATCCGATGTTTCCGCACTCCCGGGTCCACCTGAAGCCAAAGTACCGCCGCTACATCCATCACAAGGACTACCACTACCTGCCAGAAGCCACCGTGCCTCCAGACGCCCCAGTGCATCCCACTCACCAACCTCTCATGTAGGCTAAGCCCACTGACTGCTGGTCAAGGGACGAATCCCACCCACAGCACCTCAACCTCTCGTGTGAGTTTAGTTCCTTCTCTTCCTTCTCCTCAGATCCATCGAACATATCAACTCTTTGACCTGTGCTTTGCAACCTAATGCAGTATGTTTTATGATGTGATTTAATGGCCTCTTTGCTGAGAGAGTGTTCGTTGCCACCAACTCAAGGAATGCTCTCACCTTGTAAGACGCGCAGCACTCGGATCTGTTTCTGTATTGATGGTTTAATACAGTTGGGTGATTGAGGTTAACTCACTACATTACAGTGGCTCACATTGCATAACAGTATTTACAGAGGTTGCGCTTAATGTCTCTTCAATTAACGCATAAACTTAGCAGTGATGTATGAGTTTACACTAAATCATTTAATTTACCAGTTGTGATAACACAATAACTCTAACTAAGATGACTAAACAGTCCATCTTGAAATCTGAAACTCAAGGTTTACAGGTTTCCGATTATCGGGGCACAACAAACGTATAAGTTCTTCAGATTTCGTGATCCGTGACGTAGTCAGGAGATGGCTACAGCATGTCGATGCATTTTGCCATCAAAATGTCAAGCTTGAATTCTTTTGTTTTTTGTTAAACTCAAGTTTAGGTTTAAAACCTCTGTAATGTACAATATTGAGAACAAAGTTGGTTTAAGCAATTGCATTTTAAAACCTGATTTATTTTTTTGTCAAACATAACCAGAACTTGGCTAACAATCTGTGAGCAGTACATTCAAGCCCAGATCTAGTGTCTTTCCAAATTTGACTTGAGCGTAACTTGAACCCTTTTTCTTAAGTAAAACTACTTTGTTTTGCTTTTTTAGCGTTGTTGCAGCATCATAAATCTCCTAGCTACATGCACACACACACCATGATGTAGCTGAGAATATCAAAGATGTAATTTCTTGCTGTGTGAACCCTTTTCACCGTTAATGTGCAGAGAAGCAATGCTGTACATTTGTTTGGCAGGATATGAAGAAGCAACGCAGATTTGATTTTGGAATGGTAATTTGAGTCAGCTAGTCAATCTTTACAATATTTGGATGCTCTGAGTGAGCTGCTGCATCTTTTTGCGTTGGCTCTGCTCAGCTTTATCAGTGTTGGGACCTTTTGGCATCCTCTGATCCACATAAACATTATTTTCAACTATATTTTTAAACCAGCTCTAATTGGTTTAATAACTTAGAACCAGCAATAGGCGGCTGTGTTGTTGAAACCGTACAGAAGTAACGGCAACATGACCATTTTAATGCACACAGAGACACATTTATATCACAGAACATGTAAGAAACCAGTGTGCCTCAAGAGGATTTGCGTCTTGCTTGCAAACTGCTTTCAAAGCCGGAATTGACTTTGTCATACTGTTACACTGCACCTTCTAAGTAACGTCAGCAAATTCATTGGCCTCGCTCAATAGTTTTATTAATAATAAAGTAATAATAGAAATACTTCATACAGTAACAGTAAATGATTGGGAGATTATCTCAAAGGTTGTGTGTTGTGTGTTTTTCAGTGTAAATTAGTTTCTTTTCTAGTTTTATAAAAGTTCTAGATTGTTCTAGATTTGCAGGTTATGTTGTTGAGTTTGCTGTTTCCAAATATTTCACAAGCCTGCCTTGAAATTCATAATAGGTTGTTTACATTTAAATGTGTTTTATCCATTTTATTGCAAAACTAAAATGCTTTATTTCCCCTGACGTATCTGTTCAGTTTGATGTATTTTTGCTTATAATTTAGGTAAAAATGTAGATGTACATTTTTCAGTGTGCTTTTCGTGACATTGCTATTTCAGTTAATGTATTTTTAACTCCATATATTTTTTCTTGGATCAAACTCTGGTTGTGTCTGCTGTTGAAAGGTGAAACTGTATAATCACAATAACCTAATCTGACCTTTTTTTGTGATTTCTTTACATTTTCTTGAAGAGATATGTGCAGTACCTATTTAACTCACTTTAAGTTCTGTGTGTTTCCAGTTTTTGAATGGAAATAAATGCTTCCTTTGGTGTATGACAATTCTGCGTGAGTGGTTAGTTGATTTTATGTTGGTGAATGGAGACCAGTTGTTGGCTGGAAAAAATGAAAATACAATTACCAATCTAAAACTATTACATATGATTGAAAGTAAATGGGAAAAAACGTGCAAAAACGTGCAAAACCGGTGATATGCAATTTACAACATCTAATTAGGTATTTCAACTTTTTATTAAAGGACTACTCAATTGATTTTATGGAATTTTTATAAGGATGGGGCTCACATGACGATCTAAAAAAAAAAGAGAAAAGTCAAAATCATACCAGCAGAGGCCAAGATCTACTCAGTGTTATGGGTTGTGCTACATAAATGCTTAATACTACAATACCACAACGCAACTTGATAGTATTTCTGCATGCTGCAATCAAGCCAAATATTGGCTGCGGTATTATTACATCACCATGTTCTGCCATTGTTGACCATCTTGTGATATAGATGTATATTTGTTTAATGTTTAACCTTCTATCAATGAGAGATGAAATGGTCAGCTGCAATTAAAACACTAAACATTACCAAATCTAATGTATTTATGTGGGCATACTATAATAATGTGCCAGTCTCTAGGCCAAGGGCATTGATGAATCAGGCTTTTTATCTGTATGAATGGGATCGAGACCTTGGCAGGGTGGCAAAAGCACCGAATGGCTGCTCATTAGAACAACAAAAGATTGAGTCACGTGACCTCAGGGGTTTATTTATAAAACCGCTGTGTGTCTGGGTCCACTGTCTGTACATGAGCTAAAGTTAGAGTAACCTTTCACATGTGTAATATTCCAAAAGCCTCCTTTACATCAAAAGTCTACTTAAAAAAATTAAATATTTCAAATAAGCTGCTGTTTTAGTTTGAAAGTGTGTTTAGACAGATCTCAGAAATGCAAATTATTATTTTTTTGTACAAAACCTACATTTCTTGTCTTGTTAGTAGATTCTGGGGCCTATAAAACACCTCACTTAGGGCATAGAAACATCAAATGATGTCATGTTCATGGGCCAACTCGGCAAGTTTAGTGCAGCGGAAGTAACCTGCAGCACTTCAATTTATCAGCTTGCTAGTAAATAAAATAATTGAACTCTTTATGAGGAGTACATTTGCTGGTTAGTGTGTATTGTATCATACTGTAACAACACAAACAAGTACATTCAAATTAGATATACCCAACTAAAAAGGGCACATTAGAAGTTTGATGGGGTTTAAAAAAAAATTATCAGTCTGACATAAGCAAATAAACTATTCTTAAAGTAACATGCTAATTGCACACACACATTATACTAATTTTATGATTTATTGATCTACAGAATCTTTTGGTTCTGTCCTAGGAAACATGTCAACTACAGCGCAGAAAATCCAGGCAATACTCTGTAATGTAAACTCTTTTGAATTTAATGAAAAAGCTAAATAACATGCCAAAACACTATAGTAGTGTAATTGTTTGCTTTTAGTAGCTTTAGTGCCAAACGGGTAATGTGTTTTTACCTTTTATTATTTTTCTTTTATTCAGGAAGGTTCACTGAGAGGAAGCCTGTCTTTTGCAGCAACACCCTGATCACATTCACACAGTTACACATTCATATCGTAAACTCTGTTTATAGGTCTGCCTACAAATACACATCATGAATTAGTAAAGGAAAAATAATTGAATAGACAAATAAAGCTTAGCAGTGAGGTCCTGAAAGTGAAAATCACATTCATATTCTGAATTTAGGGTTTTTGGCTTTTACGAAACGTCAATGGAATGAATGAATGGGAAATTCACTTCCAGTACCGGACCCGTTCAAAACATTGGGCAATCACTGTTGAGCTCTACTGGCCTGTTTCTGTGAGTGATGGCTCAAACAGCAGCTCTTTGAGGCTCTATTTGGGCACTGCAGTGCTTTGAGCTAACGTGCTTGTACTCATAACATGCCGATGTTATTGTTAAAGCATATATAATGTAAAGCATGTTCACCGTCTTAGCTTAGTGTGGTGTGTTAGCATGATGGCGCTTTAGTCAGCACTAGCCACAAAGTATATCTAGAGTTTTCTGGTATTTGGTCATAAAACCACATTGTTGAAAAATAACATTTTGACCTGATGATGGTGCTAGATGAAAAGTCGGAGACAGACTTTGTCATTTGACCAAGATTTTATCAGTTATTGTAGAAAATATTGATAAAAGTGCACTAAAGCATAACTAGCCACCAGGTGTCCCCAGATGAGGACATTTCACACATTTAATTAAATGTATGTTGTTGTTTTTTTGTGGGGTTATCTGAAAGGATATGACAATTTGTGGCTCCTTAAGTTATGGTGAACAGTCAAAATACTCTTACATGGTAGTGAGGGGTGGGGTGGTTGGGTGGGGGATTTGCTGAGGGCCTGAAAAAGGCTTGTCCCATCTCTGGCAAAGAACTTTAGAAACCTTTTTGAATGAAAATGACAGAAATAAGGCTTGTTTTGCTGATACTGTGAGTGGTAACCCCCGGGTCTGTAGCACACTGGTGTTTTGATGAACATGTGAAAAGTGGACAACAATAACTCATCACCCTGTGGTGCGTCGCTATACATAACCAGATTTGTGTTATAAAACCTATTTGGATGACAATACTTTATGCTGTGCCATCACACAGCTACTTTATATAAAAGGACAGCGGCACGGAGAGCGTCTATTGAGCGCCAGTCTGGCCCCCACTAATGTAACAATGGGAAAGGTAAGCTTATTATGTGTTGTTACTGAAAATACAGAATTAAAACATATTAACCTTTTTTAGATGTTTCAACAGTGGGAGTTGATAATGAATCAGTACTTTGACAAACGTTTGCAGATCATATTCTACGAGGACAGAAATTTCCAGGGTCGGCATCATGAGTGCATGAGCGACTGTGCTGACCTGCATCCCTACTTCAACCGCTGCAACTCCATACGGGTGGAGAGCGGCTGCTTCATGGTGTATGAGAGACCCCAATACCTGGGCCACCAGTACTTCCTCCGCAGGGGGGAGTATTCTGACAACCAGCGCATGATTGGCATCAATGACTGCATCCGCTCCTGTCGCATGATTCCCATGGTAAGCCTAACATGGTATAGATGAGGCATCAAGGCAATTAATTAGAAAGTTATTGTTATGGATTCACACGTGCACACTGATTTATTGTGTTGTGTGAAAAGCAATAGATCAAGGAAAGAAAACCTATAACACTTGCTTCAAACTGAATAACGCCAAAGAGTATAACAGAAGGAACTAAGGTCAAACAAAAGCAATAAGAATGTTATTACTTTGTCTCTATCCTGCTTCTATCTCAATACCCAGCTTAAGAAAAATATGCTAAAATCAATGTACAAGGAAAGGAAATAGATTTGGACACATCTGTCCATAGCAAAATTGAAGTTTATGAAAACCATGTCCCTCAAATCTGAAATACAATACAATAACCTTAGGTGAAAATGGCTTTGCCTAAGGTAGACTAGTTTGAAGGACTTTTCTAGGATAATAAATCCTCAACAACTCATGTTAGATATTGCCTAATGCAGAAACATCCTTCAGAGTTGTTAGAGGTTAGCTTAGATTTATCACATAAGGATATCTGTTAACTTCATGTGGCTAAATTGAGGAGGAACTTCTAGCTTAAACTGCTTTTGCAAACCATTCTTGGTGTAACTGCGTTAACCTGCGAATAGGATTCAATAGGTGGGGAAAAACACTAGAACTAACCCTGGACTTTTTTTATGTTCACAATCATCAAAAAGTACTACTGTATAGCACATGTGTGACTCATAAATGTTCTTCCTGCAGCACCGTGGTTCCTACAAAATAAAATTGTATGAGCGACCAGACATGGGTGGCCAAATGCATGAGGTGAGCGATGATTGCCCTAACATCCAGGACCGCCTGCGAATGTCTGACATTAACTCGTGTAATGTGGTTGACGGCCACTGGCTCATGTATGACCAGCCCAACTACAGGGGAAGACCCTACTACCTTAGACCCGGCGAATACCGCAGATACAGCGACTGGGGTGCCGCCAGTCCAAGGATCGGCTCGCTCAGGCGGATCACTGACTTAAACTAGAAGTCTTTTGGACCTTCTTCCACTCTGTTCTCAATAAACATGCTGGACTTAAACTGTGTGTGTGTGTTTGTGTGTGTAGCTTGTGTTCTTATCCCTCTCTTGTAATATTTGATCCACTCATGAAATAATAGTATGGCTTGGTATATATTCTTTTGCTCCATTGGTCTGAAAACTTGCATACTGCTTTGTCCTCTAAAACACATTCAGCGATGAGCCCTAATTTGCCAACTAACCAAACTTTTCAATCCACTGAACTTTTCAGTCAACCAGCCCAAAGAAACCTAAAGCAGTTGAAAGAATAGTGGTTATGTGATAGATTTATTGACAGTACTTAACATAAACAGAGTTACATCAGCTTCTCACACAGTGATGCGTCTAATAGATCCCACCCTAGAACTCATGCTTCCCCACTCATTAAACCTCCTGTATTCACCGGGGCGTACCAGGAACTGGCGTCCCCTGTAATTGGGATGCTCGTAGAAGATCCAGGATCCGTCCTTCACGTTGCAGGAGGAGATGTCGTTGAAGTGGAAGTTTTCGGACAGGGAGGGGCAGTCGTCTGTCAACTCCTTCATCTGGCCTCCGAACTCTGGGCGCTCGTAGATCATAATTTTGTGACCGCTTTTGTGCTGCAGAAACAAGATGATTTATTAGCATCTAGATCAGTTAAGGGTCACCACAAGACATCTTATTGTAAACTGAAAGCACTTGAAAGAATGCCTACCATAGGGATCATTCTGCAGGATCGCACACAGTCATTGAAGCCCATCCAGCGCTGGTAGTCTGAATAGTCGCCCTTCCTCAGGAAGTACTGGTAGCCCATGTAGTTGGGTCTCTCGTAGACCATCCAGCTAGCGCTGTCCACTCTAATGGAGTTGCAGCGGCTAAAGTGGGAATGCAAGTCACTGCATTCACTGCTACACTCATAGGAGCGGCCCTGGAAGTTCCTGTCCTCGTAGAAGATGATCTGGAAAGATCAGTAGAGGGATATTCAAAAATGTGTTTATAAGTGTGTATACTATACCACATGAAAAGAATGCTTCCAGTTCACCGTTTTCGGCGGAATAATACGTGCAAGTATAAAGAAGCACAGAAGGCACAGAGCAAAACAAGCAGCCTTACCTTGCCCATTGTGTCAGCTAGTCTTTTTCAGCAACCTTGGGCTCCTCCCTGCCTTTATAACCCACAGATGACCTGTGTCATTGTGATTCAGAACAATGAGAAGGCCCGTCAGCACTTTACAGGACACTATTTGGTCCTGTGTGGTCAACTGAGCAAATCAGCTGTTTTGAGCAGAGGCTTCCCTTTGAATGGTCAATGATATAAAATCTACAAATAAACCAGAAGTAAATCTCCAAACACACATATTTATTGAAAAGGCCTATTATATGAAATAATGAAGTAAAACTCATGGGAAAGCACGCATGTTTGTACAAAGTTTATTTTTACATCTCCATTTTACATACTGTATTTGTCTTTTAACAGCACACAATATACATGTAACATCCAATGTATTAATATGGTACTGTACATACTATACCCTGTGAGGAGGCTGTAGTGAAGCCGTCCATTTTAAAGACCAACATTTGATGTTCAATTTAACTTTCTAAATGCTGAAGTGATTTTAACACCCTGTGAAGTGAACACAACCACTGCCTTCCCTTTCAGCTGCAACTTTTATATGATTTACAATTCAGAGAATTCTCATTCTCATGTCAGCATAACCACTTGTTCTCCGTAGTCACGAGAACTTCTAGTTTAGCTTTTGTTTGCCTTCAATCCCCCCATATTGTGATATCATCTATGGACTAAGCTCTAGAAAGCCATTTCAATACAGTCTGCATATACAGTAACTGATTTTTTACAGAGCTGCTCCACTAAGCAGTGACAACATCAACAGTAGTTGAATGCACATGTATCAAATATTTTCAATTTAAAAATATCTGTTCTGAAGTACAACTGCCAAAGGTTGATTGAGATTCTAAATTCTTAATATCTAATTAAGCTGCCTAAAAATAATTTAGATTATTGTATTATAAACCCATATTTCTTATAGTGTAGATACGCTGTATTATACAAAAATACAAATTGTTGTTTTAATCTGAATAAGTCAATTCAATATGCATAGATTTGGTTTTACAATGTTGTATGACTCAGTCTATTTTGTATTTGATTGGTCTGATGTCTGCCAGTCCTTTTTTATTTCCTAATATCCTTTCTTGTTTCAGACATAAAGGCAGATAAACTGAATATGTGACATAATCTGTGTGACAAATCACTGAGAGATGTGAGCGACAGTCACATTTTTGGTCTGCATGTAAATATGAGCAAGTCAATTAAGCATTTAAATTGAAAGTTTTTTACACGTTACTGTATTTGTAGACCTGCACAAATATCCTCCACTATAACCATAGACTGTGTAAAATAAATAAATAAATGAACAATGCTTCCGTGTCTGGAAAGTGAAACCACTGTGGAATTGCCTTAAATCTGCAGTCTATCTAATTTCCAGCAGGGGGCGACTCTACAGGTTGCAAAAAGAAGTCAGTTTCTATAGACGTCTTTGGGAAAATGACCCACTTGATTTATTACCTCAATATGAGTTTATGGTCTCAATCAGTACATTCACATATTCTTCAATACTTCATGATATTCATTTTGTAAATTATGCTCCAATTTATTTTAAAATTGACAAAGCAGGGGATGCTTTGGGGCGGAACTACACCGACCTGTCAATCAGGACATAGGCTTTTTTGGTTTTTCTGCCAGTAAATCTCCACTGGATGAGCCAATGCCACCATAAACAACACTGACTTAGCATTGTCATCCTCCCCATTTGACCTTTTGTCAAAAATGGTCATGTCCGGTTTAAAAAAACCAAGATGCCATATTGCCAAACAAGAACATGGATCAGGCCCCTAGGAAGCAAATTTGCATTTCCTAGGAAGGTGAAGGCATGACCTGCCCTACTCTCCCTCTGATTGGCTAATACTTGTTGCCTTTGGTGGTTGGATTGGTATGGTTCAGGCATAAACATAGAATTTCAGGGTAAACTAATGAGAGGCAGATTAAGGCGGGACATGCCTTCGCCATTCAGGGAATCACAAATTCGCCCCCAGGAAGTGTGCCGGGTCAACACTATTTGAAATGGTGTCTAAACAGTGGAATTACAACTATGTCCATCATGAAATGGGGCCCAAAAAGCGACGTCTTCAAATCAATTGACTTTTTTTTGAGCGTCACAACCCCACAAAATGACTCATTTCACAATCAGAATTTGATCCATTTGGTCCATAACATTTAGGAAGTTTAATAGAGACGCACAGTAAAATCATTTAATATCCATTCAAGTTAGTGGAGCCCTAAACTGGAAGAAACCGGCTCAGCCAGCGGAGGTCTCTAGTGTAGTCTGTGGGCCCCTTAGTGCAGAAGCAGCACCCATCATCAGGGTCATTTTATATGAGGAAGTTGAACTTTTTGGGCTTCATGCACCACTGATCAACTCTCATGGTCGTGGGTCTCTGCCTCTTATGCTTTATCCAGGTGTGTGTGTGTGTGTGTGTGTGTGTGTGTTTTTTTATACATCCATGGCTGTATTAACTCGAGGCCTCAGAACGGCAGTCCACAAACCAATGAGTGATGCTATGTCCACTATTTCTAAAGTCTGTGACTATAACTTCACATCTCAATAGCGTCATTCATCAACATAGATTGCATATACATACACCCACAACAAATATAAAGCAGGGATTTGACTGTTACCAAAATATAGTCTGTTGCTGTGCTGTATACTCACATTTGAGATGTTATATATTCACATTGCTGTAAATTTGCTATACATGCTTTCGCCACCAAGTTTGCACTTTCTGTTTTAGTCAATTGTTGGAAAATAACCTTTTGTTTTAGCTTTTCATATTAGTTGATTCTAATACAGACATTAACTATATGTAAATCTATTAAATACCAGTGACTGGCCAGTCACTTATCAAAAATTGTGTTCAGGACAAAAATCACAGAAAATATGCAGCAAATCATTTTATTGTGTGCATCACACAGTTATAGAGGTAAATTCATCGTGGCTGGATTGCACAGTACAACTGGAACTACATGCAAACAATGCACAAATCACAGTTTCAGGATAAAAACAAGGCTCCTTCTTTTTGCCTCCCTCTTCGACATCTTGTTAATGTTAATAAAACAAAAGCATCTGCAAAACCCATTAGCTAAATGTAAGCGATTAGACAGTTAAGATTCAGTGATGCGTCTGATTGAGTTGAACCTCGTGTCATCGCTGCTAATCTCTTTGAGGTTCCTGTACTTTCCTGGTTTCAGATAAAACATCTTGCCTTCGTAGTTTGGCTGCTCGAACATCAACCAGTAGCCTTCCATCACGTTGCAGGACTGCATGTCAGACATGTGATAGTGATCCTGGATGGAGTCGCAGTCATCAGTCAGTTCATGCATCTGCCCCTCAAAGTTCGCTCTCTCGTAGATCCTCATCTTAAAGGGCCCCTTGTGCTGTTAAAGTACAAAATGTCAAATGAAATATATGCATGAGTCATGGTGTATGGTGCTGTTTAGAGTTTCTTCTAGCTGCTTAGATGTTAACATATAAGTACCAAAAACAGCTAAAGATCATTCTAGGAAATAGAAACCAACTCTATTGAGCAATCAACTTGCTTGCCATGCCAAATGAGAAGCTAAATATCCGTTCTCAAAAGTCGTCCTGTTGAGAAATATATGACTAAAAAATGCAGCATTGGCTACAGTGTTAACAAAAAATGCTTTTGCTAGCTAGCCCACTAGCTACAAGACGGAAGAAAGTTGATCTTTGACACAAAAATATCTCTTTTTTTTCCCAGAGCTTACAACCACATCCCATTTTCTTAATCAGCAGATGGGGTTTGCACAATTGTCATGGAGATATCAAGACTGTGAAATACACTTAAAAGATGAGAGAAAAAGGTCCCCCAAACAGTCCTGGAGAAACTGATCCCAATAGTCAAATCTGAATTTGGGTAAGACAGCAACCAAACATATTTCTCATGCCCATGTTATTGTAATATTGTGCTCATATTTACCACAGGGACGATGCGGCAGGACTGAATGCAGTCATTGAAGCCGATGGTATTCTGATACTCGGGGTACTCTCCCCTGGTCAGGAGGTACTGCTGGCCCGTGTAGTTGGGCTGGTCGTAGACCATGAACGTCCCACTCTCCACCTTGCAGGAGCTGCATCGGCTCAGGTGGGAGGTGATTTCAGAGCAGTCGCTGATGCACTCATACGAGCGACCCTGGAAGTTTCTCCCCTCGAAGAAGACGATCTAGAGAGAAAACCACAGCATTAGGAAAGCCTCCAGAGCTAAATGTTCAAGTGTGATTATCATAAACTACCACAAATCACACTGATGCATTGCAGAAGTTATGTGCTACAGTATTTTGGGACACATAGAGTGTAAAGCTAGGAATGAGCTTGATGCAGTATCTGCATCAGTTAGTAGGCTGGTGCAGTGATCTGTACCCTTCATTACCTTTCCGCTCATGGTCGCGTTATTTGATTTCTGTTGTTCTTCCCACTGGCGCGCTGCCTTTTATGCATCATGTGACATCAAAAGAATCTGCCCCTCAATTGTGCAAAATAACTGAGTCAGCCCATCAGCATGGAAGTCCCTACTGTATTATACATCAACGCTGGAACAGATTAAACAGTATTGGTGCAGATTTCACAGTGACAAAGCAAACTCAGGTTATTGCATTACTTTTGTTTTCTTGTGCATTTTCATTATTAGACACATTTGTTTAGAGAACGGTATACAACAGATTGACATGCAGATAGATGCAGGATTAAATGAAATGCTTTGATTTAAAGCTAAAATATTCTAACTTTTGAAAGCAGACCTATCACAATTCTACTTTTACAAATGAATAAATAAAACACACCATTGCTCAGTTTAATACTGCTACAGCCTAACTTGGTCTGGTTTAACCAGTAGCTCAAACTTGTGATTATGGTAGATATTGCTATTTATATTAACTAACATGCCTGAGTAAATTGACTAAGGTCATCATTTACATACCTTTGACATGTTTCATTATGTTACAAATAAACATTTAAATGGTCTTGTTAAGTAAAAGTAACACAAGAAGGTAACAGCGTTCCTCATTAGGAGACAGGTTTGTTCTATTATGCTGTATTACCACCAAATTGACATAATCTTGTGTGTCGCTATGAGGACAAAATGTCCACTTGTGCAAAATGTGATTAGCAGATCATTATATTTTCTAAACACATTCATGCTCCTTGGAGGATCAAACCTTCCTATTATGGACACTCCATTGGTGTCCCTCTAGAACCCACCTTAGGACAGCTTTGTACACAAGATATCTCAAAATATTAAATACAGATTTCCATGAAATTGACCCAGTACATTCCAAAGAACCTTTAAAATTTAAAAGCTAAGATTCTATAAGAACCTTGAATCATATTGTAATTTAAGCGGACTCAGAGAAAACTTCAGTATTTGGAAAATCTAGCCTGTGACGGGACCAAACATAGGTCATTTCAGAGAGAGGGCATTCCTATTGGTTGTTCAACTAATGCAGATACACCTGCATGTTCCTTAAGATGAAAGCTGAAAGCCTCAATGGTGGAAAATCCTGCAGAAAAAGTTGTTTTGCCTCCGCTAAGCGTTTCGGAGATGGAGAGAAGATGTTGCTCAGAGTTTATCCTTCTAGGCTCACGGCTGCAGCTAATTCAATAATTCAATAATGTAACTAGGTAGCCTTGAATCCCACTCTGTCATCTTAAAGGGCTTTACAGGCACACAAGCTTGCAAATAAAACAGGATGGTAATTCTGATAGATTGCTGCTAAATAACAGCATTGGGATTCACAATGCATGTTCATCTGCCTAATCTTGACGAGAGCTACACGAGGAGGGCTGTATTTTCAAATTCTGGCATTTTCCTTCCCAGAAAGCTACCTTCCCTAGCTTTAATAACCATGACATGACATTTCCACAGTCAGGATAGACTTTGCATGGAAAGCCTCCAAAAACAACTTTGTTGTCATTAAGTTGCTGTAAGTACTATCCTTGACTAGCATTATGTATCAGTGCTGGAAATTGAAACAAAACCCCACTATTAATATTATAATATTTACCCAATGCCATCCAAATGTAATTACAATGATTCATGAAGAAAAATGGCATTGGATACATTTCAGTTTTAGTTTTGGCAAAGGTGAAATACATACAAAATTTCCACTGCTATTATTTAATTATTATAAATTATGTTTTTTCCCACTTTAAGACAAAGTTGAACCAGGAAGTTGTTCTGCAATGCTGTAATGAAATGGATCTTTACAATAGACAATGTAAGTAATATATTCATGTTATGTACAGAATGAAGAGCAGTTGAAAAAATGGTGGGGGGATCTTGGGAATTTATCAAATTTAATAAAAAGTGAACTACCAAAAACATGCAAAATGGAGGTGTGATGAGTTGACAGTTGAGGAATGTGCGGCATACATGACATACACATAGTTCTACATAGTAATATTAGCATAAAAAAACTTAGTGTAGAAGAAGGACTCGGCTGTTTTCTTGCAAAATGTTAACTTTTTTCACTGAATGTACCAGCATACCAGTGCGCATAAGATAAATCTTTATTTAGGATTCAAAATGTCGATGTTGCCTCTCACCTCTAGGGGGACAAACCCCTTGCACCACTGCTACATTGCCAAGCATGTAGTCTTAAACCCCATATAAAGAAAAGTACAAAACAGCAGAGAAATACTTCAAAGGATGATTTTAATATTTCATGTGAATGACAATCAGCACATATCCGTGATGCGCCTGATTGAGCTGATTTTCATTATGTTGCTCACTCCCAAGTCTCTGAGGTTCCTGTACTCTCCTGGCCTTACGAATATCATGCGGCCTCTGTAGTTGGGCTGCTCGTACATAAGAAAGTTGCCGTCCATCACGTTGCAGGACTGGCAGTCAGACATTAAGTAACGATTCTGGAGAGACTCGCAGTCATCCATCAGCTCGTGCATCTGGCCTCCGTAGTTCTCCCTTTCGTAGATCTTCATCCTGAACTGCCCCCTGTGCTGTTGGAGGAAGACAAGACATGATACCAGTCCATCGGTTGGACTACCTTACTTGCTCACAAGCCTGTTCTGGAAGCAGGGTTTGTTTTAAGTTGACCTAACATGCATGTGTTTGGACTGTGGTTGGAAACCACAACCACCAAAATGTCTTACCATGGGGATCATGCGACAGGAGCGGACAGTGTCCATCATCGCCATGCCCATCATACTCCCCATGCGCTGAAAATCTGAATACTCCCCTCTTTTCAAGAAGACCTGATTACCCATGAAGTTGGGGCGGTCGTACACCATGAAGCACCCGTTGTCAACCCTGCAGGAGTTGCAGCGCTTCATGTGCATGTGGATGTCGGAGCAGTCGCTGCTGCACTCATAGGACTGTCCCTGGAAGTTCCTGTCCTCATAGAAAACAATCTGCAGCAAAAAAACAGACAGGAAATTTAATCATTGCATAACCTTGCATAAAGGTTCAAACCATACACATACTGTACATTCTATTAAGCAATTTATTACTTTTACAGCACCAGATTTTCCAACATAACACAAACAAATGATAAATATTACCCTGGCCATGGTGACACTTTTAGTTTTTGCAAATGATGCCAACCCAGCACCACTTTTATATAGACTCAGATCAGCTGCAGACCACCTTGCACCGCTTTGTGTGAAACATCATGACTCATCATGAGGAGCACATGGGCCTGCATTCATTTTTAACACATCAATAGTTGTTATTGTATGTTGAACGTAGTTTTGGTAGACAATTCAGGTCATAACAGAAGCAAAAATCCCCTCAAATGATGTATTAGTAATAGCATTTTTACTTTTTAAATGCTAGAAGGCCAAAGCTTTGTTTTGTGGCATTTGTTGAATGCCTTTATTGTAACCATAAAGTTTGGACTCTTCTTCAGATCTCATATTCAATCACCACGCGTAGATTTCTACAGACAAGATGTGAATTGCATAGTTGAAGTTTCTGGAAGCACGTATAAAACCAAATATTCAATATAACTAACTATTGCAGATTCTGACATACAGTGAAGCCTGCCACCCTATAGTGCTGCACTCTGCCACAATATAGAGTGATGAGTCAAAGCTTTCAGCACAAGCCATGTGGAAATACGACGGCTGTGCAATGTATAAAAAGGGAAAAGCGTCGATGTCGAAGCAGTTCATCTGAAATTAGCTCACAAAGATCATGGCCATGGGGAGGGTAAGTGAAACTTCTGAAACATCTGTGACACAAAAGGAACAAAAAAAAATTCAAATGAAAACGTACAAACAAAATGCTAACCAATCAAATTTTTGCAGATCATATTCTATGAGGACCGGAACTTCCAGGGTCGCTCCTACGAGACGAGCAGTGACTGCCCCGAGCTCACCTCCTACCTGAGCAGGTGTAACTCCTGCAGGGTGGAGAGTGGCCTCTTCATGGTCTACGAGAAGCCCAATTTCATGGGCCATCAGATGCTGGTGAGGAGGGGCGAGTACCCAGACAACCAGCGCCTGATGGGAATGAGTATGAGTGACTGCATCAGGTCCAGTCGCATGATCCCCATGGTAGGTTTATCACGCTTAGCTGCATTAGAACCCAGTCACACCACAAATTACAAGAAAGATTGCTTTACATTGTTGCAACTAAAACTTGCATGACTGAGCTGAGAGGACACCCCAGAACAAATTTGAGTCGAGCAAATGCAAAAGGCTTGCAGGACAACACATAAAATATTCTCAACTTAAGGTCCGCTTACTAACATTCAACGGTATCTCACAGCCTTCTTCAACAAATGGAACCTGCACAGGTATAATCACGTAATCAGCAAAGTGCCAATCTTTGACTACGTGATACTCCTGAGCAGATTACAAGGCTGAGCCATTTGGCTAAATGCTCCTGGAAAAGCAAGTAAGTGGACCTTGAGTGTGTAATATTTTCTCAGTTTGTTCAGATCCCAATGAAACAGTGATTCCGCTTAGAGTTTATGTCATCATTGGTATTTGCAAACCCCCTTTGTGGGTGATGGGAATATTAATGTGCCCAGGGCCGTTTTAAACATGGTCTAGTTTTACAAAATGAATATTGTAAAAGCTTTTAGGATCACAAGAGAATGATCATGTTATCATGGAGATAATGACATCAGTCTCGAGATTCCAAGGTAACCACGGCCATCCTCTTCCTACACCAGTCGCATCACCAGTGTAAAACCACTAATGTGTATATCTAAAGGTTGGGTTTATTTTAGGTTCAAAGGTCACTTCCATGGTTTTTATTCATCTGCAGCACAGGGGACCCTTCAGAATGAGGATCTATGAAAAGGAGAACTTTGGAGGCCAGATGCACGAGCTGACGGACGACTGTGACAACATGATGGATCGTTTCCGGATGTCTGACTGCCAGTCCTGCAACGTGATAGACGGCCACTGGCTGATGTTCGAGCAGCCCAACTACAGAGGCAAGATGCTGTACCTGAGGCCAGGAGAGTACAGGAACCTCAGAGAGATGGCGATGAGCAACATGACAAGGTTCAGCTCCATCAGGCGCATCATGGACTCCTGTTAACTCCAAATGTACTGGGAGGAAAAATAAAACATGCTGAAATCCAATGTTTCTTATGCTTGGCCTGTTATTTGCTGCAAAATGACAATTGTTTTCAAAAATAAATAATGACTCCTACTGGGTGGCCCTGTGCAGCCGTTTACTTTCACGTCATGTGCTCTGAAACACTTATCTTCTTAAAAAACAATCCAAGGCATTCTGTAGGCATCATGCAAAATGAACGTTAGTGCGCGGAATTACAGAATGGAGGGGGAGGGGACGCTTTTTGGCAAGTACAAATCGCTACTTTCATTCATTTTGGGGTGTCTTATTCAATTTTATAGCATTTGAAAAAACAATTTTAGGTGGTTTTCAAAATAGTACATATTCCATTTAACAGTAGATTCCTTTAATTTTAGTCTAAATAATTCCTAATTTCTGCTTTTCTAATTTAAACATTAGGTACAATTTCCTATAAATGAGGTTTATTGACCATACATTCCAAAAATAACTGTAAAACTAGTAAATAAGTTACTGTTAGTGTTACGTAGTGTTGAAAAAAAGGTGACAAACATGTCAGTGTCAAAAGTGTTAAAAAAGGCACGAAAAACGTAAAAAAAAGTTAAACATTGATTAAAAAGCTTCAACAAAAGTGTTGATTTTCACATTTTGACAGGAAGACAACACAAGGGTTAAGGTTTTTTTCTCATGCTGAAAGAAATGCAGAGACATATTTTTTCGCATCTTTATCTTTAAGAAAATCTCCTTTAACTTAGGCCAGAAGTAATTCTATAATCCAGTGGATATGAACATTTAAAACTGCGTGATTTCATGCCAACTCACCTTGACAGCCTGACAACAGAGAAATAATTAATGGTTGTAGTCTATATCCGTGACGCTCCACTTCCGGGATTGCTCCAATGCCAACGGAAATTCCGCCATATTTCACTCATTTAGGCCGGATGGCCGTTGCCTTGGACTTCCTTTGTCTTGACGTTCTAAACTCTGGTGGGTTTCTGAGGACTATGGTTAACTGCTCCTCATATCTCTGCAGAGTAAATCCAGACCGCAGCTAGACTATCTGTCCAATTGGAGTTCTCTGTTGCACGATTAAAACGTCTAAAACAACTAAAGCGTCTTTTTCCGGTCCAAGATGCTTGTGATTGGTTTAAAGAAATGCCAATATACCAGAGCACATTTTTCTCCCATCCCAGAATGCTGTGTGGACTAGCCAGACCCTCCTTACCAGCGCTGTGGAGGAGGGTCTGGCAAAGATTGTAGACATTGTTACATGGAACTTTGATTTTTAACGGCCCGTGTGGAAAAAAGCGATAGAGCACCACCGCCTTATGTGGTAAAGATCTTGATCTGGCTAGCATGTGCAGGATGCATAGTGATGAGGTAATGTATCTATTTGTAGCTAGGCAAGATTAAAAACTGTAATATGACGATGGTGAGGTATTTCATGTAAATGATGTAAAACTGCGTCTCACAACGTATTTCATAAATGAAACAGACATTGTGCATACCTGTCTAAGAGGAAGAGTTCCAATCTCAATCTGTTGAATGACAGACCAAGTTTGACTTGTGTTTTTACCCGTGCTGTCCCTTTTTAGATTTTATTTAGGTTTTTCGGTCAATTTTTTTTTCTCTCTTTGCTGATCCTGCCCCAGTATCAGCCGTAATAACCACAAAACGTGATTATTCTGTAAATAAAAACCTCCTGCTTCCTTTTAACTGGCTAACGTACAACTCTTTGGTGTAACACTTTGGGAAAATGTAGCCATAGGCTCCTCCGGGTCTGCGTGGCGTCAATCGTCTGATTTTGCTGCGTGCTTATTGTAACGTTTTCTTTTGCAGCTGTCATGAACATACAGGTGATAATTTACCGTAGCCGAGTCACTGTGTTGCAGCGACACTCTGCTTTCACTGTTCCAGCATGTGTTTGATACAGAGTCACCATCAGACTGGAACAAACGCCAAATCAAACAGCACCAAGCCATTTTGCTGATATGTAAATCTGCCTCATTTGGGTATCAAAGACTTGCCGCACTCTGCACATTTTGTTAATCAATAAATACTTTGATGGGGCTGCAGCAGAGAATGAGGTTTACAGTGCATCCAGATGGGGAAGGTAAGATAATACCTACTACAGCTCGTGGGCTTTTTAAATCTCCTTTTAAGATATTTATGTTCAGAAAATACTCCTTATAAGTAAAAGTTTTTCCTCTTTTGCCACAGATCACATTTTTTGAGGAGAAGAAATTCCAGGGCCACTGCTATAACTGCAGTAGCGACTGTGCCAACCTGCACACGTACTTCAGCCTCTGCAACTCCATCAGGGTGGAGAGCGGTGTGTGGGTGATCTATGAGAGACCCAACTACAAGGGTTTCCAGTACATCCTCAGTCCTGGGGAGTACGCTGACAGCCAGCAATGGATGGCCTACAGCGAAAACGTGAAATCCTGCCGCCCCATAAAGAATGTAAGAGTCCTCATTCAAGGCAATTACAACAGAGGATTTTAGGTTTGACATAGTGTTTGGGCAGTCAACAGAGCAGGACTGAGCTCTGTGAACACAACAGACTAAATGGGCCGACAATAGCAAAAGTATTTGGCAGCAATTTTCTAATAAGTTAGCAAAAAAAGATGTTAAAGGGGAATACAAGCTGGAAAACATGGCTAAATGTTAACACTACACTTATACTTTTATATTTACAATGGGCCAAGTGACTGATGTCGAAGGGGTTTCTTGTAGTGACAACCTCATAGAGAACTGCAGTTCACCGTAACTCTACAAAGAGTTTTAGTGTCTCTGCTCATTGTCTCTGATTTTACGGACCATACCGTAAGTGTTTTGGCTCTGTCTCCCAGCGTCCAGATGAACTGCTACCTGCATAGCACCCAAGATAGACAGACATAGCAACTAGCTGCTAACCATGGCGGGGAATTCAACATCTAATGAGAATTTTGTGTTTTTTTTTGCTCAGGAGCTGCTGGAGACCAAAATAAGCTAAAAGGAGCGTGAATATTTAACTTAAATATACCCAAAGGCCGGAAACACAACTCCAAATGTCTGCTGGTTGTGAAAACTGGCAATCATTCGCTAACACATTAACCACAACACGAAACGTGTGTGACTTGTTGCAGAGTTAAATACAGCTTTAAATATATATATATATATATATATATATATATATATATATATATATATATATATATATATAATTATAATAACCATAAACTCTTATGCCACGTTTAAATAATTCTAAAGAAAATGAGGCTTATATGTGGATAACAAATATGTTAGCTAAACAATTGACACAAATTAAAAAGATACAGAATTAATGAATTAATTCCACTTGAAGATCAATGTTTTTGTGGGTTTAGCGACATATTTGGCAATCAGTGTTTCAGGCCGAGTGTAGCCTTTCACCTGATATTACTGTGTGTCTCCCAGAACAAATGGATCATCTCATTAGACCAGGAACAGGGTTGCGTGTCGAACCTCAATACCTCTTATTTTGTCTTGTGTTTTTAGGCGTATGGCAGCGCGTGGAAGCTGAGGCTGTACGAGAGGCCAGACTTCGGAGGGCCGATGGTGGAGTGCTCTGATGACTGTCCTTCGGTGTATGACACCTACAAGATGCGCGAGGCTTACTCCTGTGTGGTGACCGATGGCGCCTGGGTGTTCTACGACCTCCCCAACTACAGGGGGCACCAATACCTCCTAGAGCGAGGCGAGTACCGGCAGCACGGGGACTGGGGGGCAGCCTTGCCTGGTGTCGGCTCCTTCCGCAGGATCACAGAGTTTTAACCCTACCTCAGCTTTGGCCTTGACCAGGAAAGGGATCCAGACCTTTCCAAATGGCCACACTCACACAACACCATCAATAAATGAGAAACCAAAACACTGACTGTTCTTATGGAGTTTTTTGTAAAAGAAAATGTCCAATGCAAGATCACTAGTGCTGAAACATTGTTTTCTCATAATCACAACTTGACGGGTTACAACAGGGATTTAGGCGGACTTGCAATTGACTTAAAATTAGGCATCCTGACTTAGTCCTCCCATAATGCAACTCAGCAGCTTCTTTATTTACACCTTTCCTCCTTGGTACACCTTTTAACCTCCATGTCTCCAGATTGTAACACACGCTTTCCTGATATAAATTTGCAGTCTCTAAACTCAAACTAGTAAATTGACATCAACAAGTAAAAGTGGTGGACCCTTTTAATTGTCTCATTATCTCCAGTCAATTGTTAATCAGTTTCATCATGAAGACATTCCTCTCTATCTTGTTAAAAAAAAAGAGAACAGAACAAAGATTAAAGACTAGGATAAAGAAGTAGAAGTAGGCCTAATAAAGATAATTGCAGTAAATTGTGACAATGAGGTAAGGCTTTGATAATTTCAGACAATGCAATAATAAAGCAGTCAGGATAAAATATGATTAAATATGATTAAATGTTTTCATTCCAAACACTACTGCACCTCATTTCAATGCTTTAACTTCTACAAGAGAGTAACGCAGCAGAACACAGTAACAATACACAGAGCACACGTGTGTGTACAGTATGTCTGCTGTCTTACATATCTAAATCCCTGCCAGCAGGCACTCGTAGCTGCATCTTTCATTACACTCCGCAATATCAAAGTGTTGATTTACCTGCAGTATTCTTACATCCTTACCAGTACAAAAATGTTAACTTTTACCTGAGGGTGGTGCCAGATGAACTCCGCCTTGACATTTTCATTGTTTTTGACGGTAGGAAAGGTCAGGTGGCTCACTACATAATTTAGGATTCATCTTATGGGGACTATAAATATCTGAAGTTAATGTTGCAGTGATACTTTTAAATGGACAAATCATTTTAGTGCTGAGTGCCAATTTGTTTCCATAATGTAAATGTTAATGCTCAATAACAATACTCCAATTATTCAGCACTGTTGGCAGATGTGTATATATACTCACCTATAGGATTATTAGGAACACCATACTAATACTGTGTTTGACCTCCTTTCACCTTCAGAACTGCCTTAATTCTACGTGGCATTGATTCAACAAGGTGCTGAAAGCATTCTTTAGAAATGTTGGCCCATATTGATAGGATAGCATCTTGCAGTTGATGGAGATTTGTGGGATGCACATCCAGGGCACGAAGCTCCCGTTCCACCACATCCCAAAGATGCTCTATTGGGTTGAGATCTGGTGACTGTGGGGGCCATTTTAGTACAGTCAACTCATTGTCATGTTCAAGAAACCAATTTGAAATGATTCGAGCTTTGTGACATGGTGCATTATCCTGCTGGAAGTAGCCATCAGAGGATGGGTACATGGTGGCCATAAAGGGATGGACATGGTCAGAAACAATGCTCAGGTCGGCCGTGGCATTTAAACCATGCCCAATTGGCACTAAGGGGCCTAAAGTGTGCCAAGAAAACATCCCCCACACCATTACACCATCACCACCAGCCTGCACAGTGGTAACAAGGCATGATGGATCCATGTTCTCATTCTGTTTACGCCAAATTCTGACTCTACCATCTGAATGTCTCAACAGAAATCAAGACTCATCAGACCAGGCAACATTTTTCCAGTCTTCAACTGTCCAATTTTGGTGAGCTCTTGCAAATTGTAGCCTCTTTTTCCTATTTGTAGTGGAGATGAGTGGTACCCAGTGGGGTCTTCTGCTGTTGTAGCCCATCCGCCTCAAGGTTGTGCGTGTTGTGGCTTCACAAATGCTTTGCTGCATACCTCGGTTGTAACGAGTGGTTATTTCAGTCAAAGTTGCTCTTCTATCAGCTTGAATCAGTCGGCCCATTCTCCTCTGACCTCTAGCATCAACAAGGCATTTTTGCCCACAGGACTGCCGCATACTGGATGTTTTTCCCTTTTCACACCATTCTTTGTAAACCCTAGAAATGGTTGTGCGTTAAAATCCCAGTAACTCAGCAGATTGTGAAATACTCAGACCGGCCCGTCTGGCACCAACAACCATGCCACGCTCAAAATTGCTTAAATCACCTTTCTTTCCCATTCTGACATTCAGTTTGGAGTTCAGGAGATTGTCTTGACCAGGACCACACCCCTAAATGCATTGAAGCAACTGCCATGTGATTGTTTGATTAGATAATTGCATTAATGAGAAATTGATCCTAATAATCCTTTAGGTGAGTGTATACTTGTTTAACTTTTTCTGTGGTTGATTTTATAGAGTATTACATCATCTCCATAAAAACACTATTTCAGAAGTCAAAAGTGCACCTTGTTTCATATGAATCAGTTATGCTGTGTGTAAAATACACAACTCAGTATCTCCTGTTAAATCTCTGGAGCCTTCCCGCTGTGTCACTGACTCAGCTCAAAGCGTTTCATATCAAACCAGATGTATGGCAGCACCCTTGTTTTTGTCAGCCCGCTTTGCTGCATCCAGTGGCTTTGGGATGCTTTGCACTTTGCGTTTGCATTGTTTAGGCAAACAGGATTCACTGCTTCAGAACAATGTGATAAGCCTGGATAAATATTTGAATCGCTGATTATAATCCAGTTCACACAAAGCAAACCATGTGCTTAGTTTTATTGTTCTTGTTCTGTATAAAGAGAATATTGGAGCTGGTTGTTTTAATGTTTTACATAGCACACCAAACCTATTGATATTAAGTATTGTGAAGGTACATTTCGCATATTTAGTGCCAGATATTGAATGTAGATCAACATAGACATTAGTGTTAAAGATAAATAACTAAACATAGTATAAAAACTTATATAAAAGCCATTTGACAGCCTTAAAGGTCCCATGGCATGAACATTTCACTTGATTTTTTTAAATATTAATATGAGTTCCCCCAGCATGCCTATGGTCCCCCAGTGGCTAGAAATGGTGATAGGTGTAAACCAAGCCCTGGGTATCCTGCTCTGCCTTTGAGAAAATGAAAACTCAGATGGGCCGATCTGGAATCTTGCTCCTTTTGAGGTCATAAGGGGCAAGGTTACCTCCCCTTTCTCTGCTTTTCTCACCCAGAGAATTTGGCCCACCCATGAGAGAGAGAGACATCATGACTTTCACACAAGCAAAGTGGCAGTTGGTCACCCCCCCCCCCCACCCACCCCCCACCCCTCTCCTCCTCAAAAGCTACAGACTCAGAAATGGCACATCCTAAGGAAAGCTTGTTGTGGGACTGGCTCTAGTGGCTGGAATTCTGCACCAAGGCTGAATTTTGGGAAAGAGACTTCAGATACAGTATTAGGGGACCACTAAGGTCTATATAAAAGAGACTTCAGATACAGTATTAGGGGACCACTAAGGTCTATATAAAAGAGACTTCAGATACAGTATTAGGGGACCACTAAGGTCTATATAAAAGAGACTTCAGATACAGTATTAGGGGACCACTAAGGTCTATATAAAAGAGACTTCAGATACAGTATTAGGGGACCACTAAGGTCTATATAAAGAGACTTCAGAAACAGTATTAGGGGACCACTAAGGTCTATATAAAAGCATCTAAAGAGGGCCCTGTCATGGGACTTTTAACCATATCATATTTTGACCATATTTCTTGGGCATTCCTGTCGCATTAATAGCAGCATAAGTGAGAGAGAAATACTGCCAAACTAGCGATTGCCCGTAAATAATGTACAATTTACATTATTAGTATTTTCCAAAGCATGACACAGCAATACAAATCTTAACTCAAGGTCCACTTCCTAGCTTCTTCCAGTGCTGTCAACAGCATCTCATGGTCTTTATCAGAGGACAAAGGTCTTATTATTTCACGGTATGTATTAGGCTAATTCATTTTTAATAATAGATACCCCTATTTAATATATTTCATATGTGGAATATAAAGCTAGTATGTACAAATCCTCCACTCATAATCCATTGGCACAGTGTAGCCAATATAAACTGTTGCACTGCCTTCTTCAGTTGCTCCAACGTCTGATGTCCGAGAGTAAAGCCAGTGAAGAAGCCAATGGATTGATCGTTATTTTTATTTTTTATTTTACAACACCCTGCAAGTCTGCCTAAACTCTATGGGTGTGACATCTCTTCAATTATCCTAGAGAACATTAGTTTTCATCATGTAACACGTGATAACAGGTGGGGGATTCAAACTGTCTGAGGGGCAGGTGCCAGCTGCATTTGATGGGGCACCAGCTCCGGAGTTCACTTTATCAGGTTTCTCCATTTAGGGGAAGCCTAGAGAGCACCTTATCACTTTTCACTTTTCTTTCTACAAGTTTTAGTTCTTGCAGTTGTTCAGGGTCCTTCATTTCTTGCTTCCAGGTGGGGGACTCGTGGAGGCTGAAGGTTTGGGAGAAGCCAAACTTTGAAGGCCAGCTGATGGTGGCAGACAACATGCATGTCTTCCACGAGAGCTGGCACAGCCACGAAGTCCACTCCTGCGAGGTGTTCGAAGGTGCCTGGATCTATGAGTATCCCAACTACAGGTGGCGCCAGTACCTGCTGGAGAGGGCCGAGTACAGACGGTACTATGAGTGGGGGGGGGATCCATCTGCCAGGTTAAGGAAAACTAGCAATGTCAGTTTTTTTAAAAGGGTTAAAAGGCTGAATGTACATTTTGAAAAAGAAAGTCATGCTACAAAATCATACACTGTTGCTCATCATTTATTTCCCAGCTTCATCTTAAATGCTAGAAATGTGTAAACATATTTGACGTCACATATGACATGTGACCGATGTCTCTCTATTTCTAAAGAGCAAAAAAGGATCTACACTGTATTGATCTGGAGATATTGAATATGACATAAACAAAGTGTTTTAGACATATTTCATTCTTCAAACACACAGTTATGTATTTCACCACTCAAATATGGTCATATTTACATAATGCTAACATGAATGTTTCATTTATTTTACTATATAACTTTAAATAGATGTTTGATGAGCTGTGGTGATTTCACAGTAAAGTCAGTTTATTTGTAGCTAAGCATACTTGAAAATGTATAAAAAATAAATATAATATAGGTTAACAAAGGTTTCAAAATAAGGCATTTTAATAAGGCAACATTTTGTGGCCATAAAATACTGTAGAAACAAACTAGACACAGAATATGCTTCAATATTGTATTTTTTAAATGCAATAATTTCATGTCAATTTTTGTCTTTGCTCCTTGCTGCTCATATACTGTTTGTTTTGTAGACCGGTGATAGGAAAAGCTAATTGTCAGTGAGTAAAGTATATGCAATGTAAACTATGCAATAGTACATAAACACGTATTCAGTATATAAAACAATATTACAGCATGAAATAGTAAAACACCGTGACAGCATTCTGCATCGCCACAGGAGCAATCAAACAGACACCATGTACTTTAAAACAATTGCAGCATCAGCTAATGTGCCAATGTTAATGGAGAGCTCATTTGAATGACAATACTTCTCCTGGCAGTGCATTTCATCAGCCTTTATATGAAAGTGGACGGACCATCAGTAATGCAGTGTGAATGAGGGGCTTTGATTTGATAGGGTGAGGAGAGACATAAGGTGACTATGGAGCACACAGGGAAGGTGAGTACTGTAACTGTACTGTAACAACATTACACGACATCATTCAAAGAGCTTATCTTTAGTGTTATTTCTACGAGTGGATGCTCTAACACAGAATCCTGGTGTGCAGATTTTCTTTTATGAGGAAAAGAACTTCAAGGGTCATCACTATGAATGCAGCGGTGACTGTCATGAGCTCAGCACTCACTTCCAGCGATGTAACTCCATCCGGGTGGAGAGCGGGGCTTGGGTCATCTATGAGAGACCCCAATACAAGGGCTACCAGTACGTCCTCAACAGAGGGGAGTACCCCAACTACCAGAGCTGGAACGGCTTCAACGACACCATCCGCTCCTGTCGGCTTATCAGACATGTAAGTTATGGAAAACTGCTTTGGAGCCAAGGCTAAAATGTTTGTGTCACTTTTGAACCTACAAGATAGTTGAATATAAACAATTTTTTCAGACCAAGCATGAAGCTGGTTTTTCCATCAGTTTCTTTATGTCCAATAGGCTGATATTCTGGGTGTTCATGGTTCCAATCATGTTCTTGTTTCACCCACTAATTGCAATGCAACTGTGTGGGTAATACCATTATACTTACATTACATATCATGGTGCTGTATTTATCTTATCCTATACTGTAACAAAACATCCCAGTTTTAGTCTTGTAGTAGTGTAGTAGAACTTGGTTTTTCAGTGAATTTGTTTTCCCTAGGTTTGTCCTAGGTTCATGTATCTCTAAAAAAGCTAAAGCAGATAATAAATAAATAAATAAATAACACTCATAAAGCCTCAGGACAAAACTTGCTGAAGAAGTCCACTGTAGACCAATTACAATATTTAGATCTGACAAAAGTACGTTGATTTTTCATTCATTGGGCTTGGGGGGGGACCAAAACGTCTTGGGTTCTATGCCTAAGCCTTATTGTGGTGGGAAAAACCCTGAATTAATGGTATGAATAGTAAGAATATTACAAAATGTGTAATTTATTACAGAAGGCTGTCTGTATGAAAATGAAATACATATTTACTAATGACCCATGGAAAGTTAAAGAAATAGTTCAACATTGCTTTCTTACTGAGAGTTAGGTACAAGATTAATAACTCTCTCGTATCTGTCTGTTAACCCTTGTGTTGTCTTCCAGTTAAAATTGAAAGTCAACACTTTTGTTGAGGCTTTTTTATTGATGTTTTTAACTTTTTCTTACGTTTTTGTCACTCATTTTGATGTTTTCAACACTACGTAACACTAACTTATTAACTTTAGTTTTACAGTTTTTTTTAATATACTAATGTTTGAGTTAGAAAAGCAGAAATTAGGAATTATTTAGACTAAAATTAAAGGAATGGATGTTGATGGATAATCACAGACTGGAATATGTCAACTTTTACTCAATACTATTTCAAAACCAATTCAATTTTTTTCAAATGCTATAAAATTGAATAAGACGCCCCAAAATGAATGAAAGTAGAGATTTGTTGTGTGGAATCAATCATGTTATTTTGGGTAATAACAATTGGGTAGTTAAAAAGAAAATTCATGTAGGAAAACGGGTCAATTTGACCCGAGGACAACATGAGGGTTAAATATGAAGCTACAGCCATGAGATGGTTAGCTTAGCTTAGCTAGGCACTGTCTGAAGGTTAAAAACCTGTCCACCAGGACATCTGAAGCTCACTAATTAGCATGTTATCTTTTGCTTGTTTAATGTTTAAGCTTTCTAGCATGCACAAGATCCGTATCTACGAGCATGCAGATTTCAACGGCCAGATGTTCGAGTTGAGCGAGGACTTGCCCAACCTGCTTGACCACTGGCGCTATCGTGACATTCACTCGGCTCAAGTCCAAGACGGCAGCTGGGTGTTCTATGAGCATCCAAACTACAGGGGGCGCCAGTACCTGCTGGAGAAAGGCGAATACAGACGGCACCCAGACTGGGGGGCCCAGCATCCATCTGTGGGCTCCATTAGACGTGTTATGGACACATAAACCTTCCTGTTTCTCCCCTTCCTCCACCCATTACCCTGAACTCACCTGCAAATAAAAGCACACAAACCGCAGCAGAACAGATGGGAGTGATTTTTGTGTTGTTGTGATTACAAAATAAAAATGTAGGTAAAACCAAAACTGCACAAAGAGAGAACAAGTAACATTTTACGATATATTTTTGAACATGCACGTAATGGCGTAACTAGAGTCCATCCTCTGGGGTGCATTACATTTCATGACAAATGACAAATTCCTTGATTTAAAGTAGAAACTTGGCCTGTTTGGGTGTTATGGACGAAAGATTAGAGACTAACCAAAAACAATGTGATCCATTTTCTGGGGGACATTATTATTTCCTCCATATGTCATGGAAATGATCATTATTGTATCATTTGCGTTAGACTGGCTGCGAGTTGGATGCCTGTAGTTCTATTAGCTGAGCAGTGGGTGCTAACATCTGGTGGCTAATGAGCCACCCGGCTGCAAAAGCACACACTGATGATTCAGGAGTATTCACCAACAGGGACCCGTGGTATGTAAGCAGCCATTGTTCTGTAGATGGCAGCCTGTGCCAGAGAACAATACAGCAGAAATCCATCAGCCAGCTGGTGCACAGACACGACAACAACAAAAAGATACAGTGTGTTGGACAAAAGCCACTTTTAGACATATAATGCCACCTGCTGCACTTGCATTGTCTTACTTCTAGTTATTTAAGTACACTTCTGCAATGGATTGTTTGACCTTTATTTTGTAAAAGTCCTGCAGAGCATCTGGACTCAACTCCATTTCTCAACTCTTTTACACAACTCGATGTATTGCTGTAGAAAGAATGCCTTTATTAATGTGTTAACATTTTTAATTACAGAAACTAACTTTTGCTGTTGGCTTATCATAATGTGAGAAACATGTGATCCCAATTAATACTTAACAATCATAACTGAAGACTTGATGGCTTAGTAAAAAGTGACAACGGTGGGCGACTTACTCAGATCCTTTGATTATGTAAAAGTAGAAATACTGCAATAAAAAAATTTGGGGGGAAAAAAGTTAAAACCCTGCATTAACAATAGCAAACAATAGTAATAATATCAAGAGTGAATGACCTCATAATCAGAAAAATGGTCCGTATGAATGTTGTATTATTACATGTTACATTATTCATCATTATTTATATCTCTGTTTATACGCTGTCTGTTTACATAAAGGTGTTTATTGTGTAAATATGTTTGTATTATTTCTAGTATTATTATAGATAATTCTATTTTTGATATTTCTTATACTTTATATACACTTTTTCTCCTATGCCTACTTAATGTGTATTTGTGTTATTCTGATTTGTGTAAAAAAAACTAATCTTTTGAGCTGTTGTAGCACAGGAATTTCCCCAGTGTGGGATTAATAAAGTCTATCTTATCTTATTAATTGGGTTAATATTACGGCTACAATAATGTGTAAGTTAATGAGTACAGGAGATGCAGGATGCAGGCTTACAGTAAGAGACACCTAGTGGTGCTGGAGCTTCATTACACAGGACAGAGCTTTCATGACAATCTGGACTCCGTATGGAAGCTCATTAGGGAAATAAATAAATAGATGTAAAGTCAGGGATGAAACAAAAAATTATTATTCATTATAATATAATTTAACAGTACCTATGTAACTTAAATCAATCATAGCTTGTGTTACTTAAGATGTAAGTCAAATCAGTTCTAAAAAGTCCTGATATTTACAGCTAGTCAAAAATTATTCAAGACTTATAATATTAAGAATTAGATACCAGAGATACTAACTTATAATTATGACTCAAAGCTGTGAAATACCATAGCATTTGCTTTTTCTTCTTCTCTCTCACCACTTGTTGGCACCATTTGGTAACTTTGCATCACTGCTGTCTAAAACCTTAATGAATTGCAATACTGTTTATTGCCAGAAGACAAAAGAGATAATGTGCATGTCGGGGGTGCCAGCAGCTCCCAGTGCACATGGCCGTGTATTTCCATGACCGTTGGACACTGCATGCAAGAGTAAGACTTAATTCACTCCAAATAGTGCAAAGTGCTGGAAATGACATATTTCTAATTGTGCGCCACTTGCTGTGTGCACTCTGTCGTGCTAGACAACACACTATATGTCATGTTGATGTATATTGCATTGCTGTGTAAAATTAATTGAAAAAGTATGTATTTCCAAAAGACAAAAAAGGTGATATCTTATTATTTAGCATAACAATTTAAAAAAGTCAGCAAGTAAAATGAACCCACCAAAAGACAAAGAATATTCTAAAAGACCTTAAGCAAGAAACAGAGGAAATAACATCATAAACAACCCGCAGACACATTTGATAAGAAACTCCAAGACTGCAGTGTGTCATTTCCTGACGCAGGATATGTTGGATTATATCATGCTTGTTGATCTGCCAGAACGGATGAATAAAAATCATAAAGCTGTGATGTGTACACGGTAGTACATGTGTGATGGCCGAGTAAACAGGAGACGCTGCAAATCAGTAACAGAGCTGCTGAGCTCTGCAGCTGATGTTTGAACTGGAACTTTTATCACACACAGATCTATTCTGGCATCGCCTTTTGCTGATTAAGCCATTTCTAAGAACACCCTGCAAAAGAAAAAGAAAAAAAAGTCCACCCGAACAGGTCACTCAGTCTGAAGTCATCAAATGGGACTTTTATGTTTACTGTGCAAGAACATTCTTTAACTTGCGCGCATGGAACAGCTTCTTTGCAAAGTCAAAAGTTAAGAAAAGCATCATTTTTGGTGCATGTACAAAGAAAGAACATAAAGAAGACTTAAATGCTGGTTGAATCTGTATTTAGTGGGTGTTGCTGTCTACAGAGCTTTCTCAAGACAATACAGAGCTACAATAACTGGACTACAGGTTGTGTATGTGCATCACAATAGATCATGCTCTTCAATTACGGCGTTCAAAAGGAGAGCATTGCATTGCATTGGGCATTTTGCTGCTGCTGTCCTTTAAACCTTTTGTTAACTGTTCATAAGTAAGCATAACAGCAGTGATTTTATACTGTTCTTTTGTCTCAGATTTTCAAGAACCATTAGTTCTCAAAGAGGCCCTGTACAAAAACTTCAATGCCGGCCTCTGAATACACCAAATACCAGACTTAATACCTAATCAGGTGGCAAGGTCTCTCTGCAGCAAATGGTAATGAAGTGAAAAGAGATCAAAGTGGAATTAAAAGTGGAAAAACTGTTCTACCACTCACTGAGATGAATGGGCTTTGAAGCAGTCATGTGTGATGCTGGATTAAATATGTCAAACATGCAGCAGCTACACAACTGCCTGAATGTCTCTGGTGGCTTGTGATGGCTTGGAAAAGGAAAGGAAGTACAGCCTTTCTACACCTCAACAAAAGCATCCTCGTAAGATGTCAGGCATAGTTTTTATAGGAGGGTAAGGTGCAGTCATTGGCTTATCATTAGGTGAATATCCGGGCCCACAAAATGACTTGATGAACTCCATGATGAACTGATAAAACGTGGAAGGATAATGCAGCTTCTTTAGCCCATGTTCTTCTCAATCCCACTTTATGTGAAGTATTATAAATGAGTCTTATTTAGGGCTGTTACTGAGGCTCATTTTGACAGTCCATTAGTGCTCAATCGATTAATTAAAAGCCAAAAAATAGTGAACATCACATTTGAGAAGCTGGAAACTGGGAATGTTTGGCATTTTGCTTGATAAATGAGTTAAACTATTAATTAGTTATCAAAATAGTTGACGATTCATGTTCAAACGATGAACTTATTTATTTAACAACAAATTATTTAAGCAGTACTCACATTATGAATTTATATAATAATAAAGAATGGTATTTTCCACAATAGCAGTAGTAGTAGTAGTAGTCATAGTAGTAGTAGTAGTAACTGTTTCATCATCACAATCATAATGGCACAATATGTTATTTTAGGCATCTTAACTCTATATGTAGATGAAAATGACTATCGCATTGCAAGTGCCCCCTTAATTGTCAGTTACTAATGCCACTGTGTTTATTATTATGCTATTATGTCAAATCATGTTGATCAGTACATTTGGTAAACTACGACGAATAAAACAAATCCTCAATAAATTGCATTAATACAAAATATGATAAACTGTATTATTTGTGAGTTAAACAAATAATTGTTACCTAATAGTAGCCTTTATGGTAGTAATATTAATAAATTAAGTAATTCTGTTTATTTACTGCTATTTTTACGATTATTTTATTTGTTGATATACATGTAGAACTGAGAATTTAATTATTTGCCTACTTATTAAATGGAATTGACGCTCTGGCTCTTTAAGACAGCTTTGGAGCTATGAATGAAACGCGGCCATTCATAAAAAACACAAGGGACGGGCATCAGAGCAGGCTTGAAGACGATTGGCTCGCTCTTTGACGGACTTTGTGTTCTAGCCAATGGGAGGGCAGCATAGGGCTCGGGCTTTTAGATCCAGCGGTCAGAGCTCTTCATTGAGTAAAATCCACAGCCGAGTTTTGATACGAGGAGCTGCAGGGGATGTAGGGGAGGAAGTCTGCTTTCATTTTCACACTGACAAGAAACTTCACGTATCAAGTGAGTGCTGCATTGTTATCATATCACTTTACAAAAACAAAAAAAAAACCCAGCGTGCATACGTGGGCTTGTTTTTGCTTTGTTTTCTTACAGCAACCGCGTCGTCGTGTGTTTTTGCTGTGAGCAGATATGGGTTAAGAGGCGAACGCCATTTTCTGAAAATCAAAGGCAACATTGCGTCCATTTCCCCGCATCTGTCAGCTCTGCAGCGCGGTATTTCAGCATGCAGCAGCTGTCTTTAGGCCTGGTAGCAGCGTGAATCTTTCTCTGTGCTCTTTGGTAAATTTCTCAATGGTGAGCTGGTGTCCCTTTCTCTTCTCCCCCCCCACCACCGCCGCCGCGAGAGTCAAGTTTCACCTCATTGAGAAAAAAACAAGGTCCCACGATACGTGCTGGCCTCTGCCGTGCGTCACACCAAACTCCATTCACAAATCTTTCATTTTAGTTTTTGTTCTGTTTATAGTCAACTTAGCAAGGTGAAAACACCACTATTACGAGTCATATCGTTTTATTTTGTGTTGGGGTCATGAACGGGTGTTGTTGTTCGACAAAATCAGTTGTAGTGAGGGGTGTTGTTTACTTACGGAAGCCCACTGCTTTATCATCAAAGGGGAAAAAAATAGACTTAATATGTATATTAATATACATATACAGTCTATGGGGGAAAAAAAAATTGACTTTCGTATGTTATCATCATCTAACAATTATGAGATAAATAAGACAGTTTATCTTTTAGTATTCTAAATTGTAGCCTACTGAATTTATGACGCAGGAACTAATAATATGCGTTTAATGGGTTTTAAATGAGCCTGATGAGGGACTTAGAAATCAATTATCTAAAAATGGTTGAACCCATTTTACTACCACCTATGAAAACACTTTATTGAAGTAATGTTGTAAAGTATAGCCTACATGACTTCTGATACAATTTTGTTAACACAAATCTAAACAATAATTTAACCATGAAGTTAATTCTTGACTGTGGGAACTGTATGTGTGTGACAATCTGGACTGAAAGCCCCACTTACTAGTGTGTTGAAACCTGAGCCAGCTCCATTCAGCCAACTGAAAACTGTGAGATGTGGTCAAAAGCTCAGACAAAGATGATTTTGAGTTGGAGATTATTTTGTCGCACAAAACAATGACTTTATTCTTAAACATGTATTATCCTTTTAAAGCCACTTGTGTAGTCTGGTTCAGGAAATTTCTCAAAATGGGGAACTATTATTTAATTGCCTTTTCTATAAATCTGTTAGTCACCAATTCTTCAGCAGACTGGAACGCTTTAGGGTATGTCATGTTTGACCACTTGTGGTGGTGTTAAAATAAAAAAAATAAAAAAAAAAAAAAGAAAAACTTTTTGTGACAAAACAAAGATTTATCTCATCTAAATTAATGAGTAACAGTGCTGCCAGACTGAAGGAAAATGGACTATAGGGTCACTCGAATGTGGAAAAAATATTGAAATCACGATTATTGTTTATTCATTAAATAGCCTGGGAGGACAGGCCAGGTGCTCCCAGTCAACTCGTTAGCGCCTCAGCCACAAACCTGCAAGCTCACAAGACAGACCAGTACACATGCACGACAACAGGCTCAGGGCCGCCACAGCAAAATAACCCATTTTTCTCGATTTATGTAGTTATAGAGACCATTAGGAGCCCAAATTGTAATGGCGGTTAACATTTTGGTTAATTGCACAGCCCTAATGGACTATACAGCTGCTTTCTGTTTATTTCAACTGGCAGCTTCCTCCTGCAGCTTGTATTCATGTCAGATTGAAGTTAGAGGAGGTTGCATAACATTGTCATTGATAAAGCTTTTACAGTCACTGTAAACCACACTGTGGGGGTCAGTATGTCAGGAAAACGCAAAGATGCATGAAAAAGGTAGTAGCAGCAGTAACCAGTGCATTGTGCATCTAACATACTGTGCTTATCTGTCCTCCCACCCCTCCTTATTGCAGGGTGAAGACTCCTGCAACATGGACGGCTTTTATGACCAGCAGGTCCCTTTTGTGGTCCCAGAGAGTGTGAGTTTTTCCACCCTGTGCAGAAAGCCGATCAACGCTTGATTACATTTAGGTTTTACGATTTATGTTCACTAAACAGTTTTGTTGGCAAACTCTTAGAAATGTCACGCGGAGGGAGCAGAGAGATGTCTCAGCGACCGGAAAAGGAAGTTCATGGACACAGAGCTGGCTCAGGACACAGAAGGTAGGCTCATCATGGCGTCAGGTCCACATGTAAAAGTGTTTACTGTGTTGGTATGGTTACCTGAAAGAGTGAAATGGTTGTCGGGGAGTGTTTTGCTTTTTTGAAGTTATTTTACTAAGGAAAGTAATATTGACTATGCATATTGTTACGTCTATTTTAATATATGATATATAATACATCACTGTCTTGCAGAGCTCTTTCAAGACCTGATCCAGCTCCAGGAAATATGGATCGCAGAAGGTGAGACCTGCAAGCGCCATGACACAAAATGCACAAATGTACCCTGTATGCACTTCTCTGATTTTAAAGCTATGCGCTCATGCTCCTTCCACAGAGAGTTTTAAGGGGGAAATTGAGGAAATACTCAAAGCAGAGACATATGAAGCACTCAGTACTGTATTAATATTGTGTGGCGAATTAGTAAATGTGATAAGAAGGGTCTTTTAATATCCCGTCTTTTCCCCTCTGACAGCTCAGGTTCCTGATGATGAGCAATTTGTCCCAGATTTCCAGTCCAATAACTGTGAGTAGCTGTTCCTCCTCTAATAATTATAGAGACGGCTCAGAGTTGTAAAACAACAATCATTTTGTAGAAGAACACATGCTTTATTTATGCCTCGATATGTGGAAATGGCCAAACATTTGCTCTACTTAGACCTGTTTGAGTGACTTTTTCCTGAAAACTACAGCACCTCTGTGATTATGGAAATTACTAAGACTAAAAGTCTTGCATTGTCAGATCTTACTCCATGACTACCACACACAGCTTATATCCACCAGGTTCCACTTCCAGGATTTCTCCGTTGCCGCTGGATATTCCGCCGGATTTCCCTCAGTTAGGCCGGATATCCGTTGCCTTGGGCTTCCTTTTGTGTTGGCATTTTAAACTCTGGTTAATTTCTGAGAACTATGGTTGTAGGGTAAATCCAGACAGCTAGCTAGACTATCTGTCCAATCTGAGTTTCCTGTTGCTCGACTAAAACAACTTTGGAACCTTTTACAGCAGTTAGCACCACCCAAGACGATTGTGATTGGTTTAAAGAAATGGCAATAAACCAGAGCATGTTTTTCTCCCATCCCGGAATTCTGTGGGGACTAGCCAGACCCTCCTCCGGAGTGCCACGGTGTAGGAAGATCTGGCCAAGCGAGACTACATCAACACATACATTTGTCAAAGAGAGAAAGAAAACACTCTGGCTTGTTTGCAATTCTTTTAACCAATCCCAATCGTCTTGGACAGAGCTAAGCTCCGGACGCGGCTCTGCAAATAGTCCCAGCAAGGAACTTGTTTTCGCGGAACATTTTCACCCCCACAATAGGAAAAAGCCACATAAAAATAATAAATGAAGTTCATTGTTCACACAACACAGTAGCATGTGAAGAAAGAACAAAGCAGGCCTGCCTTAGTGCACGATTCAAATTTTCATCAGGACTTACCATTTTCAGTACTGGAGGATGTGTTTTTCCGTAGCGACTGGATTTTGAGAACAGCAACACACAAATGTCAGAAGTGGAAGGGCACTGCCTGACATTGTGCTTGCAATGTACTTCCATTTCACCAGACTAATCAATAAACAAAGTAGCAATACTACACAAATGTTACACAATATGTTTAGGCTGTATAATCTGTATAGTAACTACAGGTAAAAGCCAGTAAATTAGAATATTTTGAAATACTTGATTTATTTCAGTAATTGCATTCAAAAGGTGTAACTTGTACATTATATTTATTCATTGCACACAGACTGATGCATTCAAATGTTTATTTCATTTAATTTTGATGATTTGAAGTGGCAACAAATGAAAATCCAAAATTCCGTGTGTCACAAAATTAGAATATTGTGTAAGGGTTACATTTTGAAGACACCTGGTGCCACAAAGTAATCAGCTGATTAACTCAAAACACCTGCAAAGGGCTTTAAATGGTCTCTCAGTCCAGTTCTGAAGCCTACACAAACATGGGGAAGACTTCAGATTTGACAGCTGTCCAAAAGGCGACCATCGACACATTGCACAAGGAGGGAAAGACACAAAAGGTTATTGCTGAAGAGGCTGGCTGTTCTCAGAGCTCTGTGTCCAAGCACATTAATAGAGAGGCAAAGGGAAGGAAAAACTGTGGTCAGAAAAAGTGTACAAGCGATAGGGATCACCGCGCCTAGTCAAGATTGTGAAAAAGGGTGTGGACAGCTGCTGGAGTCAGTGCTTCAAGATCCACCACCAAGAGACGCTTGAAAGACATGGGTTTCAACTGCCGCATACCTCGTGTCAAGCCACTGTTGACCAAGAAACAGCGCAGCGTCTCACCTGGGCTAAGGAAAAAAGAGCTGGACTGCTGCTGAGTGGTCCAAAGTCATGTTTTCTGACGAAAGCAAATTTAGCATTTCCTTTGGAAATCGAGGTCCCAGAGTCTGGAGGAAGACAGGAGAGGCACAGGATCCACGTTGCCTGAAGTCTAGTGTAAAGTTTCCACCATCAGTGATGGTTTGGGGTGCCATGTCATCTGCTGGTGTCGGTCCACTCTGTTTCCTGAGATCCAGGGTCAACGCAGCCGTCTACCAGCAAGTTTTAGAGCACTTCATGCTTCCTGCTGCTGACCTGCTCTATGGAGATGGAGATTTCAGGTTCCAACAGGACTTGGCGCCTGCACACAGCGCAAAATCTACCCGTGCCTGGTTTACGGACCATGGTATTTCTGTTCTAAATTGGCCAGCCAACTCCCTGACCTTAGCCCCATAGAAAATCTGTGGGGTATTGTGAAAAGGAAGATGCAGAATGCCAGACCCAAAACGCAGAAGAGTTGAAGGCCACTATCAGAGCAACCTGGGCTCTCATAACACCTGAGCAGTGCCAGAAACTCATCGACTCCATGCCACGCCGCATTAATGCAGTAATTGAGGCAAAAGGAGCTCCAACCAAGTATTGAGTATTGTACATGCTCATATTTTTCATTTTCTTACTTTTCAGTTGGCCAACATTTCTAAAAACTCCCTTTTTTGTATTAGCCTTAAGTAATATTCTAATTTTGTGACACACGGAATTTTGGATTTTCATTTGTTGCCACTTCAAATCATCAAAATTAAATGAAATAAACATTTGAATGCATCAGTCTGTGTGCAATGAATAAATATAATGTACAAGTTACACCTTTTGAATGCAATTACTGAAATAAATCAAGTTTTTCAAAATATTCTAATTTACTGGCTTTTACCTGTATAGTTGTCAGATAAATGTAGTGAAGTACAAAGTACAATAATCCCTTTCTATTGTAACAGTATAAAGTTGCATAAAACGGAAGTACTCAAGTAAAGTACCTCAAAATTGTACATTTATTGAGGCTTTGTACAGTTTTTCTTACAGCGTGTGTGAATGAATACAATCCATGTAATCTCCACGGCCAGTGGTATAAATAGTTTTTATTTTGTTTACGGTGTCACAGTATATGACCCTCATACAGCCAGCGGTGGATCTGTGCCAATTAAATGATGGTAGTCATGTGGTCCAGGAAATGGTACCTTTTTAAAATAATGTCACAGATAAGACCTGGGGAAATGGAACATTCAGTACCGCTGCCAAACACGTACTGCATGTATTTATTGCTGCTTGATAGCTGCCTCAACTGAACGACTTACCGGTCCGGACAATAAATCTGACAGCGATTTGCGTCGTGGATGGAAACATGGCTGCAGATTCCAGGAAGGCTGGGATCAGATGGGAGGCTTGCTTACTTCTGCTCAAACGCAAAACTCAAATGGGAGTCACAGTGGTTTACATCTCTAAACATAAGACACCGAAGACATTGCTATGTCTCTTAAAAATGGTTGTTACCTTATCTTTTTCCATTCATGTTATTAATTATACTTTTCAAATGGTAGATCCTGTTAGGTATTCTGTAACAACCAGGCTTATTCCAACTGTTTAAAGGTCCCGTGACATGGCACTCTTTGGATGCTTTTATATAGACCTTAGTGGTCCCCTAATACTGTATCTGAAGTCTCTTTTATACAGACCTTAGTGGTCTCCTAATACTGTATCTGAAGTCTCTTTTATATAGACCTTAGTGGTCCCCTAATACTGTATCTGAAGTCTCTTTTATACAGACCTTAGTGGTCCCCTAATACTGTATCTAAAGTATCTTTTTATATAGACCTTAGTGGTCCCCTAATACTGTATCTGAAGTCTCTTTTATACAGACCTTAGTGGTCCCCTAATACTGTATCTGAAGTTTCTTTTATATAGACCTTAGTGGTCCCCTAATGCTGTATCTGAAGTCTCTTTTATATAGACCTTAGTGGTCCCCTAATACTGTATCTGAAGTCTTTTTATATAGACCTTAGTGGTCCCCTAATACTGGATCTGAAGTCTCTTTATATAGACCTTAGTGGTCCCCTAATACTGGATCTGAAGTCTCTTTTACCAAAATTCAGCCTTGGTGCAGAATTCCAGCCACTAGAACCAGTCCCACAATGAGCTTTCCTTAGGATGTGCCATTTCTGAGTCTGTAGCTTTTAAGGAGGAGAGGGGGGGATATACTACCATTTAATCTTCAAAACAAAGTATCAATTATTATTCATGAGTGTGTCTGTGTGTGTGCAGTGATGTTTCACGGACCGCCTGTCAGCAAAGTGAAGAGAGAGCCCTGTCCGTCTCCCTGCAGAACGCCTCACGCTGACCTGTGCCTTTATAGTTACAGGTACAAAATGACTGTCCCAGGCCAGTATATTGTATGATTTTTATCATAAATCCATACAGATCATGCAGACGTTCATGATTACAGCTGCTTCCTGTTTTTTCTCCTCAGTGCCTGTGGCAACAAGCCAGCTGTGCTCAAAGCTCTGACTCCAGCCTCCACGCCCATACAGTGTGGCTCCACCCATCCTGCAGGACCTCCACCCGTACAGAGGCAGTTGCACCCATCTGCCCCCCAGCTGACTGATAACTGCCCCCGGGGCCATGCTCCTGCTCCGAGCCCCTCCCATCACCGCAGCCTCCCACAGCCCAACCAAAGCCAGCAGTTTGCTCTGCCTCATCTCAGCTGCCCCAGTGCATCTTTTAGCACAGAACCAAGGTGAGTAATCTTTAGTTTTTCCCTTTTTTAATTAACCAGCTGTAAAAGCCAGGCAGCAACACAAATAATAGGGTATCAGACATAACACAAATGTATAACAATTTCAAATGGAGACAAAAACCTGATATTAGAAAGATGTCTACAGCCAGATGTGCTGGATTCCAAGTCATATTAGAATAGCTTTGAAACCAGTCCCAAAAGATTGATGAAGTTTTGTAACTGATTCCAAGCCGAGGGAGCACCATACTGACTGAGACGCCTCTCTGCCCCCGTTCAGTACAGACGTTAGGGACCGTTAGCTGGAATAACTTCCAAAACTTTATTGTAGGATGTACACCTGAATGAAACAGTCCAACAGCCTTACAAATAAGAACATGCCAATGGATAAGTCTACACATACAAGGCCAAGCATATAATGAACAATGGTAAGTCAGGGCTTTGAGATTTGTGGTAAATCTCAGTGCTCCGTGGTAGACAGTGTCCATAGTCCAGCACAGACATATAGGTGGCAGCAACAACCAGTCTCTCTCTGGCCTCGGAAGGGAAAGCAAGTTTCTAAAAATAAAAACCCAATTTCTTTTTTTTTCACCACTTGCTAAATGTGAGGCTTAACTGAGAGTGAGGCTTAACTGAGAGTGAATAATCAATTATTATTCCAAGAAACGTGATTTATTAGCATTTTGAGCTGGAAACGAAGCAAGTTCAAACCCTGAAACCCCCTTCTGGTGTTCTTTCATGCTGCAGCTTCCAGCGGCAGCTGTCGGAGCCCTGCTCGTCTTTCCTCCCTCAGGAGAAAGCGGTCAACGCGCCGTACCAACCCTCGAGCCGTGATGGGCGCCCGCTGTATCAGCGCCACCTTTCAGAGCCCCTGGTCCCCAACGGGCCCAGAGGTTTCAAACAGGAGCTGGTGGATCCACGATACCCAGAGCCGGGGCCGCCTGGTCCAGGTCTGGCCCCGCCCCAGGCCGCCTTCAACCATGTCTCCATCAAACAAGAGCCAAGGGACTTTGGCTTTGACTCAGGTGAGAGTGTCATCTGCTACGTCTATGCACAATTGCTACATTTTTTTAATTGAACCATTTCTAAATGGCCCAGTATTTTAGTGATTGAGAGACCAGAAAGCATGCTTTGTCTTCCAGAAGTTCAAACCTGCCAGTCGTCATTTGAGAAGTCTTCAGTCTTGTACCAGAATAACAATGTTGGTAAGTTTGTGTGATGGCTTTAAGAAAACTTGTTTGTTGTTGCATTACAAATAAGGGAGAACGCTTCCATGTCACTTAGTTGATTTTTTTTTTTGTCTTTATTGTATTAATATTCTACCATTTGTTTAGGTTTTGTCATTATACACATCCATACATGTAAGAAATTATTATTTAACTACATGCTGGGTCCATTCAAAGCTTCAAACTCATTTGTAATTTTGCCTGTATGTGGTTCTGTATGCTTTTCAAAATTTTCAATGAAATTTAAATTAAAATTTAAAAAAAAAAAAAAAAAAAAGTTGTGTCTCAGTAGAACAAATGTCCTAATATTACATTTTTACGCCCCGCAGGGTTTGGTGCTGACAGAGAGCCACGGCTGTGCTATGATGACACTTGTGTTGTGCCAGACAGACTGGAGGGTAAGACAGAATTAGAATTTTAAACCAGAATATAAGTATTTGTAATTACTGCTGCTGATAATCTGGAAGGAACAGACCCACTAATGACTATTTTGGCACCCCGAAATAGCGAGCGGTGTACTTATTGTTTCCTGTTGGCCTCTGTAAGCAGGTAAAGTGAAGCAGGAGGGTTTGCCGTACCAGCGCCGCGGCTCCCTGCAGCTCTGGCAGTTCCTGCTCACGTTGCTGGACAACCCGGCCAACGGGCATCTGATCGTCTGGACGGGACGCAACATGGAGTTTAAACTCATCGATCCTGAGGAGGTCAGTCATTGTCAACACCACACAGGCATACTGTTAGAAAGGCTTGAATATTATTCAGCTGGATGGTTTGTGTAACAAACCATGTGCAATATATCCTGCATCCCATGTGCCATTATTATCCGGATACCATCTGTGCCTAATTTTTCATTTGGGCACTTTTCAAAGTGCAATTCAATATTTCATGTGTAATTTATTGTATAATACTGCTATATTTTGTATATTTATCTATCTGTACACTTGCCTATGTTGCAAACTGCAATTTCCCCACTGTGGGACAAATAAAGGTTGTTTTTTTTTTAAATCTTATTGCTTGTTTTTTCCCCACACGTCTGGCGTTGTCAGGTGGCTCGGCTCTGGGGGCTCCAAAAGAACCGACCGGCTATGAACTACGACAAGCTGAGCCGCTCACTGAGGTACTACTACGAGAAGGGCATCATGCAGAAGGTAAAGGCAAGCTTCACGTCTCTCATCCAGTCCTCTTGCGCTAACACATTATGAAGCAAATTTGTTCCTAATCAGAACATTGTCGTGTTACACCATCAAATCTGGGTTCATGTAAATAAAATTACCAAATAATTGGAATTTGTATTTAAAAAAAAATAAAGAAAAAAATTGTCATCTTTATTGCACTATTTCCTTAACGTGTGTGTGTGTGTGACACCAACCACATCGTGAACAATGATGATCCAAAGCAAAATTGTCCTTTATACCTGGCAAATGAAGCAGATTCTGATCTTGAATCCCCCAGTGAACATCATTAATTTGTCCCACCTCTGATTGGCTCGTCCTGCAGGTGGCTGGAGAAAGGTACGTCTACAAGTTTGTATGCAACCCCGAGGCGCTCTTCTCCATGGCTTTCCCAGACAACCATAGGCCGAATCTGAAGGCCGACCCGGACGCCGTCCCGGCTCCCTGCGAGGAGGACGGCGCCCCCCCGCCAAGCTACGAGGACGAGGGTCCGTACCTGGTGGAAGGAGCGGAGCAGGGTCTGGCTTTCTTTGACAACTACCCGTTCTAAACTCCTCAGCTGGAGGGAACAGGAGGTATTTTACAGGAGGAACCTGAATAACTGAGCAGTGTTTGAGATTTTCAACAGGTATACTTGCCACAGAAAATTTTTAAATTCATCAGAGAATTTTTCATCAAGAAGAAATGTCTCTGTTGCAAAATGATGATTCAGCCTGAAGCTAGAATGCAACAATTGTAGCTCTGATTTGGTTTCTTTCAATGGCCTAGGGCCAAAAAAGAAAACCACAGAAGAATTTGGAGATTTCCAGAATAAAGTTGTAATATTTTGAACAAAGTTATTTTTTTTTTAATAAAGGGGGCAGAGTCATTCAATAACTTGTAACTAACTGTTTCAGGAAAACGTGACACAAGCTAAAAGTCTGATGCATTTTACAATTCAAATTTTTTTTCGTAAGAATTGTGGCTGAATCCTCAGAATATTACAGCTTTAGATGACGGTTTTACACTCGCATTTTTCTCAATATTTAATTTGTCTGCTCGTCGCAGGGACCCTACAACCTACTCAGTTGTAGTTTTATAGCATGGCGTAGCGTATGTGAACTCTGGGATCTGTATTTCAACCAAAAAGCATCTCAAAACCATGGGCACTCCTTAACGGATTTACTCCTAATTGTGATTTTGGGTAAACATTATACTGCTTGAAAGGGACACACTTGTATTTTCCAGATGTTATAGTCCTTCTATAAACATGTATATTGAAATGTCTTTGTGTACTTTTTCTTGTTTTCAAAGCTAATATTTTTGGCATTATATTGACTTGTAATTTTTTCTTAAACTGTTTTTATAAAGGTACTGCTACTATTTTTCTGTAATACTGCCACTACAATGCTAATAATAATTATAATAATAAGCATGGACTTTCTTAAAACCATCTCCCCAGTTATTGTACTGAGTTTTCTGCATTTTGTATAGTTGATTTGCTTCAATGTCTAGAAAATGTGTATAATTATATATGAATATATTTTTGCAAAAGGCTGCATTTGCTTGACTTATTATGAGCTGCAGAGTTGAGCTTATCACGTTATTGTATTGCATCAACTCCAGCCTCTCAACGATGGATGACTGCCAGCCTTTGGGTCCTGCAGAAAGAAATGGCTGTAATGTAATGGTATATTTTGCTATATGATCACACGGTGGTTTAGGTGGACGAGGTGGTGTATGTGGAGGCTGGAGAATAGATACTGACACTGGTGTGATGTCTGCCCTCAGATACTGTACGTGTGCCTTCTGTTATCTTTACTGATACAATAAACTATTTTACTCTTTTCTTTTGCCTCACTTGTAGATAATTTTAAAACATTTTCAAAGTTCAGTCTCCAGTGAAGCAGCAGCAGCTGTTTGTAAAGAGAAGTGTAAATGCTTCCAGCACCTTGTATTCCCATCCAAGACATATTGATTAGTAAATTTACTCAGGTACTGTACTTGAGTACAAATTTCAGGCACTTGTACTTTCCTTGAGTCTTTTCTTTGCATGCCACTTCCTACTTCATTCCACTAGATCATTTGTTTTATTTACTTATAATTTTACCAGTACACCAGAAGCATCTTAGTCCTCTCACCCATCCAGTGCGAGGGGAAGTTTATTTGTCCTTGCAGAAAAGTGTCCCAAATGTCCTCATTTCCTGTAATTCTTCAGTGACCGTTCCATGTTTTAAGCTACAATGGAAGCACAGGATGGACAGCCTTTCAATTCCAAGTCACAGTATAATATGTCGAGAAACGTTATTAAAAAAAGCAATAGTATAGTATGTTGAAAGTGATTTTTAAAAAAGGCCATAGTATATGTCTAAAAAAAGTTGTATAGTATGTTGAAAAAAGTGAAAAAACATGGTACAGTAAGTCAAAGTTATAAAAAGCCATAAGATACTAGGTTGAAAAAAAGGCATAAAAAGCCATTGTATTTAAAAAAAAAAAAAGTTATACAAAATGTCTAAAAAGTGATTTTAAAAAATATGTATATAGCCATAGTACGTCTAAAAAAAGTCTTAGTATAATAGTATGTCAAAAAAAGTTCTCGGGTAAGACGTGGGCGGCATGTGGGTAGACAAGTTAGAAAAAGCCATAATATAGTATGTTGAAGAAAAAAAATTATTGCAAGATTAACGTTATTTTTGGCCTAGTTTTTTTACAACTAGTAAACTACAACACCACACCGGCTAAACCGGAAACAAAACCGGCACGCCGTTTGGGCTTGCGAGCCGGCCAAAGAGTAGTAACGTTACGTTTTGAGTGGATGGCGAGCGTGAGACGCCGAAATGGACGCCAATAAGATTCTGAATGGAAAGTTTGCTTTTTAAAAGTTGCCAAATGTTCCATTGACGAGACCAGCTGTCATCGCAGCACTTCCAGTCTCAAATACCACTGGATGACCAAGCACACAGCTGAGGCTGATTTCCCCTTCGTCGTCAAAACAGTGCCAGTGCTGGTCAGCGACAGAGGAGAGGCAGAGCAATGAGCCAGATGAGTTTCTGGACCACAACTGAGATGTTGCATCACTTCATTCATGCCTTCTTCATACTGAACTCATAGTTAACTCATAGTATTGTATGTCATGATTTTTGTGTGTTTAAAAAAAAAAAAAGCCATAGAATAGTGTGATTAAAAAGTACAATACATACAAAAATACAACATGTGAACAATAACTAATATAACAAAAACTTGAAATGTCACCTTCAGGAATAGTTCACTGAGATAAACTGCTGATTTAAAAATCTGAGATTGAAGGATCAAATCTTCCACTTGTTTATATAGCTTTTCCTTTGAAATGTGTACAATAAATACAACTTCCAACCAGCATAGGGTATCAGATCAGATAGCTCAGTGTGATGGAACGCTGGTTGAAAGAACATGGTGGTTGTGAGTTCAAGACTCACAAGGTGCAGACATTATGATGAGGTCTAACTCACAGAGACACAAGGTGCCTCACCCAGGACACTGGGGTTTGTGTCCTGTGTGTCATGGAAAAGTACTTTCCAAAATCCAACTGTGTGTGACTTATCTGTAAAGATGCTGAGTACAGTTGGAATTAGGAAAGTACTTAACCATGACACATGGGGACACAAACCCCGGTCTCCTGGGTGAAAGTCCTGAGTTGTACTTATGACACTTAGAGAATAAAATTATTGTTCCAGTTGGCAAAAGGTAAAGGTACATTTAAGACACTTGACGCTTAAGACACTTGACGAATCCCTGGGGGCAGTCGGGGTACTTAGCTACTGTCTTACCCACATGCCGCCCTTGGGTATTGTTGGTGCCTGGCCACATGCCGCCCCGAAGGGGCGGCATGTGGCTAGGCACTGGATGCGAACCCCAGTCTCCTGGGTGAAGGGTTGATGCAAGATCGACTCTGCCACCACCTCTGCCGCCACCTCCAGCAGTTACATCACGTATTTAACACGAACTGTTGGGGGATCAGGAAAGAAACAAATTGTCTGTGAAATGCAGGAGACAAACACCAGACTGTCAGGGTGATTGAACCCATGACCTGTGTGTCCTCTAACCAGCGTTCCATAACACTGAGCTATCTGATCTGATACTCCAAGCTGGTTGGAAGTTGTATTTATCACTGACATTTCAGAGGAGAGAAGTTGAAAAACCATTAAGACAAACATGTCCATCAGGGGGATTGAACCCATCATCCGGATGTCTTCTAACCAGTGTTCTACCACACTGAGCCATCTCATCCAACACCAATACCTGGTTTAGTGGAGTATTTGACTTCTTCATGTTGGGTGTTAGCCTTTAAAATGTAATACCTCCACCAGTATTAAACCAACAACCTTCAGAACAGGTCATGGGGTATTTATCATGCTGAGCTATCTGTGGAGTTGCTAATGGTTGGGTTGGAGGTTGTATTTATCAATCAGGTTACTGAGAAGAAATAAATGTAAGACTGATGACTGAGCTCGGATTTAATCCTTCAACCTCACATTGTCATGATGGCATCTTATCCTGATGAGCTTTTCCTCAGGCGAAGACTACTGAGGACAATCCTTGGACATCCCAAGCCAGATGTAGATGCTTGATGATAAACACGTTGTCACTTCTCTCTCTCCTTAGGTTTGAAGCTCTAGCATCTAGCAGCAGAGTCAATAACTCATCAGACTTTCACTCAGGAAACCAGGGTTTGGTTCCCATGTGTCACAAAATGCAATAATAGTTCAAGACCTGCTAGCGGCCAGCGTAAGTGTAAACAAATAGGAAAGAGGCTAGGAAAGGTAGTGCAGGGTAGAAGAGATTAGTAGAGTTATATGACAGGTGAAGCTCAGAAGAGTAGAGACTGGAGCATGGGGAACTTAGAGAAAAGTAGAAATTAGAGTAGACAAAATATACTTTACGTCCACATTTATGGCATGTACAGTGTACATAATAAGTACATAATACCACTATTACTTACTTTTTTATTTAAAAAAAATCATGACATACAATAGTCTTCCCTCTGCACTCATCTGGGGAGAAAAAGACAGTTTATTGGATTATTCTGGTTCAGTAAATGTCTTTTTCTTCAGGAGGAATAAAAGATCAGCTGACACAAAGACAAAGTGTGTAAAAAATGACACGTGTGATACATATTAATATTAGGGCTGCAACCAGGGGTGAAAGAAGGCTGGTGGATTGGTTACTCTGCTTAGAAAAGTGCTCATTTAAATATAATATGGTACAATAAACATACACATTCTGCCTGCATGACTACTTGTACTTTAGATACTTCCTGTACATTTAGCAGCATAGAAAACTTCTTAAAAAGCAGTCAAATAAAATGTTTGAAGATTATGCATAGACTATTATAGCTATTAGTTATTGTAATCTAATAATATATAATAAAATAACTGATGCGGGCCATTCTTCTGCATAATCAGTACTTTTACTTTTGATACTTTAAGTACATGTTGCTGAAAATACTAATATACTTCAATGCATGCCTCTTGTTTACACTGGTTTTGCTTCTTTTCCTCCACAATCTGAATAATTATCCACATGTCAGAGTAAATTGTTGTGAGTGAATGTTTTTATGGTTCCTGCTTCTTTTATCAGTTTGACTGATTAAATTAATTTACATTATTCTGCATTTAGTACTTTGAATAAGTCAAATACCTTTTCCTGATTGTTTATACTTTTATTCAGGTAACATTTCCAATGGCGGACCTTTATCTGTAACAGAGTATTTCTGCAGTGTGGTATTATAGTTCTGCTAAGTAAAGGATCTGAATACTTCCTCCACCGCTGGTTTTAGTCTTTATTTTACTATGTAGCCAAATATGTGTAACTTATTTTAATTAAGGCATCTTTTTTTCAACAGCAGAGGAGGGTGGACAGTATTAAAATCCTTCTGTGTCCGAATAGTTAAACATTAAATATCTAAAATGAAAGAATAAGAAAAAAAAATATGTCTTCAATTAAAAGTTAATATATTCAAACTATTAATGTATACTTTATAATATATATATTATATATATATATATAATTTGAATAATCTGCCTTTATAAAAGTATTTTGTTTTGTCTGAGGAGACTGATGACCATACATGAAGGGGTGAAGGTACGTCATCGTGACGTAGACTGTATACAAGGAAGTGGATTGTGATTGTGCTGGCTATGTGGCTAGCACATCCTGGCTAGCTACATAGCTTTAATGTACAGCTTGTACGCAGCATGTCAGCGGCACTTTGAGCTAACGTGACTCAGCGTTTAAGCAGCAACACCGTGTAGAAGTCTAACGTTACCAACAACACGCAACTCGTTACGTTACTTACTGAATGCTGAGCCAGGAGCACGTGGAGCGGTTAGCGAGGCTGCTAACTGAAGACAACATGTCTACAATCCCCCCTTCTCCCCCCACCTTCCCCACCAGTTTACTGCCATACCGGCGGAGGACTCTTTCCTATTGGTTGGCGCCCTGGAGAAAGACGCAGACAGGCTGCAGCTGAAGACGTCACCCACAGCTCGCGTGGTTTTCCTGATTGCGTCATATATTTCCTTTAGTTCACCTGGACATGACTTCTGGAGGTTTAAATGTGCGCGTGTGTGTTGTGGCTCATTAGAGTTGGACCTTCAGCTTTATATCTGCCAGTTTAATGACCATTCTCACACAAAGCCAATACAGCTTACTTGTTGTATATGCATGAGTGGAAAATAAAACTCTTAAATACAACCAAGTATTTCTTTCAGTTGCATTGATGTGAATGTGCACAGTAAAGACAGCTCTCCATCATCACTGGTGGTGAGACTTACAGTCACATGTCATGCTTTGAGTGCAAGTTTCTGAATTGTAAGGGTTGTTTTCTTATTCGTTTTTTAAGCAGAGCGTCTCCTGCCCCAAAGTACCTGCCTTTATCAGTACAGGTAGAGAGGCTGCCTGGGCCGAGGGAGGGGGGGGGGGCAACAGGTTTTAAGCTTGTGGTAGCACAGTTGCTCTCCAGCAAAGGGCTCTTCTACCTCATTACTATAGCAGACAATGACCCAGCTGAGTTTACCCATGCTAACACCAACAGCTGTGTTTCCTTTTCTCACCAGAGGAGATTATCTGTTTACTGGACATGTGGTTTGAGGGGAGAGTCATGCTTGGAAATGAGAGGCTGGTGGTCATCCTGCGCTTCCACTTGAGCTAACAAACATGGAACGGTCACTTAAGAAATCTGCTGGAAGGCTTACAGGAAATGATAAGAAATGTTTTCAGGATATCATTTTTGACTGAGGATTTGTTCAGAATAACTTATCAAAGCTCAGCTGAGCAAATACACTTTTGTTTTCACAAAATTGATGAAAGGACTAAGGTGCTTCTGATGTACTGGTAAAATTGTAAGTAAATAAAACAAATGTAAATATAGTTATAGCAATGACCATCAGGGTGATTGAACCCATGACCTGTGTGTCCTCTAACCAGCGTTCCATAACACTGAGCTATCTGATCTGATACTCCAAGCTGGTTGGAAGTTGTATTTATCACTGACATTTCAGAGGAGAGAAGTTGAAAAACCGTTAAGACAAACATGTCCATCAGGGGGATTGAACCCATGACCTGTGTGTCTTCTAACCAATGTTCTACCACACTGAGCCATCTCATCCAACACCAATACCTGGTTTAGTGAAGTATTTGACTTCTTCATGTTGGGTGTTAGCTCCACCAGTATTAAACCAACAACCTTCAGAACAGGTCATGGGGTATTTATCCTGCTGAGCTATCTGTGGAGTTGGTAATGGTTGGGTTGGAGGTTGTATTTATCATTCAGGTTACTGAGAAGAAATAAATGTAAGACTGATGACTGAGCTCGGATTTAACCCTTCAACCTCACATTGTCATGATGGCATCTTATCCTGATGAGCTTTTCCTCAGGCGAAGACTACTGAGGACAATCCTTGGACATCCCAAGCCAGATAGGAGAACCAGTGTAGATGCTTGATGATAAACACGTTGCCACTTCTCTCTCTCCTTAGGTTTGAAGCTCTAGCATCTAGCAGCAGAGTCAATAACTCATCAGACTTTCACTCAGGAAACCAGGGTTTGGTTCCCATGTGTCACAAAATGCAATAATAGTTCAAGACCTGCTAGCGGCCAGCGTAAGTGTAAACAAATAGGAAAGAGGCTAGGAAAGGTAGTGCAGGGTAGAAGAGATTAGTAGAGTTATATGACAGGTGAAGCTCAGAAGAGTAGAGACTGGAGCATGGGGAACTTAGAGAAAAGTAGAAATTAGAGTAGACAAAATATACTTTACGTCCACATTTATGGCATGTACACGAGTATGGGGAAGAAAGGTGATTTGAGTGACTTTGAACGTGGCATGATTGTTGGTGCCAGAAGGGCTGGTCTGAGTATTTCAGAAACTGCTAATCTACTGGGATTTTCACGCACAACCATCTCTAGGGTTTACAGAGAATGGTCCGAAAAAGAAAAAACATCCAGTGAGCGGCAGTTCTGTGGGCGGAAATGCCTTGTTGATGCCAGAGGTCAGAGGAGAATGGCCAGACTGGTTCGAGCTGATAGAAGGGCAACAGTGACTCAAATAACCACCCGTTACAACCAAGGTGGGCAGAAGAGCATCTCTGAACGCACAGTACGTCGAACTTTGAGGCAGATGGGCTACAGCAGCAGAAGACCACATCGGGTGCCACTCCTTTCAGCTAAGAACAGGAAACTGAGACTACAATTTGCAAAAGCTCATCGAAATTGGACAATAGAAGATTGGAAAAACGTTGCCTGGTCTGATGAGTCTCGATTTCTGCTGCGACAGTCGGATGGTAGGGTCAGAATTTGGCGTCTACAACATGAAAGCATGGATCCATCCTGCCTTGTATCAACGGTTCAGGCTGGTGGTGGTGGTGTCATGGTGTGGGAATATTTTCTTGGCACTCTTTGGGCCCCTTGGTACCAATTGAGCATCGTTGCAACGCCACAGCCTACCTGAGTATTGTTGCTGACCATGTCCATCCCTTTATGACCATAATGTACCCAACTTCTGATGGCTACTTTCAGCAGGATAATGCGCCATGTCATAAAGCTGGAATCATCACAGACTGGTTTCTTGAACATGACAATGAGTTCGCTGTACTCAAATGGCCTCCACAGTCACCAGATCTCAATCCAATAGAGCATCTTTGGGATGTGGTGGAACGAGATTCGCATCATGGATGTGCAGCCGACAAATCTGCGGCAACTGTGTGATGCCATCATGTCAATATGGACCAAACTCCTGAGGAATGCTTCCAGCACCTTGTTGAATCTATGCCACGAAGAATTGAGGCAGTTCTGAAGGCAAAGGGGTCCAACCCGTTACTAGCATGGGGTACCTAATAAAGTGGCGGTGAGTATATATATATATATATATATATATATATATATATATATATATATATATATATATATATATATATATATATATATATATATATATATATATATATATATATATATATATATATATTGAATAATCTGCCTTTATAAAAGTATTTTGTTTTGTTTGAGGAGACTGATGACCATACATGAAGGGGTGAAGGTACGTCATTGTGACGTAGACTGTATACAAGGAAGTGGATTGTGATTGTGCTGGCTATGTGGCTAACACATCCTGGCTAGCTACATAGCTTTAATGTACAGCTTGTACGCAGCATGTCAGCGGCACTTTGAGCTAACGTGACTCAGCGTTTAAGCAGCAACACCGTGTAGAAGTCTAACGTTACCAACAACACGCAACTCGTTACGTTACTTACTGAATGCTGAGCCAGGAGCACGTGGAGCGGTTAGCGAGGCTGCTAACTGAAGACAACATGTCTACAATCCCCCCTTCTCCCCCCACCTTCCCCACCAGTTTACTGCCATACCGGCGGAGGACTCTTTCCTATTGGTTGGCGCCCTGGAGAAAGACGCAGACAGGCTGCAGCTGAAGAGGTCGCCACATCTCACGTGATTTTCCTGATTGCGTCATATATTTCCTTTAGTTCACCTGGACATGACTTCTGGAGGTTTAAATGTGCGCGTGTGTGTTGTGGCTCATTAGAGTTGGACCTTCAGCTCTATATCTGCCAGTTTAATGACCATTCTCACACAAAGCCAATACAGCTTACTTGTTGTATATGCATGAGTGGAAAATAAAACTCTTAAATACAACCAAGTATTTCTTTCAGTTGCATTGATGTGAATGTGCACAGTAAAGACAGCTCTCCATCATCACTGGTGGTGAGACTTACAGTCACATGTCATGCTTTGAGTGCAAGTTTCTGAATTGTAAGGGTTGTTTTCTTATTCGTTTTTTAAGCGGAGCGTCTCCTGCCCCAAAGTACCTGCCTTTATCAGTACAGGTAGAGAGGCTGCCTGGGCCGAGGGAGGGGGGGGCAACAGGTTTTAAGCTTGTGGTAGCACAGTTGCTCTCCAGCAAAGGGCTCTTCTACCTCATTACTATAGCAGACAATGACCCAGCTGAGTTTACCCATGCTAACACCAACAGCTGTGTTTCCTTTTCTCACCAGAGGAGATTATCTGTTTACTGGACATGTGGTTTGAGGGGAGAGTCATGCTTGGAAATGAGAGGCTGGTGGCCATCCTGCGCTTCCATTTGAGCTAACAAACATGGTCACTTAAGAAATCTGCTGGAAGGATTACAGGAAATGATAAGAAATGTTTTCAGGATATCATTTTTTGTTCAGAATAACTTATCAAAGCTCAGCTGAGCAAATACACTTTTGTTTTCACAAAATTGATGAAAGGACTAAGGTGCTTCTGATGTACTGGTAAAATTGTAAGTAAATAAAACAAATGTAAATATAGTTATAGCAGTGGTTAAAGTGTATATGTTGACCCCAAAGAAATCACCAAAGTAAGATGTGTAGGTGTTCATGCAGCAGTTGAAACAACAGACAAAGTATTAACATGCCAGATAGTCATGATGCATTTTAAATGAACCATCAAAACAAATCATTTTAACCAAAGTTAAATGCCAGACTGCCACCTGAGCTTCCCCCCTGTAGACCGAGCAGGAACGCTTCTACAACAACACATGACAGAAATGAATGCTGCTGTGTGATTCCTTAGATCTGGTACAAAAAAATCATGTGCAATGTTTTTCTGTATTAAAAAGAAAAGACAACTTTGGATAAATCTACACACTATAATTAGTTAAATTAGCGTGTATAAACATAAAATAAGGCACAAATCATTTTGTAAGAAGTATGCAGCCATTTAAAAGCTATTTCTCCAAGGCATCAGTATACTGAGCAGCAACTAACATAAGATAAATATGAAGCATTGAAAATAAACAGTGATTTCTTTCAACAGTTTTCCAGCAGTGATCTCGCCTCTTCAGACCCTGTGTCCTCAGCAGCTGGGGTGGATGAGGCCCTTCTATCGGCCCCTGTGTGCTGTCACCAGAGGCTGGAGGGGTGCAGTACGAGCCCAGGCACTTTCTCAAGTCTTGTTGCAAAGTAGCGTGTCAGAGCCTCGCTGAGCTCACAGAGCCGTCTCAAAGATAACAGTTACCGTCCGCTGTTACGGCATGTCCGTTTGCTACGCTAGGATGGCTTCTAAACCTGAAGAAACACGTTTTGCAAAGTTAGATTCACTTAAGATAAGACTTTTTCACATTTTAAAATGCGTCTGAAGAAAGTAAGAGGGTAAAACTTGCCTGTTTAGCTGCCTCTAATAGAGGCATTTTATAAAAGATGCCATCTGGATCTTGAAGCAGGGTATAATGCTCATAGGCATGCATTTTCGCTGCATCTAGAACCTAGAGACACAAATATTTTTCAACAATTATGAAAAATTTGGTTTGTTCGAGAATTTTCCCCCTGCTTCCAGTCTTTATGCTAAACTAAAGTGACTTGCAGCCCTAGGTCCATATTTAATGTACGGTCATGAGAGGTATCAATCTGGAAGCAACTACTGCTTTTCTGCCTGTATTTATTTCTCTTATTCAAGTTCCACTTTATTTATCCTTAGAAAGAGAAACTTAGTGTGCAGCTGGATATCTAAAAAAAAGCACAAACAAAATACACACCACCAGATGCCAACAACATTGTGAACACAACACAGGACACACATGAACACATCAGTGGAGACACTCCTTCCCCCAAAACCCATTGACAGAATCCTATTGGACAATACACAGGTCGGTACATCATAACGAACAATGACAGGAATAAATTGATACTGCACCAATGGAATGTTTCCACTAGGGATTAACAGTTGTAAACAAATTGAGTTTAAACCCCATGCTTTAACTTTTTTTAAATACTCTAATAGAAAGATAACTCACCAGTATTCTGTCGCTGTCTGTGACGGTGTTGAGACGATAAGCGATAGTGAGTACGGTGCATTCTCTGACCTTGTCCCGTGGGGTTTTCTGGACCAGTTCGTCTGTCCTGCAGAGACACGACACATGCATAAAGATAGAGATGCATTTTTTTTTTATTATGATTTTATATCACTTTTTTCAACATACTATACCATTACTTTTTTTGTAGACAGGGCTGAAATCATCCATTAATGGTAATTTTTTATTTGTGTCTTTACTAGACTGTCATAAGGACAAAGAAACTGTGAAAGTGAATATAAAGAGTGAGCACACACAAGATGCACAAAAAAAAAAAAACTGAAACATTAATGCTTGCTGATTGTGATGCAGAATATTACATTTACACATTCTAATTTAACAGGCGATTAGGCTTCTTTGTTTTGCACAGGTCATATGTTAAGTTTGTGGGGGTTTAGTCTCTTCAGATCACTATCACTGTTATTCAGCTTTGGAATATCGCTTGCATGCACTTTTCATGCCAACTGTTCTATTTAAATACTCAGGCTGTAGCCACACGGGGCCGTAGCTGCCTCTTGGTACAGCAGAGAAGCTACAGACCAACAGATGATAACCAACCCAGAGTTCATTCCCATCAAACTCAATAATTGTCCACTGATGGAAACTTCAACTTGTGTTTTACAGACACAATAGTTTGTGGTGTTGCGCTAGACTCGCCAGCTCAAAATTCTTCTGTACATGGTCTGTTGTAAAATGTATCATGAGTTGAAGCTTCACATTTAAATACTTTGCCACACTACTAACGTAGAAGGTAACATTTACTCGTTGGATATAGCACAGTGGTAATATTTCATGGGTTTACTGCCCAATGGCAAGATGTATCAAGGCTTTATAAATAATGCATGCTAATTAGCTGTGATACACTGCGTGTGTTTTATATTAAGCATGAGGTCAAATAAAAATAAAAAAACACAATGATTCCTGTAGCATTAACACTGCTGCCAAATGAAAAAAAAAACAAATCCTGCAATTTATACTTGTCATGCTGCAATTCTGTTCAACATTTAAATGGCATATGATGCCATACAAAATAAAAACAAATGCACTCAACACATTTATTACAAGCACTCTATAGCACTATACTTTCGTGTATTCATAGACTTACCATTAAGGCAGGCTTTCTCACGTGTCTATACAAAGCAAGCCTGTAAATCATAGTGGATGAGAAAATGGTTAATAAATGGCATTTGAAATGGCAAAATATGAATAATAGAAGATCTACATACATCTTTGGCACGTTTACTATGATAGCAGTGCTTGGAACGTTTATTCTTAAGTGTCAGGCTAATTTTGATACATATAAAAAGGTAGTTTCTGGGATTATGTCATAAAATAAAATTGGCTGAGGACACTGGGACCATAGACGTGTGTGTCCGTGTATGACTGGGACACTCCGCTGCAGTGCAGCATCCCGAGCTGTAGGGGGCACTGTAACATTTAATGGCTGACGCAGAAAGCCATGGAGACAGCCTACCCAGAAAATGACATGTCTCTGAGCCCTTGGCTTTAACACATGCACCTTCACATTTCTGCGACTTTCTCTAAAAGGTTAACTACTTTTATACAAACATGTTACGGACATTGTGTCGGGCCGGCGGTGCCGTTTTCAAGGTAAGTTTGACACACTGTTTAGCATGCACCAATAGTCTTTCTGTGGAAATAGTTGACAAACAGGTTGGCTACCTAGCTAGCTGCGTGCTAACTTAATAGGGCGAAGTTAACGTTACATTCTATAAGCCAGTTATTTCAACTGGTAGCTCCTGACATTTAAGCTTCCTAGAATTGCATTTATATCAGTACATACAGTATATACAAAGCTTTCTCCATAGCATTGCTAAGTAGACACCGTTGCCTGGTTGCAGTGCGTACTATTGGCCCATACGTACCTCGTAATCAGCGTCTTAACAGCTGTGGCAGTATTTACAGATATTATTTATGGGTTTATTACAATGCGCACGTATGCTAGATATAAATAATGTTGCATCTGAACTGTCTGTTTTCGTACTGCACTTCTATTAGTACAGAATTAAATAACATTGTAACCCCAGCACGAAGAGGTACGCATTTACGTAAATGACGTGATGGCGTCATCAACCAGATGTTTTCCCACAACCTTCCAGTTTCAGTCATTCAAGGGTGTATGGCTGCAGCCTGGAGCGTCCCATGTCATCCGTCCCGTCTCATGCGGTCTCGTCTCATACGGAGGTGTGTCCAACGGTAAATTCAGAGGGTCAAAATACGAAATCGCGACTAATTTTCCAGATGGAGTCACGGGGAAATTTGTTACCACGTTTGTTGCAATCAATTGAAAAACTTTAAAAACTGGACATATATGTCCAGTAACAATTTTGCCATAAATATAGTTTGATCATTTCTGAATGTTATGGTTGTGTTGACAAGATAAATAGCCTACAGACTATCGTCTAGAATAAAATAAGCCTGCTTCAACTATCAACCTAAGGAATAAAATACTTTTAATATTTGGTGTTTTTTTATGATAACAACGATTATCATACTGATGAATAAAACACTAAAATATATGTCCGTCTATAAAATAAATGCAGATTATAGGCAAACTAAAAAAAATCCTTCTGCCATCCCGGAGCTTCTACTTTTCAAAATAAAAGCTCGCATCTGGAATAAAATATTTTGATTTTTTTTTAAATATTTAAAAATATATGTCCGTCTCTAAATAATAAATGCAGATTATAGGCAAACTAAGAAATTCCTTCTATGGCCATAGAAGGAATTTCTCTCCCAACAGAAGTCAAGCATTTGGTTTTGGTTTTAATTTTTCCCCCTTTCATACAATACAACACAAAATACAACAGAACCGCTGGCGGGGAAGTGGAAGAAAAATACAATCGCATTGTGGCCCAAGGCCGTGGCAGCAGAGACCCGCAGTCGGATGCAGGACGGGTCCCAGAGACCCGAAGGCCGATGCCGCGGTAGTAGAAAAATACAACCGCATTCTGCCCCGGGTCCCAGAGACCCGACCGCATTCTGTCCCGGGTCCCAGAGACCCGACCGCATTTTGCCCCGGGTCTCAGAGACCCGACAGCATTCTGCCCTGGGTCCGACCCGACCGCATTTTGCCCCGGGTCTCAGAGACCCGACCGCATTTTGCCCCGGGTCTCAGAGACCCGACCGCATTCTGCCCGGGGTCCCAGAGACCCGACCGCATTTTGCCCCGGGTCTCAGAGACCCGACAGCATTCTGCCCCGGGTCTCAGAGACCCGACCGCATTTCCCCCAGGTCTCAGAGACCCGACAACCGAGGCATTCTGCCCCGGGTCTCAGAGACCCGACAGCCGAGGCAGCACCAGTAGAGCTACAGTCAAATGCTCTCGCCATGCTGATAAGCAGCTGTATTTGCAGCAATGTCCCAGTGACGTGTCAAAACAATATAGAATAGGCTATAAAATTAAAAAGAGTCTTAGAAAGAGTGTAACATGTTTATTTTTGTATTCTGGTTCTTGTTGTGTGCAGATCCTTGTTCCTGCCGTTAGTTGGCAGAAACGGCTGTTACACTCTTTCCAAGACTCTTTTTAATTTTATATTCTATATTGTTTTCACACGTCACTGGGACATTGCTGCAAGCTTATCAGCATGGCGAGAGCATTCGACTGTAGCTCTACTGGTGCTGCCTCGGCTGTCGGGTCTCTGAGACCCGGGGAAGAATGCCTCGGTTGTCGGGTCTCTGAGACCCGGGGGAAATGCGGTCGGGTCTCTGAGATCCGGGGCAGAATGCTGTCGGGTCTCTGAGACCCGGGACAAAATGCGGTCGGGTCTCTGGGACCCTGGGCAGAATGCGGTCGGGTCTCTGAGACCCGGAGCAAAATGCGGTCGGGTCTCTGGGATCCGGGGCAGAATGCGGTCGGGTCTCTGGGACCCGGGGCAGAATGCGGTTGTATTTTTCTACTACCGCGGCATCGGCCTTCGGGTCTCTGGGACCCGTCCTGCATCCGACTGCGGGTCTCTGCTGCCACGGCCTTGGGCCACAATGCGATTGTATTTTTCTTCCACTTCCCCGCCAGCGGTTCTGTTGTATTTTGTGTTGTATTGTATGAAAGGGGGAAAAATTAAAACCAAAAGCAAATGCTTGACCTCTGTTGGGAGAGAAATTCCTTCTATGGCCATAGAAGGAATTTCTTAGTTTGCCTATAATCTGCATTTATTATTTAGAGACGGACATATATTTTTAAATATTTAAAAAAAAATCAAAATATTTTATTCCAGATGCGAGCTTTTATTTTGAAAAGTAGAAGCTCCGGGATGGCAGAAGGATTTTTTTTAGTTTGCCTATAATCTGCATTTATTTTATAGACGGACATAGCCTATATTTTAGTGTTTTATTCATCAGTATGATAATCGTTATCATAAAAAAACACCAAATATTAAAAGTATTTTATTCCTTAGCTTGATAGTTGAAGCAGGCTTATTTTATTCCAGACGATAGTCTGTAGGCTATTTAGGCCTATCTTACACAACCATAACATTCAGAAATGATCAAACTATATTTATGGCAAAATTGTTACTGGACATACAGGTAAAAGCCAGTAAATTAGAATATTTTGAAAAACTTGATTTATTTCAGTAATTGCATTCAAAAGGTGTAACTTGTACATTATATTTATTCATTGCACACAGACTGATGCATTCAAATGTTTATTTCATTTAATTTTGATGATTTGAAGTGGCAACAAATGAAAATCCAAAATTCCGTGTGTCACAAAATTAGAATATTGTGTAAGGGTTACATTTTGAAGACACCTGGTGCCACAAAGTAATCAGCTGATTAACTCAAAACACCTGCAAAGGGCTTTAAATGGTCTCTGAGTCCAGTTCTGAAGCCTACACAAACATGGGGAAGACTTCAGATTTGACAGCTGTCCAAAAGGCGACCATTGACACATTGCACAAGGAGGGAAAGACACAAAAGGTTATTGCTGAAGAGGCTGGCTGTTCTCAGAGCTCTGTGTCCAAACACATTAATAGAGAGGCAAAGGGAAGGAAAAACTGTGGTCAGAAAAAGTGTACAAGCGATAGGGATCACCGCGCCTAGTCAAGATTGTGAAAAAAGGGTGTGGACAGCTGCTGGAGTCAGTGCTTCAAGATCCACCACCAAGAGACGCTTGAAAGACATGGGTTTCAACTGCCGCATACCTCGTGTCAAGCCACTGTTGACCAAGAAACAGCGAAAAGCGTCTCACCTGGGCTAAGGAAAAAAGAGCTGGACTGCTGCTGAGTGGTCCAAAGTCATGTTTTCTGACGAAAGCAAATTTTGCATTTCCTTTGGAAATCGAGGTCCCAGAGTCTGGAGGAAGACAGGAGAGGCACAGGATCCACGTTGCCTGAAGTCTAGTGTAAAGTTTCCACCATCAGTGATGGTTTGGGGTGCCATGTCATCTGCTGGTGTCGGTCCACTCTGTTTCCTGAGATCCAGGGTCAACGCAGCCGTCTACCAGCAAGTTTTAGAGCACTTCATGCTTCCTGCTGCTGACCTGCTCTATGGAGATGGAGATTTCAGGTTCCAACAGGACTTGGCGCCTGCACACAGCGCACAATCTACCCGTGCCTGGTTTACGGACCATGGTATTTCTGTTCTAAATTGGCCAGCCAACTCCCTGACCTTAGCCCCATAGAAAATCTGTGGGGTATTGTGAAAAGGAAGATGCAGAATGCCAGACCCAAAAACGCAGAAGAGTTGAAGGCCACTATCAGAGCAACCTGGGCTCTCATAACACCTGAGCAGTGCCAGAAACTCATCGACTCCATGCCACGCCGCATTAATGCAGTAATTGAGGCAAAAGGAGCTCCAACCAAGTATTGAGTATTGTACATGCTCATATTTTTCATTTTCATACTTTTCAGTTGGCCAACATTTCTAAAAACTCCCTTTTTTGTATTAGCCTTAAGTAATATTCTAATTTTGTGACACACGGAATTTTGGATTTTCATTTGTTGCCACTTCAAATCATCAAAATTAAATGAAATAAACATTTGAATGCATTAGTCTGTGTGCAATGAATAAATACAATGTACAAGTTACACCTTTTGAATGCAATTACTGAAATAAATCAAGTTTTTCAAAATATTCTAATTTACTGGCTTTTACCTGTATATGTCCAGTTTTTAACGTTTTTCAATTGATTGCAACAAACGTGGTAACAAATTTCCCCGTGACTCCATCTGGAAAATTAGTCGCGATTTCGTATTTTGACCCTCTGAATTTACCGTTGGACACACCTCCGTATGAGACGAGACCGCATGAGACGGGACGGATGACATGGGACGCTCCAGGCTGCAGCCATACACCCTTGGTCATTTCAGCGTTGCCAGATGGGAGGTGTTAAACTATCGTTACAGAGGCTTACAATTGTTTTATTTGAAAGAAAATAATCGTACGCGAGTCAAGACCACGTGAACCAATAGGCTTAATGTGTAATTTATAATATAATATATAATTATATAATAATATATAATTTTACAAAATACGCATTAGAAACAACTTTGACACGCATACAAATTTAACCTTGTTTTTTAAAGCGCAAATTGGCATGCTGCATGGAAGGGGGTATGTGTCCATAAGTCCATCAGTCTGACAATGTTTGTAATAGCCTGCCATTACAAAACTAAAGTACAAGACAGCACGACTGGAAGACCGTTCATATTCTGCATAAGGGCCATTAGTTAAATAAATAACTGGGCTAAGTGGTGCATTTAAAACAACTCGGTTTGACCACGGCATATGTTGCCTCAGTGAGAAGGTTCCAGCTCCATCTCATAGTCTCTGCCTATATTATCGTACAGTATGGCACTTTTGGCATTGTTTTTGTTCAGAGGCCAACATGATCATAAAAATACAATAACTATGGTACATCTGGCAACACTGTTGCAGTCTTCACAAGCACTACTATTCGGAGATAGTAAAAGTGTGGGTATTATTGTGACAGACTAACTGATATGTCCATCACTATGTGTCTTCTGTCTCTGCAGAACGCTCAGCAGACTGTGCCCAGGCTGTGGGTGACTCCAGCACAACAACGATGGGCCTCCCGCTTACCCATGAACACCGTAGTCCTATTTGTGCCCCAGCAGGAGGCCTGGGTGGTTGAGAGGATGGGTCGCTTTCACCGGATCTTAGAGCCAGTAAGAGCCTTTAGAACTGTGTTTATCGCGCCAGTTGATATCACAATAACAATAAAAAACCAAATAAATTGTGCAGCCCTAATAGAGAACTAACATTTATTCCACTCTTTGTCCTTTCTTATAGGGACTCAACGTCCTCATTCCCATGCTTGACCAAATTCGTTATGTGCAAAGCCTTAAAGAGATTGTTATTGACGTTCCTGAACAGTCAGCTGTTTCCCTAGGTAAGTTTTTTTTTTTTTTTTTTGGAAAAAGTAAAGGCAACAAATGACAAACAATTGTGCATAGTAACGGTTGAATTAACCATCTTCATGGCTGAATGAACTGATATGTTCTGTCATTCCACAGATAACGTGACTCTGCAAATTGACGGAGTCCTTTTTTTGAGAATCTTAGATCCTTTTAAGGTATGCTGGTAAAAATGAGTGATGATATATTCAAAAGTACAAGCCAACATTCTGTTACTAGTAGTGCCTGGTTGGTTATGTGGGGGATAACGTATAGTGGGCTGTGCATAACCTTTGATTCGCCCAATTTATTATTATTTTTATTAATAATAACTAACTGCTCTTTGCCCCATCTATTAAACCCTAAGAAAATACTTTTGTTTAAAACTAATCACATTTATTCAAATTACTTGCACTTTTTATAGTAGGTAAAGTTGTATTTCCTGTTACTGGGAAATTTTGATTAAAGCAGTATACACAAATGCATCAAAACTGCTGTCAGACCCTCACACTTAATATTTTACACTATTATAAATTGATTGATGCTAAAGATCTGTTATATGAACACTGGTTTGTAGAAATTACGACGCTCTGTGTTTTGCCAGCAGGTGGCGCTCGTTGGTTGGATTATACCTTTACCTAAAATGATCCATGTCTCTGTCTCTGTAGGCTAGTTATGGTGTAGAGGATCCAGAATATGCTGTGACTCAGCTTGCACAAACCACCATGCGTTCAGAACTGGGCAAACTCACGCTGGATAAAGTATTCAGGGTAAGAAACATCTGCACTGCTTGGTTTGCATCAAAACGGTGCAACACAATAATAATACAGCTATGTACCGTAAACCTGCTGCCTCTCTGGTTTCCAAGGAAAGGGAGTCTCTTAATTCCAACATCGTCCACTCCATCAACCAGGCGTCAGACGAGTGGGGAATCCGCTGCCTGCGTTATGAAATCAAAGATATACAGGTTCCACCACGTGTTAAAGAGTCAATGCAGATGCAGGTAAGACACACTCATAACCATGACATCCATTTAAGTCAGGGGTACTGCATTTAGCAATACTCTTTGCAGTACCATCTCTGCTGCTACATTTGGTAGTTCCTCGACGTAATGAAAATTGGCTCAGGGTGATATAAGGATTATTTTGTTTTGCTGGAGTAGAAGTATTTGGCATCCTTCCTGTTTGATTGTTTCCTGTGTAGGTGGAGGCTGAGCGCAGGAAGAGGGCCACAGTGCTGGAGTCTGAGGGGACACGGGAAGCGGGCATCAACATCGCAGAGGGTCACAAGCAAGCCCAAATCCTCGCTTCAGAGGGAGAAAAGGCTGAGCTGATAAACAAAGCAGCCGGTTGGTGCACTTGACTTGTTTTTTTTTTTATTAAATTTAATTTTGGGTATTTCCGCCTTAAATCACTGGGACAGCGTAGATATGAAAGGGAAGAGAGGAGGGGGGGGGAAGAAATGCTGGACATCGCTGCAGGTTGGACATGAACCTTGGGTCCCTGCGTCAAGGAACAAAGCTCTACATGCTCTACAACTGAGCTACCCAGGCGTCCGTACATTTGTGTTTTGACCTAAAGAAACTTTTTCAACTCGGATTTTCCATTGACTCGGTTACAAGCATGAATCATGCAATCGCATATGTAATTGAAGGTCTTGTTAACGTAGGACTTAGGCCGTCATTACAGTAAATCCACAAAGCATTTAATTACGTGCCTGCAGACTGTGTTACAACACCCCACTCAGACTTTAAACAAAGCAAACATGCATGCACATTTGAGTAGAAGTGAATCAAGGCGAATGTGGAAAAGGTAGGTTTATGGCCCACAATATACTGTAATCCAAAACAAATCGACTTTTGTTGATACTTTGCTGTGTTGTCTCTAGGTGAGGCCCAAGCTGTGTTAGCCAAAGCTGAAGCCAAATCCAAGGCTATTCGTCTGCTGTCAGATGCCCTGGCTGAACAGGTACGAAGTAGATTTCACGGCTTCATTTGTCATTAAAAGTACTACAGATGATCCTGGGTTATTTGAAACAAAGTTGATTTCACAGTGACCAGAACTGTTGGTTGTGTTCCTGACAGAACGGAAACGCTGCGGCCTCGCTGAGTGTTGCCGAACAGTACGTCTCTGCTTTCTCCAACCTCGCCAAAGAGTCCAACACTGTGCTTCTGCCCTCCAACACTGGTGACATTAGTGGAATGGTCACGCAGGTATACTGGTTTCTGCCCACTAATAGACTTTGGGATTTACTCTGAATATGAATTTGTTGGCATTTCTTGGCATTATGGTCATTGTAGGCCCGGGACGATATGCTTTTGTCTAGATTCAATTATTTCACAATACAATTTGTATTGCAAATTTTTATTTTCTTAATAGTGATTCTGTAAGTATTGGGAGTCGACACTATTGAGTATTGCAATTTTCTTTTTAACAAAAATAAAAGTTGAATAATACACTTCTGGAGACATCCTTACATGCCATTTAGCTGTCGCTTTTGTCCAAAGCAACTTACAATTTGCTATACATACATACATACATACATACAACTAGGGGTTAAGTGTCTTACAATTACACCCAGATCTCCCACACCGAAGGCATGCGTCATATCCATTGCGCCATCACCACCTACGTGAGACATTTCTAAAACCTATTTTTTTTTTCTAAAAAGAATGCACATCACATGTCAGTCAGTCTGACCTCTTTCATTTGTAAAGAAGAACACAACCTACATTTTCTGCTTTTGCTCTGTTTCACTGGAAACAGATATGATGTAGTTGTTGTCAGCAGTAGCAAATAAACAACATTTAGGTGAATCATTAAATTAAATTGATTCTAGGGAAAAAAAAATAAAATAAAAAAATCACAATACATATACGATTAGTAATATGGTGGTAACACGTTATCCTGTTCTTCTACCCTCAGGCCATGACCATTTACAGCACGCTGGCCAAACAGAGGCCAAAAGTTGAGAGAATGAAGACCAAGACAGATGAACCAAGCGAAGAGCCTCCAGTCCAGTCAACAGTAGCTCAATAGCTATGGATGCCATGACTGCTCTAAACTGTAGCTGACAGGAAAAAAATAAAAATAAAATCAGAGGGAGTGGTTTTTCCACAATTGTGGATTACAATGGTGCTGCTTTGTGGACTCCTTCTGTGTCTGGTGCAAAGGGCACTCTATCTACCGTCATGACGGAGGAACGGCACTGGATAAACCGAGACGAAGCCGAGCAAGGACGGCTGGGAAACGGGAAACTGAGCCACAAATGATATTACTTATGTTGGTGTTTGCCACATCGCCTTTAAATGGATGTTTTCTGGCTGTGATATTATTTGTTTAACGTATAATTGAATATATTTTCAAAAGCAGTCGGTTCTTAAATTGTTTTAAGTGTTTTTCTGGATATAGTTCAAAACCTGAAATCACTTGGTAAAGCACCTTCAGAGCCTGTAGTTTTAGGATGGTACAGTATAAAATAAAAAATTAAATTTCATTTATTTGGCTGTTGATGTTGGGATAATGACTGGATAAGAGAAATGTGGGCACTCAAATATAAAAAATAAAATAGTGTCTATATTGCAGCACTATGGTTTCTCCAGTTGTAATGGTAGAACATCTCAGATCTACACGGCACCTGGAACTCAGAGAAGTTCTAGCTTTCTACTTCAGACATAAATTGGTGTTGGTGGGTAGTTCTAATGGATTTGTACTATTCAAAAACAGTTTCAAAGTTCCTAGTTTAGTTTGTCTAAGCATTGTAATAGGACCGCAATGAAACATAAAAAGTACACCTGTATGAGGAGCAGTTGTACATGATAGTCTCACAATCATTTAAGAAGAAACGCTCTGTGGGCCTGAGAGTGAGGACCACCCAAGATGATGCAAGATAAGCAACGTAATTGGAAGTATTTTTTTTTCCCATCATTTTTCCCTTGACGTGACTTTTCTAGTTGCATTTGGTTTGTGGTCATTAAATATTTTATCATAGAGGTTTAAATTCACCTTACCCTTTGCTCGCCATGGAAACAGTTAATCCTTTCTTCGTAGACAAAGAGAATGTCATCTCATACATATTTAAAGTGCACTTTGAAGCAGGTCATTTTGGTTTCCTTTTTGAAACATGAAAATTAGACCCTCGAGAATATCAGCAAGCCTTTATTGGTGCCACAGAATTCTATTAAAACAGGAGAAATCCCCAAATAATCTGATAACCTCTCTCTTATTGTCTCTAAATCTTTGCTTCAAACTCACATGTTTAAGTGGGGAAAGCAATGACTGGAATGTGGAATTTGGTCGACAGATTTCAACACATAAAGCCTACTGCAAGCAGACACTTGCCACCGTGTGTGTGTGCAGGGGTGTGCGTCTTTAATCCTTGAAAAGGCTGGCGGTGACTGGCCCAAAAATCGGATGTTTTCTCATTCAAGCGTTTCCCAGACACACCTCTTTCTCCTTCCTTGTTGTCAGCCTCCAGTCTCCTCTCCTTCTTTTCCTGTCTGTCTGTCTGTCCATCTTCCCCATAATTTATTTTACAGTTGTCGGTAACTGCTTCGCAAAAAGATATAATTCAGACAAAGCTTCTGCTCACCTCTCGTTGCCCTCCCCTTCTCCTCCTCATCCTTCAAGACACACACGCAGACACACATGCCCACAGCCTTGAGGGCAGTATCGTTAAGGAGGTATGTAAAGTCTGTCATTTTTAGGACCTTGAACAGCAAAACCAGAGGGAGAAAGAACAAGAGAAGATGTGAGAGGGGGAGGGAGAAAGTGTGAACTACTGGGGTGGAAAAGGTGTTTGAAGCTGCAGGTGTGAGACCCAATTTTGTGGCTTTATTTCTGTCCCTCTCTCTTCTCACAGAGACCAGTCTTGACATTGAAATAGTGCTTACTGAGGTGAAGAGAAACCAATAGGAATTGGCGACAGCTGACATGAAGCAGAAACAGCAGAGAGAGAGAGACACACAGCAAAAGGTATTAGCAGCTCATAAAAAGGCACTTAGAGCTGCAGCTAAGCAACTCACATATTCATCACCACTGGCTGTTACTGAAGACACACAGTTTTAAAGTCTAAGCGGCAGCTGCTCCCATTACGAGAAATTACAAAGATGGAAGGACAAAGACTTTAAGATAACGAATCTGTGAGAAAGGGAAGAGTGATAAGGAACATGTGAGGATTATCTGATTTTGTTGAAGGTCTTTTGTGCCTGAGAGAATGTCTTTTTGAAAAGCTATTAAAAAAAAAAATAGCCTTTCCAGTTTCAAATTAAATCACATAAAAAGAATGATGGCATGTGTTAAGAGGAAATGTATCAGTGTCAAGGCGCTGCCTACTTATGCAGACTGTAAAGCCTGCAATTTCGGGGGAAAAAAAGAAGTGTGCCAGTTCAATCAGCTATAGCGCACGAATCATCTCTTTCAAATCCTTCACTCCGCCCACAAGATACAATCCTTCCATTCTTGTATTTTCTCTCATTCACTCCACCAGGATGTCTATGAGCAGGATGCACATTCATTCTGTTTGGACAAGAACTTAATACCAAAAGCTGGGACACTTTTGTGATTTGGAATAAGCTCTTCCTTCTTTTTTTCCCTCTGTCTTTGATGCTTTTCCAAGGATCAGGCAGCCTGACAGAAAAAGTTGTGACAGATTTAGAAAACGGCAAAAAAAAAAAGTCCAGAGGGAGACAGACAGAGCTTTGCCCCGAAGGTTCCTGAGGAAGAAACAAGAGACAGATAAAGAGGCAGAGATAATCTGAGAGAGGGAGGGAAGAGTGCAGCTGTTGTGTGAGGAGAAAATATAGATAAAGAAAGTGAGAAGGTGCACAAGTGTGAAGGGCGAAGGAGAAGAGACTGACAACACAACCAAGGCTGGAAAGAAAAAGAGTGTCAGCAAAGAAATTAATCAGGTTGGAGACGTAAGGCAAACAGTCACCTGACATCAAATTAAAACAGTGAGAATGGAAACGCAGCAAGACAGGGGGAAAGACTTCCTCTGAAGTCAAAGGAGAAAGAAAACAGGAGCTGTGTTTGACGCAGAGAAGAGGAGACGGTTCCCTCATCATGTTTTATTCAGCTGGTTTCCCAAATTCAAACAACCTGCGCCGGAAGAGCAACTTTGTCCCAGGATAGAATGAAGAGAGGAGCAAAGAGATACCTGCAGAGTCTGTGATACCCTCCTGCTCCTCCTCTCCTCCCTTTCACTTTTTATCCAGCTTAAGATTCACTAACTTCCTCCTCCTCTGCTCTGATATCGCCGTTCCTCTCCACCTCTGGATGATACCCCTGGTATCACTATGTGGATACCAGCTTTGCTCCTATGGATTCTTAATATCAGCAAATTATGCTCAGGACAAGACTATACGGACTATTACCAACCTGGAGACATGGGCACCGAGGTGAGACATTACATTTCTTTACAATCTAGTAGTAGTAGTAGTCTGAATGAATGTATGGAGAAAGGTAGCAAATGCAGATGCTGCCGTTAAGAAAATCATTTCAATCATACACTTTGGCCTATACCAAATCTCAAACAATTTGAACACTTATGGGAGATTTTAGAGTAGTGCTCTTAACCATCATTCAAACACCAAATGAGAGAATTTGAATACTGTTAGTAAAGCTCTGTTTACTCTGGAAGTCTCATTATTGGGGGTTAGATCAAGATCAAGAGCTCTTTTAACAGAGAGACTTGACAAACACAAGATGTGTATAAAGCTATAACCCAGTGTAGAGAAGACTATTATTTTATGATAGGTTTGTTTTGTTTCTGGTACAAGAATAATTTGTTTTAGCTTTTAAGCAAGGTGTTTTTATAATGCTCTAATGTCTCTATTTTGATTTACAAGAGTACGCATCGGGGGAAGGAATATCCAAGCTCTGTGCTCGTGTGAAATGCAAACATTTGGTCTTTCTGGAGTCAAGAACAAGCTCTGAATTGATAAAAGAGGAGTGGAGATGATTGCGATTGAGCTGATAGCATACAAGATGGTATCGTCAGCATACAAATGGACATTGCAGTGTTCAGTCAAAACAATATACTAATCCTTGTGAAACACCTTTACCAACGACGTAGGGACTTGACTTGATAGGCATCAACAGCCCGAACTAGAAAGATAGGATTTGAATCATTTAAACACATATAAAAAAGTTGCTTATTTAGCTAAATATTATGATCAACAGTATCAAAAAGCCTTGGACAGACTTAGAAAGAGTGCAGGTCTAAAGTGCTGTGACTGCTGTGGCGGAAGGACATTATTTTCATCCACAAAGGCATGTAGTTATGAGATGGCCAGCGATCCTTCAGACAGACAACTTAGATAAGCTCGAACCACCTTTGTGTAATGTGTTCATTTCATCATCTCTAAGGCGCTTTATGTTGGCTTTTCCTGAAACATGTTTTAATAATGTATATTATCATTGTTAAAATGAACTCAATTACCTGGCAAACTACTACTCCTAGTAGTGGTAAATATCCAAAGGCTTTAATGCAATCAATTGGATTTACCCCTAAAGCAACTAAAGGGAGTCTAATTTAAGCCCCAGCTTATAAAACCAATTCCTTTACTTTACATGAAACCATGAAACATCAGTTTCTTTACATAGTGCCAAACATGTATCCAAAGCTTGTTTCTGGGATGTCATTTCAGGCAATACTATGAGCATAATTCTGTGGAAAACACATCAACTGCTTTGGTTTCAAATGTCTACTTCACTGTAAATGCTGTTTACCCGCCAACCAGGAAACTATTTGGTGTTCTTCTGTGGAAGAGTTCCTGGGGTTGAGGGAAAAGCTTCTTCCTTGTCAAAAATGTCTTTAATAGCAGTGATTTATGATACGTTCTGTCATTTATTGATGTTAAAATAGTTTACTACAAGGGATAGTCATCCAAATGCATTGGAAGAGATCTAAAGTAATACAATCCTCGTGGAATTGAATGAAGCAATCCCAAAACACATATTTTGAATACGAGCCAGTTATCAATCGTTAAAAAAAAAAAAAAAAAAAAAAGACAAAATAAAATTGTGTGTGTGAATGTAATGTTAGCTTCAGACGTAAGACGTTTATACTGGAGTAAAGAGTGAGTAACGAATGCGTCTCTGTGCCAGCAGTATCTCACTCTGAACCCAAGAGCATTGGTCATTCGTCTATTATGACATCATAGTCCAACAGCAATGACCTCATGTCATGTAATCACTTAACAACCCAAAGGGGAGAGAGAGAGAGACCAAAAGAAAAAGAGGAAATCTGGAAAGATCTTGAAAGAAAAGCATAAGAGAACATAATCCATCCAATTATTAATTACAACTGTCCATCAACATTATCAAGAGATTGTTATGGAGGTTTCAGTGTTAAATTGTCTGCACTTAAATACTAAAAACTGGCCAAAAAAGGATACACCTGCAGAAATGATGCATGTAAATCAGTAATGCTATAAGTAAAGAAAACAAATTGGCAATTGTAGCCTCTACTTTACTCTAAGGGTAATGGCATTTCCATCAGCCTCAGCTGCAGATTTTAGCATGCGAACATGCTGAACTAAGATGCTGAGCATGGTAAACATACCTGCTAAACATGCATATTAGCATTGTCATTGTGAGCATGCTGATGTTAGCTTTTAGCTTAGGATATTTTGAAGTGTGGTTGTATGAGATACTTATAACTTTTCCATCGTCAGTGTATTACATAAGTAGAAGGCGGTCTGCACGCCCTCAGTTTGGAGAAGCAGGCAGGCAGGAGTCCCTGCACAAAAGCTAAGCAATGTACTGCTGTGGATGGGGGCAGCAGCTGAATATATTTTATGTATTTGTATTATTTTTATCCTAAAAAAGGCCCACCTAAAAAAGAAAATCAATGCCTCAACCTTGCTAGCCGACAGCCTTTTCCAACAGGGAACTGAAGCCGTTATGCTCTTGTCAAAGTCACCTGACTCCACTGACAAAAACAACAGAACACCAGAGTTGCTGGTCTACCACTGCTTAGGTCGGTTAGTTTGTATGTTCGATTGTGTGACTTTTGGGTTATAAAAAGGATTAGGAGCTAACAAAAACTAACCAATCAAGGCAGTGGTAGGCCAGCAACCCATGTTATGTGAGGTAAAATTACTGTTTTTGTCAATGGAGTCTGGTGGCTTTGACGAGAGTTTAGATAACAGCTTCAGTTCCCCCTGTGTACACCTAAACAAGGCTGTTTAAAGGCCAGGTAAAGCTGTGAAAATATTTTAAAGATAGTGTACGCTTTAACTGATATAGATTTTTTATGTGGGCCTTTTTTAGGTGTCTAAAATACATTTTGCTGTTGCCCCCATCCACAGCAGTACATTGCTTAGTTTCTGTGCCTGTCCTGCTGCTCCCAACCGCCATCTACTGTATATAATACACTGAATATGGATAAGTACCTCATATAACCCTACTTCAATCCCTTTGAAGCACCACTGTATAGCCTCACAGAGCATGGCTGTAGCCTCTTAGTCTTATATTATGTCTTAATGTCAGTATGTTTAAAAAAAAATAATTGTAAAATATTACATATGTGATGGCTAAAAAGACAGGAAGGTAGACAGGGAGGTAGACAGAGAGAGAGAGAGCGAGAGCGAGAGCGAAATGGAAAGACTGATAACATCGGAGATCTGGTTTCTGTTTAGGTAATGCCAGCTGTACCAGTCTGTTCCCTCTCAGTCTGGGAAACTAAACAACCACGCTCACTCCCCGGAGGAAGAATTAATGTGCGACACTCACAGCTGACATCTAGTCCCCACAGATGATACAGCAGCCAGTCAGACAATATACCTTTTTTCCTTTCATCTACTGTATCTCTACGGAGTGGAACAGTTATCTTTTATGACGGCAGAAAAATCATTATGGCAATGACTCACAGCAGGAATGTTTTATAGAGCTACTGTAAACTGAGATTTCTTTCATAGACCTGATCAACCACATGAAGCCATCTCTGTACAACAATTATAATAAAAATAATAATGTGGGTGTTGGTTGAGCTGACAATATCCTGTCTGTTTGGACCATTTAAACCATGGATAGGATTTAAGCAGGTCTAATGCTGCATTTAAGGACTCCACAGAAGAGCTTACGTAGGAGACTCAAAGTTGCCAGTTTAACTTGTCATGGAGGGCACATCAAGGAAGGGTAGCAGAGACAAGAAATTTATTAAATTTGATTGACATTGCTTACTGAGGTAGTGCAACACATGAAACCTACCAACTGTTCCTTAGACATTGTTCCCGCCAGGATAGTGAAGGTGGTTTTTAATAGCACCGTTGGGTCGAGTGTACTTACTTTTTTTTTTTTTTTTAATTCTTGTCTCAGTTTTGGTTCTGTCCCAGCTGCCTTTAAAACATGCTGTGGTCAGGCCCCTACTCAAGAAGCCTCATTTTGACCCCACAGTGTTGTCCAGTTTTAGACCAGACTCATCTGCCTTTTTACAACGGAACTCTGCGTTTGAAAAATTTCAATCTGGATTTAGATCACGTCACAGCGCTCAGTCTGCACTGTTGAGTACACAATGGTATTGACAATGCAGTCTTCCTCTCTGATCATTGTGTAGGCATCCAAGGTTTGGCAATTAAATGGTTTAGCTCCTAACTGGAAAATAGGAGCTTCTCTGTCATGATTGGTGACTTCTCATCAACTGCGCCTCTCTCTTGTGGGGTACCCCAGGGTTCAATTCTTGGCCCCATCCAGTTTTCTTTATATATGTTGCCTTTAGGGGCTATTATAGGAAAAGCACAACCTGTCTTCTCATTGTTACGCAGATAATTTGCAAATTTACTAAATGACAGTGTCGCACTAAACTCCATGCTTAGTTGTATTATTGATATTATAAGTTTTTGCTCTTTTTAGGTCCAAACTTATTTGGTTAGAATGGCTTTTAATACCTAGTAGTGGTGTGACAATTTCTCTCTGCTGTTTCTATGTAACCTTTTTCTATGTTTCATTCAATTTTGTGTGATATGTTTTATTCTTGGTTTCTGATGTGAAGCACTGGACACCTGCTGGTTACTGTAAAGTGCTACATAAATAAATGCTGGTTGATTGACTGACTGATTGATTGAGCAACCAAAATGACTTTTCAGATGCAGTATGCGGGGCAGGTATTTTCAAATTTTATCACATTGCCTTAGGTAATATTGTTTGAAGTTAATAGCAGTCTAAACGCTATAAATGGAACTATCAGAAATAATTAAAAAGCAATACTAACGCATAAAGAAAACGCAGACTTTGCAGCTTCCTTGAGAACTGAAATGCAACAATGTGTGTGGGTGAGGAGGACACACATACCCATAATAACCAACAGTAGCCAACAGCAACATGTTACAACACATTGGTAGCTGAGGTATTCACTGTTGATCCAGCTCAAACCAGCAAAGCTTACACTTAACTCAACAGTAATAGTTTTCCTGACTCAACAAATCACCTACCCAATTCTAACATTTCAAAATATAAGAGTATTGCATTTTTTATGTTTATTATATTTAATAACCAAAAACAGTATATTGGGTCTGAAATTTGTGAATTATGTGTCAAATGCCAAGACTTTCCTTATGTCCCTTTTTCCCCCCTCTTAGGGACATTATCTACAAATACGCTTTCTGTCAACACATGAAGAACTAAAGGTGTATTCTAAAGAAATATTGTGTCATTAAAGTCCCAGTTGTCTATATGATTCTTTCCTGTCTTCCAGGCTCCAGTATTGTCAGATGACCAGGCCAGTTTGGAGTCAGTAACGAGTGTGGATCAGCTATTACAGCTTCTATACCCCGAATACAGTTTGCTTCAGCACTGCCTGACGAAGAAATCATGGCACGCCTCCTCTTCCCCCTCTTTTTCTACCTCTTCAGCAAACCCTGTAGTCCATTCTAAAGACGAGGACCTGTGGGGTCAACCAAGGAGGAGGCTCTTTTCAAAATGGACAGGACTTTGGGAGGTAAACATTTAGATACTTCAAACAAGTACTATACAGTGAATTTAGTTGCCAGACAGTGCTTGAATTTAGATTCAAACTAGTTGTTTCTAAGATAAGACAATTAATAATTTAATTTGTGAAAATGTATATACGTAGTACCAGATCACTTCCAAAAACAAGGAAATATGAAAAAAATCCAACTTTTTTTAATTATAGCCTAATATAGGTACCCAAATTCTTTAATATGAAGGGCAAAAGATGTATCTGGATGAAAGGCCATGCGCCAAAAATAGACGACGTTATGTAAAAATGTATAATATTTGATAGAAAATGAACATTCTAAATCTAAAATAAAATTCTGGCGGACTCACAGCCAGTGAAGTGAGCATGGCTCACAGCACACAAGAGAGCAGGGAGAATACCCTAATTCTTGTAATTCTTCGTGGATAAAACTTACTTAAAGAAGTTTAATAGCACTGTTAAACAACACTGTGCTTTACATAAAACTCAGATTAAGTACTTTTTAGCTGCACAAAATTTAGGTTTCATAGTCAATAAAGTTAGGATTTAACAGCACTTTTAAAAATAATAGGAGAATAAACGTGAGCATGTCAAATGCCTTGGCGGGCAATTACAAAAGGGAGCACGGGCCAAACTTGGCCCGCGGGCTTCAAACTTGGCAGCCTAGAGTGGACTGCCAGACAGATTTCTTTGCACTGGAGACAGACAAAAGTAGGTGGTAAATGCAATATGAAAAAACAAGTTGGATAGTAGACTGGAAAATGAAAATTAGATACATTATTGGTTGATGATTTCCTGCCATCACCCCAAAACCTCTAATAACAGACCTAAACGCTCTCTTGTATTCAGATTCAGTTACTACATAACATTTGTTTTCAGTCATCTTAGAGGAGATCCAGCGGACCTCATGCCAGCCCAGAGAGGTGTGTGTTGAGGTCGCCAAAGAATACCCAGAATCCACCAGTCAGTTCTACCTCCCTCGCTGTGTGGCGCTGCATCGGTGCGGAGGGTGCTGCACCAACGAGGCCTTTTACTGCACAAACACAAGTCACACGCTCGTCAACAAGACAGTAAGTGGCACAGCTGGATTCTTTTTTTGTATCCGCCCCGTTTATGTTCATGTCAGACACTTCTTAGCACTTGAGTTTTAACACTGGCTCACATTACACGATCGTGTTGGTATTTTCTGCTCTCACACTACGAACTGCTTCAGGAAAGAGGACAATGGGAATCTATCCAATTGTGTAACAAGTAGTCTGTATCACAGTCCGCCCTGCTGCAGTGGGACACCCTTTGGCAACAACTGGCCATCAAGTTAATACAATACACACGCACAGTTGCACAATCATTACATCAACCTCTGCACAGTCACAACCAGCAATATTGTAATGAAAGCGGCATCATTAGAAGAAGAAAACAAAAGGGAAATAAAATGTCTTCTCTCGCTCTCTCACCTTCATCTTTCTTCCTGCCAGTTGATGGAACTGTCCCCGCCCAGGATGGATCGCTCAGTTGTCATGGTATCCTTTGTCAACCACACTTCGTGCGAATGCCTCTCCAAGCGGCCGCTCCACTCCATCATAAGACGAGCTGCATCAGATCCCCTGTGAGTGAGAGAGTGTGTGTGTGTGTGTTTATAAACTTTTCTGAGTCATTTGTCCAGTATCCATGCATTTAGAATGTGTGCGTCTGTGCAGGTGTTCCCCACCTGAAGTTCCCTGTGCTTCCGGGTCATTATGGGATCCAATGAACTGTGTGTGTGTCTCTACAGACACCTTAAACTACTCTGAGAGAGAAACAGGTGAGTGTGCTTGAGTCACGTTAAAGACAAATTATTCAGTTGAGATGACCCCATAAGGGGTTTTTATATAAATGATTACACTTTTATGTGCTTGCTTGCTGTGAAATACTGGGTACCTTTAACATTTGTGGGCTCTAAAAATCAATCAAATAAGTCATGAGGGGATGCTTCTCCATTTTAAAGATTTTACTAGCCAAAAGTGGTGTGGAGGGCAGAAAATATTTCAGGCTGGCTTTATTTTGGGTCCTTATCTGATAATTTGACAAATAAAAAAACAAACAAGCTTTGCACCCATTCAATGCTAGAAAGCAGGGAGGATTTTGGCAAATGTATGATTACATAAAGCGTTGAGACCAGGAGGTCAAACAAGCAAAATCTACGCAGTATGTTGCATTGCACAAAAAACAGGCTTTACCTCATCTGTGAGTTTGAATGGTGTGATGACAAAGCAGCAGGTTCAGAGTGGGACACCTGATACAACACAGGTGTTTTCACTGATGAATGGGAATCACCTGCTGCAGTTTGGCAGGAGCGAAAAACCTGCACAGTGTACCCCCCCCCCTCTGCACCTCTCCAGCACAAATAATTCCCCACATGTTAAAATATTAAGGAAATGTGCTTTTATTTCTAAAAGTGTGTATTGTTCCACTTTCGCCTTGTAACTACAAAACATAACTGACAACTCCCAAGCTCTGAGAGAGAATGCTAAATCATCCAAGACATGGCTACACCTAAACCCCCACTCAGCAGGTTTTGAGATGTGAGCCAGATTTCGTTAAAAAAAACTTAACCAGCACAGCCAAATGATGATGATGATGATGTTCCTGCTTGGGCGGCAAATGAAATGATCTGAAGCGACTTTCCCCCCCGAGGGAATGTTTATTCAATTGTAACATGAGAAGCAAAAGTGTCTTTGTGGCATGTTACGGTACTTGTACAATCATGTAGTGAACTACAATGCCTTCCATCTCCAGTAACTTCTTTTTTTTCTAATAATAAACTGGAAAACCTTACTTAACATAATCCGTAACAGACTGAACAGACTGAAAATAGATACCGATGGGAAACATGCTGCAGAAGGACAAAACAAAGCTGGAAAAACAACTTAATACCAATTTTTACTTTCTTTCCATGTGGCTTCCAGAGACACTGGACTCAGGTCTGCTGGCTCTCTGTGGGCCCAACAGGATTCTGCATGAGTCCACCTGCGAGTGTGTTTGTCGGAATGGACTCACCGAGGACAGCTGCGATCCAGGCTGGAAACTGGACCACAACACCTGTAAGGAGGGTTACAGTTACTAAAATATATTCAACACCATACCACTAATTAAAACCCCAGAGTCTAAGTGAAAGATTTGTTTTTCAGAAGATGTAAAGAAAGAATAAATAAATATGAGGGGATACCAGAGAGAGCCTTAACATTGTCCTTCTCCAAAGTGTAACATGCCATTCATATAATAGGTTCTAATGCCTGAATAGGGATGCCAAAATGCTCTTCTTTTGTGTGAGAAAGTGGTAAAAAAAAAAGACCTATCAATTTACTGTAAATAAACCAAATTGCTAAGAAACGGCTGTCATTCTGAAAGGTGCCAGGCAAGATGGAGCCAGCATGGATAAACACAGATAGAGGGACGTTGATGGGAAGTAGGCCTTTATGCAACTATCTAACAAGTCAGAACCTGACCACCAAATATTCAGCAACAACACCAACATAGGTGCACAATCCGATATCTGATCAAGTTTAGGTTTAATTCATTAAATTCAACTCTTCCTTCTCTCAGGTGAATGCCAGTGTGAAGGCCAAGGGAGGGAAGTGGTGCCCCACCGGCCAGCGGTGGGATGAGGAGCTGTGTGGCTGCGTGTGTGCTGCAGAGTGTCCCGGGAACCAGCCCCTGAACCCCGACACCTGCCTGTGTCAGTGCAGAGAGAGTGCAAAGTCGTGTCTGCGGCAGGGCAAAAGGTTCAACCCCACCTCCTGCAGGTAGGCGCACAAGTCTGTCCTCGTCCTGGTTTCAACCCTAACTTCCTCCTTGAGCAAAACGCTGAAGTTCTCAGCTCTGCAGTCTTTTCTCCCCAGTGGAAAGGGGCAAGCAAACAGAGAATGTCTCCTTTGGGGGATGAAACTATCCCAAGTATCCACACTCTGGGTCTCTGCCAACTCCACCCTTAGCTCTTAGAACCCCCTCTGTCCTAAGCCAAAAAAATTAAACGTTTTAATAGAGCATGAAATATGTTAGCGGCTATGGAGCAGGTGATGTAACATGGGCTCAAGGGACAGTGAATACTTCTCTTAGTACATGGTGGCTTAAGAACATACAACTTGACACAAGTGATTTAAGAGCATGTTTTTACTTAAAGGTATACTGTCTTCAATGATAATTTGGATAGTTGTTTGTTTTGAAATGCCTGATTGTTACCTGGCAAACCACAGTCTGTGGTTACTGTGTCACGTTCCACATATTAGTTCTCTCTTACTCAGTGTTTTGCAGATGCAGCTAAGGACAAGTCAGATCCTGCACTTTTTAACCACTTTTTCCAAATTCAAATGCAGCATTTGTGCACGTCAGTTCATCATGAGTTACCTGAACCCGTGACTTACATGGAGTACACTGGTCCTGTCTGCTGTGCTCAGCAGGTCAGCCGTTGGGGTGCCTTCACTAGTCTTCATCCTGGGAATCTGCATAGAAAAGGGGCGAGGAAAGAGTGAGAACCAGAGCTTTGAGGGACAGGCAGTTAAAGAAAGGGGGGGGAAGTCAAGCAAACTCTCAATGGACATGTCATACATTCCAAACTCAAGAAAGAAACACGTTCTTCCTCACATGTTTCCATATGGCCTTTTATGGACACGGGGGATCCAAAACATTCAACTGCGGGTCTCAGCTGTGTGTGCGTGTGTTGCATGCGTGTCAGGGTTCCCACAACCGGCATGTAAGAGATCAACCTCCCTCTGACCCAAGAGGCCTGCAGAGACAGACGGGGAGACTGGGTGAACTTGATGACAGTGAGCAGAGCAGCAATAGGACAGGCTCAGAGACGAATTGAGCGACATGAAAAAACACACGGGCAGACATGAGCTTCGATATGAGCGATATATCTAATCGTGGCTTTACACGTGTGGGAAAGTTAACAGACACACACACACGTGACCTTTGGCAGAGTTTCTACAACTTTCTCAGCTTAAGAGGGCTGACATTAATAAGATCTTTACTCAAACTTCAAATTATCAAACTATCTTTATAAGAATTAAGTAACCACTAATTCAGTATAGATTTTTGAATGGCTGGTGCAACCCAATCCAGCTCTTTAATACAGTATGGGACGTTAGTATTCAAGTATGCATATTTTTTTTTTTTGATTCAACATCTGGTCGCAGGCGGTGGTGCACTGACTACAATACACCTACTGTGATTTTGAAGATGAGAGTTCCCAGAATTTGGCCATATTCCTTCCCTCTCTGAAGAAATACTCCCTCTTTTTCTCACGCACAGAATCGTTTGATGCACGCAAAAGAACTAAACTTGGATCAGGGATTCATCCAAAAGGGATGTGAAGATCTGAATAGTTGATAGTATTCAAGCCAAGAGAAGAGTATAATCTCCCGTGTCTTTCTTCTCTGTTCCTCTCAACCTCACCCTTTCTTTCTCTTCACCCTTACTTTAAAAATCCTTCTCCTTCTAATTGCTTCTGTATATTCACTTTCTCCTCTGCATTTCTGTCCACTTCCCATCTTCCTATTGATTTTTCTCGCTTTCCCTGCCATTTTCCTCCTTCTTCTCCCTCTGCCCAGTTGTTACAGGTTGCCTTGCAGAAAGCCCAGACGTGTGTGCCAGGCTGGTTTTTACTACAGCCACCAAGTCTGCCAGTGCATTCCCAACTACATGAGGCCTGAGTGGAATTAACCAATCAGAGAAAGGAGGAAAAGACTGCAGGTGAAGCCATTTCTTGCCTGAAAACAAAGGGACAATAAGAAGGACGTGCGTCTTGACAGGACAGGAAGGTGGAACTACACATTTACATGTACTGGATTACAACATCAGAACATGGAGGAGTTTTATTATTTCTGTCTGTGCACTAATACTGTCTGCAAGAGAATGGGAGTGCTGAAAACAAAAAGGCCAAAACAGCCATCCCATATGCAACAAAACTCATGAAAATTTAGTAATTTCAGCCAAAGAGATAGATTTGACTGTTCTGGGACACTAATAACACCTGCCTCAAAGCATGACAGCAAGGCGGGATGGACCAATCAGACTCTAAACCAGCGTTCATACCCGCCACAACGTGTTTGAGCAAGATATTCAACCAGCGGCCTGCTGCAGAGACACCACTCATGACTGTGTGAAATGGAAAGTGGAATTTATAATAACAGACCAGACTCCATGTCTCCTTTTTTTTTTTTTTTTAGATGAACTAAGCTGTAGGCACTTTGGCAGTCTTGAGTCGTGAAATGTTTGAGAGGTTGAAGGATTTATTTTGCAGAAATCATGTAATGTGATGTAGCCGGGGCCTTATATTCCCTTCATTTCTTTAAGCAGAGTCGGAAATGGTGACGATGTGTTTTGGTGGTCTATTCAGAGTGACTATACTGAAAGGGATGGAGTGAAGCTCTTGTTGCAGCTAGCTTCATCTTCGCCTCATGTTTTACAAAAGGGAAGAGGATTAATGCCAGACCCTGTTTGATTGAACGCTAACACTCCCAAAGAGCTATTATATCCTCCAGTCTCTACTTGCCTCTACTGTAGCGCTGCTCTCTGAAGATTTCACTCATATGTGGCTGAAACTGATCACAATTGATGGTAACACTTGGGTCTCTGGATCTTCTGGTAATTTAACTTTACACACTCTAAGTAATATTATTTGTAAATATTGAAATCTTTGTCATATTTAAAACTGATATTTTGAAGACAGAATCATGTGTAGTTGTAAAATACTGTATTTAAGTCACAATCATAACTATTGTTTTGCATTAAAACAATTGACATGCCTTTGTACTCTGTTGTAATTATGGAGAAATTGAATTTTGTTTGTAATTGTCCATTTTGCCTGCACTGCAAGATTATTTTGAACAGTTCATTTAGGCTATACTATACAGCTTTGAGAAAAACATTGATTTTAGGGCACACTAAATACATTAAATGTTAGGATGATTTATTGCAGAGTAGAGACAATTGTGTTTGTGCTATATGGAGAGAAAACTGAATCCCGCTACTGTTAAATATTTAAAGTAGTTTTGAAGTATTGATTAAAAGCCTTGTCAGACAATGTTTCCCTGTTTTGTCAATGTTGCATATTATATTTTTTGGTGGTACACTGGCAGTAGTATGTGAATTCTGGTGAACACCACATTTCATTCATTTTTTTTTTTTTTTTTTTAACATCAAAACTGTCCAATGTTGTCAAAACCCATAATTTACAAGTAATGTGTTATTGTAGAATGTAACTACTCTGCATGTTTTCCAGAAATATAAAACATTTAATATAATAATCACATATAAAATGAGAAATTTGTCACTGCTCCTTTAAAAAAAACGATTGCATGTAAGCTCTCTGGCAACTAGAGAATAAGAAACGCCAGTTACATTGCTCATGTTTCTAATGACAGTCTTCTGTAAAATACCTCCACCCCACACACACACACATATATATATATATATATATATATATATATATATATATATATATATATATATATATATATACACACGCACACACCTGGGTGGGAACTTGACTCTTCCTATGGTCTCCCGTTTCTTCTTCTCCCTCCTCTTCGGCAGCCCCTCTCTCCCTCTGTCTGCGTCTACCACAATAAACAATATTGACTCAGAGGGAAAACAAAGAGATCGCCTTTCTGTCTGGCCTATGTGACCGTCTGCCTTATTAGTTTACCGTCTGATCTGTCTGCATCATTAGCTGATTACACTGATTAATGGATGAGCTGTAGCCTCAGCAACCTGAAACGTATTTAATCTAGACTTTTTTTGTACAATATATGTGAACGTGGACTGTGACAAATCAATACATTATACTCTGCAAAGTTAATATCCACTGGCAGATATACAATTGACTTCATAGTAATGCTAGAAAATGTGCTCATGTTTGCAGAAATTTACCCTGAAATGACCATGAAGTTTCAGGTAGTGAGGCCGAGGCCGAGGCTACAGCTGGTGGAGGTTCAGCTCCTTTTCAAATCAGGAAAATGCAAAAGATATATCAATATAAAGGCTTAAAACTTTGAACTTTTTATTGCTAGGTTAGTCACAATTGGCAATTCAATTCCCCTTTTAGTTTTTAAGTAGTTTCATCTGTTCAAACTCTAGCATAACACAAGCCAAAGGCTGGCAAAAAATGAGGATTTATCTTCTGAGTGATCAGTCTACATAAGTCAATATACTTCTTCTCCAATATTGCTGTGTCTTATCTGTTGCCAGTGCACTGAATAACTATTTGCTACTTTTGGAAATATACTGCTCATTCCTCTGATGAAAACACGCACTTCTCTGGTGCATTGGATCATTGGTCATTTTAACAGTAAACTGAATAGATACCATTCGAAATGAGTTTTATTTTTACAAGAACAAAATATAAATCCAGCTCCAACATCCCCTTTTATAATAAGTCACTGAAACTCTTAATATATTTACAAAAAGATTTAAAAAAAAAAATATCTTAAGACTTAAATAAATATAACCTGCCGCTGCTCATGAAAGACTGATGACGTCTCCCGGTAACACTTAGAAACTGGTTGTTTGAGTCTCTTTGAAGGAAAGAACATTCAACCTAAAAGAGAAATCACAAGGTTTCTGTGGTCTTGGACAGTTCAGTAGATAAAATCTATGCTTAGATGAGAAAATATAGGAAGCAAGAATGTCAGCTGCTCCACTGAGAGCAAATAATTAACAGAATATGTTCAGTGTGACAGAACCCAGCAAAATATCAGCGGGATACTGGCACATTTTGTGGTTGGTAGCAGGACGTGAAGCCATTTCTTGAGCCCATCCAGTGATGAAATACAGTGGAGCAGCTTTTTACGTAGAAATCCTTCTGTTGCAAAACATATTACAAAAACTTATGTTTTGCAAGAGAGGGGGAAAAAAAAAATAAAAAGAATCCATATCCTAAAGAGATTAGTGCACACTGCCCCCTACTGGTTACTTATGGTGAGGACAAGCACATACATATATAATCAACCCCATAGGGATATAAGAAATACAATTAGTATTTAAACAAGAGTTATACATAACATTTTCCCAAAGAAGACTGATACAACTTTGCAAATGCAAGAAAATTATATGCAACCTCAGGATGTTAAAATAGCATGACTTGTAAGATGCTTCATTCATTTCAAAATCTCCATCACGTTGAGAGTTTAAGCAGAAAGAAATTGAGAAATTGTATGAGAAGAGTGCAAAAAGCAAATAATGGCATTATATGGCTTACTGATGTGAAAAATATGTATCCTAGTGATAGCAGGAGCAGCCTTGTCATCTGGCGCGAGTGTTTTGTTTTTTTTCCACAGCTTTCAAGAGTTCAGTCTTTAAGCCACAATTCTTACTCTCCATACCAGATGAAGCAGCTGGAAACAGCACGGCGGTTCCAGAGCAGGCACTTCAGTACTAGCTGTTCTGCAGTCTGACTGGGATTCAGTTCAGTTGTCTTTTGTCAATCGGCTGTCTCATTTGTTCTGACCGCTCCTACAGGCACGTGCTGCAGTGAAAGTCAGGTATTCCTGTCAGTTCCCAGGCTCCAAATGCCTGAGTCGTTGCCCACAGCATTGAACAAGTCACCCAGAGAGCACTGATCTGTTGAGTTAGGATTCCTCCGGTGGGCTCCACGCAGGTCAGTATATTATGCATCCAAAATGTCAATTCACTCAGACTTTATTAGACATGTTCAACTGTTGCCTGAAACAGAAAAAAAGAGAATAATGACACACCTTAACAAATTTAACTTCTGTTTTTGCATTATTTAATACCATATAGAACCTAATACAGGACAAGATCTCAGATTTTTTAATTGTCTTATAATCAGGGTTGTCTTGTACTCAGGCCAATACAGTATTCTTAAAATCCAAGCACGCTTACATCTGCTTTAGTCTTAAATTTGCTTAACTTTATAAAAAAAAATAAAAAAAGACTCACCCTCGTCATCAGAGTCAAATCCAAAGATGTTTGAGCACTTCTGCAGTTGGAGATGACTCTGCAGATCCTCGGCACTGTTGAAAGTGACAAAACAGTTGGCACATCGTTGTCTCTGCAGAGCCGTTGTAACGTAGGTTTGCTGAGGAGAGGGGAGGCTTCTTGGAGACGACTGGAAAAACGACAGCTCCTTCCTTCGTTTTGGCATGGTAATGTACTTCTCATCCAAGTACGCTGTAGGTGGCAGGCGCATAAATGGCCTCTTACTATACCCTTCCAGAGCGTTCTTAAACACTGTAGATTCAACATCTTCTCTGGTTACTTGTCCATTCGTCATTACAGAATAACCAGCCCTGCTAATTGTAGATTGTGGTGTTTCCACTGAAGTTTCTCCCTTCTCACCTACAGCGCTCCCCACTACCTCTGTTTTCACCTCAGCGAGCGGCTGGATTTTAGTTTCGGACTTTGCAGGCTTACTAGATGCTGATGAAGAACCCTGGTCTTTGCATTTCTTCCTGTCAATCTTTGTGTCACCTTCTTTATGAACATTCTTGCGCTTCCTGTTTGCCTTGCTGGGGTCTGAGTTTCTCGAGACATGAGGTTTCTTGGATTTGGCGGCAGGGATAACAGAGCCAGAGCTGTCGTGTGCTGTTTCCGTTGTTCCTTCTTTTGCTTTTCCTTCCACATCAGGTGAGCTTTCCGTTGCTGCTGCTTTAGCCTCAACCTGTTGGTCTACTGATTTAGACTTGGCTTTCTTTTTCAAAGCAGAGGTTTTGCTTGCATCTTTCCACGGCCGTCTTTCCTTGAGCGTTTTTATGTCCCCTTTTTTGTTAATACATTTGTTCATCTTATTAGTCTTGCCTGAGTCTGAAGAAGCACTACGACTACTCTTTTCTTTCTTTCCTTGTTTTTTCACATGTGATTTCTTAGATGTTTCTTCTTTTGTTACCTTCTGTGTTTTCGCTGAGGTGGTGCGTGGTGGCACACTTAAACTGTTAGCCGGGACAGCAGACACAGATTTACCAGAGCAGCTTTGTGCTGAGTCTTTGTTTTCTGTCTTTGCTTTTCCCTCATCAGCACAACTTTCTAGTCCTGCTGATGCTTTGGCCTCAACTTGCTGGACATCAGATATGGACTTGGCAGGCTTTTTCCGGACAGACGCTGGTTCTTTGAGAGGACATTTTTTCTTACCACTCTTTGCATTGGCTTTGCTACTTGCAACCTTGTGCTTTTTTGACTTGCTGGAGTCTGAAGAAGCAGTTTGACTACTGTTCTCTTTAGGAGCAGAGCATTTTTTCACTTTATGCAGTTTCTTCATTTTGTCAGCTGTCAACTTGTGTGTTTTGTCTGCTGAGGTGGTACTGATTGATTGTTTTAAACTGTTAGCGGTCACAATAGCTGTGGAGGTATGAGAAATGCCCCTTCGTTTAAAAAAAATCTTCATCTGCTTGATCATTGATTTCTTCGAATTTGAGTCATTGATTGATGTTTCCGTACTGTTGACTACATCTTGGACCTTCTGACTCTTTTCTTCTTTTGACTCGTTGCGCCCATCCGAGGTCTCTGCTGCTTTAGTGGGGCTCGCGAGCGGAGCCGTGTTTTCTATGACAGCTGGAGTGTTTTGACCAGTAGTAGTGTTTTCATCGTGCACAGCTTCCTTTGACTTAGGAGGACGCCCTCTTCTCTTAGGACCTTTTGTATTTACTTTGACTTGCTTTTTCTTCAACTTATGTCTTACTTTGATGTTGTGTTTTAACAATGACGATGAGATGACTTTGTGACTTTCAGTTGTATTTGTTCCTTTATCTTTTCTTACCGTTTGCCTTAATCTCAGATTAGGGCCTGTTGGCTGTGTGGAGGTGTCCTTGTTAGAAAGATTCTTTAAGACGTGTGAATCCTTGGTCGCATTTCTTTCTTTCAACAGAGGTGATCCGACAGTGGTGGGAGAAGAAGCCTGACTAGGTTTCCCAGTTGACGAGTTATGTAACGCTTCTCCTTTTAATTTATGAGCAGCCTTTACACTCACAGTCTTATTTACAGTAGTGGAAGCAGTTAAATCTTGCGGCCTATGATCTGGTTGTTTCTTACCATCCGGCATGTTATGTTTGTCACCCGTTTGCTGATTTGTGTTCTTGTCTGCTTTAGTGGGTTGGCAAGCATAGTGCTCTCTTTCATGAAGGTTCAGTGCCCAGAGACAAATAAATAGTTGACAACAACCAGGGCGGCAGCACTCTGCCTGCAGCGGATTGTGCCTCCTGGCGTGGCGTCTCATTTCCATACCAGTTTTGAACCGAGCAGTACAACCCTGATGAAGGCAAGGATGCCGTGGAGTGAGTCTGTGTCTTTCAACGTGGTGCTGAAAATGATCGAAACTCCACATAACCCTCATGCAACTACTACATTTGCTGTTTCCCACACGGAACGCCAGTTCTAAAGGTTTGACTTCACCGTAGTGATCTTCAAGAGCATGGTACAGGAGTGCAACACGGTTTTTTGACAGATCTGTAATCCAAGCGCAACCCTCCACAGGACAGCAGATTCTCTCTTGTGGCTCCGCATTTTTCTCATTGACAACTTTCCCACTGGTTTTTGTGGCCGTTTTCAGGACCTGCAGAGATTTAGTCTCCTTTCTAGTCTCCTCCTCTCCAGTCATTTTATCTTCAGTGAAACAGCCAAACTTGTTGTCTACCTGTACTGATGTTGCAGATGATTCAATCTCTGTATCTTGTTTTTTTTGCAACCTGGCATTCTCGGCTTCATCATTTGACCTTACTTGAGAGAGCTCCTCCTGTGCAAGTGGCTGCTTAGCTTCTGAGTTCAAGGTGTCCTTTTTCGGTCTGCCAAGCCCTTTCTTCTTGCCAATATGCCCATTTACCTTGTGAACAGGAGTTTTATCATTAAGGTGCTTTGACATGTTTAGCTTCTTTTCATGTAAAGATTGATGATCCACTGACTTGTCATTGGATCTTAACTTTCTGGTGCCAGATGGTGTTGAATCTGGAAGGCTTATTAATTTAAGACAGCCAGTAGACTGCCTTGTTCTCCCACTACTACGGCACCCAGAAACCACGTTTGTGGCCTTAGCTTTGGCAGAGGTCTTAAGTGTGGCGATATCTTTGGTCTCAGAGACACAGTTTTCTTGGGTATTACCAGCTGACTCTTTGCTCCTCTTTAGCTTCTCAATATGGTCAGAAAGATGCATCATGGCCAGGAGGTCATCTTTGAACACTGTCCTACAGAACATGCACTCATCTTTACGATAATGGAACATAGCATGTGCTACAACCCGACTTCCCTTAAAAACCTTGTTACAGAATGTACAGCAGTAGTCCAACTTGGATTCCTTGGTTTCCAATAGTTTACTGTCCTCAGGAGTTTCTGGACCAATATCCTGATTTCCTCTTCCTTTACTTGCACATCAGCAACTACAGAGCAGCTGGAGGCAGTGTGCAATTTGTGAGGAACTTGCGAGGAATTTCCAGCTGTAGATTTAATTCCAGCTGTTGACTCCTTGGAGGAATTGTCCTCTGGAGCCGGCCGTTTGTGATTCTCCAGTTCAACTGCCACAGGTGCATGTTCAGTAACCATTTCTGTTACTAATGTGAGAGCAGATATGTTATTTATACTCTCCTGATCTGTAGGTATATTAGTGGTGACCATTGTTCTTCTGCTTGTGTCATTTTCACAAGGCATATATCCTTTTGAGAGTTTGGGGAAAACATCTGTGCCATCCACCTCAGAAATATTGTTGCCCACAGTAGGGAGCACTTCTGGGATGTCTGTTTTTTGTTGGGCTACAAGATTTCTGCCTGTTTCAGCCTGAGATGAGAGTAACTTCAGATCTTGTTTTCTATCTCTAAGAACATCATGAGACTGTGTGGATGTGGGATCAAAAGATCTAATGTTTGAAATGTTGGCCATCATTGAGACTGGAGGGATGTTATCAGTAACTACCATCTGACTGTTGTCCTCAGCTGAAGCTGTGGTTTTTAAAGAGTCTTTAACAGTTTGAACTTTGGAGACGTTATCTAAACCTGGGGATTGAGTCACTTTAGCTGCTTTTGAGGCAATAGTGACTTTCATCTCAACGGCAGACTCTTCACAGAGTGTTTTTGCTGAAGCTTCAGTTGCTGCTAATGTCTTTGATGCAATGGAAGCTTCCATCTCTGCAGCAGACTTGTTGGACAGCTCTCTGCCTGAAAATGTCTTTCGTGAGACTGTTTTTTTAGTTTGAACTTGAAGGACTGTTTCTAAAGCTGGGGATTGTGTAACTCCAGCTGCCGGTGTCTGAGACGTAATTCCACCTTTCATCTCAGCGGAAGGCTTTTTACAGAGTTTTCTGTGTGGATCTTTTGGAGGACTTCCTTGCACAGAGGAGCGTGTGATTGTTGATACTGAGCCTTGAATGTTCAGCCTATTACCTTTTCCTTTCTGCCGCCGAGCATAACAGTGCAAATGTTGTACAAACATAGCTTCATCTCGCGCTCTGAGAATCACCTCTTTGTGCTGCACAGTCTTCAGAGGTTCTGATGAAACCGGAACCTTCACCGTAGGTCTGTAAAGAAGCACTTGAGGTAAACCTCTCTGTCTGTTCAAAGCGTCCTCAGTAAACGTTCCCATCAGTTCATTGTCTGGTAGGGAGAGCTCAAGAATTACTTGTGGTGGGGCAGCTGGTTTTACAGGGCCCAGCAAAAACCCTTTCTGGTGCTTGCGGTTGTTTTTTCTTGCCTTTAAATGAGAGTTTACTGAAGATTTGTGTTTTGCATTGTTCTTAAGCTCACCCGTTTCCGACCTCTTTACGACGGAGGATCCATGGTGCTTCTGATGTTTCAACCCATGCGTTTTGATCTTTGGAAGAACATTATTCTCTCCAAGATTTCCTGAGTCTTCCAGAAGCCACTTGGGTTTTCTAATCCTCCGTTTTGGTGGGTTCTTTTCCGAGAGTCGTGTGGTGCGTTTAAGTTCCCCATGCCTAGCGGCTACATTGTCCTGTAGCCTGTCTAGCTGCCAAAATGAACGCCTCAAAGGTTCAGCTGATGATGACCCTCGGTTGCCTTTCTTCTTTACAGTGTGGTCAACATTAGGCCGTGTTTTGCCTGGACCCACCTTTAATCTCTTGGAAGCAGTGTCAGTATCTGTTTTATGATGTCTGTCCTCTTTATGGTGCCGCTTTTTAGCTGCTGTCCCCTTACTTCCTTTCTGACATACTGGCGTGCTTAATTGGGAAGCAGCTTCTTTGGTGCAATAGCTCAGGATCCATTTGTCCTCCATGATTTCTTCTAGGGAACCACTAACCACCTTCTCACTCATCAGCTTCAAACAGTTGGTCCGCAAAGCAATGAGGTTCCAAAATTCTGGGTCAAAATACAAGTCCTTCTTCAAGACCTGAGAAGAGATAGAGAAGAAATTGTGTTGGTATTACATTATGGAATAATGACAAGCAACCTTTTGCGTCTGAATTGACTGAGAATCTGAAACAAGGCCTTCTCTCCGTCATGATTTGTTAAAAAGGTGCTATACCTGCAGGGTTTCAAAGCGAACGTGATTTTTAATGGGGCTGTACTCCACGTGGTACTCTTGATCAGGATGCATGTAAAGAAGATACACCATCTTGTAGGCCTCAACAGTGCGTTCGAGGAAGAAGACGAGAAGAGCACATGCCCGGCAAACCTCCAGGTCATTGGGTAGCAGGCCGGCTATTGTTTTGTAGATTAGGGACTTTGTGATGACATCGCAGGGAAGACAAGACCCCAGAGCATTGGCACAAAGCTCCACGCAGAACTGGATACCATCTTCACCCAGCTTGTAAGATACAAACAAAAGGTTTAATATCAATTCAATAAATTTAGAAATCTATTAACATTTATAAATATACACTACAGATAAACTGCAGTTCAAATATCTGTCTTACCTCTTGCAGTATGGCTCTGATGAATGGGAAGATTGAGTTAACATTGGTCGCAGACAGCATTAGCTGACGACTCTCCCCAAGTAGAGCATTCTTGGATGTATTCAACCGACTATGAAGTTTACTCCATATGAAGACAAGATCACTGCAAAGAACAGAGTTAAAACTTGTTCTTAATGATACTTAAAATGGGAAGGCCTCAGTAAGTGTTGACTTACTGACTTCTCATTACATTCGCATCACACTGAAATTTACTTACCACAAATAGTACATGTCTCCCGTGCGAAGCTGCTGGGAGAGAAAGGCTCTACTGAGGGCGAGTAGCAACTCGTCCTTTTCCTCACACTCCAAACTGCAGAGGATGTGAATGGCATCTTTACCATTTAATTCAGCCACCTGAAAATCAGAGGACAATGAAAAGGAACAGTTTTTAGGACAAAGATAGTTTTCACATAATTGTGTGGTAGCTAAGCAACGGTTACAACAGACTGAAGTGACAATTCTCGCCATTTGACTGAAAAACACACCAGTCTTCTGCATAAAACAGTCACTCCACCCACCTCTTTATGTAGGCGGTCATGCTGTGAAGTTTTAAAAAGCCACGTGAGGTAGACCTGGAGGAAGAACAAGTGTTGTCCTGCTGTGGGATTCCGAGCACAACACTTAGCCAGGGCCATAGCCTCATTGACCCGCTCACAGGATAAGAGGTAGTGCACCCGGAGTTCAAAGAACACCGGCATCTCGGAGCTGATGCACCCATCCACTGAGGAATAGTCAAGAAGCCAGAAGATAAGATAGATATGGTTGCAGTTTACTTGACACTGCTTCAGAGATTAGCCAGCAAGAAAACAACCACTGAGAACAAAACAATTGTTACAATTTTAAGTATTTAGACAAACCAGTTGGTTTATGCCTCAACATGAGACAAAAAAAATATTTTGCCAACTAATTTCATATAATCAGTAGTTAAGCGAGGTGATGACATTAGTGTTTATCATAGGACAGATGTTAACCCTGTTACCTACCTTCACTCTGAGGTAAATTGGACTCACTGAGGATTGCCTGTAAGGCTGGGACAGCCCAGGGCCCGCCGCCACGAACCAAACGCTCCACCTGAAGTAAGTGAACATTCTGAAGCCTCCCAAGGGCCAACTGGTGACATTCCTGAAAGAGGATAAGTACAAAAAGGGACTTCTTAAAGTGCTAGTATTTCAATTGATATATTAAGAGCACCATCATCCTGTATTGCAATAATGTTCAGAACAATAATCAACTGTTTTGAGCGGTATAGCGCACAATTAACACTGTCCTGTTGAGAAGATGACCGACACTTCATGCTCACCTGGAATGTAAGGGTGAACTGTTTCAGTGGCTCCTGATGGAAGTCCTTCTGGTCAAAGAACAGCAGCAACTCAAAAAGACTCCTGTGAGGAGAGCAACATTGTTTGGCGTCTATTTTTTTTTAACCTACTTTATAACTTAGGCCTGAGTATTCACATGGATTCAAGTATTCGTGTTGATGTAAAAAATACTGACTGTGATAGAGAGGAAGAGGAATGCACTTAATTGGGAAACTAATGGAAAGCCGGGGGAAGACGGGATGACAGATTCATTTATGGAGTAAGGGCAAATGCAGGCAGCATGCCAGGGTTTATTTCTGTATCACAAAGTGAGTTGCTTGAGCCAAGGAACACAATCAACGTTCAATTCCATTAATTTTGCCACTAACCGTCCCTAACTATACAAGACTACTTTGGAGGTGGTTGACAAACACTTCCTATTGCCTATTTGAATGTTCTTGTGTTCTGTATGCAATTGATCTGAAAGGTTTTCTCTCTGTGTATGACAATGGCAAATCAATACAAGTGATTTTACCCTGATTATTTTATAACAAGTATATAGAGTTAATGCCCTGTTTAATCGATGTCTGTTTTTTCCAAAGGGGTTGTGATGTTTGATGTAATATGTGTGCTTTTCCAAGGACACATTGTGCTAGGTCAGTTCCCTAAGGGGCAATAAAGGGTTTCATTCATTCACAGTTAAACGGCTGTGAAACTTAGGACAGCAAAGCTAAACTAAAAAAAAACCACAGCAGTATAAGATACTAATGCTCTACCTTCTTTCTTAATGGAATGTCAAAGTGAGATGCTTTCGCATACATTCAAGTATTTCACCAAACTTGAATATCTTGTTTTTCAGGAACAATAACTAAAACAAGAAAGGTGATCAATGTCCCTGTCATCCCAGTACTACTGCCAACTAGCTTGTGGTATAACTGATGTTTTGGTTAAATAAGTTCAACAAGCACGACTAATGAGTAAGAACAGATTCCGGTGAAATAGAAGGTGAGTTGCAAAATCCACTTGACATTCCTTGATGGTAAAACTGGGAACTACACTTAAGCTCTCACAGATATCACCGGACTGGCATCAAGGCTAGTGGTAGCTAAATGTGGCCACTACTATACACAGTTGCACAGAAACAGCAAGAGTAAATGTGGTTTAGAAGAAGTGATTTTACCTCAACAAACATCTAAACTCTGCTTGCATAGACGGTATTTCTGGCTTCGTTCTGGACGTTACAAGTAATTAGATTAAGAGATGGTACAGAGGAGGCGTTGGCTTATAAAAAAAGCCTGTCATTGGTGTCGTATCTCGGTCATTAGCACATTGTTCTGCTATCACCTACAGCAAATTCAGCTATTTATCCTAAGAGCATTCCCATCACATGTTACATGATCATGGCTGGTACTGCAAAGTTTGTGACTAAAACCCACAGGCTTTCACCTGACTCCTACACTGGGTGGGAGTGACCAAACTGACGTATGCTGTCAAACTACTTGGAATACAATTGAGACTCCTCAAGTACAGTAAGAGATATCTCTGCAGAAACAGTTTTAAATCACAGCACTTAAGTGATATTGCTTTCTTTTGATTTATCTGTCATTGCTGTTTTAAAAAAAGGCAAGTCAAATCTGTGGCAATCAGGGTTAGGGTTAAAAAGTCTTTAGGGAGGGGTCTATATACTTACAAAGCCAGACTACTGAGTGTGTGGAGCACATGATCACAGTTGGATGGAAAGAAGGTGCAGGCTCGAGTGAAATAGCACAGAGATATCTCAAGGATCCTGAGCTGAGGCAGCGGCACCTGCCAACGAGAGGCATACTCCTCCACCAGCTGCACGGAGAAAAGACAAAACAAAGAAAATATTACAAGGACAATCAAAGTTTCGACCATTTAGCTCGTTTACGTCTGTATATTAGATGTTAGATGTTTTAACTGCAGCTGTAGGTACATAGTGATGCAACAGGAACAAGGCTAAGCCTAGTAGCATTTTTGGCATTTTCAGCCTTTCAGATATTAAGATGCCTTTTTCTGTTTTATAACATGGTCAACGTATTATCTTGAATTTGGACTGTTGGTCAGACAAAAGACATTTTAAAACATTGGAGCCCTACCAATATCTGTTGGTAGATAGGACCATTAAAAACAGTTTGTCTTAAGTGGAATTAACCAGCATGGCTAAGTCACATATTTTATTATATTGCTCAAATCAAAATACTGACTGTAAGAGTTAGGCCTATGTCTGCAGATTTCCTCTTTAACACACATTTACTACAGTGTGCAACCAAAACGGGACATTTAGTGCTCCTCCACACAATACTTCCTGTCAAGTGCCTAAAATACAATGTGCTTATATTGCCCTCTAATGGTGAAGATCACTCTTGTGCACCGCTGGAATCCTGTGAATGTTAACTGTCAACAATGTCCTCAGGCCTTTGTCCCATTACTACAACTACTTCGCCACTATTAAAATGCAGGAAGTTATGAAGTCTCAGTGGCAGTTTATTTGATTCAAAACGCAGATAAAAAGGCATTGCGCTTCATTAACCCACCTTCACGAGTGTCCAAACTGTGTTTTCAGACCGAGCAAAACCTTACATTTAAAGTTTAAATGGCATGCCAATAGCTTAGTAGTAAACATAATTGTCAGTTAAAACGAAACAAGAAAACGTAGACTAAACTACTTCCCACTTTTAGCAATTAGGCTAGAACCCCGTTTATTATTTACTCAGACAAACAATCACAGACAACTGACATTTGCATGCACTTTTTTAAATTATATTTATCAACTGGTTTTATTCCTAACGTTATAGTAGTATGAAAACGTCAGGGTATGGAGGACATCTTGTGATACTAGGAATTATGTGACGTATTACAATAAAGGTACACTTTCAACTACACGTCCTTTGCGGTAGTTTAAGACACATCATTAACGTTATGCTAAATTCGAAGTTGGACTTTATAGCCAAGTGAATGCTTAATAATGCAGGATACTAATTGCATAACAACCTTTCCTGAGAGGTTAGCTAAATTCATTACTAGTGAAATGATTACAAAGCGCGTTGCAAACTTGCAAAAAGATGTCCACTCGGTAGTTTGGTAAACATGCAGCGTACTAACTAAGCTAACTTGCGGACAAATGTTAGGCTAGCTGGCTCAAACAATTAGCCCAGTTAGCTTGCTAGCTGTACAGTGAACAATTATGTCAAAATATGACTGTTTGTTATGTTTACTGACTCGGACGCTTCAATAAAATGCGCCTGAATCTGAGGTTGGGTTATCAGACATAACGTTAATGTTTGAAAGGCGCTACGGCATTTGTTTTTAAAGCGACTAGGACTCGTTAAATAGCTAGCTAGATGCTAACGAGCCTACCTGCTAATGCTAGCGGTGTAGCGGCCAGTTCTGGGGGAGGGGAGTCGGCTAACATAACGTTATAAGCTAGTATCTTCGACAACAAGCTCGTCACCCACATCAGCTACGGCTCCTTACCTTACAAAAGTCAGAGCAGAACAGTTTACTCTTGGCTTGCAATTCATCACTTGAGTAGCGGGTCAACAAACTCTCTAATTGTTTTTCGAACCCCTCTAACTCGTACACACTGCCCTCCTCCGCCATACTGCCTGTCTAGCCTTGCTCGTAGCAGCATCGCCACGGTCAACCACTTGCATTGACAGCGCTGATTGGATACTGCCAGCGTTAAGGGGCTCGGTTATTAATCCAGCATGCACAGGAGAAGAGTTTAGCGGAGTTGAAGCTCCACAAATACATCAGATTGCCTTCCAATAAACTACCGCCACCACGGTACCAAAAATAAAATATTATGCGCCATAAACCACATGGCAGACACAAACACAGCACGTTAATGACTGTTAATATTTGCGTTCACGTCCCATTGTATAAACTTGGGAAATTGTATACAAGATTGTCATTCTGCTGATAAAAAACTTACAATACATACATATTAAGGCCTTTTACTCGTGTTTTAATCTTCTTTATACATTACTTACACATATGGAATTATCATATATATTTACAAAATGAATAGAAACACTATGTAAACATGTACATCGTGTAGATATCTACACTCACCTATAGGATTATTAGGAACACCATACTAATACTGTGTTTGACCCCCTTTCACCTTCAGAACTGCCTTAATTCTACGTGGCATTGATTCAACAAGGTGCTGAAAGCATTCTTTAGAAATGTTGGCCCATATTGATAGGATAGCATCTTGCAGTTGATGGAGATTTGTGGGATGCACATCCAGGGCACGGAGCTCCGTTCCACCACATCCCAAAGATGCTCTATTGGGTTGAGATCTGGTGACTGGGGGCCATTTTGGTACAGTGAACTCATTGTCATGTTCAAGAAACCAATTTGAAATGATTCGAGCTTTGTGACATGGTGCATTATCCTGCTGGAAGTAGCCATCAGAGGATGGGTACATGGTGGCCATAAAGGGATGGACATGGTCAGAAACAATGCTCAGGTAGGCCGTGACATTTAAGCCATGCCCAATTGGCACTAAGGGGCCTAAAGTGTGCCAAGAAAACATCCCCACACCATTACACCCCCACCACCACCAGCCTGCACAGTGGTAACAAGGCATGATGGATCCATGTTCTCATTCTGTTTACGCCAAATTCTGACTCTACCATCTGAATGTCTCAACAGAAATCGAGACTCATTGGACCAGGCAACATTTTTCCAGTCTTCAACTGTCCAATTTTGGTGAGGTCTTGCAAATTGTAGCCTCTTTTTCCTATTTGTAGTGAAGATGAGTGGTACCCAGTGGGGTCTTCTGCTGTTGTAGCCCATCCGCCTCAAGGTTGTGTGTGTTGTGGTTTCACAAATGCTTTGCTGCATACCTCGGTTGTAACGAGTGGTTATTTCAGTCAAAGTTGCTCTTCTATCAGCTTGAATCAGTCGGCCCATTCTCCTCTGACCTCTAGCATCAACAAGGCATTTCCCACAGGACTGCCGCATACTGGATGTTTTTCCCTTTTCACACCATTCTTTGTAAACCCTAGAAATGGTTGTACGTGAAAATCCCAGTAACTGAGCAGATTGTGAAATACTCAGACCGGCCCGTCTGGCACCAACGACCATGCCACGCTCAAAATTGCTTAAATCACCTTTCTTTCCCATTCTGACATTCAGTTTGGAGTTCAGGAGATTGTCTTGACCAGGACCACACCCCTAAATGCATTGAAGCAACTGCCATGTGATTGGTTGATTAGAAATTTGCATTAATGAGAAATTGAACAGGTGTTCCTAATAATCCTTTAGGTGAGTGTATATTATATAGTTTCATTAGGATAAGAACAAAGACTAACAAAAGATATACAGTATACATACATATATAAAATCTTTAGATTTGACCAGATTTAAAACATCCTAAACAAGGCTAAAGCCAAGTATTGTTGAGATGTTTTTAAATGTAAAACTGTAATGTGTAAGTTACATTTAAAGCTATATCCCTATATATTTTTGTATTTATTCATTTTGTATTCCAAACATACTAACACATAAAAAGTACTCTGGGCAATTCTAATGTAAATATACAAATAAACAATAAATGCACTCTAAACCTAATTGACTGTATGGAAGCAGTCACAGACTTCCTTTAAAAACTTTATTTAATCATACATTCATTAAGGCAAAATTAATTAATGCAATACAAAACGTTTCTCTAAGACACAGCAGATTCAAAAGTCAAAACAACTTTACAGTTTGATCCCAAAACACTGACATTTTATTTCAAGAAATCAAGAAAGTTGATTATACTCCGCATTTATGTCTTTTTATTATTAAAAGGCAGCACATAAGAAGCACTGGAAAGATAATGTGCTTATATACAGCAATCTTGATTAAAGAGATGAATGGGGCTTTTATACTTTACTATGTCTTCAACAATCTTATACTTTTCAGACAAAAACAACAGCAACACAGAGGTCTCTATTCAAGACTGACAAAATAAAAAGCTTTCTAAAAGTTACAAACTTAGAAAAGATTTGCTTTGAGAACTACAAGCAAATATAACAAGAAATAATCATCTGCTTCAAATTATATGTAACTCTATCACAAGTTGACACTAGCCTGACATATTTAGTTTATTATACCTTAAGACTCAAGTTCAAAAAAATACAAAAATTAATTAAAGAGCAAACCCTAAATCAAAAACTTCACTATATTTATCTTTTGTTGCCATCTTTGAGCCACGTCTACCCAACCTGTCATTGTGTTTGTTGCTCTATTGTAAGAAATGTACAAGCGTTTTAGTTCAGTTTAGTTCATCTCGTCGGTGGACTCCGACATGGATCGCTCTCTCCTTTCCCGGCCCGTGACAAAGTTGAGCAGGTCAACGGCCGTCACCACGCCAAAGACCATCTGCTTCAGACTAGGGGAGCCGTCCGTCAAGTCTGGTGGAAGAACAGAATGGAAGAGAGAGATTACAATGATGAGATGGACAGATAATGATTACCTTGCTTCAGGAGTTGTCACCCTACATGACTATTTCCATTTCTAAAAAGCTTTATGCTGCTTTTTTAAAAAGTGGAGCCACAAATTCAGGTACATCACAACATGGGTTATTACATTACAACTGCTGAAGAGAGGAGGAAATGCTTATCAATCCTGCAGATTGAGAATGATTACAGTAAACTCAGTGTGGTGAAGTCAGGTTGTACTGCATGTTCAGATCCAGAGAATATTTGCTTACTTCCTACTTAACACCTACAATCAATGAAAAACAAACGCAAAACCCTATTGTAAATATGTTTCTCTCTTTTTACTCATGTACATAGGACCTTGAATGGGTGTATGACACTAGACAAAACTCACAAAAATTCATTAGTGTGGCTTTTGTTGCCAAATTCTCACCGCATCCAGACTACTTTAATAAGGGCATGGTTGTCCAAAACCCTTGGGATGCTGGCTCTGCAGATGGACTTTGACACTCGTGTATCAGAGAGGAATGATCAGTGACAAGTTGACCCACTGAGAGATCAACGTTATCATGAAAATGTAGGTGTGGGGCACCCGAATGGCTCAATTGGTAGAGCAGGCGCCCATATATGATGCATGTCATTCCCCCCTCTCTCTCCCATTTCATGTCTTCAGCAGTCCTGTCAATATAAAGGCCTAAAATGCCCAAACAAAAAAAAATAAAAAATCTTAAAAACAAGTATGTAGGTGTGGAAGTGTCCTGGGTGCACATTTGAGCTGCAGGGCCTGCAGTCAATACTGTTACCTTGAGAAAGTTCCTAAGAAAAGTCTACGTCTGATTTATGACGTGTTCTTAAACAGCCGAATTAAGCTAAATGTCAAAAAGACGTGGTAAAGACGGTGGAGGCCTCAACTCCAAAAGAAAGAAAAACTTTAGTAATTCTAAAGTGGAGGTACTGCTTCAAGAAGTTAGCGAAAAACGACACATCATATTTAGTAGCGTCACACAAAGCAGCAAATAAAACCGATGCATGGAATGCAATTACTCATGCAGTGAACGCTGTATCCGGATAAGGGTGCAGCACTGATGACGTATATATGCCTTGCACAATTCATACATAACGGCAATTTAAAAGGTCTTTACAAATGAGCAGGAATGTAAGTGTAGTGTGTATTTGTTAAAACAAACAAATGTATAATTATGTGTAAAATAATAAGTAACAAAATTATTGAGGACAGAAATATTAAATTAGAACGCAAACGGTACACAAACGGTATAACTACTTATTTTTGGCAAATATGTCAGCTCTCAATTGTGCATAAGAGTGCTCTTGAGTGTGCGTAGATTCTGTCCTTACCTAAGAACAAATCCCAAATAAGAAAACGTCGGTGAATGCCAAAATCTTAAAAGTGGGGTTTAAGAACAAATTTGTTTGCTGAATGACGCTCAATGACTCTTCACGTACAAACTCAGTCAAGTTGCTTGGGATACAGACACTGATGAATGTGAAATAACCAAATGCCATGAATTTGAGCATTTAGAATGATACAGATTTTATTTGAATTAGCAGCACTATTGCACACTGTGCATTGCTGTCTGACACTGTTTTTTCCACACTACCACCGGGAGGAGCCAAAGTTAGACCATTTGCACACACATTTAGTTTATCACATTTTGTTGCACTTGTGCAAAGATGCACTAGGAGCTCAGGCAAATGAGAGCATATGAATGAAGGAAGTGTGTGAAAATGTACTTACATTGGATCTGTTCATGCACCACCAGGGCAAAATGGTCAGTCTCGAGAATGCGAGATAACTTTCCCAAGTTATCAGTCAGACGGATCTAAGAATGGCAAAAAAAGACAATGACTTAAGAATAATGAATAAAATGAGGAATATTTATATGAAAATGAAAGCAACCAATGCACAAGTGACAGAGCAACATATCAGATCAGTAAGAAATGAGTCAAGAGGCCAACAATTTCATTCTGGTACTTTCACTAATGGTAACATTATTCAGGAGGTTTTTTTTTTAAGATTATTTTTTGGGCTTTTCTGCCCAAGTTAGGTGAGAAATCGTCACAGGTCGGATTCGCACCCTGGACCTCTGCATCAAAGTACATGTGCGTCTGCTCTACCACTGATCCAACCTGACCACTATTCTGGATGTTTTAAGTCTACAAAGACTTAAAACGGTTTCCTCTCACTGCCTAATTTGTAATTACAGTTGTTTGGCTGAATTTAACTATAACCATCTGGTTTTACAATCCATTTTGGACCAAATCCAATCAAAACACCCAACTGGACTCGACTTGCTAAAATCCGTTGAGTCGAGCAGGTTTAAAGCCTTTTCACCTGGAGACCCTTCCTGAACTGGTTTGTCTCATTGGCTGCTGCTGTCAGCCAATCAGAATTAAGAATTTAGTCTTCAATTACAGCCTGTAAGTTATTAAAAAACCTTCCCGATGGCATCGCTTCCACACATTTTCACATTTCCTTGAATACAAAAGCCACAAACAGAGATGTTTAAGTTAGCGGCTGACCTGTTTGAACTGCTTGTAGAGCACTTTGCTGACCGGGTCCGACACCTTGATCTTCCCTGCCAGAATACAGGCCAACATGTTCCCTAATGTCACCATGCCCAGAATTAACCTGTACAGACACACAAGTGACATTGCAATCAAACACAATGTACCAAAAAGGATCCAGGCATGCAGTATTTCAGCGCGACAGATAGCAAGTTTCTCTTTAAGGACACTCACCCAGCCTCGTCCACCACAGGCGCCTGGTCGAAGCCCTTTTCTTTGAGAATTTTGATGGTTCTCTGACAAGTGACGGTTGGCAGGACGGTGAGGGGGGCGGACAGGTTCAAGCCCTGCAGCCTTAGGTTCCACCACCTGACAAAAAGAGGAAATGAGAGGCTCTTACACAACCAAACATGGAGATTTGCAGAAGAGGAGAATGCACCCTATAATTACACATTACACATACCATGGCTTTTTCACCATAAGGTCCTCCTCACTCAGGAAGCCCTTCTGGACCATCCACTTGTCACTCAGGAACTTGGACCTGGGGGTGGCATCATTTCTTTATTTTCTGAGAAGCTGTGTGTGATTGATTCATCTATCTTTTCACATATTTTCACTATATTATGCAGATCAAATTACCTTGATTGTCCATATGGGGATGCTGGACGTGGCTAAAAATGTCTTGCACTAACAAACAAGAAACTTTTCCCCATCTAGCACTAGATCATGGAAGTCCAAGCATTCCCCACAATTTAAATTCATGATAAGTGTTTTTCAGCACAATGATTTTTCCAACACACTGACATCAATTGGAAAAGGACTTATAGAAAAGTATTTTCTCTGAAGAAAGAGGCAACAACGGGATGCCCATGTTGCTCTGCTTCTACTAGATGTGTACTGTAGGTATACAATTATTTTATAATTTGTAAGCCAAAAGGATATATTACGCTGAAATAGTACATCAAGACCAGTTTTGAGTTTGTTTAGGTCATTCTGTCCCCTAATTGTCCAAAGAAACTAATTGGTGATGTAGTCTTTGACAGTATAGAAATGGACGATGTGGTTATTGGGGGATTCTCACATGTAGTTGCGGATGGAGTCCGGCAGGATCACCACACAGCGTTGACCCTCCTTCAACTCTTTGGCGACATTTACTGCAGCTGCCATGGCCGTCCCGGAGCTGCCTCCTGTTACAGAAAAGAGCTAAATGTGAGCCGACTTCTTAACCTCGGCCGGACGTCTGGCGTTTGTGCACTTACCGCACAGCAGGCCTTCCTCTCGCATTAGCATGCGAGACATGTTGAAGGACTCCTCATCGTCGGACTTGTACCAGGTATCAATTACCTGATGAAAAAAAACGTATTAGTACATTAAGTGGTTGTGAGTCAGGTACACAAAAGGAAAAAATGAATGTATGGAGGAAAAACAAACAAAAAAAACAGGCCCCTGGAACTCACTGATCTGTCGAGCACGGTGGGGATGAAGTCATACCCGATGCCCTCCACCTCATACTGGGTCTTATCCGTCTTGTTAAGCTCCTCGGGCTCAGCCAGGATCGATCCTTCTGGGTCAACACCAACAATCTGCACACATATGAAATATGAAAATGAAATATGATCTCAAGCCCCACCTTGGTATTGTATTGAGCAAAAGTCCCCCCACCCATTATCGCCCTTGCAATTCCTGTTTGTTAAACTGTGTGGAGAAGCAAAAACACATCCGATAATTTCTCACTTGAACGTGTTTGGACCAAAGTGGTCCAGCTGTTTCGAACGGGATCCATATCTAAATGCAAAATCCAAAGTTACGTATTAACTTAGAGCTCCCCTTTTTTGGAGGGAGTGGCTAGAAAGGGGAACTGTCACACTGAGGGGGATCTGTATCTCAGTGGCATATTGAAATCCTTTGAGAATGTGGTACAGCAATTTGAAATCCCTAGGTCTCAATCTTTTAGATATTGGCAACTTTGCCACCTGTTAGTGGTAATTTTTGCGCCTCATTCAATTCATGATTATGCATCGCTTCTATTGGGTTCCCTCCAGATTGTTTAGAATTGGTCCGAAAGACACACCAAATTCTTGGAAATGTAAGGACGATCAATTATTAGCCTGAGAATATTTGTTCTGGGAGATGGGTCAAACCTCAGCGGGATAGATGGGCACGTAAGAAGCCGGGTCCATGCTAGTTTAATGATAGCCAAAAGGATGGAAGAATGAAGGGGTGCCGTCAATCTGGGAGTGGACTTGTGTAAGGGATAGAGTGGCGGCGTTTGAAAAAAAATGTCATATAACGATTCGTCAGATTGGATGTTTGTACTAGAAAATGGGGAAAGTACCTGAACTTTCTCGAGGGTTCTAAGAAGCTTTATGCTGGGGAGAGACGTGTACGATGGGCTTATGGTGTTGCCATATGGTTTATTAACTATTTTGTTGAATTGTCTTGAATATTGTAGCTACTGTGTCACCTTTTCTTCATGTTGCGAGTTGTATGTTGTTAAAAATTTGTTATCTCACAACAACAACAAAAAGAATATTTATATTTACGAGATATAATCTCAGAAAAGAATGACTTCTGGACGGAGACAACTTACCTTGATGTTGGGGCATCGTTCTTTAAGTTTGCGGGCGATGCCTGTGATTGTCCCCCCTGTGCCTGCTCCGGCCACCAGCATGTCCAGTTTACCTGTCAGGAGAGGATGAGTTCAGAGAGAGTTCACGTTTACTCCACTGACAGAAATGTACCAAGACAGAGGCAACAAAACCCAAACTGTAAAATTGGTATTCTTCAGGTAAATATACAAGGTTGTTTACGTCCTGTATTTTTTTTTACTTACTTTTATGTACAACAGCAGAAATCTAACATTTGAGGATTTTCTTTTTTCATTTCATGATTATGACAGGGCTGTGGGTAAAAGATCTTTGTACCGTCACACTGCTCCAGGATCTCCTCAGCTGTGGTGTCGTAGTGAGCCAGAGGATTGCTCGGGTTGCGGTACTGGTCCAGGATGTGAGAGTTGGGGATCTCGTTTTTAAGGCGCCAGGCTACGCCCACATGAGACTCTGGCGAATCGAAGCGAGCGCTGGTGGGTGTGCGGACGATCTCGGCTCCAAGAGCTCTCAAAACATCCACCTGTATAGGAAAAAAAGAAGAAGATACATCTGACCAAATGTTTACTAATACTGTATAATATACACTTTAGAGAAAATGGCACTTTGGATGATGTGTATATTTTGCTTTGCATGTGAGTTGTGTCATGTAACGGTTATCTTGCAAAACACGGTTGAATACTGATATGTTATGAGTACCACAGTAGCATGATGTGCACGTAAGTACAGTAGCACCACATTTAAATTAGGTGTATTCAATTAAGATAAGAATGGTTTAAAGAGAAAATATCATTTACAACCATTTCTTTTATGTTTGCTATAAAATTGTGTGGAAAAACTGACATGTTTCACTATGGATCTTTCATCAGGACATGCAGGTTTTAAAGCATCTTAGCAGCTTTGTCACTTTATTAAACAAATACCAGCCTTCGCCATAATTTGGGAAAGCTAACCATCAATTATCTTATTATAGCTAATAGTAATCAATGAAAATGTGCTGACCCAGGGCATCTCAAGTCTGCATTTAGCAGAAGTAGTAAGGACTTGGTTTACTATAAAAGAATGCAGAAGTGGGACAGAGTGACAGTTTCATCATAACATAACTCACCTTCTCCATGCTCATCTTCTCAGGCATGACGATGATGCAGCGGTAGCCTTTTACAGCTGCAGCCAGAGCCAACCCAATACCTACACACACACACACATTACAACATTTCTGCTTTCAACTAATCAATCCCCCATAGTAACACATGCAGATAATTACCAGTGTTTCCAGAGGTGGGCTCTATAATAGTGTCTCCAGGCTTAAGGAGCCCAGCTCTCTCAGCGTCCTCCACCATCCGTAGGCTGATCCTGTCCTTGACGCTCCCGCCAGCATTGAAGTACTCACACTTTCCCACTACAAACACACAACGGAAAGATTTGTTCCATTAATAGCCATTTTTGATAAGAGATGATTTGGCCAAAATAGTGCATTCTGTCTGATCTGAGAATGTATCTCGGCTCAAGTGCTGGGTGACTCACACAATTCACATTTGAGTCCAAACATTTTGGGGATCTTGTTGATGCGAACCAAGGGGGTGTCACCGATCCTGTGCAGGATGTTTGGGAGAATGGTTGGAGAAAGTGTTCTGGGGAGGAGAAAACAATGTTTCAGCGAAGACAAATACAATTAGTGACACTGCGTCTGTGTGTTTGTTTAAAAATTGGCACGTCCCACGAGTTTGGTAAAACCAGTTTTCAACGGTTTAAACAAACAAAGTAATTTAATCTAATGACAACATCACTGTTGTTGCATCCACATGACATGAGTGTTTTGTGGCGCTAAGAGTCTCAATTAGCTTTGCATCAACTCATTTGGCAATGGCTTGAATGTAACAGACGTTCATTAAAGGATAATTCCGGCCAAAATTAACCTAGGGGTTAATAAAACATGGGTACCGAGTCAACCACTCTTTGGGATATGTTTTCATGCTAATTGAACGTGACCAGTTTTAGCGTAAACCGCTAATTAGCTTATAACGCTAGTCGACGGGGCACGCAAAAGTAAAAGAAATCACTATTTCTATACCACTAACAAGGCTCAAAATAACACCACACTTCCACAGTAGCATAATGAAGGTCCATACATGTAAAGTGAAGCATTGAGAACTTTGTAAGTGTACGGACTGTTTGTTGAAAAGATTGAATGCCGTGTATAACCAGTAACATAGCTCGTCGTTCGACTGGTCCTGACTGTTTTCCCAAGATGGCGTCTGCCTGTATCCATGAACGGTTCAGTCTTTATAAACTATCTTTTTAATAAACAGTTTGTACACCTACAAAGTTCTCAATGCTTCACTTTACATGTACGGACAAGTGTGGTGCTATTTTGAGCCTTGTTAGTGGTATAGAAATAGCCATTTCTTTTACTTTTGCGTGCCCCGACAACTAGCATTATAAGCTAATTGGCGGTTAGCGCTAAAACTGGTCACGTTCGATGAGTATGGAAACCTATCCCAGAGAACGGTCGCCTCGTACCCATGTTTTATTAACCCCTAGGTTCAGAATTGTCCATTCATTTTAAAAAGTGACGCACTAAAGCTTCAAGTGTCCTTAGGTCACTTAACTGCATCTTCAATTGTTTCACAGGCAAGAGCGGTGGAAATGCGGAGCATCACACCAACCTTGGAACTTGTGTATGAGGGGAGTTGTCTTTCGAGGCTCCCAGGCTCCACGTGCAGCGGCTGGGAAGGTCGGGCCGGATCCATTTCCTCTCCGCAGCAACGGTCTTTGTGTTAATCTGAATGGTTCTGTTTGCGTCTTCAGTGTCCACCGCCGGCAGCTTGTCAACCCCGTTCAGTGGTGGCAAACCTTCTCGGAGTTTGCCATCCCCGTTGGCGTGGCTGAGCAGCTTGGCAGCGTGGGGGCACACGGGGCCCTTGGCGGTGGCCTCCTTGGTTGAAGGAACTGACGGCATGGCTCACCCTAGACAAAACCAAGGATATAGCTTTATGTTATAATCTGTTTTGCCTGCTGCACAAGTCTTAAAACCGGTGACGCCGTCTCTAGCCAGCTCAAAGTGTACATTTAATGTATTTCTCCTTACATTGATAGGTCACCACATGTAAGCGAGTGGAAAACAAACACCATACCACTCCTTACTTCCATTATCGCTGAGTCACACCAGCACTGACAAATAAAGCTTTGTCATGCTTAAACAGGAACTTTGGCAGCCTCCTCCCCACCCTTTGCTTTCCCAACACTGTTACAGTTATGCAACAATTCACTGTTTTATATTGTTTGCTGTGGCTGAGTGGCTGATGTGCTAATATCGCATCATTCATTCACTGTAGAAAAAACAACAATGCCAAGTGAATTAGAGCACCAAACTTATTACTGCTTATGATAAATGTGCAAACATGTACTTGTATGCATCCACCTCAGATTATCTTTGTTTTCGTGAATTTATGTATGTTGTAAAAGTCACTCATGCAGTTGCTAGTAGCCAAGGAGGATTAAAAAAAAACTAAAAACATGATGGACTCTTTAGAAGAGGCAATTATCTTTGCTCAAGCATCTGCGCGGGAAAGTCACTGGACGCCACAATCTTCTGAACGTAGTCGTACAGACAAACACAGAGAGAGTTGTGTGGAACTGATTTGAGGCTGATCTTATTTGGCTTTGTAGCAACTCATTTGGCGATTGCTTTAATGTAACGGATGTTCATTATTATAAAAAAGTTACGCACTGAAGCTTTAATGACCACGTTTAATTTGCTAATTAAAATGGTGGTTAGTTACAGATGACAATATAATGTAAGAGACTACTTTACAACATCTTAAAGTAGAAAACAAAAGTATCACATGCCTCCCAATCCTCAAGCCCCTATACATTCGACACAGATGTTTCCTCAGCTCATCCATGCATGCATTAGGTTTTTCAACACTGTCGGGCAGAAATGGCAGCAGATGAACCTTCACTAATAAACAGTGCACACACTGAGGCCAGCTCTTAAAACCCCTCTTTGGCTGCACCAAGACTTCAAACGATGTCCAACAACAACATCTTCTAATGCAAACAGCTGTGCATGGGAGCACAAACCCTTTTCCTTGCTTACCTTTCATTAGGTACGGATTTTTAGTGTATTACTGTCTATCCACAAAATGAAAAATGTACAGAAACCAATCTTAGGTGTTAGCTGTCCTTTCCTCCCCACATGTTACGTCAACACTTGATATCAGATCCCAGCAGCCACTAGAAGCTCCACTGCTAATTAAGGTTTCACGACTGCTGTGGTGAATGCCTAAAAAGGGGTAGATGGTGTCTGGTGGCATTGCCGGGTTTAACGGGGGCAATGTGATCCTCCGTGAGAACACACGCGGCACTGAGCCCAGGCTGCTTGGCGAAAAAGACTCATGATTCACAAGGAGAAACTTATATTTTTGTTTAATAAGCCACTTAAGCCAAGAATAAAATCCTCAAATACCTACCAGGCTGAAGAAATACTATGCACGTATTCACCTGATCATCAATCCCTTTAATATTATTACCTTATCAGACTTTTTTTATCTGCTTAACTTGCTAATCTCCTTTGGTATGTTCAGTGCTCCCATAATGATTACTAATTATGTATCATGTCTACTGTGCATGCATAGTGCATTTAGGCTATTTAAAAATGGCGCAAGTGTTAGAAAATTCACCAGAAAACTGCTCTGCCAGCAACAGCTGGTCAAACGCACAAGAAGAGCAGACTATAGATAATCACTCAGCCATAACAAACGCTAGGCCAAATGTGAACAGCAGGAATGCCGGCAGTAGAAAAACAATGTAAAACAGCATGTAGTACACCTTAAAACCCACCACCACATGGTCAGGAGCCCTACATTCACAGAATGTTGTACTATTTGTTAGACAAAAAGAGGAATTTGAAACCAAAGGATCAAAGCTTAATCAATCAGCAAGGCCAAGCTCCCCCGAGGGGCACTGGCACAGGGTTGGCATAGTGGCACGGGAGTGATAGGCATCAGCTGGATCTCAGGACATTGGCAAGAGAATGACACTGCAGTGGCAAGTCTGTGGCAGGTTTCAGATCTGTGGCAGGTTTCAGGACAGTGGTAAGTCTGGCAGGTTTCAGGTCTGTAGCAGGTTTCAGGACAGTGGCAAGTCTGGCAGATTTCCGGTCTGTGGCAGGTTTTAGGACAGTGGCAACCGAACCTCTTTAGGCAGTGGCACCTGCGAAGGATCTGCTGAGATGAGCGGTACCACAGTGGCAATCTGTTGGCAAATTTCCTGGGAAAACCTACAGGAGACTATATAGGCTACATGTGCATAGTTACATTGTCACGACAGGTCAGCGGCCGTAAGACGGTTTTATGATTTTTGTAACGCTCTACTTTAGGATTAATACCATCAATGCTTTGTTGATTTCGCCCGGCTGCCACAGGAGAGCCACCATGTCAAGAGCCACTCTGCTATGCCACAGATGTCAGGAGTCAGTATAGACAGTTGATCATAGTAGCTGCTATCATCAGCCCCATGTGTCAGTAGTCAAGTTGTTTGACTTGTTTTGTTGCCTAAACCTAGTCAAACGGATCATAAAAAATAATAAGTCAGCCAAGTGTACAACTTTAAATCTATTGTTTCTTTAATTTGTTTTGTTTTAACAGTAGACTATATATTTTATATATCAAGGAGGCAAGGAATTAGAAAGTGTCACTGTTCTGGTCTCTGGCTGTACCGCTTACCTCTAATCGATAAAGCCCCTTATTTCATCACATTAAGTTGTTGGCAGCCTAGTCTCGCATTGGCAGACGGATCTCCACGGTGCAGACCTGTACTCTACACTGCTACCATAACACCCGCTACAAATCTAACAGAAAAAACTAGAACTAAAAGGCAGCCAATTAAAAAAATAAAAAACAATGAGAAATTAAAAGAAGCCAACATTTACACCGTTCAGCACTGATTGAATAAATTGTCAAATGTAAACGTAACCGGAAGAATTAAATTACCTGAGATGCAACGTTATCACATGTAAGCAGCAAATAGGCAGAAACCTGAAATACATCAAATTAGGTGACAACTGACGCAACAAAAAATGTGAATTACGCAGTTCCGATGTTGCATCAGAATCAGAACAGGCTCAGTCACAAAACAATTACCACGTGTTTTAATGTATCCGTTTTAAATCAACCGTACTAGTTAATTTTCACTCACCTTATGATTTAAATGTACACAAAAACCTGCAAAAAAAAAAGAAAAAAAAAAATCCCAGACAGCCCAGATGTACACCCGCAACCACGACAACGATGCAGAGTGAGCAACTTCCGACAAAGACTGCGGGTTTTCCGTGACGAAACACGTGGACCCAACCAGTAGGACAAATGGATGTATACTAAGAACGGGAGGACGTGGGCTAAATTTTAGTCTGCTCTCCGATTGGCTGCTGCGAGGGCGTTTGCATGTTCTGCTCGACCAATCACAGTAATTCTTTCTCAATAAGGGTTTGGGAAAACGCTGAGTTGACGCCACCAGCGCCGTATGTTTACCTTTTATTGACCAACACACACTGCACGTACGACTCAACGTCTCATGCTGGGGGGGGCTGGACTCCCAAAAAATTACTTATATTAATACAATATAAATGTTATGTTTAATACGATTTTTGGCAAAGGTTACCATATGCTAGGTTTTGGTTTGAATGGCTCTTGTTGCCAAATACTTTTTTCTATTTTATTTTATGTGATTATATTGTCATGGAACAATTTATTGATACCCCCACCTTTAAGAACAATTCTTAATGTTTTAACCCAGTAAGCATGTATTTGTTTTACTGGGTCATCTTAAGCAAACAGTAGTGCCACCTAAACTGAGAGAAGTGGTAGAAGGGTAAGGGCACAGACGACTGGCTTATCAAGCTTTAGTTAATATTGAATTCCAAATCCAAATGAGTAAGGATGATAGTTAGCAATGTTTTATATTTTCCTTGTACCAGTTCAACTATTATACTAAGTTGGAGTAGCAATAAGGAGAAATGTGACAGTAATGAAACAAAAGTTGGGTTATTGACTATCTGAAAAATAACTACTATTTCTAGCAGCAAATGACCATCATCAGTATAATAAAGTAGCATACATTTCAAGAACAGGATCAGACAAATTGATATTCATCCTGACTGATCTAAAGTGTGGCATTAGATGACAATGGATATCAACCTATTTCGGACTCAAACAAATGACATTAAATCCTCAATATTTGGAGACCTATCTTGGTTAAACCTATATTAGCATCTGTGCAACTCTTACTCTTGCAGCTTCCAGGGCCTCACCAAAGTAACCACATTTTTTTATCATGTCACATAAATGTAGCCTACTAATAACCAGCCCCTTCCCTGTGTAAAAAGATCTCTACGTAAGATAGAAGTGGATGTTCACATAAGCAAGTGGTGCCAGTGCAGAATTACAAATCTGTTTTATTGAGAAAGCGACACAAGCTTGTCTTAAAAAAAGGGAATAAAAGAAAACACTTTCAACAATTCACCAAAAAAGAAAATAACTTTGTCATCACCGCTGGGGTTAAGAGGGAAGGATTTGGTAGGACATTGGGTCGGTCTTGGCTTCTTTCAGAATCTTCCGGAGCGCTCTCGGTCCCTCGACCTTCTTGGCCTCTCGCGGTCCCGCCGTCGGTCCCTGGAGCGGGAGCGGCGCTCACGGGAACGCGATTGAGAGCGCGGCCTGATCAGAGAGAGAGAAAAAAAAAAAAGATTAGCAAATTTTGATTGATCCTTAAATATAAATGTTTCCCCTTCCAAGATTTCTATACCTTCCCCCTTTCCTGCGGCGGCCGTACAACTCCCTTCGAAGTTCCCGCGATATGGGTTTCAAGTGCATGAAGTTGCAGAAGCCACCTCGGGTACACTCTCTGGAGGAAAACAGCACATGAGGGGTTAAAACTTACTTGGCTTGCATTAGGTGGAGCAGAAATATGAGAAAAACTTGGCTCTTAGTTCTACATGCTGAAGAGCATGCCAGTAGAATATCTGATCTTTATCTCCCCCCCAAACTAAGAGCAAACAACACCCAAGCCAATGGAAAAACACTGAGGGACTCAAAGGAGAGGAGTTTCCTCCCACTGTGCAAGGACAAAGTGTATCTTTGCCTATAAGAAAATGTAATATTTCACACAGTGCTCATGCAGCTGGTAATGTTTTCAGTGCTAAAGGGTAGGTGCGTGCAAGCTGCTGGCAGGACCTGATTCCCCTGCTGGGGGGTCCTTGGGGCAGAAATAAGCTTCCGGGACCCCTATTTACCCCACGTTCATTTCACGCTGTGGGCAGGGTGTAGAGTATTTCAATGCTGGCCTTAGGTTTACCGAGCAGTAATATGATTGAACGCAGTAATTCAGGAATAGCCAACATTAAATCACAAAGCTTGAGGAGAGCAACTCTGTTAGGATTAGGTAATGAAGCAACCACCCAAAACATCTGGAGGCTGTTATCATGTCTGATAATATTGTGCTTTAATGGCACCTACACCCAAAGAAGCTTCCAGTTAATCATGCCTGGGGACTTCCAAGCCCCTCAACTACAAGTCCTTTTAACCCGGGTAGTAATCCAGCTTGAGCTGCAGGGGCAACAATGGAGCTTTATCTGCAATCAACTAGCTGCGGGGGTGGGGGGTGGGGGATTTCTCCCCACTTCGCCAACCTGCTGCCAACACCACATGTCTTTTTGTGACTTTACTTAATGTCCCAACACACACTATGTATAGTAGCTTATCCAATAAAATAAAATGTTTTACTTTCAGATGGACTGATGCAGCAGCAGCAATGATTTGTGGTTGAGCTCTAATTCCATTTTATTTTGCCAGTCAGACAAAGTGAGAAAAAAGAAAATAATTCTCTGATCAGGTTCTGGTAAATGCATTTACTTAAACATTTGCAGTAAACATTTGCAATCGTTGAAATGTTATAAATGTTCACTGCACTTGCAGAAATTAAGATCCAAGTAGTCTCGCTTTGCCAGACCCTCCCCCACAGCGTTCTGAAGGAGGGTCTGGCTACTCCACACAGCGTTTGGGGATGGGAGAAAAACATGCTCTGGCTTTATGGCATCAGAATCGTTATAGGCGGGGCTACGCTCCGCACAGAGCCGCTGCAAAATAGTCATGCGAGAGAAAACTCTGATTGGTCAGATAGTCTAGCTAGTTGTCTGGATTTAGCCTGCAGAGATCTGAGGAGCAGTAAACAATACTCCTCAGAAATCCACCAAATATAAAACTCCAACACAAAGAAAGCGGAAGGAAACGTCAAGGTTACGGACTAAGATCCATGTAACCCTTTGCTCAAAAATTTGTTGAGTGGCTAACAACGCAATATTGATATACATTTTCAAAGATTTCAATGTCTCTAAAAAGGATTTCTTACACTTACCCCATTTCATACTGGCGGCAGCAGGCTTCCCTGAAGTCAGTGACGGGGGAGAGCTCTGCGTGGATGGGTTGGGCGTTGAACCACCGATTGTTCAGGTCCATGACGGCTTTCTCTGCATCCTCCTCACGACGAAACTACACACAGAGATACACATACATAGAATGACTAAGGATAGCTTATGATAGCCAACATCCAGTTGCAACTAGTTTGAGAAAAAAATACATTTGACTCAATGACACTGAATTTCCACTGGAAGCGAATAACTTGCCACAAAGTTCCAACTAAATTAAACTACGTCTTTATGACATTCAGTCAACTCAGTACAATTCAGTCTTTGTAATCTTTACTATTCATATGAATCTCATTTGCATCAGCTCTGCCGCTCTCATGAACACATTTGGATCCCTCACCAACCTTAACATAAACATTGCCGACCAGGTGGTCGCCCAAGTTATCGCACACATTCATCTCCTCCACCTCTCCATACTTCTCCTCCATCTCTGTGAACACCTCCTGTATCGGAAATAAGAGTGAAAAAAACAATGAATTTCTTCAACAGGTTTTTGTGAAGGTTCACTTCTCAAAGTCAAACCGAATGGGGAAAAAGTGAACAAATCTATTTGGTATGGTGGGAGTGCCACGGGTGAGTTAGGGAACAGCTGCTCCGCAGTCTGGTCTTATCTCTTAGCTGTTACTTTATGTTGAAATGTGCACCTGTTTACAAGTTTGACATTTTGGCCAACCAATTTCCTGGGGGCACCCTGTAGATGTTTAGACAGGAGCTATTGTAAGACCTCCAATGTGAGACAGGTGCGTTGGAGGGGGGATAAGACAGACTGTCAAAAACTCCTGCACACTGTCTAACTCCGCAGATAGTAGATGACATTTCAGTACTAGACCATCATCAGGCCAAAAGAATGGAGTGAGTTTCTTTGCAACTTTTGAATGTTTTAAAAATTTAAAATGTCTTATAGAGCCCGACTGATAAAGGATTTTTAAGGCCGATACCAATACAAATATTTGGTTATTTAGAAATCCGATAGGCCAACATTTATTTTAAAAAAATAAATAAAAAATGATATATATATATATCTCCAGAGACATGTAACAAAATATAAACATATTTCCCTTACATTAGTTATTTGTAGTTATTTATGAGTTCTCACTAAAATAATATGATAATATAGGAACAGAATATATTAAAGTTCTGATAAATGAAATATATAAATATAATATCGGCCTGCCGATGGGCTCTAATGTCTTGCCATGAATATAACATATTATTAGCAAATAAAAATCACCTTTGTGACAAATAACAATAATAATAATAATAATAATAATAGGCACAGGCTTATAGGTAAGAAGGTAACCATCCACACATACAGTTCATCCCAAAGGATACACTGTGACACTAAAATATTATTTATAAAAACCATACCAACAATTATTTCTAATATCTTAGTATTTTATGCACCCCTGGTTTAGACGTTGGGTATAGAAGCGAACAAATAATAATTCTGGGTCAAGATCATTTAACAACGCCTTATTAAAACATTCTGTAATATTGAAAGGAGTGTTATTAGATGCCAGGTTAGACATGTGTCGTGGTATTGAAAGTGTGCAACATTGACAACCCTGTGCCATATAGTATCTTAACATGAATATGTAAAGTTTCAGATTTGCATCCAACGATTATCCTGAATGATTCCGGTCACACATTCAGGCCACAATTAGGTAGTTACACATTTTCCATGAGTAAAAGCATCATGTTGCATATTCCTGCTGTGTAAATATGATTATGTGTTATGTAATGATTCTTGCTGTAAAGCCATGCCTTTCGGTTGCAATGTGCAACCCAACGGCAGATAACACAGCCGTGACATCACGCCGTGTGCTACATGTAGAATGAAGCCGAGATGGCAGCACAACAGGTCACCCACCTCAAAGAACTCATCGTAGTGCTCCTGCATTTCCACATCGCTGACGGCACCTACGGAATGTCAACAAGGGACAGTCAAGCCAATGCTAGTTGGACGTTGTTGGCAAAAGATTTTATCTGTTGTCTTCAAATTGGGCCGTGTAGCTTTTAACAAAAACAAATCTGTGGCGACATGTCATGGTAGGACTTGCTCTAACAGTTACACCCTGTAAACATCAAACAAAAAGGGTAAAGAGTGTGTATTTGTAGCCAGAAAAACAGTCTACTCTCTCCCAAGCTATTACACCGAAGCAAGGTAAAAAAAAAAAAAAAAAACTACAGCTGACCATCTTCCTGGTTAGCGGGGGTTTCACTTTGAAAAGATTTGCCAATGCTCTACCTCCTTTACAAGACTGTGTACATCATGTTCAGAGGGGCCAGGATGTGATACCACAAAACGTATTTGTTTAGGTTAACTGTTCAACTACTTCATGACAACCCCTGGCTATGACAGCACTTAAAAAGGGAATTTTCTAAGTTGAGGACAGCCCTAGTAGAAACCTGCTTCAATGAATCAGAAGCAAAAAAAAAAAAAGAAAAGTGTGACAGTGTTATGTCTAAAGCAAAGAACACAGAAAGCTAATTATAGCTTTTAAGTCTAACATCAGTTCCTCGGCAGCAAAACAGGAAAGCTGACCAAATGTGTGAACGTTATTGCACGACAGACTCGGGTAGTTTGAGAGAGGCCGGGAAAACAGCATGTGGCCGGTTATTCTAACCCCAGGAAGTGATGTGATGCTTTAGACATCTCTAGAGGACATGTTCCTACACTAAGCCAAATTTACATGGGGAGGTGTGATACAGTAAATTAAGTGCAGTCAGTGCTGGAGGGTCCTGCAGATGAAGGGAGAACTTACAGTGTAAACCATCAGCCGACTGGGCAGAGTTTTGAAGGTTATGAAGGGAAATGTTCAAGAGGGAAATGGTCTGAAATACAAAACGTAAACGTCTGTGACATAAATCAACCAAAATAAAGAGCTGAGGAAGAAAAAAATTTGATTAGAAAAAAATTTTATCAGTAAATTGTAGTCCTTGGTCATTACATCTCGCAAGTTCCGCTAATTATAGGACGCTTTCAAAATCTCAGAAATGGCCACTCTGTTATTTATTGGGAGGTGAAGCTTATTGCCTGCACCCCTCACTGATTTAGACTTCTGTAGAGTATTTCAAAAGAATTTATGGTTTGCAATATACACTTATTTGGGCGTGGGGGGTATCCCATTTATATTACAGACTATATATTGGTTTGGTAGAGCTTAAATAGGTTGTGGTCTACAGAAAGTAGGTCACAAAGAATTTTAGTTGATTGAAAGTTTTATTTGGGGAGGTGTATAACAAGAAACATCTAACACAAAATGATCCAGGTCATGGTTTGTATGACATGCTTACAATTACATGTCATGCGTGTATTAATGCTAAAATGTTGTACCCAGACTTTACTGCACTGATGCAAGCGCTAGCTACCTATTCACAATTATGGATCACTTTGATGGCTGGTAAATTAGATTTGTTTGTCTTGGAGCTGAAACAGAGAATGACCTGAAGCGGTATCCAAAACCTTTAAAGATTCCAAATGGTTTTGAATTGTAGCACATGCATGCGGCCCCATTTGCAACAACATATGAGTTAAAATACCACCAATAAAAGTTGTCCAACAGTCAACCCCACGTATGCCGATTATATTTCACAATCAAAACTAACAAAGAGGTCATTTTTGATCAAGCCTGTTTTCTGAGTAGGGGTGTCAATAAAGGACATTTCAAATGATCCACTGTCACATGTGATGCTGCAGTAAACAATGTCTATGTATCGATGGCAGAGTGAATGCAATGCTTTTAAATATACTGGATGCCTAATGCAAAATACGAGGCCCAAAGGAACAACACACAAGTCAATTATAAGGCCTTCCTGCCTATTACACACTTACCTGTATGAGAGATACTGCTTCAGCTCTACTAGTCTGGTCTTTCTGCACCCACCTACAACACACAGTTCTAGGTATTTCACCCTAATTAGCACTGTTTGTATGGGTTCAACATATTAACTGCACACACCCACAACACAGTTTTAGGTATTCGACCATATTTCCTCATGCTTTAAGAATGGCTGCCTCTGCTGACATTTGTAAAAAGCAGCTAAAGACGCATCTTTTCAGTCAGGCGTGTGTTTAACAACATTGTTGACTGTGTGTGTGTTTTATGCTTTTGTGTTACATTATGACTTACTGTGATTTATTGGGCTTTTTATGATTTAGCCTGGGAAGCACTTTGTGACTCTGCCTGTGATAAGAGCTATATAAATAAACTGTACTTGCTTACATAATCAGCGGTCTGTTGGGCTGTTTGTGTTTTGGCGTGAAGGCACAGCTACACAAGGTTGAATAACAGATAGTGACGGTATCAGCAGGTGTTTGTGCTTTTTGTTGGCAATAGGTAAAGGCCAACAAATGACTGAATATTTTGTTTGGTATACTTGGGAGATAATGGGGTCACAGCAGCCGGGTCTCCAACTAACAGGGCCAAAGCAGTACCTCACATCCGTTATATGTGAGCACCCCTTTTAGGAAACACAAAGGCAGGTTGCTTACAAATGTTTAACTTACAGCGAGAAGCGTCGGCCGTCTGGGCACTGTTCTGGGGATTACGGTAGATGTTCTGAATCAAGATGGTCTGCAGGGGAAAGAAGAAAAAGTATGTGATCAGATAGGATTCTTTGATAAATGTCTAGTTTTGATCTATACCTGATGACATCAACCTCTATTGAAGCCGCCTTACATCTTTATGATACTCATGCAGGCGACTCCTTTGAAACTGGAAAGGAAGTCTGCATTTGTGTGCCACTTTTTTCTCCACTTGTACACATTTTATTCTTTTTCAAAGTAAAGTAACCCACCTACAAATACTGATTAAAATAATAATAGGAAATGACTGACAGAGCAGGTTTTTTTTCTGTAAGTACTGTAATTGCAAACACATTATCAAAAAAAAAAAAAAAATTAATTAAAATCACATGGGTTAAGGAAATACTTAACATTTAAAAGCAATACAAACTTTGTCAAAAGTAGCTGATCCTTACTGTATATGAAGACTTTTGACTCTCAGGTCTAATGCCAAACAAAACAGGCCTCGTCTGAGAGATTAAATATATACTCAAAAAATGACTTGGCACATTTTCACCTATTAGATGAATTTCAATATATTTTTCCAGACAGATCAGCTTATAGACTCAGAGTTATAGTGTTCACAAAATATCCACTGTGGAATCGGCTACATGGCTTGTGATATGGCCCTGGGCCTTGATGAGTCAAAGGACAAAATATTTCAACGGCTGTGGCTCAGGAGGTACAGCAGGTCGTCCATTCATTGCACGCAGGGTTAGTGGTTCAATCCCTGGCTGCTGTCCACATGTCCTTGAGCAAGACACTGAGCCTCAAGTTGCTTCAGATGGCAAGCACTTTGCATGGCAGCCCTGCCGACACCAGTGTATGAGTATGTGTATGAATGGCTGAATGAGAGGCAAATTAGAAAGCACCCTGTCTGTTAGAACAGCGCTATAGGAGTCGATTTACAATTAACAGTGACATGTGAATCTCACAATGAAGCCATTGTTGCAGAAGAAACACTTTGGTGTGATCCTCACCTGGCTGAAGGTTGGTTTGTTGTGCAATCTCGAGCAGCGGTCTCCATGTCTGCAAGCGCCAATTTTAAAATAAAAGGAACAATTGACCCTGGAAAAGAAGGAAAGGCGTCATCATATAGTTCACTTTGTTCCAATTTAATCAGAAAAGGATAAGGGCCTCAAAAATCTTTGTTATTGTCACCAAAATCCAAAAAACAATAATGTGTTTCTCAAGACTTTCTAGCTTCAAAAAAATATATACAATTTTCTTTAAAAGTTCCAGTAATTGCATTTTGCAGCAATAACATTGAAGTGAGATGAACAAACAGAACATAAATGAGTATTTGGGGCACCAAGGCAACGTGTTATTTATTTATATATATTTATATATATATATATATATATATAGTCAGATTCATGTTGCTTCTGGTCTTTTCATGGTACTTCTCTGTACTACCTACCTAATCCGTATTACAACTAAATATTGTTTGGGAATTACTCATTTAAAACAAGGTTTTAAACTGTTTGACGCTGACTTTCATTAACTCAAGTAATTGTTCATTTCTTACAAGCACTGTAACTTTTATTCTTATATTTCATAGTTGTAACGTTAAAGCAGGTTGAAATGCCTTGTTGCTGAAATGGCTATATCATTACAGTTGCCTTGCCTTGTACGAACGGCATCAACCGTCATATACATTTAAAACGAACATATCGCGATATTCAGGTCTGCTAAATGCAAACAGTGTATTGTGTGTAGGATGCATTTTGCTGCACTCCACTGGCGAACGGAACAAAACAATCCGCCTGAGAAAGTCAGCAACTCTGCTAACAAGCTCATTAATTAAGCAAGCTACACGCTACCCAGCTTTTTGATGACCTGTAGAGTATGCCAATAAACTAGTGAACACTTTGCAAAATGACATATTTTGGCGCAAACCAACAGCACACAGCAGCTGTAGGTTAGCTGAGGTGCCTTTCTGAGTTTCATTCAATGTGTTAGCTGAGCGTTAGCTTCCTGTTGCTAATGTAAGATTGACTAGGACACTCAACAGTGCTGCGGCTACACACCGAGACCCAGTGAAGATGAAAAAGAACCGCTGCGAACATACTTTGCATAACACTAATCGTTTGGGCGACTACTGCAATAGATATTGAATAAAACTTACTTGTCTTTCTCTGTACCGAAAATGGATGCCAGGTACTCCGCCATTTTCGGCTCGTCGGAGACGTAGTGACTGACGTCATTACGTAAAGGGACGGCGATTGTGGAATCCCAACTTGCAATGACCCTGAATGCCACACATCTGCGCTGCTGTTCTAGAAATTAAATATTTATTTGTCAACAATGATGATCTTATTATCTCAAACAAACCTACTTGTCTGTTTGCTCGTCCTTAAGTTATTCAGTTTTACTTGTAATTTTACATTTTCTCCCCTGAGTTGTGCACAACAACAAGCGAGACGCCAATTCCAGTAGGCCTAGTGGAAAGTTAACATTATATTAAGTAGGACAGTAAATAGCCTACGTGTGTAATATAGGTCTATGTACTACTACTTGTTTTACTTGTCGTAGTACTGGTATTTTTTATATTCTTCTGCTTATAAAATATGATGCAGTGTTATTGATGAAACAACTCAGTGTATAAAGGCTAGTTAAAATTAGCTCAATGCATCAGTTATAATAATCCCATGTTATAAATCCTATGCAGAATACCACACCATGAAATCACCTACTGAGTAGCCTACTTTTACTTTTGATTGGGTACATATTGCTGTAATTCTATACTTTTACTTCAACATTTTTAATGTGGCATGTTTTTGTAAGGGAGTGTTTTTATGTGAGGTATTGTTACTTTTACTTAAGTATCTGAACCCTTCTTGTACTTTCATTCCACTAGGATTGTCTGACAGCTAGAATACGTTTTTAAATGAAAAACAAAGTGCTCATAAAAGGCCTTGTTAGGGTTAGGCAACCTCTCGCATTGCCAGAGCTATCTTCACAGCGCTGTGGAGGAGGGTCTGGGTTAGTTCACACAGCATTACGGGATGGGAGAAAAACAGGCTCTGGTTTATTGGTATTTCTTGAAACTAATCACAATCATTTGGAGCAACAGCGCCTCTGCAAAAGAGCCTCGGGAAGGAACTTGATTTTGTGGAACGTGTACGCTCCAAGGTTGTTTTAGTGGTGCAACAGAAAACTGTTGTTCTAGCTAGCTGTCTGGATTTGCCCTGCAGAGATCTGAGGAGCAGTTAACCGTAGTCCTCAGAAATCCACCGGATTCCAAGGTAATGGACATCCTGCATAAATGAGAGACATTCGACAGCTTTTCCAGCGGCACCGGAGCAATCCCGGAAGTGGAATGTCGTGTATATAGACTAAACTGGTGTGACAATTTCATTCTTCTGTTTCTTTGTAACCTTTTCTGATTTTATTGTTTTCTATGTTCACTCTTTCTATTGTATGATATGTGTTTTTTAGTCTTGGTTTCTGATGTTAAGCAATTTGGATACCTGCTGGTTGCTGTAAAGTGCTATATGAATACATTTTGATTGATTGCTAAGCCACCTATCATATGACAACTTGTTAAAGGTGGGTGTACATTTTACAACTGCTTAATTAGCCTACTTCTATCTGTGTAGAAACAGGACTTCAGATTTGGATACTTACATACATAACCTTCACTGTGCGTATTACATTTCCCAGAGTATTAAAGAGACACAAGTTGGGGGACTTACACAAGATAAAAAAAACATAGTTATCATTTAATCCCCCAAAACAGTAGTCCCTACATTTCCCATAATAGAGCTCAATCTCATCTATTTAAAACATGAGGTTGATTCATTGACAGATAAGCAGTCCATACGCTGATGATGTTTCCTGATAGCAACCACACACACACACACACACACACACACACACACACACACACACACACACACACACACACGCAAACAGAGTGGGCATTAAAGGGGGCCACAGCATCCCCATCTCCCCTTCAGCGCACTGTGCATCCTCCGAAACCGCACCGCTGTGCAGAAGGCCGCACAAGTTTGCAAGACAGGCAGACGGTGAAGTTGAAAGAAAGGGAGAGAGGAGAGGAAGTCAGCTTAAAGAAGGTACACCACAGACACTTCCAAGAAACGATGATGTCGCTGTCAAGGTGCATAGACTGAAACAAGACTCAGAAATGAAAAGAGAAGTAACGTGAGAGAGAAAGATTGTAGTAGAGCATTAGATCTTTGCTATTGCAGTATTGTAGCCGGGTCAGCGCCTAAAACTGGGGGGGGGGACCCCCTAATCTGAGATGTTTTACTGCATTGGACCTGAAACATTTAGAGAAGCAAGACCACCCACGACGTTCACTCCCCTCAGTGCGCTCACAGCCCCTACTTTAAAAAGGAAAAGAGGTAGAAGGGAGCGAGCAGAGAGTAGAAAGAGGAAGCAGCATGTTGCTAACTAAATCCAACCTCGGCTTTAGCACTTCTCGGTTTTGTTTAGCCAAATAAAGATGTGCTTGGAGGAACATTTCTCACTTGGATTGGATGTGACTGCGAGATGACTGGAGGTTTTCTGAGTGTTCCCACGATGAGGCCTTACCACTGCTGGCCCGTCCTGCAGGTGTCCATCTTGGCAGGGCTGCTTCTCACCTTAAATGCTGACAGTAGGTTATTATTGTTTTTGCATATTGTCCTGTCTCAGTATTTGTGTTAGCGTTACGTTTCCTTCCTCTGCAGGTCTGTTATGTGTTAAATCAGGACTTTGGACTAAAAAAAACAGCTTTGTGACCGTTATCCAAATACGCTGGTAAAGGTTGGAGGCCTGATTTCTGTATAGGTCATGCCTTCTAAAGTGCTGTGTACATGTCTACACAGGATTTAGATTTAAAATACAACTGCTAAGTATACAGGCAGCTTATACAGTTTTAAAAGGACGAAGTTGGCGTATACAGTCATCGCCCAAACCCAACAAGGGGCTCAGTTTTTAGTGAAAGTTGTAACCAATATTAGGTTTTTATTCTGCCTTGAACATGCCACATAATAATCTTATTATATAATTGTCTTTGAAAGTATGTCATATATACCTTGAATGTACAATCAACTGACACGTAAAACCCATTTCATAATGTCGGTTTCAGGTGTTAAAATACTTTCGGTTGACAGGAGGATGATTTTCGCGCGTGTGGGAGCTTGATGGAAATATTTAAGAGTTTTCATAAAAAAATTTAAAAAAGGCAGACATATTTTTCAAAAACATGGAACAACAAAAAACTATTTTTCTAGAGCTTACTCATTAGCTTCATCAGTCGTCTACCCACTTTATTTTCCTTGTTTCTATCCATTTCAGCTTGCAATATGTCCTAGCAATAGGAGTGGTGTGATTTCTTATTGTAAAAAGCTACATGGCTGTGTGAATTACTTTATTTACTGCCACCGACCACGGTGTCATTCACATATTTGTCTACACGGGTATAGTGTGGTTTCCTGCCTTTAATGTTTCTTTGTGGTTTGGGGCCAGAGGTCATATGGTATTATTTAATAGTGACTCATGTTGGTGGCAGTGAGCAACCAACTTTTAAACAACTTTTGTTTTTAGAAAAATCATAATTATCCATATAGTATTACCACTATGCACCAGTATAGTTAACTCATTAAAAATGCCCAAATAAGCCTTTAAAAAACAATTTTTTACAAACAAAGTCAAGAACAGGGCTGTTTTTATTTTGCAGATACATATTTTTCATAGCGACAAACCCAGTTGTTGGAAATATAGATGTTGAGATTTTTCTAAGTATTTTATTATTGGGATGTGTGAAAGGTCCAGAACGGAGGTTGAACTGATTGACTGATTGTTTTGTCAACTGCTGTTTCAAAGGTTAAGAATGAACTCGAGCTCAACATTCGTGAGCAGTGGAATGTGTTGTGTTGCAGTTTTCAGTGATTTATGCAAAATAAATCGGGGGTTATCAGGGTGAAAATCAGATATGTGGGTTTAAAGTTCTCCTCGAGACGCTGTACTTTAGGTGGGGGTCACTCTCAGTTCCTTCTCATGCAAAATGTGTTTCCATTTCAAGTTTCAATTTTTACCGTATTAAGATTTGCATCACGTTGACCTTTCTCGTATTATCACATATGATGTACTTTTTCCTTCCTTTCACAATCTTAAAGGCTAATTATGTGTATTTCAAATGTTTGGTGTCCTTTATCTAGTGTAACAACTTCCCTAGACTGTTCTCTTCAGGTCTTGCAAAGTATTAAAAGCCCTAGAATGCATTAAACACTTTATTTATTATATATCAAATTTACTCAAAAGTCTTAAATGTTTTCTCTTGCCTGCAGTGAACAGTAATGCTAGTTGGTGATACTGCTAGCTACAGCTACATATGCTCATCCACCCATTATTCGCAAGTGACAATTACTGGCAAAAAATGAATTAACTGAAATAAATTATTAATTTTTAATTGGTTAACCCATCTGTTTTCCTATGAATCCGGGTCCAGGTTGCGTGAATATAATTGATTATACCATTGGGAATTATTGTCATACACTGCTGCAAAGTACTAAAAAAATGGGATATAATTGAGTTATTTTGGCCGGTGTGTCCCAAACAGGTATGAAATTGTATTTTATGTGAAACTGAAAAGGCCTTTAACTTGGTAATCTGCAGAAACCATGATTGAAAAAACATGTTATTCTACAATATATAGTGCTACACTGTTTTCAGTATCTAATGTCATATTCTTTCATCATTAGCTGGTATCAGATTCAAATGCTCCATTATAATAAACTGTAAAGTAAAGATGAATTAACCGATTCTGTATGTGCTTTGTGTCATTTTCCTTTTGCAGGTAAGGATTCAGCTTGTGAATTAGAAATTAGAGTACACCATGGCACGGTTTATAAAGCTCTCCCTGGGGAAGACTATAAGATTGACTGCCCTGTTACTTTCTGCAACAGTTCCCCACCGACAGTCTCCTGGTATAAATATGAGACAACTAAATATGTCCCTGTCGATGTCAGCAGTAGCAGTCACGTTAAAACAGGGTGGACACTTTTAAAGCCTTTAGAAGGAATATCGTATTTGATCTTCCAAAAAATACTCAGAAACAACTCGGGTGAGTATCAGTGTCGAGCTGGAGGCAGTCTGAGTCATAACATCAACATCTCTGTCTATGGTGAGTGAACATTTTTCACTAATTTAACTCTCCTGTTGTCCTCAGCTCAAATTTGACACATTTTCAAAAAGTTTCTATATCAAAAATATTTCATTCAAATAAATTGTCAAAAAATAATGTGGATGGTTCCCTACAACACTCGTCACAAGTAAAATAAATAATCAGTTCAGTACTTTAATTGAATTTGGATGTTTTACTCAATTTTACAGCAATTGGAAAAAAATTGATAGAAGAACGTTAAAGAAAAGGTTAAGAAAAAGCAGATAAACCATTGGAAGTGACAAAAACTTCAGGAAAAAGTAAAAAAAAAACTTCGAAAAAGATGACTAAAACGTTGAAAAAACTGTTTACATTTTAAATTTAGACCCAGAAAAACAAAAATTTGCATGGTCGATGGAAATATAACGCAAGGATTAATACGTCTATACTAAAGACACCTGTGTTCACACTGTAAAACTCATATTTCTAACTGCTATTAACAAAATGTCCATCTTTGTGTCATTAAAACTCACCTCTGTATTATGTTATAGGTGATGGTGAGAGTAATGTTACACGGAATGACACAAGTAAGGAACATTTATACATAGTGTTGTGCTGCTTCCCGTGTCTTAATTCAAAGCTGATCCTTGAGTTCAATTGAGTCAAATTTCTTTTTATTACAGAAAGAAAGATTTCCAATCTTGAACTCGGAGAAAATCTATGGATGTACATGTACTTTGCAGCTGGGATTGTGCCATTTGTCATCATAGTGATCATTTTATCCATTGTATCAATGCGAGGGTGTAAAGGTGAGACCTTGTCTAAATATGCCATATGCCACATGACTGTGACTTCAAAAACATAAACTAATGTCATCAAAATGTCATCATGCAGGGAAGCCAAAGAAAGAGTTGCAAACTGAAAATCAGGTAAGATGAGGATATATTTCAAACTTACAGTCCATCCCATTTTTCCCCATCTTCAACACTTTAATGCAAAATGCTTCTTTGGGATGTTTTCAGTACATGGCGATGCCCATGGTGGAGCAACCCTTACCACACGCCAGCCTCCAGCCCTCGCCAAGAGGAACCCCCTCTGCGACGCCATCTCGGAGGTCCACCCGGAGGATTACACCGCCCTCACAACCCCATGAGCTGCCAACACCAAGAGACAATGAGGAAGAGGGGAGTTCTGTTGTGTATGCTGCTCTCAACCATCAGCTTCCTGCACGGCCGCCACGGAGACGACAGGAGGAGACTTCAGAGTACGCGGCTATCCGTGTTCAAGACCCATCACCCAATATAAATTACTTCTAAGTGGACAACAGCTCACATTAGCCGGAGTAATGTGTGTCTTTGATGTTGGAGAGAGTAAATGGGGCGAGGACCATGTTTCATACTGGTGCATCCCAGAGGAGCTCAGCAGAGTGATGAAAAGGAAATACAGAAAACTCACCCTGGACAGTTTTTTTCCATTTGCATTTGTAAAAAAAAACTGCTCTCTTATCACAAACATGCAGGAAATACAGCACAAACATCTACCTGAGACTCTAGACATCCACCCTTTGCTAACATTTGCATCTCCAAATAGTCCTAGACCTCTGGTCAAGGTGAAGCTTGGCTAGGCGGAGCTGTGCTGGGAATTTGTGAGGTCATCATGTACCAATACGAATGGGTACACCCTCAACACGCCAAATTAAAATGGAATGTAACCAAGTGGTCTCCACTCCATTTCAATTCAGCCAGAGGACCAAAGACATCAAGGTACCTATACTGTTTTGTTATAACGTTGCATTGTTTGCATCATCAAACAGTAAAACTTCATTTTGTTTTTTTTGGTGTTTTGAGCTAACGTTAGCAATCAAACAACCATAGATAACTACATTTTTGAAATGATTTCCATCTTCTGTTATTGTTTGTAATGAGAAAAGTTTATTATTTCACAAATTTCAGTATGACAGTAAAGCGTTTAAATCTGAGCATGCGTGACTCAAATCTGCACTCGACTCACATCGGGGAGTGACAAGCTGATCCAACACACACTCTGATTATGAACAGACAAGTTAAAGGGTAAGGCTGGGGATACTCTGGGTTTTTATTATTGGACAACGAATCCCATAAAGAATTAAACAAAAATACAATAAAAAAACACATATTGTCTGTGTGTCCAAAACCTGACATATGTGAGCTTCTAAAAACACATTGATGAACCTCACTGTTGCACTGGGTGACATGTTTCTTTACCATGAACACACTAGTTTATTTTGACTCCCACATATACTCACAAGAACACCAAGTGTGTATTAATCCGCAGCTGAAAATAGTCTAACAAATCCCCCCTTTTACTCCTGTGTGAGTAATGTCTGTTAAAGCCTGCAGTGCCCAGCTGTTTTAGGAAATTACTTTTAAAAAATTAAACTACATATTTGTGCTTCATTCTTAAAGTTTTTTCTCCTTTAAGAACCTACGAGCTTGGGGTCAAGTGCCACAGACAGGATGGGGAGTAAGATAGTATTAAAATATAAACTAATGTGTTGGATTTTGGTATTTCATTGGATTTGTTGACAATATGAAAGCCATAGAATTACACCAGCCTTATCCTCTAACATCTGACTGGGAATAGGGCGGTCACCAGGCTAAGAAGTCCTCGATCTGTAATTCTCCAACAGTAGAGGCTGAACGCAGCACCGTCTCTTACCAAATGCGTTTTTTAAGGAGAATTTGTTTGTGATCTTGGTTTGAATGTTTTGTGGCATGCACTCCCTGACGGTTCAAACCGTGGCCTTGTGCTGCTGCACTTCCATGCCTTGACATCACATCTGATAACAGTAATGGTTTTATGAGATCACAGATTGTATACCACATCAACTATTGACACACTTTCTGACTATGTGAATGACGAATGAGCTTCTGTAGTTTTGCATTTCAAAACCCTTTATAATTGTTACATTTAACTTATGTGCAATCAAATAACATAATATGTAATCGCATAACATGTAACCACAACTGTTTGATTTGAATTAAGATTATATGATGCCTGCTGAATCGCTTTTGTACTGTTTTTCCTGTAAAACAACCTAATACGATGGTAGCAAAAATGTTGACTAGATACCCCCCCCGAGTTTCAGATGTAATGAGGTTAAAAAAAAAGTGTGTGTGTGTGTCTAAAATTTCCTTTTTGGGCTTTAAAATGTATGTTGAGTGTAATGGGGGTGTGCATATGCCGAAGACCACGGTAATCAAAAGCAGGAAGTAAAGTACACTACTGTGATCTTCAGAGCAGTCCTACAGTGATAGCTGCTTGACACAAGTGGGTACAGTAGCCGGTTTCCACCATGAGACTTAACTACTGCCCGACCATCCTTCATGTGTCCGTCTTAGCGGCGCTCCTCTTCACTTTGGATGCTGAAAGTAAGTTTTTGTTATTTGATCTACTGTACATCGCTCCCTCTCAATTTGAGTGGGTCTTTGTTTCTCTTTTGTTAATTAACACAATCAAGAATAGGAATAAGTTAAACAATGTTGTGCACGTTAAAGATTATAAAGACTGAAAAGGTTTTAAATACATGTATTATACCTCACACATAAAATCCAGCGCAGACGTACAGACACTCAAAGACTCAACAGCACAGCGTTAAAATCTTAAAACTTAAAAGCTAGATTGAATATGGATTTTTTTGGGGGGTTTTAATTCCTATAAAAGAAAAACAGTAAAAGACAAGATTTTACTCAGTGAAAAAAAGATGAAAGAAAACCAATGAATTCCTATTAAATTCAACATTTGAAGAAGTTGGGTCTTTGATGCTGTGACGCAGTAACTTTGGCTCATTGTTTGCGCCTAAGGAGGATCTTCATGGAGAATCTTTAGATGTTGATGGGAAATATTAGCCATTCTTATCGTACAACCATTCCAGAAAGTAAAAATGACAAAGATTTGGCTTTTTCTTGGTCCACCTGCGTCATTTTTATTATGAGAATAACGATTACAAGCAAAAAGCAGGCTACATGTTGCATGGCCGAACAGCATTGTAATCAGGTACAATCACCATCAAAGACATTGGGGGCAGGTGTTTTGCTGTGAAATTAAGCCTCTTGGTCACTGTTGTAGCTTCATACTTGGCATCCCTTTCTCACAAGTTTCCCCTCTTCCATTAAGATTGGCAGACCCTGATCCCAACCATGGTTTCAACACCCCAAACTCTAACATTAAGTAGTGTAAACGTATAAATCTTGAATTTAGAAGATTTGTGGTTGCACAGAAAACCTATGCAAAAATAAGTGCTTTAACCACATAAATACCACACATGATTTGCTGACCTGAATTTGAAATTTGATGGCTACAGCTGCAACATTTAAAAATTTTTCTGTGCTCTAATTCTTTTCTTTTCTACTCTTTGAAAATGTTCCATAACATTTCACTGCTTTTATATTTTGTCATCATCAGCTGGTATCACATTGCCCCAGTCATTTCTAATCTTTTGTCATTTTTCTTATGCAGGTGAAGTTTCAAACTGTAAAGTTGAAATTAAAGTAAGCAGCACAGTTTATAAAGCTCTCCTTGGAGAAGACCTTTGGATTAACTGCACAGTTGCTTTTTGCAACAATTCACCACTGACAGTCTCCTGGTATAAAGACAAAGTCTGCTCTCACATTAAAACCGAGTGTAAACCTGTAAAGCATTTAGAATGGGTATTGTTTTTGGTCTTTGAAAAAATACACACAAGTGACTCAGGTGTGGATCAGTGTAAAGTGGGAGTCAGTATGAGTAATGAGAGCAGCGTCTCTGGTCATGGTAAGTGATCCTTCCGCACATCATGAATACACTGGACTGTACAGATGCTGACACATTCACATGCATTATACACTCACCTAAAGGATTATTAGGAACACCTGTTCAATTTCTCATTAATGCAATTATCTAATCAACCAATCACATGGCAGTTGCTTCAATGCATTTAGGGGTGTGGTCGTGGTCAAGACAATCTCCTGAACTCCAAACTGAATGTCAGAATGGGAAAGAAAGGTGATTTAACCCCAACCGGTCGTCAGACACCGCCTACCAAGAACCTGGGTCTGTCCGAGGTTTCTGCCTAAAAGGATGTTTTTCCTCGCCACTGTCGCACTGTTGCTTGCTCTGGAGGGAACTACTAGAACTGTTGGGTCCTTGTAAATGATAGAGTGTGGTCTAGACCTACTCTATCTGTAAAGTGTCTCGAGATAACTCTTGTTATGAATTGATACTATAAATAAAATTGAATTGAATTGAATTTAAGCAATTTTGAGCGTGGCATGGTTGTTGGTGCCAGACGGGCCGGTCTGAGTATTTCACAATCTGATCAGTTACTGGGATTTTCACGCACAACCATTTCTAGGGTTTACAAAGAATGGTGTGAAAAGGGAAAAACATCCAGTATGCGGCAGTCCTGGGGGGGGAAATGGCTTGTTGATGCTAGAGGTCAGAGGAGAATGGGCCGACTGATTCAAGCTGATAGAAGAGCAACTTTGACTGAAATAACCACTCGTTACAACCGAGGTATGCAGCAAAGCATTTGTGAAGCCACAACACGCACAACCTTGAGGCGGATGGGCTACAACAGCAGAAGACCCCACCGGGTACCACTCATCTCCACTACAAATAGGAAAAAGAGGCCACAATTTGCAGGAGCTCACCAAAATTGGACAGTTGAAGACTGGACAAATGTTGCCTGGTCTGATGAGTCTCGATTTCTGTTGAGACATTCAGATGGTAGAGTCAGAATTTGGCGTAAACAGAATGAGAACATGGATCCATCATGCCTTGTTACCACTGTGCAGGCTGGTGGTGGTGGTGTAATGGTGTGGGGGATGTTTTCTTGGCACACTTTAGGCCCTTTAGTGCCAATTGGGCATGGTTTAAATGCCACGGCCTACCTGAGCATTGTTTCTGACCATGTCCATCCCTTTATGGCCACCATGAACCCATCCTCTGATGGCTACTTCCAGCAGGATAATGCACCATGTCACAAAGCTCGAATCATTTCAAATTGGTTTCTTGAACATGACAATGAGTTCACTGTACTAAAATGGCCCCCCCAGTCACCAGATCTCAACCCAATGGAGCATCTTTGGGATGTGGTGGAACGGGAGCTTCGTGCCCTGGATGTGCATCCCACAAATCTCCATCAACTGCAAGATGCTATCCTATCAATATGGGCCAACATTTCTAAAGAATGCTTTCAGCACCTTGTTGAATCAATGCCACGTAGAATTAAGGCAGTTCTGAAGGCGAAAGGGAGTCAAACACAGTATTAGTATGGTGTTCCTAATAATCCTATAGGTGAGTGTGTGGCTTACATTCTTTATTGATGCTGAGTCAAATGTCCTTTTATCTCACAGAGAGCCCAGAAGACACTTTCTGGCCATATGTGTACCGTGGTGTCGGACTCATGGTGTTTGTCCTCATAATGCTAGTTCTATGTGTTGCATCAAGATGCAGGTGTAAAGGTAAGGAGTTTTGATCTTTACATACAGTGACTGTTCAGCAGCAGAGGCACTCTGTAGACGTCCTGATGAAGGTCTAATCTAAAAAAAAAACTATAAAAAAAAACTGTGAAAAATGCCACAAAAGAATAAGAACAAATATATAATACAGGACATATACTATATAGATGACTATAATCATTCTGAGAACAGTAACTAATCTCTTCTGTTCTCAATCCAATCATGCAGGAGAATCCAGGGACACACCAGATCTGAGCCGCCAGCCCTCCCATGATGCATTGCCTCCCATGCATATCTATGAAAACGATTAGAAGTCTCCATTTCTGTGCCTTGAAATCAATATGCTCTGCTAAAATGATTCATATCAAAACATTTCATAGTATTCATTTCAAGATTGTGTAACCTGCTTGTATCTCATTTATTCACAATATTGCTGATACTTTTTATCAATGCTTGGCTTTGCTGTTCTGTTTTGTGTTTTTATGTAATATGCTTTTTGTTCTCATGGCCTTAAATTGGACACATACATTTTCACACAGACCAAATTAAATTATCAATTGATACATTTTTTGAAAATGTGTTATGAATACTATTAAGTGTAATGGGGGTATGCATACACCAAAGACCACTGAAAGCAGGAAGTAAAGTACACCAGTGCAGTATCTAGAGCAGACAGTGATAGCTGTTTACACAAGTGGATACAGAAGCTGGTTTTTGAGTGTTTCCACCATGAGACTTAACTACTGCCCGACCATCCTTCATGTGTCCGTCTTAGCGGCGCTCCTCTTCCCTTTGGATGCTGATAGTAAGTTTTTGTTATTCTATCTATTTTACATCGCTCACTCTCAATCTGAGCAGGTCTTTGTTTCTCTTTTATTAAGTAACGCATTTACAAATAGGAATCATATAAATAATGTTTTTGCATGTTAAAGGTTATAGAGAGTGAAAAGGTTTCAAATACACTTATTAAACCTTACAAAAATCCAGAACAGGCGTACGGACACACCCAAAGACTCAATGGCGCAGCATTAGAACTTGATAAGGAAATAGAATGTCGTCATAAATGCCTATCTGTGTAAAAAATAAAGAAAACAACCAACATAATTGTCTTTGTAAAATGGAAGTTGTAAAATGGGTCCGCTGCTATAATGCAGATTGTAGTTCACTGTTTGCACCTTAACAGGATCTTTCTAAAGTATGCATAGGTGGTTGATGAAAAACATTTTCTTACAATAAATACATTCATAATTACATAATTTGTTAACAAACTTTTTAATTTGGAAGAGGTCACATTGATCTAAAAAAGTGCTTTCACCACAAAGACACCACAAATGACTTCTGACCTAAACTCATGTGTGACGGCAGCAGCTGCAGCATTAAAAACTCGATCTGTGATCTCGTTATTTTCTGTCTCAATCCTAGACTGATTTTGAAAATGTTAGATAACATTTAGCCGCTTTCTGATTATGTCATCATCAGCTGGTTTCAGACTTTCCATCAAGAATGGATAAATTGTCCAATCTTTCCTAATCTGTATGATTTTTGTTATTTTCCTTTTGCAGGTAAGGATTCAGCTTGTGAATCAGTAATTAGAGTACACCGTGGCACAGTTCATAAAGCTCTCCTTGGGGAAGACTATAAGATTGACTGCCCTGTTAAGTTCTGCAACAATTCCCCACCGACAGTCTCCTGGTATAAATATGAGACAACTAAATATGTCCCTGTCGATGTCAGCAGTAGCAGTCACGTTAAAACAGGATGGAGACTTTTAAAGCCTTTAGAAGGAATATCGTATTTGATCTTCCAAAAAATACTCAGAAACAACTCGGGTGAGTATCAGTGTCGAGCTGGAGGCGTTCTGAGTCATAACATCAACATCTCTGTCTATGGTGAGTGTGACCTTTTTTAGTATTAATACATCTATACTGGACTAAACTGACCAAAGAAACCTGTGTACACATTGCACAGCTCACATTGAATAAAATGTTCATCTTTGTATCATTAAGGCATGAGACATAGCCGACCTGTAGTGTGTTAATGTTACACAGAATGACACAAGTAAGAAATTCCGCATGCTTTCCACATCTTAATATTAATCTGAATCCTGTTCTTTCAAATATTTCTGTCCATGGTGAGTGAGGCTTTAAATGCACCTAAACTGAACTGTACACATGCAAAAACCTGTATTATTTCCCAAATAATCAGATTGAACTTGATTTTTCTGTGGCAAATAACCAATCTGAATGCTTTTCAGGTGAGTTCCAGCTCACCAATGTTACAAGGATGATTTTGGAACCAGGTAAGAAAACATAACTCGCTCTCCTACACTGATGTTGCTGTGTCACATGCATTGTACGGCTCAAAAACCACCAACAAACAAGATCTTATCATGAATCAACTTTTCATACATGGTTCATTTGATGTTGAATCCACTCTTTTATCTCGCAGAGAGCACAGAAGCGACTTTCTGGCCATATGGGTACTGTGTTGTTGGAATCATGGGGTTTGTCATCATCATCGTGCTAATAGTATGGGTTGCTTCAAAATGTGGGTGTAAAGGTGAGAACTTTTTATGTATATATACAGTGATTGTTTTGCAGCAGAGGCACTCTGCAGACGTCGACAGAACAATAAGAAAAGATGAAAAATGCCACAAAACAATGTGATTAAATATGTTATACATGATCTACTGATTAAAATAATTCTGAGAACAGTTCCTAATCTCTCCTGGTCTCAATCCAATCATGCAGGACAATCCAGGGACACATCAGATCTGAGCCGCCAGCCCTCCCATGATGCATTGACTACCATCACTATCTATGAAAATGTTAAGTAGTCCCCATATCTGTGCCTCGATATCAGTCTGCTCAGTTACATAACCAAACATGTCATAGTATTCAGTTTAAGATTTGGTAACCTGCAACTTGGATTTGATTTATTCAATTCTTTACCGATTTGTGTTTATCACTGCTCGGCTTTGTTGTTACTTTTTTTGTATTTTCACGTAATATGCTTTGTGAATTATTAATTTGGTTTTCATGGCCTTCAAATAAAACAAATGTTCTTTTAGAGTATATTCTTTCATAGTGATGTGTTCAATAGGTTGTGAATAATGTTGAAAATTGATGTTTGTGTTTTTGTATTCCTGTAAATCAAGAAGTGAAATTTCTCACATGAGAAACCGCTATTGTTAAGATCTACCAATGTGTGTGTGCAGAATGGAACACATTCACAAAGGTAAATAGTTTTGTTTCCTGTACAGGCAACACTCTTGTGTTCACACGTCCTGTGCAGATACACTTTTTAAATGTGATCGTGTACGGGTGTGTGTGTGTGTGTGTGTGTGTGTGTGTGTGTGTGTGTGTGTCTACCTCTGTTCTTTATGCTTTCTTTTGATCAATCAAAGTAGTTTTACTGCTTTGGTACACTATCTGTTGTGCTTTTGGGAGCCGACAGACTGTCAACTGGCAAACTGAGGCAGAATTACACCACACGTCACATGAATGTATGTAAAATCAATAAAAGGGTGGATGTTGCTAACATATGCTAATTAAAGGGATGAGGATGATGGGAATGGCATTAGCTCTACAGGTATTTGGTCATAAAATAAAGTGATGGAAGTGAAATTTGACCTGCTGCGGTAGTAGAGGAAAAGCCAGAGGATCACTAACGCCATTAAGATACAAAATCACATTAAAAATAGAAATATAATAATAGATCATATTTGAGTCTGTACCAAAGCGGTGGACCGACCAACCTTTACTGGCATACTAGCATGGCTAAAAAACTTTATTCTAGAATATTAGCCTACATTTGGAGTTGACAGAAATTGAAATAAGTCTTTAATATTGATATAGGGATGTGTTGCGTATCAGAAGATAAATAACAAAAAGAAATGGTGGTATTATAGCTTTTTAGCAAGCAAATTCAACAAAGCCGAAGCACAGAATTAGCAGCTTGAAAAATGAAAATGCATAACAGGGAAGGCAAGTGCAATCAATACATTCATAAACGTCGGTGTTTGCACATCAAAATTCATTATCTGTTTAATGCTGATGTTGTTGCATCACCTGAACATTTCCTTTGATTTTAGCACTGAAGCTATCATCCAACGTGCTCATTTCAGCAGAAGTCACTTTGAACCAACAGGTTAAAACCCTCTTTACCCAATGTGTTTAGAGCAGGCAGGCCAACAGAGAGGGGAAAACCTTGTTCTTTTTCAGCTCGTCACAAGATTAACTCTCTCCACCCTGAATCCAGGAAATGAAACATTTCACTTCAGACTGAAACCAGCTACAGTGTTTATAAAAACTGAACCAAAAGTCTCCACAGGCATCCTCATGTGAAGTTCCAATCAAAAGGTCATTTCTACGACAAAACATTGATTGTTGAATATCTAAAGATAGTGGATTGTTAATTAAAATGTGTAGAAGAGCAAAGCTGGCAATAATGGGGATTGCTAAAAAAAATTAAAAATTAAAACATTCTGAGTATCTCAAAACATAAGCCATTTTTAAAAGATTGGATTTAATGTTTTATCTTCCATACGTAAAAAGCTTGACATTTAGTATGCATTGGTATTACATTTGTAATCGTGATTAACACTGCATGAGCAGCAACTTCATTTTAGAGTGTAAAGTTGTGATTTCGTGATACAAAGCTGTGACCACATCGACGGTCTGATAATGTTTTGTAGCCTTTTATAATCAACAAACGTTCTGTGGAGGAGAGGTTAAATCACAATTCAAAAGTGAGTGGTAGGGAGTCGGTCTTACAGTTTAGGGCTGCATGACGCACCACAAGCAGCGTGGCCTTTGGGATGTGCTGCCTCTGTGGTTTTGAAAGTGCTAAAAGCTGTTGCACACCCCAAACCCCCCCCACACACACACACCTGGCCTTTGACTCACCCAGTAAGAGCGATCGCCCCATGTAGGCCGAGTCCTGCAACGGCCCGGGTTTGAATCTCTCCCCCCCCCCCATTTCATATCTATCCACTCTCACTTCATAATAAAAGGAAAAGCCCCAAAAAATAATCTTTAAAAAAAATAAAAATAAAAGACCCCACCTAACACCCATGTGGAACATAGACTCTTTGCACCTATGCTTTAGAGATACAAATAAGGAAGTACAACACCTTTGTGCATGTGGCGGTTTCCATTTGTTATTACTTGCCAACATCTTTAAAAGATGTGTGTGTGTGTGTGTGTGGCTACCATCTAGTGGCGTCAAAGCAAAATTCTGCATCCTGAACTTAAAGGGAGCTGTGTGACTCCATAAACATTAAAGTTACCCACCAAAACAAAGCTCAGCAAAGTTTCCTCCAGATAAGCCTTAAATGTTTTTTATCAATTTTTCTTGTTGCTTTAATAACATCACTGTTAACAATCAAAAAGAAAATACATGTCAAATGCCTCAAGTTACAAAGGAGCTACTTAGCCTTTCCTGTCTTTGTGAGGTTGGTGGAAACTGTAATAAAAACACATTTATTTCTATGAAAGATGTTTGGGAAACCCTCGAACCCTGACCGCTGCGTCGAGGACCGAGCTCTGAGATTAATTTTAATCAGCGTGAATACCTGACGCGCCTGGTGTGATATGTGATTTGGCGATTCTCGCGAGACATCGTGATATCGCAAATATCCAGCTGCCATAAACAAAATCCAATCAAGACCTATTTTTTTTTTTTTTTTTACATTCTGTTCTCAAGACTAGCCAACGTTTTCGCCCAGATAAACTGATTTACCCAAGCCTTACTTTTACCATTTACCTAATACTGGTAATTCAACCATTTGTCCATTACTTGTATTGTTACCATTTCCAAGTGTTTTCCCAATTTATTTTTTAGCTTACTATTAAAATGTTTTCCTATTGCTTTTAGCTAGATATTTTAATTGTTTTGCCCCTATTTGAGTTAAAGTTTCTAAGATTTTCATGCAGCAGATCAATTATGTGGCTATTCCTTTTTTTAAACTACTTAATCTTTTCACTTGGCTACAGCAGAACTACGCAGTAGTTTGGGAATCCCATCATGAGACTAACGGCTTTGTAAAATCCTTTTAAGGAACGATAAAAGCAATTGCATCCGGTGGCCTTTGTTGAACTCATGGCCTTTTTAATTTCATGGCAACAATTATTTTACAACGTATTTTTCAAATAGTTATTTTGCCATGAAACTAAAACATGTTCATGACGCAGTCAAGTAATACCTAAAACTGTTGTGTGGGTAGTGTCTTAATTTGAGGCTAGTTTAAGCTTTAAATCTTTGCATTGGTTCTTCATAGATTATAAAAAAAGACATGAAACACAGTATGTCACTCACAAGGTCTGAAAGAGAAATAGTGAAGTCACTGGAGTGGGCTGCGGAGGAAATGAGTTTCCTATTGTAACGTTATGGTGAGGTTTCTGTACCACCCACAGGCTTCTTACGTTCACCCAACAATGTCTGAAGAATTCAAGTTGGTTCGGAGAGTTCAGTTACAAATGTGAGGTGTGTATCTATCTATCTATCTATCTATCTGATATTCTTACTCAATATCTCAAAACACAGATAATAAAAAATCTAAACAAAATCAGATAAAGTCTCTGGTTTTATTTCCACTTTTAACTCCAGATTAATCGCAGCACCTGTACAAGAAAACTAATTCTCAACTCGTATGGATACTAAAAAGATGAACACTGTTAAAAAATAAAAATAAAAAATAAAACACTGTAACACTGAAGACATTATTCAGCTGAAATGAAAGCAGCAGGTCGTCAACTTAGCTACGCTTTTTCAAACTTCAATAAAAGGCATTTATTAACATTTAAACCTTATATACAGACAATTTAGTAGCTGGGTTTATTTGTTAATAGAAAAAAATATATATATTTCCTGATAAATGGAGGTATAAATTACATTTTCTACAATTAGCTATACTGTGCACAGCCCACAGGCCTATATTAATATTTTCCCAAATAAAAAGTTATATTCTAACACTAGTGGGCTGTAAATCATGAAATATTGTACAAGAATACAACACACATACTATATGGAGGACACGCTCTGAATAGACTTTTCACACACACTCTCACATCTCACACACACACAGTGATTCACAGCTGCAGGGTTCATCCACACAGGAATCGTTTGGGCGGTGTTAACCACCCATGAAGGTTACAGGTCGACCACCCTTCTCTGTCCCGCACAACACAGCAGCTATAAATAACAGACCTTTCATTCTTTCCAACTCAAACCCATCCTTTCAGTCTGAGTCACACCAGGGCCGGTTCACTAGAAGTCACACTTTAACCTCCATCTCCCTGCGTCTTTTGGATTTTCTGAAACTTTAGTTCAAAAATCAGCATGCCGTCCTATCGATCCTTCTTTTCTAGTTTACAAAAATGGATTGCGTCATTGACAACCACACATACAGAGTTTCCAGGTAACGAATGGAACCTGATCAATTTCCCACTGATAAATGGTGTGTTAATTAATGTATTTCAATTTAGATTCCATTAGTTGATTATTTTGATAAGCTACCCAACAAAGTCAAAAACATTTCAAACCAACTGAGAGAACTCTACTCTAACTTGATACATCAACCATAATTTAAAAAAGTATATAAACACATTATTACAACATCTGAGAATTGACCTCATACACCACCGAACCTCCATGAGATGAACTGATCCGAATCCAAAACCCATTCATATTACAAGGATCTCATGAATCGTCAAAGCAACAATTCTAGAATAAGTGTAATATCTAGCATTGAATAAAATGGTTTTAGTGCTGTTTACGTTGAAGGACATGAGAAATGTGTGTGTGTGTGTGTGCGCTAGCGAGATTTTCCCAGCCCGTGGAAGCAGAACCAGCAGCGTCGGTTCAGTTCTGTAAAAGCTCTGTTCCCTTCCTCTGCACGCTGAGCTGGAGGGCACGGTGCTGAGCAGCTAGGTCAGGCTCAGAGCTCCACTGGACCTTCATCAAAGCAGTCGGCATCCAAATCAGTCTGGACAGGGAGAGGGAGAGAAAGAGAGAGAGAGTTAGTTGGGTCAGCTTTGTCCCAAAAAATTTTCCACAACATTTTATTTCTCATTAATCAAACCAAATCCTGTCCACCATTTTCCTACAGGGCACCCAATTTCATCTGTGAGAAGGTTGTGCACTAGGAGTTTTTAGGGGGACATCAGGTATTTATCCTTAAAGACAAGCAAAGTGAGTTTCAGAAAATACGCCACTGCTAAAACTATAGATGTGTTTGAAAAGCACAAAGTTCCATTTTATTATAACAGGAAAAAAAACGTACATAATACTTTCCAATTTTTTTATAATAAAACTTGAGTCTACAGTCATGCTCTTTATTTTAAACTGACTGCCTCTACACATATTGACTACAGCCCCAACAAGATCTTATCTTCTTAGGAGATAATGCCAATCCGCTACCATTATTCATTAGAGTATGTGGAGGTGGAAGTACGTGTTAAGGATGTTGTTTCTCCAGTGAAGAATGAGTTTCCCCAAATCAAAACTGCCATAACATCACAGGCAGAGGTTGCATTTACATCCCACCCAGGAATGCAAAAGTAAACACAGCAAGCACATACACGCGTGAAACCCCAAAACACCCACTCACATCCAAAAAGACCACATGCACACAAATAATGAAACATTGCAGGAATTCCTTCGCCGTGATCAAGAGACTGCCACGCCTCGATGTAGATGTGGCAGCAATGTGAGTTATTTAGGGTTAGCTTATAGCGCTAAAGCTGAATCAACATATGTAGCCTAAAAAGCCCAGTAGAGCGAGAGTGACAAGTTAAGTGTGTGGCATAGAGCTTGGAAAAATCAATCAACAGAGCCGAGGCCAGAGGTTTCTGAAAACGAAGTGTCGGTTGGTGTTGGTGTCATTCATCATGTGAAGAACTCGACTGAACCGGAAGTTGTTCCGTCTCAAGGCTCTTATTTCTGCCCCGAGGAGCGAGCGTTGAGGAGCTATAGGCGAGGATACACGAGAGCAGCCTTCCCGGAAGCCTCACAGCTGAAGGAGTTGCTAACCCCGCCCGTACAGCTGATGAATTCATGCAACACTTCAGAGGAAAGGACGTCTCATCCCTCTAAAAAAAAAACATATCCTTGTGTCCTCTCTGCGTCGATGATTTCCTCCCGTTCCCCCTCAGTGGGAGGGACTAAGACGCGAGGAAGGGAGGCAAGTGGAGGAGTCAAGGAGGCAATTTAAGCGGCATGAGAAGCACGTCTGGAGTGCTGCTACATCATGTTTTGCTACTTCTAATCTCTAAGGAGCAATCTGTGTTACCCTCAGTCTTGCCCTCATGACCGGATGTGGTCACTCCCCCGTACTTCCTGTTGTGCTACAGATTAAAAGCTGCCACTGAAAACATTGGCTTTCATGAATAAATGTCTCTTATCTGAGGTTAACTCCCTGTCCTTGTAGCTGTGCCACCACTGCACCTTATAGTCTGTACATCTCCAGCCACTCACACCAAAAAAAACATGATGGAAATACAGACAGAAATAGCTAACAGCATTTTACGGGAAGAACCTCAGTCGTTGGCCCTACTTCCCAGCTGTGATTGAAGGCTGAGTAACGCCCACTGATTCAGAGGGAACCACAAAAGACTATTTGTGGCCTGCTCGCGGTACAACTTCAGCCGCAGACATCACAACTTTTCATGCCGTCCACAGTGGCTTTCTGAGACACTTTAAATGCTCTGCATCCCTCCAGAAATGGGACAGTTCACCTTACTAACAAAAAAATAATTAAAAAAACATATTCCCTCTTACCTCTAGTGGTATCTACTGTCAGTAATGCGCATAGTTTTACAGTATATATGGCGGTTTTGAGATATTTAGCTGTGGTATTTGTAGATTAGTTTGAGGTATTTCACATGAGAAATGTACTGTATGTATTTGTGTTTTTCCTCTGCTCGTCTTACAGGTCACACACGTGAAAACACATTTTTGTGTCTCTTGATTGTTATAAAAACACAATAGAAAAATAATTTCAGTGTTTAGTTTTCAGGGGCTATAAAAAGAGTTTTCAATAGGAATAATTATTTGGTAGAAAGTAGTTCATAAATATTTCCCAAAAATAGAACAGAATGCTTTATTGTCATTATACACAAGTGCAACAACAGTGAAGCAACCCCTTTACAGTGTTGACACGAAATATAAAAACATAGGTATTGCAGAAAAAAAGAGGGGGGGATCAGGACTGGGCACCTGGTGCACAGTCCTGAGAGCAACTATATACATATATAAAATAGTTGCACTAATCTTGGTTGGTATAGATAATAACACTGTTTTATGTGTACTTTTTCAATGAATTCTTGGAGATGGTCATTTTGGAAAAAAAGCAAATGAAACCAAAACGATCTTCATTACTATCAACTAAACGGGGGAAGTGAGAGAATATGTATTTTTGTAGCTCAGGTAAACAATGCATTAATTGGATTTACCCTTTATTAATTGTGTATCACCGGCCATTGCACTAGTGTTAAATTTGATGCCAACATTGATGTTGAGGTGGTGATGGTGCAGCGGATATGACACATGCCTTTGGTGTGGGAGATCAGGGTTTGATTCCCACTGCAATACATCAACCAATGTGTCCCTGAGTAAGACATTTAACCCTTAGTTGCTTAAGAGGCGTGCGACCTCTGATATATAGCAATTATAAAAGTGTCAGCTAAATGACATGCAATGTAGATACAAACTAGATCACTCATATCCTGTGGGATCTGAGGTGTGAAACCCCATTGTAGTCAAGTGTATGGGTAATATTCACAAAATGCTCTCTGTGTATGATGTAATTAAAAAAGCTTTAAAAAAAAAAAAAAAAAGATACGACAAAATGAATGAGGCCAGCTCCAAATAAGGACAAATGCATCACAGCTCTCTTCCCTTAAACTGCAATCTGAATCCCATCACAGTAAAAGCCTGTATTCCTGGCACATCTCAGCCAAGACTGACAAATACAGTACATATATGTGTGTATGTGTGTGTGTGTGTGTGTGTGTGTGTGCGTCTGTACAGTTGAGTGTTGTTATCAGCTGGGCAGGCTCTCAACTTTGGCCTCTGTTCCTCCCCGTCACTGCTCCCTCTTCCAGGCCTCTAATGTCTTTCTAACAGTGAAGGATTAGACAGAGAAAGAGGGTCTTTTCTTCTGGCTGCTACCTCGCAACAATAAGCACAACCACTTGTTATTCTGGTCAGGATGCACATCAAGAAAGACCTTCAAGCAATGTGGAATGTCTCAAGCAAACGGGAGCTTTTTTTTGTTTTCCTCTCCAGAGAAAAATCTATTTTTGCAGTGACCCAGCTGCCATGTAGTCAAGATATCCCACAGATACTTGTGCAAGTTCTGGTCCAACACCACGCCATCAATCACGTGCAAATACAGTGTTTAAGAGTGTCAAGACTGTCCCTGACTGTCATGAGTTTAAGAAAAACACAAACACTCTTAAATCAACAGCATGATTGAGGCATTGTTGTGTGCAACCCATGTGGGCGAATGTTGGTTTTGGCGCTCGACGTGGAGGTGACTATTAAAGTAGGAATTACAAAGATGTGTCATTGGGTTTTCATCTTTAAAAAGGAAAATGCACGTATGTGGCGTCTGCTTTCTTATCGCACAAGAAAAACAAAGACAAGGAGAAGCTGAAGGAAAAAGGAAACTCAAATCTTATTGAGGAAATGCTTATACACAGAGCTGGAAGAATTTAGAAACCTTGTAAGGGTCCATGCAGGTATGACAAAAATATCAAATAATCTATATTTATTATCGTGTGGCTCATGCGTTACAAAGCTAAAATTGTGCATTGCCAAATCGAGAGTGGCCGTGAGACCGTCCTGACTCCTGACCCATCAGCGGGCAACTTTTGTTTTTCTTCCTTTACGACTTTTGTTGGCCGGCAGAACCAAATACGTCAGCCAAAGCTTCTGTCATTGCCGCGATAACTTTGGTTTCCCTGCCTCTCCTTGGTGGGCACAGTATCTGATAAAAAAGGGGAAATGGGCAGCGGTCCACACGCCACATTACGTTGGCGCCACACTGTTTCTGTGACACCCAGCGAGGATTGTTGGAGAGGTGTTAACAGGAGTCAAAGGAGTGCTGATGACACTTCAGTAGGCATGTCACCTCTGGGTGGAAAGTCGCTGTGAGCCCTGCAAACTGACCTTTTGAGTGTGTGTTTTCAAAAAAAATGAGGAGTATTTCATGGTTTGATGACGCTCTCGGTCACTTGACCAACATGCACCTGCACTATATTTACTTCCTGAGATTTCTTTCACACATTACAAACAGTCAAAACAGATGAATTTCCCATATTTCTCCAGAACAAAATTAGTTAAAAACAGAATTTTGTGTTATTTTTAAAAAGGCCCTTTTGAAGCATTGACCAAATGCACGTTTACATCCAGCAGATTTTAGCACTCATTTGGAGTTGTGTCTGTGTCCAGTTAATGAATGTAAATCCAATATTCATTCTATTTTTGCTCTCTCTTTGGTCTCTACCAACTCCTGAGGGAAATATCTGGCTCTTTAGCTACTTACCGCTCCATGTTTACCAGCATGTGCTACTCCCAACAAAGATAGTATAGAAGTGCGATGTCTCACTCTGTAGCTAAAACAAATGAGATGTTGACCTAAAAACACAGGGTGAAAAGAGGATCTGCAACAATAATTATGTTACCCTATTCTGGTACAAACTCTAAATACAGTTATGAACCTAAAAATTAGCATAATATGGGCGCTCTAACTGTTTTTTTTTATTTAACATTGTTTGTCAGGATTGGCTCACGTTCTCTGAGGTTCTTCAAGTGTGCCAAGATGTTTATGTAACCAGTAGAAATGTAACAATTCATCACAATCGCTACAATGTCAAGAGGCTCTCAAAACTTGGCCAGCACAGCAGGCCACAAAACAATGTGCTGCATATCAGCAGTGTTTTTCTCCCATAATAGAGGTCCAGTAAGAATGAAAATCCCACAGAAAAAGACTGATCCTGAAGTCCTCTGGCTGTTTTTTTTATTTTTTTTACAGTTACACCTCAGGCTTCTGCTGAACTGCCTCTTATTCACTTTCTCCACCCACACTTTCCTGAACGGCTGGCAGCTTCAAAAGAAAACATCTACCTTCACATACTCTCATTACAGGAGTAACAGTATGTTGGTTACACTTCCCAGAATGCCTTTAGAAAACCGCTAGAGAACCATGTTGCACACAACTGCTGCAAACACTGGTTCTTCACCAGTGTTTTCCCGTTTTAGGTGGATTCAATGAAATCATAAACTAAATGTGGACAGAATGCGTAAATACATTTTGTCAAGTCATTTAAGAGTCGGGACTCACCGTCAGTACAGATGAAGCACTTGCAGAGACACACACAGAGACACAGGAGGAGGACCGCTGCCACACCGCACACTGAGAGGAGGATGACCATGGCAGGACCCACTGCAACACACACACTTACATTTAAAGCAGTGTTTATGTTTGATGACATCTGGACTAAACATGTTAGATAATGTGGTACCAGAATAACAACTTCCTTAGGAGAAAAATAATCATTCACATATGCTGCAATGTTACAGGATTCAGGAGCCCATCAAAGTAGCCATAATTACACATGACTAGAATAGTTGAGAATACACACATGTTGAAAACATGTTCCCCTCAGCACCCAAGAATGGGAAAATATAACTGGTTTCTACACATTTTTGGAACAGTACTGATATGTAGTTGAATTCTGGCTTGTTTCTTATGCTGTAGTAACATCTAAATCAAAACCAAATCACTGCGAAGTCCAGCTGGATTTTATTTGTGGTTACACCTTATTTTTGTTACATTCTCTTTCACTAAGAGGCTCCGACAGCTTTGATGTCGCAAGGACCGCTACTGGACATCACCTATCAGAGGCAATGCAACCTTTTAACATACTAAAATACTTTAACACTTCACCACTGAGTGTTTTACATGAAGACTCATATACATCACACTAAGTGAAAGTTGCACAAACATAGGTTTTACTTACATCTTTATAAATACTATTTAAGTAGTTCATTTTTATTCCCAACTTGTATGTATGCATGCATGTATATTCTCCACTTTGTATTATTTTTTTTAATCATACATTTTTGAATATTTGTTCTTGTATTCTATCCAATTTATTATTTAATGTGTATTCTGTACGTGTGCTGCATTGCGTGTCTGATATTTTGCTGCTACCACCGTAATTTCCCCATTTTGGGATCAATAAAAATGTATTTTGCTTGCTTTTGTCAGAAGCCAAGATCTCTAAATTTTAACCCATTTACTATTTTAAATTTGTTGTACTGTAAGTAATATCATTCTAAAGGCCCTACACCGCCGTGGTGCACAGGTGTTTCCACTTTTTGCTGGAATGTGCATAAGAACTCTGTGAAAGAGAAAATTAGGGGAGCGGTTGAATGCAAAATGAGAGCATTTAGTTATGCTAAATATGTGCACAAATACAAGCACTTAATGGCATAAAGAACACTGTGTGAAAAACGCTGGCACTAGCAGCTCCTCTGGATTGCTGGTTCTTAGATGTGTTCTATAAATAAATTCAGTAAGCTACTTGCAGTGGTTAAAAGTACTTGGATGCAAGTTCTCACAAATATACCCCACTTAGCGCTTTTATTTGAGCATTGCACATGCGTTTAACAGTTTATACATGTTGAAACTGACCCATTTGGGGAAGTCTTCTCACATGGTTGTTCAGGCCCTTTACAATAAGGTTGTTGCGAGTTAATCTTAATTGTAAATCAGCAAAGTGGATCAGACTTCTAACTGCAATATTATGAGAAGATGTGAAACATCACAGCATAGAATTGGTCAATCGTGAAAACCTGACATTTAAGGGGATGAAGACCCCATTGGGACAGGATTTACGAGCTCCTCACCGTTTGTGTTGAGGGACACCGTCAGGGGTTTGTCCAAACCCGGGTGGTGCACGATGCATTTGACGGACAGGTCATTGAGTATCGCTGATTGGAAGAGCAGCGTGCTCGTGACTACCGTTGTGCCGTCGCCCTGGTCGTAGGCGGATAAAACGGGTGGTCCAAGTGTTCGGTTGTCCCCGCTGACGTTCCAAATGATCTCTGCTGCAGGGCGGGACTGGGCCGTGCAGTTGGCCTCAGTGACTCCTGACGACGACGTCACATAACTCACCTCTGGTTTGGGTAAAACTGGTGAAAGAAAGATTGTGTTCAGTGGCTGCTTGTAAATAGTATTCTTATTTATCTTTTTGGGGTAAAATTAGCATTTATTTTTTTCCCCCCTTTGTGATACTGGAAGCCGTCTTGTATTTTGTCTGAGCTTGCCAATCACAGACAACAGAAAGCAGAGATTTGGTCCTCTGCCTTTATAATGGAGAGACAGAGCACATCACCTGTCAATCTCTTTCCCCCCCCCGGAGGACACAATGACACAAGTTGTCCTCAGACAGGCCGCCAGAAAACAGAGGCAAAGCAGCTTTTACTGACTCTGGGTGGTTGTGTGTCTGGATCTTCTGTCAGTTGAGACAAAGCTTGTTTAGCAGAGCAAGAAGAAGGATGTACACAAACAAAACACACACACAGGCCTTGTGTCTAGGGAAACAGTAAGCCACTCATCTCCCCTGGGCTTTCTCCCAAATTAAATCACCCCTTTCCCCCTCAGTGACACCCCTCCCTCTGCGTGCGCACACAGAGAGAAAACGGGGTTAAATGGTGGCGAGGGACTCAACGCGCTGTCACCAAAACAGTAGTTTAATGACCCACTTGAGACACTATCACCTCAGGTTTGTTTATACACAGCGCTTCCCTTCCCTTTCCTTTCCTGAGCTATGTCTGGGACACGGCCACGGACACACACGGACACACACACTTCCTCTTAGCCTACAGTGCATCTCCAGTACAATAAGTGTCAAGAACATTTGGAAAATAATCCCCAAGGTGTACAGTCTTTGTATTCAGCCAGAACTGTGCAGTGTTTGCTTTAAAAGCTCCCTATAAATAAATACAAATGTATTAGTCTCATAAAATGTAATATTGTTTTTTTGTGCTGGTCTGTTGGTATTTTCTGGCTGACTGTTGTATATTTGTTTAAAAGGCTGATCTACAGTAGAGACAGCTATTGCCAACTAGGTTTAACTTGTTTTAATAAAAATCTACATTAAATAATGAAATCATAATGTATGTCTTTTCACAAGGGGCAGTTCCCTCAGCATCACCCCCCCCCCCCATTAAATGACAGAAAGGAGTGGTTGAACAAACGGAAAAAACGTTGCGGTGTTGCTTTATCAACTTGTTTGGAACAATGTTGGGAAATACCTAACATTAGTCATAAGTTCTGGAAAAGCTTTATTAAAACATGATAATTAATTTGCGACGGCATCACCTAAATGTACCAGATAAATGAGGCACTCAAGGATCTAAATGAAGGATCCAGATTTCCTTTAAATATTTCTCTAAGCACCTACCCAGCACACACCATTTTGTTCACAGTTAACCCTTGTGCCGTCTTCCCCGTCGACCATGCAACTTGTTTTTCCTGGGTCACGTTTTGGTCGTCTTGACACATATTTGAACTAATCATTTATTTAACTTGTGTAGTTATTATGTTTTAAAATTAGCTTGAAAGAAACCCACATTTGTGATATAGGAACCTTTTGAAAATGGGTCAGATTTGACCCGAGAACAACAGGAAGGAGGAGTTCTGGCTCATATCCAGTGTGATTTCCCATGAGGACAGAGAGCCATGAGCTCCTCCATCTTTCCATTTGTGTGCATCTATGTCCCAGAAATGCTTGTTACTAACATAGCTCTGGGGAGTTATTCCCCAGAGTCCTTATGTTCTTTTTCCCCCAGCATGTTTCCTTGGATCAGGGAAGCTCCAAAATCATGGTTGCAGCTGTAGCCGTGGTCCTGCTACACGCCCTGCAATGCCCCGTTACATCCTACTACGCTCTGCAGTGCCCCGTTAGGCCATAAACTACTACAAATCTACTATTTCTAGTCACTGTTCCATTATCTTTTACTGACTGTTATTACCACTATTCATTAAACCCCCAACCACCCCGTCAGACACCGCCTTCCAAGATCCTGGGCCTGTCCCAGGTTTCTTGCTAAAAGAGTTTTTCCTCACCACTGTCGCACTAGTTTCTTGCTCTTGGGGGAATTAATAGAATTGTTGGGTCCTTTCAAATTATATTGAGTGTGTTCTAGACCTACTCTATCTGTAACGTGTCTTGAGATAACTCTTGTCTTGCGGGTGTACACGGGTACTCACCATGAACAGAGAGGCAGGCCGTGTCCCGTCTGGTTCCGTCTGGGTATGTGTGGAACTCACAGGTGTAGCAGGCCTCGTCCTCCGTCCTGACCGCCTCGATGGTAAGTCGGGTGTCGCTCAGAGATCGGCTCAAGCTAAACCGATCCTTGTACTGCTCCTCTACAATCCAGTGCCCACGCTTGGCGTAGGAGGCCACGGTGGTTGTGTCGCCCTGCTCGGCTGTCTTCCTCCACAGCACCTGGTGCACCTTCTCGGGGAGGCTGTACCAGCAGGACAGGGTGGCCAGCTTCCCGCTCACCGCCGTCTTGTTGCCCTCCAGGCGCACTTTACCTGGGACAAAAGGAAATGCTCCTGTTATTAACATCAAGACAATGAAGATGATTTGGATGTCGGTTCTATGTGGATTTATTTCTCCAGGTATCAAAATGTGCAATCATTGTTTTTTTTACAGGACTGTTGCTTGTGTGCAGGAGCCAGGGTTACGAGGGCAAAGAGGAGTCTGGGTGTAATAAAAATGTATGTGCACAAGTAATAGTAACAGGAAGTGCCAAGGCTTGCTGTGTGGGTGGGCTGTCTTCTCTGCAGGTCTGCGAGTACAAACCTCAACCTACTTCCTGTCTCATACTGTAAGGGGTCTAGTAAGAACAACAAACATTATGTGTGACCCTAATTTGTCTAAAAAAAAGAACAAAAGTTCAAATGTTAGGGGTGAGCCACAGCACTGGAAAATGCTTATTGAAGATAACTTGTTCTTTAAGATAACAGGAGCTAAGGAGGAAAAACTGACCAGTAACGCTGATGCATGTCGTGCCTTCTAGCTGGCCCTTGGGGTAAACGTCAAAGACGCAGCGGTAGCAGCCCTCGTCGTCAGGCCGCAACCTCTGGAGGGTGATGTAGCTGGCGTCGTTGTGGGAGGCGGTGAGCTGCACGTTGGGCTCTTGATGGCTGACGCGGATTGGCACACTTTGTTCATACGCCAGGAGGACCTTCTTGTGCCTGTCGAGCCAGCGCACTTGCCGGACGGTGTCGCCCGCTTCCGTGGTGACGTTGCAGCTAAGCAACAGGGAATGACCTACCTCTGCGCTCAGACCGGCAGGAGTTATAACCTGACCTGAGATCAGAGACCGTATTACATTTTACCTTCATGCAGCCTAAAATATGTAAAGGTACCAATAAAACTAAGTGTTCATTAGAAGTTTTACCCGGGACTGATTTATTATTATTTTACAATATTGTATAATTAATACTCTCCACCCTCCAATTTGAGAGGATGTGAGATGATTAATGAGCAAGGAAAACAGTCTGATACACAACTGTGTATTACTTTTTCTATTCTCTAAGCTTTTAATATTAAATACTTTGATCTCTTTGAGCCTTAAACATCTAAATATATTTTTTACTTGTCATGTTTTGTTTATGTAAAATCTTGAGTAAAAAGTACAATATTTATTTCTACAATATAGTTAAGGAGAGGTATACAGAAGAATTAAATGTAAAATGCAGGCATTGTTCTTTACTTAATAGATTTGTACTAAGTTAATTTCACTGCCAAAATGCACTCAGTACCGAAAAGCAATTACTGAACGCAGAACGTACCTTGCGTCCTGGAAACAGCCGTTGCTACTATCCAGAGCAGCAGACACAGGGGCAAGGCAGATCCACACATTGCACACTGAGGCCGGGTTATCATCTCACACGCTGAGCCAGTAACACATCCAGGCTGCAGCTGCATACACAAACACGGTCAGAGAGCTTACACAGCTTCAACCACAACCTTAACCAAAAACTAGTTTGAGGCTACACACAATTACAACATTATTAAAAGAAACAAGTCGTGTGAATGAAGAGGCTGTGATGCAGATGTACCCGTCAGCTGTTGAGTGTTGCGACTTGTTGAGCTGCTATTGGTCAGAACAGTTGTAGCTGCATCTTACTGACACATGGTCTGCTGTAATGGGAAACATGAAGCCAGAGGATGACATTAGCAATGACAGCATCGTCTCAGCATCATAAGAGATCACACCCTTTACTTACTTAAAACATGGGGCTGGGTATTGGCTAATGATTTCCCAAATTAATTCAATAACATTTCTGTTTCAATATCAATTAGATAAGATACTTCATTTCTCATTGTACACATATACAACGAAACATTGTTTGGAAAAAACCTGAGATGCCAACAGCTAAAAAGACTAAAATACAAAAATTAAGTTAAATAGATAGCTACATATGATATGCAAATTGCACTAGTACCCATAAAAATGGTTTGCAGTGACTAATGTGTTAACACTAGCACACAGGTTGGGGTGGTGGGGGTTAGAGGAGGTAGAGTGTGTTCACCAGTGGAACTGCATGTGGACAAAAACTGTTCTTTGGCCTACTGGTGCGGGCGCAGAGTGCTCTGTAGGGTCAAAAGGCAGCTGCCGGGATGGGTTGGGTCCTTGCAAATGCTTCGGGCCTTCCTGCTACAGCGGGTTCTGTGACTTTCCTTCAGTGATTGGAGCTGCGCTCTGATAATTTTCTGTGCTGTAGTGATGATGCGCTATAGGGCCTTCCTGTTATCCGCAGTGCTGCCAGGATACCAAGTACTGATGCAGTATGTGATAATAGATTTAGTTTAGGGACATTTCGGGTACAAAACCAGTTTAGCTTGGCTAGAAAAGAGATTCTCACAGAACTTCCTCTGTAAACTGTACAAACAAGAAGCAACCCTCAAATATATGTTTTATAATGCACCAGTTGGTTTAAAGTACTTTTTATTTAACAGGACTAACACTGCAGTCATTAGAAAGACTTTAAAAGATTTTAAATTGGAGATTTGATTATTTTAACCCAGCCCTACTTAAAAACAAATAAAAAAGTGTGAAGAACTTTTTTTTTTGCAGCTTTGGCACATTAGTTGCCGATGGTAACGCAATGTGTAAGCATCAACAACAACAGCTGCTGACTCATGAAACATCACCTGGGGTGTAATGGAGGTTTTACATGATAGTCCTGACAGCATGCACACCCAGTAAACCTACAATCATCCGGCAGCAAAACAAGCTGCCACACTTGGATGTCTAGACAGGAGACGACCTCCAGATTTCAAAATCAAAACCTGAAATCCTCAGCGGAAATTACAGTGGTCGGACAATGATGCAAGCAGTGATGAGGAGGCGTTAGTCAGTAAGGTGATCACGACATGAGTGATGTTGTACGTAAAAGGTGTGTGGAGGGTGCACACAGCAGCTAAGCTCAGCCATTGGTTGGTTGTCAAACATGATACATCACATAGTGTTTAGAAGACAATAGGACTGTACATGTACTGGAGAATTCTACTCTCAGATCACTTCTCCACACCCTGGAGAAAAAGGTGGGAAGAGCCGGGATCAGGCATCAACTAGCCTTTGATCTGACTAAAGCCAAACCGCATAAAAAAAACACAAGACAGACCTCAGAGCTTTATGGGTGTTTTGTGCTCTTTTACAATGCCAACCATCTGGCTTCAAACATGCAGCCTGCTCCTGTTGGGCAACAGTTAATTCACTTTTTAACTCCAGAAAAAACAGCCACTGATGTCTGATTGTGGGCTTTTGTAACATATTGGATTGACCTCTAGGCTTTTAATGTGAAACCAGCAGATAAAACCCAAGGAAGGTAGCAAGTTTCCCATTCAGGAAAGCTGAATACAGGCTGGCAAACTCAAACCTTAAAACTTGCCCTACATCCAGATGTAGATATTGCACAGCTGGTTCAGTCCCAGAGAACAAATGGTTAGGCCCTATGTGATATTTATTGAACTGGTTGCTAAGAGAAAACCTGGAAACCACATTAGAATTTTTTTTTTTTCTTTACATAATCAAACCAATTTTGTGGATGTAAATCTGTCTCGTGACTTGACAGGTGTCCCACATGATAATCATAATAGATTGAAACAATACAGACAGGTAACACATTACACGTTACATGAAAATGAATTTCTACAGCCAGGAATACTAAGAAGAAATATCAACTGATTTAGAAATGTTAATTTAAAAAATAAAAGGGCAATCTGTATTGATTTAATGACAATTAAATTATTTATTTATTTTCTAGTATAGCCTATGTCAATGATTCAAGGGAGTTCATTATAAAAAAGGCACCAAAACAACTTTTAAAGTAAAAGTTATTTGCAATAATAATAAAAAAAAAACAATATTAGTTTTAAATCATCCTTACCGATGATTTAAAACCATCCCACATAACCATGACGATAGCCGAACTCATTTAAGTGAGTTGACAGTCCTCAAAAACTACAATGGGAACATTTCAATGATTCCACATCAATTTGGCTGCAACTGCACTCGTAATAAAAGACAATAAGACTTACCAGCTGACGGATCAAAGTCCACAGAAGACAAAGTGAGCTCCCAGTAGTACTTGAGGTCTCCCTGTCCTACAGGTAATGGGAAACTGGAGCAGAAGAATCCATGCTTCAGAGATTAAACTACGACTGCCTGACCAGAATTGAGTTTCCTGCTCCATGATCTCTTAATAGCATCAACTCTTCTTCGGCTACGTTTTATGGAAAAACAGGACCTCCAGTGGCCATGTTGGGCAACTACTGCTACCAATCTGAATGAAATGAATTTTATTAAATTAAAAGTTTCATTCTGCAACTCCATGTTGTCTAGGGGTTATTATTCTATTGTCTAGGGGTTATTATGCTTTTGTGACCTAGGGGTTATTATTCTATTGTTGTCTAGGGGTTATTACTCTATTTTTGTCTAGGGGTTATTATGCTATTGTGACCTAGGGGTTATTATTCTATTGTTGTCTAGGGGTTATTACTCTATTGTCTAGGGGTTATTATGCTATTGTGACCTAGGGGTTATTATTCTATTGTTGTCTAGGGGTTATTACTCTATTTTTGTCTAGGGGTTATTATGCTATTTGGTGTTTCAGCTTGCTTTATTGGAGGTGCAGTACATTCTTTTGATCGTTGGAGCTTCCAAAGAGTAAGAGACTCCTTGCCATGAAACCCTTATTTTGTGAAATGTTCCTTTAAGAAAGTAATTATGTACATGATTTATATTCAGTGCCCACAATAGAATCTATGAGCCATATTTTGGCGTATTAGATGAAACATTCATTTTGATTTGAGATGTGTTTTGCGGACACATTTTTTATTTTGTTAAATGCTCTTTGACACAAGACTCATACACATTCTATATTCATATTCAGCATATTAACCATATTTCAGTTGACTTGAAAAACAAAACAAAAAGAAGCAGTCGTGAATTTGTATATACACAACAGTAAATTAGTGTAAAACTATCAAATTAATTATATTACAGATGGTACAAATTGCTTGCATAAAAACATTGGTCAAAATGCTCTAAAGATAGTGGTAAAAAAAAAAAAAATCAAGTATAAAAACATCAACACCAAATCTACAGTGTACATGACTCTCATTGATCTGCTGGAATCATCATTATGAACTGGGACAGACATGTCCTCTGTGTCGTGTTGGAAAATTGATCTTAAACATGTTTTCAGGCTTCAAGGCAGTTTTGTTCAGGTCCAACTGTCTTCTTTTAGGGACTCCGGCCTTGGGGTTGTTCTGTGTCACTAAATAGCTTGACCCTTACTGTTGGAGATGATACTTTAGGGTGGATGTGTTGTTTTTTTCTCCCAGTAGACGTCCGTTGCCATAACTCATTCACTTCGCTTATTAAAGGAGTTTTGGGCCTTCAGATAAAAAAACAAGACATTAGTCAGTTGCCAAATCAGTCTGAACAACAGTGATGCAGACAAATATGCTTACAATGAATACACAATAGTTAATGAGTCAAGGGCATCTCATTTGGTTTCATGAATTAATAACACATTAGTTATAGAGGTAAAGATGCCAATGCAAGTGGAAAATTCAAAAAATGGACTTACTCATGAGCATCTTTAGTTGTTTTCTGTGGTGTCTTGTTCTCCTCAGAGTCCCTGTGTGACAGACTGAAGGAACAAATATTAATTTATGGGTTTTATCTGAAAATATCTCAATCAATTGTTACCAAATTAAGTCTGAGACACATGTATTACCACCAGACAGATGTTGAGTTAAACGTTTGAAATTACCAGTTGCGATATTTTCTTATGAGCCAGACGGTGATGATTACAGCAACACAAACAACGGCCATTACCACGGACAACACAATGATCAAAGTGAAACCTGTGAGAGAAGAGAATTAAATTATAAAGACTCAACATTCATAAACCAACTCCATATCAAATGCTAAAACTGACTGGAGGCCACCTAAAGGTTAACTTTCTGTGATCACTGTTATCAGACCTAGATTTCTCATCAAAACCTGAAAAATAAAAACCTAAAAAGCCCCCCAAAAAAGACATGAGCAATAAAGTAGGTATCAATCCATAAATCTGTATCTTTAGAAGTGTTTCTCACCATCAGCAGACGGCTGGCTGAGTGCAGGAATCGTGGTAAACACCTTTAACTGAGGACCAGAGAGCACTCGCACTGCACATCCAACCTGTGTGCGGTTGTCATGGAGACGAGGCAGCACAGCTGTAGTGGTGACAGTGACTGTGCCGTTGGGGTTGGTGACACTGGAAGAGTTGTGGTGAGGGACAGTCAGCGTAACTGTGGGAGCAGGTAGACCTGTGGCCGAGCAGGACACTACTGCCTCTACAGGAGAGTTTGATTCTCCAACATGGAGAATGGTTTCATGCAGCTCTGCAAAGATCACATATTAAAAAATATACATATATATAATATGAATGATCATGTAAATGTCTCTAATAATACAATTAGGTTCTTACCATAGAGTTGGAGGCAGGTTGTAGCAGTGAGAGCACCATCAGGGTAGGTGTTAAACAAGCAGCGATAGCATCCTTCATCCTGCTCCGTCACCTTCCTGATAACTATGGAGCTGTTCTGCAGTCCAGCACATTTAAACTCCACTTTCTCTTCAAAACCAGCATTCAATCTTTGACCAAAGCGTTTGTTGCAAGTAGCTAGATTCTGTTCCCTCTCAGGTAATAGTCTCTGCCATGTGACCTGCAGAACATCTTTAGATTGCATCAGCTGACAGTTTAACTGAGCCTCTCCTCCCACTGCTGCCATCACAGTCTGCTGGGTTTCTATCACAGAGGTTAGACCTGCAGGAGATGACAGTTTTAGAGGCATATTTCTTCACTTCAAATAATCCAAAACCAACTAAAATAGGACATATGGAAAAAGTCGTGAGACTGATCCTAATGCTGAATTTACACTGGGTTTTATTACCCTGCGTGACGGCTAAATCCAGTGTTTTCTTATTTGGAATGAATGGACATATTCCATTGCGCACAGTCTCGTGCGCTCAGAGCAGCAACCAACTCTTTATCAACCTGCGCAGTAAGGAGATAAAAACACACGATCTGCGCAGAGAAAGTAGCCTAAAACAGTGTAAATTAAATATGCACCATGTGTATCCAGGTCAGCACCTGCAGGACATATGTTCCCGTGCGCATGTTGTGGTTATTTGGCGCACAGGTGAAGTCTCATTTGTATAGGCATTTGTTTCTTTGCAAGATATGATACAAATGTGAATTTTAGCATTAAATAATGCAAACGGGACGCCCGGAGCAGGCGCCCATGGGCGGTGTGCTCCTCTACGGAGACGTAACAGTAGGCTAGAACAATAGGCTACATTATATAGACAATTAAGGCTCCTATCATTTCTTTCTCACCTTTGTAAAAGACTCCCAACACACAAAGGGATTGTAGTACTGCACGGAGCGCCATCATCATTTGAATGTACCGCTCAAATGTGTCAAAGTGAAAGTTGGCGCAGGTCTGAAGCGACTGATCCACCTTCTTGGCTGTGGGCCAAGCATTGTGAGGCCGTTAGTGCACGTACGTGCACGTGGGCTCATAAACAAGGATCAGGGATGCAATCCTAGTGTTTCTGTTTGGTTGATGTATTTGCTTCCTAAGAAGGGAACCACATTATTATTTTTTTATATATTATTTTTGATACAGTAATTCACAGTCGCCTACATTGCCTTTTCTAGCTACTATAATTCTTATTAAGAGATGTAGGCTACTTATCACAGATAGGATATATGTTTTACACAATTGTACTTTTGCATTCCTATTATCCAGAAGTATTTATCAAATATTTTTGCTATTCTGAATGTTTTATTGTCTTTATATATTTCTTATGCTTGTACTTTCTGTGTTGTTGTTCTGACTCGATGACATTGGAAATAATGGTTACCCCTCAATGATCTCACGAGGATAAATAAAGGTTATAATAAAGTAATTTCCCCCTTTGGGCCCTCTGTAGGTTGACCTGCAAAGGGCCCTCTAAGGATTTCAGGGGGGCTGTCATGTGTAAAAAGCCACAGTGGGTCCCGATGGTGGATGTATATGGGCTGCCCACACTAAACCCAAAGGGGGCAACAGTGCTCTGTTTGCTAGAATGGTGGGCTAGCTACATACATTTCTTTAACTGTCTATGGCTAGCGTTACATATGGTGGATGGCCTGTCATTCTATCAATTTCTATCATTGAGATTTGGTGTTGCTCGCCCCCTGGTGGTGGAGTTAGAGCTTTTCAGTTTGTGTTGATAAAGTCTCCCATTTATGAAGCTACTGCAAATGTTTTTTCCGGATAAAAACTTCTTTCTTTTTCAATTAATTAGGCTATACCACGAAATGTTATTCTACTGTAAGATATTCGTCACTGAACATTTCTAAATAAAAACAACTTGATATATACTATTTTTTAAAAGTTTGTCAATTTTAATTTTTGATCATTCTGGACATCCATTTAATGTCCTTAGTTTAAACTCTGAATGCATTTTAGTAGCTTAGTTTTCATAAATAGTTGTTTACTTTTTTGAAATGTTCTAGATGGTTGCTGTCTTCCAGTTTCCATGGATACCACAAACTTACTACGACGGAGCTGTGTAGTTTAACAAAACGTAGCTAGCTAGCTAAACTAACTTATTCCACTAATTACGTTAAACATCTTGTGCAAGTGAGGAAATCTAAAAAAAATACCACAATATCGACAATGTCTGGGAACTGGAATAGCGGACTACCATTTTTACCAGGATACTCTTTTTATGATGTTACGGTAAGAACGTTGGCTATCCTACAGGCTCTAACGTTTTACGTTAGTCACTTAATTTATTCGCAAGCAAATTGCTGTTCTATTCTATATGTAATGCAAATGCATTCCTCCAGTCCTTGTGTCGAATACTTGGATATTAGTTTCGACAGTGCTCTTCAGGACTGACCCAGTTCCTAAAATTAATATTAAAATTAGCGATACAAAGTGTTTCTTCCAGTCTTGTTGTTTACCGGTCACCCCTCTGTCTAAGTGGTATGATCCTCCCAGCGCAGTTTAAGATCTCCAATAGGTTAATAGTCCAATTAAGCCCAAAATGATTGTAACTGCTTAGGACTGTTCTATGCGTCCATTGAACTTAATTAGCCTACTTTAAGTCTCATATTAATACAGGGTTGTGTATAATCATCTTCTTTTTAGTAAGTTCTTGCTCTTCTCCACTTAGCCCCTTGAGCAATAGAGTGGCTGCAGTGTTAGCTTCCATAGAGCCTATACGCCTCTGTTTTGTAATTTCTCATTGTAAACACACTATTAAGCCTGGAGTCACTGTATCTTGTGGGTTCAAGCTATATAGCCAACATTTTATTTTTGACAGCTGGCCTGGCACCATTGTGATTTACCAGAGCTAATGTATCCTCCTGAATGATCTGTCTCTGCAGAAGTCAGCCTTCAACCGTGCCCAGACACTGGACTACAAGAATGGCTATGCTCTGCCCCGTCGCCCTACTGTGGGCATTGGACAGGATCCTCTTTTCTCGGAGCAATTAATCCAGCAGGAGATCAGTAAACTGTATTCTGAGACACCAGGCATTACTTATGGCTCCTTTGAACAGAGTGTAGTCGAAGACTTCATCCCAGCTCATGTGGCCCTTGACAAGAAGGTAGATTAAGGCGTAGAAGACCAGTATTTGAAGGTTGTTGTTTCTGTCCAATTAACCAAATAAATTCAATTTCTTTGTCTTTTCTTCACCACCCTCTTGTCTAGTAGGTGCTGCGCTACTATGCATATTTTCAGGAAAACATCCTGTTTTCCCCTGAAGAGGAGTGCCGCACACGCCCAGTGGTCATTTACTACTACCTTGAGGATGACAGCATGTGTATCATTGAGCCCGTGGTAGAGAATTCTGGGATGCCGCAGGGGAAACGGATCAAACGCCAGTGTCTGCCCAAGAATGAACGTGGAGAGCTTTACCAGTGGAAAGACTTGAATATTGGCATGGACCTGGAGGTGTACGGGGTCAAGTACCACATCACACAGTGCGATGCTTTTACAAAGGTACAGCACTTACCTGGCTGTATGAATGCTCTTGCAGTATTATGTTTTGTGTGTGTCTGACAAAAAAGTATGGATCTGTTGTTGTAAATATACTCTGTGTCTGTGTCTGTTTCTCATTCACCACATGCAGGAATTCCTGGAGAGTGAGGGCATTGTTCTGAACGACCCAGAGCCGATGCCTTGCGTCAGTCGTGTCAAAACCCCAACCTTCCTACACAACACCATCCAAATTTGACAACAAGCAGCAGTTTCTCACCATGGATCGTAAGGTAAAAGGAAATTCCTTACATTCAAAAACTCACTGGATCATTTTTAAGAACCCTAATTGACAGCTTTTAACAAAGAAGGAGCACAGTAACATCTCCTATTCGAGGTTTTTAGAAAAAAAAGATCTGTTTTTGTTTTTATACCTGCCATAATGTTATGTTGGCTTTTATATCAGGCAGATATCAGTATAGGTTACCTAGTCTAACTAAAACCTTCTTATTGAATTTTTGGTGAAGCTCCTGTGTTTTCAATTTAATGTTGAGCCTATAGCAACAGTTACAAGTGAAGCCAATTTCATAGATTAATTGACACCTTTATGGAAGCTAAAACAAAGTGACGTTCCAAACCACTGAAATGTTTCAAATAAGTGACCCTGCATAGGTAATAGAGTGATTTTAATTTGCATTTGGCATACCTATTCTAGTCTCACGCTTTTAACCTTCTTCAGGTGCTGCGTTTCTTTGCCCTGTGGGACGATGCTGACTCTCTGTTTGGGGAGACCCGGCCTGTTACCATCCAGTATTACCTAGTGGACAACACTGTGGAGATCAGAGAAATCCACAAACCCAACAGTGGCCGCGATCCCTTCCCTGTCCTGTTGCGTAGACGGAAGCTGCCCAAGAAAATCAAACCAGAGTCGGGTGAGATGCAATGCTGTGTCACTTTTAGCCGTGTCTATAACTGCATTAGATCTAATAAAGTGCTTTGGTCGGGTGTCTCTTTGCATCCAGTCATGTACAGTCAAATGTAAAAGTGTCTCCAATTTTACATCATGACATCAATAACACAGTGTTATAGAATTTCACACTGTAATTGATCATTGTTTATATTTTTTTTGTTAACTATTTCTGTACTACAGAACAATCTGAATTGTTTTAAACAACATGAAATAGATTTAAAGACAAATTAACACTCATAAAAATACTATTTCCATCCAGAGACCTTTCCCAGCTGTGTGCTGGAGGTTTCAACAGCAGAAGTAGATGAGTACTACTCCCCCAAAGACTTCCCGGTGGGTCAGAGGATTACCCTGCTGGGCCGTCACTTCCTGCTGTATGACTGTGATGGCTTCACTAAAGAGTATTACCAAAAGAACCACCCTGACATGAAGATGAATCCCTCAGAGGTACCAAAAACGACTGACCTGCTTCAGGAGAAGAAGAAGAAGGTGAGAAACTGATACTGATCTCTTTTGTTGTCCTTTACAAAACCATATCATCAGTATTGCCTGAGGGTATGTGACTTAATGTTGTTATAAATTCATTACCCTCTCCTGTCCATGTTTACAGGAGGTTCCTCCCTATAATGGTTTTGGTTCACTTGAAGACTCTCTCCAGAATTGTTTCTATTTAATTCCTGAGCCCCCCAAAAAGAATGTGCTAAAGATGCTGGAAAACGACCACAAAGTGTTGCGCTACAGTGCCCGGCTGGTATGTCCAACGTGTGTGAGAATGTGTCTGTGCTGCTTCTTTGTGCTGCTTCTTTGACTAAACCTTCTGGATATATGAATATATGTACAGTATATAGTTACAAGTTAACAAACTGCATTCAGCAAAATTCAGAGCCATTAACAACGAACCAGATAATTTCTCACAGATAATTTCTCAGCTGCTGTGTGTTACTGACATTTCAGGACTCCCCGAATCCCAGAGATGAGGGTCGTTGTTTCATACTGTCCTACTTCCTGTCCAATGACATGATCAGTATTTATGAAAAGCCCAGTCGCAATTCTGGTATCATTGGTGGCCTGTTCCTGGAAAAGACTCGCGTCCCCAAGCCGGGCTCCACACTGGACAATCCCGATTTCTACTCACCTGCAGACTTTGCTATTGGAGCCACTGTGGAGGGTAACATTCTCAGTTATACAGCCTATATTTTTTCTGTTATTATGTCTTAGTTATTCAGAAATGACATATTTTCTCCAAAATCAGCAATATATAACTCATGTTGCTACTGTATACATGTCCTACCAGATACATTAAGCTGAATTGTAATTAAGTTAGAATTCAATGTCTAATAGGTGTTCAATAGTTAACCTAAAACCTTAGCTCACAGCATCTTTCTCCTCTCTCGTCTGTTTTTGTAGTTTTCAGCCGCCGCTTTGTGTTGACCGATGCTGACCACTATGTGCTGAGGTACCTGGAGTCCAACGCAAGCCAGATCCCGTGTCAGACACTGGATTCTTTGCGACAGAAGCTGGGTGTGGGGACGACAAATAATCAACCAGCTGACCAAAATGGTAAAAAAATCTAACCAACCATTTAGCAAATTCTCTAGAATGGTTTTTCAATTGTATTGGTAGATGTCACATTTTACATTTCTTAACTTATACTACATTTTATATTTTTAAATTCTTTATCAGGTGATGATGTAGGAGAGCCAGCTTCATGATGTTGGGGGAGGCTGGATAGCTTCAAGAGATGTTCCCTCCCCCAATAAATTAGACTACAAAACAAATCCTGGACCTGTTGCAGAAAAAGACTATAAAAAAATCAACAACTGTTGTTGGTGTGTGTGATTGACTTCAAAATATCCTTCTTCTTCTCTCCAAGGTAATGTTTGATGCAGGCAAACAAGCAAGTACATTTCATCAAGAAAACTATGTTCCCTTAGCCGACATTATACTAACAAAAGGCCAACCCAGGGGCACTTTTAGCATTCTGTCATTAGCATTCAGCTAAAAGCATAGGTCACCATGCTTAGCTTCACCCTTAGTTAAGTCCACCTGGGCCACTTATTTCAGAATCACCTAAACCCACTGCTATCTTACTGAAGGAACTCTGGAAATGAAAAAGAAATTGTACAGAATTCTGCATGCATTCCAATTGGGAATGACTGCATTATTCATCACGGCAAAAGAGAACATAAGGCCAACAATTGAACAGTTTGTTGACAGATGTGTCAAGTTTATAAAATAAAAATATAGAAAAATGACTTCACTCACAATCTTGACAGTAACGGTTGCCCCGGACAACAAGGGGACCACAGTTTAGATTGGTCCGGTTGCCCATGTTTAGTTCTGTGATCAAGAAATCTGCTATTTCTTCTGCCTCAGAGTGCTGGTAAATAACTCCAAGATAAGGTACAAAGTCAAAATAGATTGACTCGTACAACTACTGTTTATGTAATTAGTATAGTGAAGAGATTTTAAAATGTCACAATGTAATTAAATTATATTACTTAAGTCCTTTTTGACAGGTTAGAGTGTAAAGAGGAAGATAAAAAGGTTTTGTACTCTCATTTTCAAATATCACACCTCACTTCCACATATGAATGAAATAAATATCAATACATCTTGTCCGATTCTATTGTTGTTGTCTCATTTTTTAATTTAACAAAACAGAATAAACATAAAAATCATTTACCACATTAAAACATCATGGTTTTACCGACCAAACAAAAACAAATGAATATATGGAATGACAAAACACATCAACTTAAAGGTTGGATTATTAGAAATTTGTCTTTATCCAGATCTCTATCACAATTACAACCATACAGTGTGTGCATATGAGAAGTGCACTGAGAAATAAATAACATTAGTACACAAACAATGAACAAAAGTGCAAAATGACCAAGACACGTTATATATTATATCTATTATTCAATATATTATCTCTGATTTAAATAATATATCTATATATACACACAAATACTATATGTATAAATACATATAGTACATATATACTGTATATACATATATGTATATATATATATATATACTATATACATATACACACATAATTTCATCAAATAAATAAATTAGCTGTGCAAAAAATGAAAGTAGGCTCCTAAAATCTTGGTTTGATGTCTTCTTCCTCCTGTCTCTTTTTTCCACACTAGATGTCACTGTAGTGCCAGAGGACATTTCCTTATTTTTACCAAAATACATAAATTGGTTATAATGTGATGTGCCTGTTGGATTACCAAGGACCACTTTACTCAAATTGAGACAGAGCAGGTACATGTATTAGTAGAAAATGAAGTTGCGTATTAAACTGGGCCTTCAATAGGGCTGCCTAAAGCCTTTATACATACCTTTTTAGTGAATAGAATAGTAAGCTATTAAAATAGTTGTTCATTGTTGGCATGATTTTATGAATCATGTACATGTAGAACGGTGAAACCTTTAGGATGAACTTTATCTGTGGATGGCTACCTTAGTGACTACTTTACCTACAGGCCAGTAAGCATATGAATAATGGGTTGTTTTTTTCCACTAATAACCTGATTTATATTTGCACATAATATGTTGGATTCCTGTTAAGACGTTTTCATTTTTTAAAAATGTTAGTAGTAACTGTAGTAACTCTGAGAACCGTCCTAGGGGTCCAAGAGCCCCTGTTGAAGACCCATGCCTTAAAGCAAACCTTGACTGTACCAGTGCACTAAGTTGCAGAAGTTGAAAGTTCCGCATATAATAAATTAAGCTCAACTTTAACTGTAACTAACTCCTTATCTGCTCACTATCAAATGACATTTGTCATACTCCAGAAAAATATTGGTCATTTTTATATTCTACAAAGTCAGAACAAGTACTTGGCTTGTAGCTTCATAAACAATGTTAAAGTGCTAAGTTTGGAAATTCAAGAGAAATGTTAGTTTTGAAAACTATCAGTGGAAAATGGATCTTGCAAAGCAGCTTTTTAACTTAACTCACAGTAAAGTGCAGATGCTTTTCATAATTGCATGCTTAAACGACAGCTGTGTGAAAGTCCAAATGCTGATTAAACATTTTCATGTCTTCTGCTGCTCTTTAACCTGCTAGGAAAAGAGAAACTTTAGTTATACTTTGCCCATGAGGAGAATTATACTACATTTACAAATACATTGTCTTGCATTGTGTCAAATATCTCACCTTTTTCGCTTAATTACAACAGCAACAGCAATTGCAAAAACACACACGACAGCAGTAATTGCAAGGGCAATCCCTGATGAAGATAGTCCTTTCCCTGGAAACAAACAGCATAGGGTTAGTCTGCACAGTACTAAGGTAAACTACATTTCCCACGAGGAGGAAGGTGGGGAATTCTCAGGGTAACATTTATAATTCTGCTGCCGAGAATGAACTTTCCTGGTCTGTCAGATGACCTCCGCATGGGAGAGCCAATGTTATGACTCATTACTGGGGCAGGGTTTTCTTCAAAAGGAAAGCTTAGGAAGTGAAACTAAAATGTTGGTAATTCAATGAGTCACTGCACAGCTGACTCTGTTACAGTCAATGGTGTCATACACAGCAAAAGACGACACAAGGAAATCACTAAGTGGGGCAATCAATAATAAGGACATGGAATACATACATGGTCTTTCAAAGTTCTCCAATCACAACTAAGGTGCCAGTTTTTTCCCAATATAAAGTGCTAGTGCAATGACATCCAGATAAAGAAATACAGACATCTACATAAACCACCAACAATCACAAAAAGCAAGTACAATTACAGCTACAAACTACAAATCTAAACTAGTACCATCAATGACGAGACTAAAATAGACCCTAATGCCCTGTATGCACACAGAGAAATACTTCAGAAATAAAAATCCAACCAGTTAGTTTCATTCATTCACACGGTGCATTTTAAACACTTCCCAGACTTCCTCACTGTCTATTGAGTTCCTGGTTTAAGCGAGAAATTGGACACGGAAGCGTTACAGAACTGGGACACAACTAGGCACGTCATAATAATGATGTCACAACAGTATATTTCTCGGGAGACTACAAAGTGAACTGAAAATGCTAATGCATAATTAATGGCATCGCCCCGCTACGCATCACCCCGCTACACCCTGCTACGTATCACCCTGCTAAGTATCACCCCGCTACACCCTGCTACGTATCACCCTGCTAAGCATTACCCCACTACACCCTGCTAAGCATCACCCTGCTACGCATCACCCTGCTAAGCATCGCCCCACTACACCCTGCTAAGCATCACCCCGCTACACTCTGCTACACATCACCCTGCTAAGCATCGCCCCGCTACACCCTGCTACGCATCACCCTGCTAAGCATCACCCTGCTATACTCTGCTACACATCACCCTGCTAAGCATCACCCCGCTACACTCTGCTACACATCACCCTGCTAAGCATCGCCCCGCTACACCCTGCTAAGCATTGCCCCACTAAGCATCGCCCCGCTACATTGTCGCACCAAATGCTTGCTCGTGGGAAGTTGTTTTTGTAAATTCTAGTGTAGTTTAAACTTACTCTATCTGTAAAGTGTCTTGAGATAACTTATGATTTGATACTATAAATAAAAGAGAAATAGAAAGTTCCCTTTCTAAGAGCAACACTCTATATTGCTATAGAAAAGGTCTGTACAACATGATTGACATGCCTACCTTCTTCCTCCTTCTTAGGTAAAGAAAAGGGAATCCTCTCCCGCCTCTGTCCCGTCGCTCCAGTGTTAAGCAGACAATCCACATTTCCTTTCCAGTTTGGGGGTACTTGCAGGGTGATGATGCTGCTGCTGGTAAAAGTGTGGTCACTGTTTTTTACTGTAGAGGTCTGTGGTTGGTCTGCCAGGGTGGAGCCAGGTGAGAAGTCCCACTGAATGGTTGGAGCTGGTTTACCTGTAGCAGAGCAGCTGAACGCAACCTTCAAGTATTCTTTGTCCTTTTCATGGCTGGGAGCTTGCACTTCTGTTTTAAACCAGGATATCCCTACCATAGAGAATTAAAAGTGGTCATTGTGAGAGCCGACAAAGATGATTTAATCACTGGAATGCTTAGGTTATACTATATATATCTATATATATTAGGTTAACATGGCCTTCAACTAGAAAAAACAATGCTGGTATTACTTATTTTTTTATTTTCATGTATTCCCAGAATTAAAATTTTGTTTCAGGACTTTTTCCACATAATTCTTGTGTGAATTTGTTGCAATTTACCTTGCACCGTGAGACAAGTCTGCTTTCTTTTGGACCCTTCGGGATACACGTTGAAAGAGCAAATATAACAGCTTTCATCTCCCCACGTAACATTCGCCAGAGTGATTGATGTCGAGCTGAGAGACGCCTCGGTGAAGATCACTTTCTTTCTGTAAGGCTCATTTACTTGCTGTCCAAACCGCTTGCTGTAGGTTGCCAAATTCTCAATGGACTCGTCTTTGAAAATCCTTTGCCATGTAACCTGGAGCACACCTGTTGGCAATGGTCCAACCAATACATTTACTCAAGTGCTAAAGAACAACATTTGAGATACGTGTACTTATATGAAATATTCTGTTAAATTTCAAAAGGGGAAATATTGCACTTTTTACTACAAGATAATTTGAAAGCTTTAATTTATAAATTAAGATGACGACTTGGTATATGTATTTAGCTACGTCTTAATATATACAAGTACATCTGAAATGATTAGTTGATTAATCGATTTGTCAATTGGCATATGATTGGCAAATCTTTAAAAGTATATATATATATATAAAACATTAGTAAAAGGGGGGGGAATTTTTCTGCCTTGAAAAATTCACTTATAATACTTTAAGTAAGTTACATTTTTCTGAATAACTCATATGGCCTATTTTCATTTAAGTAACATTTTCATTGCAGGACTTTTGTGTGGTATTAGTACTAAAGGTTCAGAATTCTTCATCCTTCACTAATGGTCACATCTTCACTATAAAAGTGGCATTTAAAAAAAATTATATAAATTAAAAGAACATTTGTACCTGTAGTGTTGTCTACTGCACACCTGTAATGTGCATTGCTGCCATAGTCAGCTGTTGTATTTCCATAACCGGTAATCTGCGACATGCAGGCTGAAAATAAACACAGCTGAGTTTCAGACCTAGAGTAAAATATCCTTTTGTTGTGATGTTTAGTATAAAAAAATACTTTTTGATACATGTACAGAATATAAATATACTGTAGATTCAATATATGGGCACATGATAATATCCAACTACAAGAAAGGCTGCATTGTATTTTATAATATAAGAAAACTACTACAGTGAATATAGAAGAGCTTACCCTTTCCTGTCAGTGTCACTTACCTTTAAATAGCACACCAGCCAGTATCAGGAGCTGCAACATCTTTATCTACTGGTGTACAGAGAACACTTTCAGTTTAGCCTCTGAGCTGGCTTTAAAAGCCCTTAAAAATGAAACAGAAAGAAAGAAGGCAGGGGCTTTTTTGGAGCCTTGCATATTTACAAAAGGGTAATTACTTTATGAATGCTTTAAAGCAATTATCAACAGAAACAGATCTACTTACAGTACATGTGGATGGGGTTAAATACCATATTGCTAGATTTAACATTAGCCTTTAACTGGACCCACAATGCAGACACGTGAACAGGAGGAGGTTGAAAAAACAGATTTAATGACTAAAGTGCAGGTGACCCAACAGACATGACTGGTGAGGCTGGACGTTGCAGGACAGGTCAGGTGAGTATGGCTGAAAAAGCAAGTTTAGGCAGGTTTCCAGGTTTCCGAAGGTTGGAGAGAAAGGACCGGTTTAAAACAGGTAGCAGACATTTAGAGAGGTGGTCCACAGGTGTACGGAGCAGCAGGTGTGTGTTGGAGCCAATGCGCATCAGCCACGCCCAGACAGACACACACACACACACACACACAACAAAAAAACAGGAGAACAAGGGGCACTAGACAAAGTACTGCAGATCCTAACATTTGCATGACATACACTACCATTCAAAAGTTTGGGGTTACCCAAACAATTTTGTGTTTTCCTGAAAAGTCACACTTATTCACCACCATACGTTGTGAAATGAATAGAAAATAGAGTCAAGACATTGACAAGGTTAGAAATAATGATTTGTATTTGAAATAAGATTTTTTTTACATCAAACTTTGCTTTCGTCAAAGAATCCTCCATTTGCAGCAATTACAGCATTGCAGACCTTTGGCATTCTAGCTGTTAATTTGTTGAGGTAATCTGGAGAAATTGCACCCCACGCTTCCAGAAGCAGCTCCCACAAGTTGGATTGGTTGGATGGGCACTTCTTGCGTACCATACGGTCAAGCTGCTCCCACAACAGCTCAATGGGGTTCAGATCTGGTGACTGCGCTGGCCACTCCATTACCGATAGAATACCAGCTGCCTGCTTCTGCTCTAAATAGTTCTTGCACAATTTGGAGGTGTGTTTAGGGTCATTGTCCTGTTGTAGGATGAAATTGGCTCCAATCAATCGCTGTCCACTGGGTATGGCATGTCGTTGCAAAATGGAGTGATAGCCTTCCTTATTCAGAATCCCTTTTACCCTGTACAAATCTCCCACCTTACCAGCACCAAAGCAACCCCAGACCATCATATTACCTCCACCATGCTTAACAGATGGCGTCAGGCATTCTTCCAGCATCTTTTCATTTGTTCTGCGTCTCAAACGTTCTTCTTTGTGATCCAAACACCTCAAACTTGGATTCATCCGTCCACAACACTTTTTTCCAGTCTTCCTCTGTCCAATGTCTGTGTTCTTTTGCCCATCTTAATCTTTTTCTTTTATTGGCCAGTCTCAGATATGGCTTTTTCTTTGCCACTCTGCCCTGAAGCCCAGAATCCCGCAGCCGCCTCTTCACTGCACATGTTGACACTGGTGTTTTGCGGGTACTATTTAATGAAGATGCCAGTTGGGGACCTGTGAGGCGTCTGTTTCTCAAACTAGAGACTTTAATGTACTTATCTTCTTGCTCAGTTGTGCAACGCGGCCTCCCACTTCTTTTTCTACTCTGGTTAGAGCCTGTTTGTGCTGTCCTCTGAAGGGAGTAGTACACACCGTTGTAGGAAATCTTCAATTTCTTAGCAATGTCTCGCATGGAATAGCCTTCATTTCTAAGGACAAGAATAGACTGTTGAGTTTCAGATGAAAGTTCTCTTTTTCTGGCCATTTTGAGCGTTTAATTGACCCCACAAATGTGATGCTCCAGAAACTCAATCTGCTCAAAGGAAGGTCAGTTTTGTAGCTTCTGTAACGACCTAAACTGTTTTCAGATGTGTGAACATGATTGCACAAGGGTTTTCTAATCATCAATTAGCCTTCTGAGCCAATGAGCAAACACATTGTACCATTAGAACACTGGAGTGATAGTTGCTGGAAATGGGCCTCTATACACCTATGTACATATTGCACCAAAAACCAGACATTTGCAGCTAGAATAGTCATTTACCACATTAGCAATGTATAGAGTGTATTTCTTCAAAGTTAAGACTAGTTTAAAGTTATCTTCATTGAAAAGTACAGTGCTTTTCCTTCAAAAATAAGGACATTTCAATGTGACCCCAAACTTTTGAACAGTAGTGTAAAAACAAATGGACTACATTCATGATGCTGGACTAACAAGGTTAATTATATTAATAAAATCAATAACACTTCAGGTTATATAAGTGTTATTAAAGGGCGAGGTCAAATACAGTTAGTCAGTTGAACTCGTTTCAACCTCATTTTGAAACGCTCATTGTTAATTCCAGTACTATGTGTATTTACTGTACAACTGTACAACAACTCCAGTAATCCCAAGTGGTCAAAAAAATCCCAGAAGTTCCCCCCCACATATTGTTAACACCATTTCCCTTTGAAGTGCTGTATGCAATCATGTTCAAGTTGTAAAATAGTATGCATGATAACAAACATGTGATGCTTGACATTTAAGACTTAATTACATTAATGGGAAATCCCCCATCGAGGCAAAAACAGCACTGTACTTCTGTGTAACAAGACAACAATACTTATAAAATCTCTCAAAAATAGAATAAGAAGAATCTAAGTACTTTACTGTATCATTCTTTCAAATTCATCACAGATCTTGAAAAGTGTTAATATCCCATAATGGCTCTATTACCATTTCCAATGCTAAATCAACCACTTTGCCCATTCTCAGATATACCACATTGGGTTGAGAGTACTTTACGGTCTGTAATTACAAATGTTCTGCGTGTGAAAAACAAGTTTTTTGTCCATCGTATTTTATTGTTGGATTACTACCAATACAGTAATGTTGTGTGTATAGTGTGGATTCAGTTCTTTGTCAACATGTTTTATTTCTTTCATCTGTTGTTGATTTTGAAACATATAATCTCATGAAAAATCTTGTTTACAAAAAGCACTGAGGGGAAGTTACTGCGTAATTCATTTGAAGTGTTTATACATTCTTGGAAAGAACCTAACTGCGGTATTTACATGTGTGTCACAGTGTGAACCCACAGCCTGGGTAGAAAATAAAAAAGAAAATGATATTTAAATTGATTCATGTGCATGATTTAATCAGCAATGAACTGTCCAATAAATTCTCCTCAATCATCAATAATCTTCATTTTCAACATTACATTTATTCATGCTATGCTATGCCTGTAAAGTCATTCAGATTACACAACCCCACATTTTCTATGCAAAGTTTCTGTTTGATTGTTCATGATGTAACTATAATGGTTTGTTAAAATGGACTATATTATGTAATACATGATGTGATTCAGCAATTGCATTTAATACATTCTTGTGTGGCAGGCAACTGTACTTTGGAAATTCAAACATAGGCCGACATAAATTCCAAATTATTAATGACATCTGGGAAGTACCGGCGCTACCTGGAAGCTGACACCTGTAATATGAAACAAGGATGACGCCAAAGCATAGCCAGTGGCTTATGGTTTACCACATCAACCATGTGCCAATATTAAAGCCCCAGCCCTATGATCTAGATTTGACCAGAAATTATTATTGTCACAAGTTCCAATTCTCTGATTTTGAAACTTTTTTTTTGCAGCAGTTAGATAATCACAATCTGCCAGCCAGCAGAGTAACTTCAGCTTTCTTGGAAATCTGAAGGGGGAATCATATTTCATATTTCAGGAGGGCCCGGCGCCACCACATGCCCCCCTTCTAGCCTTTCCCCGGGATTTGTCTCTTAATACACAACAAAAGGTGCCAAAAGTTGGAAGAGCATTGCTATGGAAGCCAAGTAGTCATGTTTGATGATAAAAATATGATGTCAAGGTGATGTTGAACTGCATTTGAATCTCTCACCCTATCAAAGAGCAGAATCTCAGCAGGTGACCTGGCCCCACATGTACCTTCAATGTTTCCTGGTTTGATAGGCATTTGAATGCCTAAGTAGACCAGTCACGGTTTATCTAATTTCTGCTAAAAGGTTCCCTCGATTGAGAAACCTTTCACAAGTCATATACCGTGCTTTCACATGATTTCAGTGTGAGTCTACAGTGTGAGTCTACACAAGAGTCATCTGGTGGGCCCCCTCCCAATAACTGGCAATAAAACAGCCTTCCATAGAAAGCTATGTGTACTTTGTCTATGTCACTTGTGAGCTATCTACCAAGAAGTAGGCAAATATTTGTGTAGCACCTGTTAAGAGCAGATATGTCACAAAGTGAGTCACAAAATAAATAAAGCAACTAAGATTAAAACACCATAAAATGAGTAAAACTGACACACTTTGAGGCTAAAAGTATTAAAAGTATTGTTGAATATCATTCAACAACATTCATCAGCCTGTACAAGGCAAACAGAATCAGAAGGGCTTAACCTCGTGGAACACCACAAAGTAGATTTTCAGAAGAGAAGCCGAGGTTGCCAACAGCAACTGAGAAACTCCTTTCAGCGAATAACATACTAGCATGTTGCCACATCCTGCTGGCCTGGAAATCCAGACCCAAATCCGAAAGATAAAGGGTCTGGCATCGAGTAATGAAAGTCGGCCATCTCGAGGGGCGGTACCAAGCGTGCATTTTATCCAATTATTGGATTCAAATCTTTACTTACAAAGTACAAAAGTAATAGGAACAAAATGTACTTCAAGTATGAAAAGGCCCTGGCCCTAGCAGCGTTATGGTGCAGTATCATACATCATATTATCTGAATGTTATTACTGATAACATGTAAGCAGGGAAATTCCTATACTGTAGGGTTGTGTAATCCTTGACACAGTTAAAAACTCACGTTTGTGCCTTGGTCTGCAAAGTAAGTAGTATCTGAAGCTGTCAGATAGATATAATGGAGCAAAAATAGAAGATGTTGCAATAGAAGTATAAAGTAGCATAAAGTGAGTACAAGAACAAAAATGTACTTAAGTACTGTACTTGATTAAATGTACTCAGTTACTTTGTTTCATCTTTCTGAGAGATAATTAAACGCAGTTCAAACTACAAAAATATGTTGTAAATCTGCAGCATTTGGTTTATCAGACATGTACAGTAAATTACAAAGTGAAAGTCTTTCAACATGACATCCTGACTTGGTGTAAACATACACGGCAAACTTTCTTAAGCCAAGTGGCGTGTTATCTGTACGCACTTTGAGCTGTCCTGTATACAGCGGACGTAAACATACACGCCACGTGGCGTGTTATTGCCACGTGCCGTGTTATCGCCACGTGCCGTGTTATCGACTGTTAAGTTTAGGAAACGTGACACGCTGGTTGGGCTTAGGAAACAAAGAACCGGTTTAGCAAACCCTCGCTACGGTGTAAATTCACACCTTTAGCAAGGTAATGTAAGTCAATGGAGGCCAAATGGTGTTGATAAACATGCTAAAAAGCGAGTATGCGTCTTGATAACACGCCGATAATGGCATACGAATTGGTGTGTCATACATATGCCATTTCATGAGAACAGTCTGCTTTTTTGCGGATTGAATACTTGATGTCAAAAAATCAAGCTCTGTGCCTGAGAAAATTCACTTAATTTAAGCCGAGTCATTATTGCTCTGTCTTCTTCAGTTCATTTCCCTTAGAGCATCACGCATAGATGCTGAATTTCCTTTTCCAATCAGGACAGCTGATTCATTTCCCTTCATAGTGCTGAGAAAATCTCTTATCTTGACCCTTAAGCCTGTCTCAAACTGGGATTTGTGCTAACAACCAAAGAAAAAATGCTGAAAATGTAAACCAGATACTTACCAGTAACCTAGTCATACTTCCTCTGTAAAAAACTAAACAAAGAAAAACTGACAGGGGAACACCAGAGTTTTAGGATGTACGTGTTTTAGTGGAAAGGACAAAACATCCTCCTCATTCTTTGTAACAAAAGAAATCAAGGTGAAACTGTGGGTTTGTATTGCCAAAAACAGTTGATTGAATATGGTTAATAAGGTCGATCTTTGATTTGTGATTTGATTTGATCCTATGCTTTAAACAATATCTTAACAATGGTATGAATACCAGATGGTAACGGTCAGAATCCTTGATATCATTTCTTTATTTCATGTACTGTAGCTGTGTTGAATTTTTTAAAGCAAACGTATTGATTTCACTACAATAATTACTTTACCGTAACAATCATAAACATCTTGCCTACATTGGCAAAAAAATGCATAACACAAAAAACAGGTGTATTGTTATTGACAATGGTTTACAATAAAAGCATCACACCCATGCTACAATGGCTAACTAAAACTAACTAACTAAACCCTGCATTAGAAAGAGTGCTCTGTATTATTGGCCACATTGCCAACAGAGCCTTAATATGAAAAGCGCACTTTGTTGCATCTAATTATATTCTTGTTCATAATATCATTTGTTGATTCTTGTAATTATTAATTTATAATACAATAACAATATAAAGCTTTTAACATGCAAAAGAGTGCCACCTGGTGGGCAACAGGTCCCCTTTCACTTAAGACAGTACAGTTGAATGAAAAATCGTCTGCATGTGTGTCCTCTGTAGTTGACATGTTTGTATTATTAGTGGCATTAACAGGCATTTAATCTGACTGTTGAATAAAGTCCACTCTCTCTCCCCATAAAGGTGCTGTATGGCTCAATGTCTTCTGGCTCCTGCAGAAAGACACACACGTTAAAGGTAAATGAACCACATAAATGAAGAAGTAAGATGTTTCATTACCGTGTTCAGGTGACTGCTCAGTGGTTGTGGTTGTCTTCTGTTGGGTCAAACAACAATCTGTTAGTGATTCATCATAAAGTTTTGGAATAGTTTTATAGATAGGACAGGAAATGAAAGGCAGTGTCTTCCTTTGTTACTTCACATGAAACGGAAATCCAAGAAAGCTTGATGCTGCATGTAAATGAACATTTGTTCATCACAATTGATATTGTTATATTGTTATAGTGTCCAAAGCCATTAGGTTATAAAGCATTCCTAAAAATATTGATGAACATTGCTGTAGTCTCTCACCCATGTCGCACACGTCTGTAGATACAGCCGAAGATAACTGCAGTTATAATGATCACTATAGTTACACTAATCAAGGTGCTTAGACTCAGCATTTGTGTTGAACTGTTGGCATCTCCATCCTCTAAAACATTTAAAGAAAAATGTCTTTGTCAGAAAAATGACACCGTATTTGCCCCTAACATGGCTAGTAATTGTATGCTTTTATTACATTTAGCCAAAGTATGAGGGGAGAAATATATCTGCTTACCTTCCACAGTGATATTCAGATGGAGAATGTTTGTTCCATCAGAATGTGTACACTCACAGGTGTGGGTCCCACTATCCACTGGTGTTAAACTGGTCAGGTGGAGAAATACAGTCTGATTGACCATCATAAGTGTGAATCTGGAGCTGCAGTTGTTCTCAAAGTCCTGTCCATATCGATACAGCAGACGACACACTACTCCCCTGCTCATCTCTGTTCTCATCTTACACACTATAAGTATGATGGGACTCTGTGTTGTATTGTGGCATATCGGAGTAACATCTGGTTCTCTCCCAATGGATTTCACCAGAGTCACTGCAAAAAAACGTCTGAGTTAGAGACAGCCGTAGTTTTGCATTTTGTGAATATTAAATTACAGCTACAGAAAATATTTAGTTCTCTTTTTTTCACACCAATAGGGAACAGCAACTTGCATACATTTATGTAAACTAACTTCCGTACATTACCTTCGCTGTCACACACAGTCAGTGGCAAAAGCAGAAAGAACCATGGTCTCCATTTGGCCATTCTGGTCAAGAAGCAACTGCTGCTGGCAGTGGCTGGTATCCTGTACTGAAGGGAGGAGGACACACTCCTGCTAGCTAAGCCTTAGACTCTCACACAGGTACGAGCTGGTGTGACTCTCCTACAAAGGAAGTGCTGCAGGAGCTCCTGCATTCATTTTAAGAGACTCTTATCTCAAAAACTGTAATGTGCCTGCATTACACACATGTCCACAATAAGATGTAACGTGACCAAGCATCAGCCAGTTTGAGCTGGACCCAACCAATTTTTAAATTAGAAATAGAACATTGCCAAAACAAATTGATGTAAATTCTCCTTCGTACCATCTGCTATCTCTCTGCTTAACTCTGTAAAGAATAGGTAACATCTGCACATAAAGCACACTTGAACTTCATTTCCCCCATTTGGTCTGATCCTTGTATTTTTAATCAATGTTGTCGTCTTTGTTGTCATTTACTGTATGTCAACTTCTTTGCTACTGCAGGAAACTAATCGCCCCTCGGACACAAATAAAGGTCTTGAACTTGAACATTGGTCTTACAATTTGTATGGTTAGTGTGAGTTGTACGTCACACAACAAGCTAAAACTGCCATGCTTACTTGTTGTGGTTATCACATTTATAGATACCTGAGCTTGAGCTGTGAATAGAAAGCTGCAGGGTCTTAGCAGCTCGTTTGTCTCTGGCCTCTTTCATGCGTCGTCGTCATACAGCACTGCTGGAAGTGACAGAAACTTACTTCATGCGAGTGAAATGAAGAAACAACAACATGTAATCTAGTTTATGTGACTGTAAGTACTATAAGGTATGAGGATATTTCATCTTCAGTTAGCAATTATACAGTTATGACTGTGTGTAGTTTTGAGGATGTGGTTTTGACATGACTGTGATAATGATAAAGGCTTCAAATAAAATAGTCCTATAAGAGGAGTTATATTTTGAAAACTTGCTGACCACTGCAATAGTTTTATACAGAACATCTATGAGCAAATGTCAAGCGTCCAGCAACAACTTAAAATAACTAGGGGTGTTGAGGAGAAATATTTTCAGAAAACTATTCTCCTGATGGGTGATGCATGCGTTAATGATCCAGCATCTTAAAGAATGTGACGAGAAAATGATTCGCTTTTAGTAAAGAAACAGGACATTGGCAAAATATTGTATAAAATCTTCACATAAAAATGTATTAATGACAAAGGACCTTTTTTATTAGATGTACTTCCTAACCACCTGTCTACCACAGATCTGTCTTATATAATGCATGTTTTATTGATGGTTGTAAGAGAAAGAAGAATCACTATTAACTAGATGAAGCCTAACTGGAGTCCTGCCAGTCACAATATATAGACACATGGACTGAATGTCTTTAGCAGTATCCTGTACCTGGAGGGACGCCATATGCACACTAGAAATAAGCTATCTGTAAAAGTGAGATCAAAGCTGAAAGCCATCCAGACCAAGTACAGGCAGGCTGTGGATACCCAACGGCGGAGCGGCCGTGGCGAGTGATGACTCTATATTTTAATTTATGTAACGAAATATGGGGTGGGGCGCCAGCCACCACAACAACAGAGGCTGGTGTTGAAACATCAGAAGTGAACAACACACACAGACTTTCGTGTTTTTACCCTTTAGACGGGACCGTGACGGTGGAGCGTTTCCACTCTGGAGTGTGGTTTCACTTTTTTGCGTTGTTGTAATCCCCAAAAACGCTGTCGCTATTTGAACAAAAGGCACATCTGATAAAATGTTTTGTCGTTTTCACCTGCGAGCGTTGTCGTGTAAACAGGGCCTAAAACGAAGGTGGGCACCAGTTACCGACTGTCTTGGTTGTGATCCCCGTACCTGTAAAACATTATTTGTTTTTCATTTATCAGTATCATTATTGTTCTATCTATTCATCACTAACCCTTCGCAAAAACCTTAAAGTGACAGTGATATATAACTATACTGTATATAAATGTAGGTGTGCAGTGTAAAACTTTTTATTGAAAATGTACAGTAATACACTGGCAGCAGCTCACCATTAACCCTCATGTTGTCCTCGGGTCAAAATGACCCGTTTTCCTATATCAATGTTCTTTTTAATTACCCAAAATAACATGATTGATTCCACACAACGCTCTTTGGCAAGTACAAATCTCTACTTTCTTAATCAATTTGATATTCATTTGAAAAAAACATTGAAATGGTTTTGAAATAGTATTGAGTAAAAGTTGACATATTCCAGTCTGTGACTTTCCATCAACATCCATTCCTTTAATTTTAGTCTAAATAATTCCTAATTTCTGCTTACATTAAGTATAATTTCCTATAAATGAGGTTTATTGACCATGAATTCCAAAAATAATTGTAAAACTAAAGTTAATAAGTTAGTGTTATGTTGTGCTGAAAACGTCAAAAAAAGTGACAAACACTGAAAAAAGCGCCAAAAGTGTTGAAAAAATTGACAAAATCGTAACAAAAATGTTGATTTTTCAATTTTAACAAGAAGACAACACAAGGGTTAAACTACTGTTTATTTACAGTAAGCATACAGTTTTTAGATTTGAAGGTATTTTACTGTAGACAGTTTCTTACTGTATTATTTGAATCTACAGTAATACACTGGCTGCAGTGTAATTCACACTTTTTCCTTTATTTTCCCAAGAGGAATTGGTATTAGTAAATACCTGTCATCTGTAATGTTTGCAGAATGTGCTGTAATATTATTTTCTTTCTTTTGTGATGTTAATTTCTTGTAATTGTGTATTAAAGGCAATAAAAAAAGTATCAATTTGGATATTTCAAAGAACTGAAGGCCAACTACGCTCAGTATTCTGTTACTCAGTAAGTCGTGAACATCCATTTATTACAAGTTTATTATCTGGATCCTTCGGTTTCCATGTTTTCATAGATTTCAAAACTTGAATCTGTGTCTTCTCCGTCTAATTCCTGGTTATCCAAGCAGACCGTCGCTATCTGGCCTTGCCTGCAGTTTGAGATAGTTTGGTAGAGATCACTCGCTGGTTGCTGGAGGCTTATGTAAGGGTCATCTGGGTCATCTTCATCCTATAATAAATAAATAAATACATCTTGATGCATCATCTTTTTAAAGTCTGGCTTCATTATTTCACTCCTGAGTGTCACTACATTTACTGAAACCTCTTCATGAAGTGGTTCAAGGCATTGTCTCCTCACTCATTCTCAAATATATGAATACAATATATGAAATGTACAGTGTACATTTGAACATGGGAAATCAAATTGCAAATATAATCTTAAAATAATACAACTTCCTGAGTTTTAGGTTATTGTTTTAATTTTAAACAAACTGTATATTCAAATACAATACACATGTGGCTCAATCTAGCTTTAAGATGTAAGATGTTTCATTACCGTGTTCAGGTGACTGCTCAGTGGTTGTCTTCTGTTGGGTCAAACAACAATCTCTTAGTGATTAATCATAACGTTTTGGAATATATTTTATACAAAGGACAGGAAATGAAAGGCAGTGTGTTCATTTTTTACTTCACATGAAACGGAAAGCCAAGAAAGCTTGATGCTGCATGTAAATGAACATTTGTTCATCACAATTGATATTGTTATATTGTTATAGTGTCCAAAGCCATTAGGTTATAAAGCATTCCTAAAAATATTGATGAACATTGCAGTAGTCTCTCACCCATGTCGCACACGTCTGTAGATACAGCCGAAGATAACTGCAGTTATAATGATCACTATAGTTACACTAATCAAGGTGCTTAGAATCAGCATTTGTGTTGAACTGTTGGCATCTCCATCCTCTAAAACATTTAAAGAAAAAAGTCTTTGTCAGAAAAAGGACATCGTATTTGCCCCTAATATGGCTAGTAATTGTATGCTTTTATTACATTTAGCCAAAGTATGAGGGGAAAAATATATCTGCTTACCTTCCACAGTGATATTCAGATGGAGAACGTATGTTCCACCAGAATATGAACACTCACAGGTGTGGGTCCCACTATCCACTGGTGTTAAACTGGTCAGGTGGAGAAATACAGTCTGATTGACCATCATAAGTGTGAATCTGGAGCTGCAGTTGTTCTCAAAGTCCTGTCCATATCGATACAGCAGACGACACTCTTCTCCCCCGCTCATCTCTGTTCTCATCTTACACACTACAAGTATGATGGGACTCTGTGTTGTATTGTGGCATATCGGAGTAACATCTGGTTCTCTCCCAATGGATTTCCCCAGAGTCACTGCAAAAAAACGTCTGAGTTAGAGACAGCCGTAGTTTTGCATTTTGTGAATATTAAATTACAGCTACAGAAAATATTTAGTTCTCTTTTTTTCACACCAAAGCCAGTTAAAAATAGGGAACAGCAACTTGCATACATTTATGTAAACTAACTTCCGTACATTACCTTCGCTGTCACACACAGTCAGTGGCAAAAGCAGAAAGAACCATGGTCTCCATTTGGCCATTCTGGTCAAGAAGCAACTGCTGCTGGCAGTGGCCGGTATCCTGTACTGAAGGGAGGAGGACACACTCCTGCTAGCTAAGCCTTAGACTCTCACACAGGTACGAGTTGGTGTGACTCTCCTACAAAGGAAGTGCTGCAGGAGCTCCTGCATTCATTTTAAGAGACTCTTATCTCAAAAACTGTAATGTGCCTGCATTACACACATGTCCACAATAAGATGTAACGTGACCAAGCATCAGCCAGTTTGAGCTGGACCCAACCAATTTTTAATTAGAAATAGAACATTGCCAAAACAAATTGATGTAAATTCTCCTTCGTACCATCTGCTATCTCTCTGCTTAACTCTGTAAAGAATAGGTAACATCTGCACATAAAGCACACTTGAACTTCATTTCCCCCATTTGGTCTGATCCTTGTATTTTTAATCAATGTTGTCGTCTTTGTTGTCATTTACTGTATGTCAACTTCTTTGCTACTGCAGGAAACTAATCGCCCCTCGGACACAAATAAAGGTCTTGAACTTGAACATTGGTCTTACAATTTGTATGGTTAGTGTGAGTTGTACGTCACACAACAAGCTAAAACTGCCATGCTTACTTGTTGTGGTTATCACATTTATAGATACCTGAGCTTGAGCTGTGAATAGAAAGCTGCAGGGTCTTAGCAGCTCGTTTGTCTCTGGCCTCTTTCATGCGTCGTCGTCATACAGCACTGCTGGAAGTGACAGAGACTTACTTCATGCGAGTGAAATGAAGAAACAACAACATGTAATCTAGTTTATGTGACTGTAAGTACTATAAGGTATGAGGATATTTCATCTTCAGTTAGCAATTATACAGTTATGACTGTGTGTAGTTTTGAGGATGTGGTTTTGACATGACTGTGATAATGATAAAGGCTTCAAATAAAATAGTCCTATAAGAGGAGTTATATTTTGAAAACTTGCTGACCACTGCAATAGTTTTATACAGAACATCTATGAACAAATGTCAAGCGACCAGCAACAACTTAAAATAACTAGGGGTGTTGAGGAGAAATATTTTCAGAAAAGAAAACTATTCTCCTGATGGGTGATGCATGCGTTAATGATCCAGCATCTTAAAGAATGTGACGAGAAAATGATTCGCTTTTAGTAAAGAAACAGGACACAGGCAAAATATTGCATGAAATCTTCACATAAAAATGTATTAATGACAAAGGACCTTTTTTATTAGATGTACTTCCTAACCACCTGTCTACCACAGATCTGTCTTATATAATGCATGTTTTATTGATGGTTGTAAGAGAAAGAAGAATCACTATTAACTAGGAGTCCTGCCAGTCACAATATATAGACACATGGACTGAATGTCTTCAGCAGTATCCTGTACCTGGAGGGACGCCATATGCACACGAGAAATAAGCTATATGTAAAAGTGAGATATCGTCAAAGCTGAAAGCCATCCGGACCAAGTACAGGCAGGCTGTGGGGAGTGATGACTCTATATTTTAATTTATGTAACGAAATATGGGGTGGGGCGCCAGCCACCACAACAACAGAGGCTGGTGTTGAAACATCAGAAGTGAACAACACACACAGACTTTCGTGTTTTTACCCTTTAGACGGGACCGTGACGGTGGAGCGTTTCCACTCTAGAGTGTGGTTTCACTTTTTTGCGTTGTTGTAATCCCCAAAAACGCTGTCGCTATTTGAACAAAAGGCACATCTGATAAAATGTTTTGTCGTTTTCACCTGCGAGCGTTGTCGTGTAAACAGGGCCTAAAACGAAGGTGGGCACCAGTTACCGACTGTCTTGGTTGTGATCCCCGTACCTGTAAAACATTATTTGTTTTTCATTTATCAGTATCATTATTGTTCTATCTATTCATCACTAACCCTTCGCAAAAACCTTAAAGTGACAGTGATATATAACTATACTGTATATAAATGTAGGTGTGCAGTGTAAAACTTTTTATTGAAAATGTACAGTAATACACTGGCAGCAGCTCACCATTAACCCTCATGTTGTCCTCGGGTCAAAATGACCCGTTTTCCTATATCAATGTTCTTTTTAATTACCCAAAATAACATGATTGATTCCACACAACGCTCTTTGGCAAGTACAAATCTCTACTTTCTTAATCAATTTGATATTCATTTGAAAAAAACATTGAAATGGTTTTGAAATAGTATTGAGTAAAAGTTGACATATTCCAGTCTGTGACTATCCATCAACATCCATTCCTTTAATTTTAGTCTAAATAATTCCTAATTTCTGCTTACATTAAGTATAATTTCCTATAAATGAGGTTTATTGACCATGAATTCCAAAAATAATTGTAAAACTAAAGTTAATAAGTTAGTGTTATGTTGTGCTGAAAACGTCAAAAAAAGTGACAAACACTGAAAAAAAGCGCCAAAATTGTTGAAAAAATGGACAAAATCGTAACAAAAATGTTGATTTTTCAATTTTAACAAGACAACACAAGGGTTAAACTACTGTTTATTTACAGTAAGCATACAGTTTTTAGATTTGAAGGTATTTTACTGTAGACAGTTTCTTACTGTATTATTTGAATCTACAGTAACATACTGGCTGCAGTGTAATTCACACTTTTTCCTTTATTTTCCCAAGAGGAATTGGTATTAGTAAATACCTGTCATCTGTAATGTTTGCAGATAGTGCTGTAATATTATTTTCTTTCTTTTGTGATGTTAATTTCTTGTAATTGTGTATTAAAGGCAATAAAAAAAGTATCAATTTGGATATTTCAAAGAACTGAAGGCCAACTACGCTCAGTATTCTGTTACTCAGTAAGTCGTGAACATCCATTTATTACAAGTTTATTATCTGGATCCTTCGGTTTCCATGTTTTCATAGATTTCAAAACTTGAATCTGTGTCTTCTCCGTCTAATTCCTGGTTATCCAAGCAGACCGTCGCTATCTGGCCTTGCCTGCAGTTTGAGATAGTTTGGTAGAGATCACTCGCTGGTTGCTGGAGGCTTATGTAAGGGTCATCTGGGTCCTCTTCATCCTATAATAAATAAATAAATAAATCTTGATGCATCATCTTTTTAAAGTCTGGCTTCATTATTTCACTCCTGAGTGTCACTACATTTACTGAAACCTCTTCATGAAGTGGTTCAAGGCATTGTCTCCTCACTCATTCTCAAATATATGAATACAATATATGAAATGTACAGTATACATTTGAACATGGGAAATCAAATTGCAAATATAATCTTAAAATAATACAACTTCCTGAGTTTTAGGTTATTGTTTTAATTTTAAACAAACTGTATATTCAAATACAATACACATGTGGCTCAATCTAGCTTTAAGATGTAAGATGTTTCATTACCGTGTTCAGGTGACTGCTCAGTGGTTGTGGTTGTCTTCTGTTGGGTCAAACAACAATCTCTTAGTGATTCATCATAAAGTTTTGGAATATTTTTTATACAAAGGACAGGAAATGAAAGGCAGTGTGTTCATTTTTTACTTCACATGAAACGGAAAGCCAAGAAAGCTTGATGCTGCATGTAAATGAACATTTGTTCATCACAATTGATATTGTTATAGTGTCCAAAGCCATTAGGTTATAAAGCATTCCTAAAAATATTGATGAACATTGCTGTAGTCTCTCACCCATGTCGTACACGTCTGTAGATACAGCCGAAGATAACTGCAGTTATAATGATCACTATAGTTACACTAATCAAGGTGCTTAGAATCAGCATTTGTGTTGAACTGTTGGCATCTCCATCCTCTAAAACATTTAAAGAAAAAAGTCTTTGTCAGAAAAATGACACCGTATTTGCCCCTAATATGGCTAGTAATTGTATGCTTTTATTACATTTAGCCAAAGTATGAGGGGAAAAATATATCTGCTTACCTTCCACAGTGATATTCAGATGGAGAATGTATGATCCACCAGAATGTGTACACTCACAGGTGTGGGTCCCACTATCCACTGGTGTTAAACTGGTCAGGTGGAGAAATACAGTCTGATTGACCATCATAAGTGTGAATCTGGAGCTGCAGTTGTTCTCAAAGTCCTGTCCATATCGATACAGCAGGCGACACTCTTCTCCCCCGCTCATCTCTGTTCTCATCTTACACACTACAAGTATGATGGGACTGTGTGTTGTATTGTGGCATATCGGAGTAACATCTGGTTCTCTCCCAATGGATTTTACAAGAGTCACTGCAAAAAACCCAAAGTTAGGAAACTTATTACAGGCTACACATTATTCTAGCAAACTGCAAAACTGGCTGACTGGCATGCATTACCTGTTATTAAAATCTCCTGTACATACCTTCAGAGTTAAAACCCGGACACAGTGGCAGGAGTAGAACATAACACAGTGTCAATTGACCCATGATGATGGAGGTCTGAGTAACAGTGTTGCAGTCGGGAAACTATACTGAAGGGGGGGGGGTCGAGACGACATTGACCTCAAACTACCTAAAATACCTTAAGCTGATGAAGCACATGAGCTGATGTCCTAGAAAGGAAGTAAAAGAACTCAACTCTGAAATGACAAGACACAAGTGTATTTGAGCTTAGGTAACATTTTTCATAAAGAAATACTACATATGCTCTCCATATTATACTTACCACAATAGCATCATACCCAACAGATCACATACTATAATTTAACAAATGGGGATTGTCATCAACTATATTTAAGTTTTTGCAGCAAAAGTATTTTTTTTGGTTAATTTTTCACAGAGTAATAAATGATAAATTCACAATACAGTATTTTTTCCCATTAACATACAGTACAGTTATAACAATGAGCCTTTGTAAAACTACCTTCTCAATTAGTAACTTTTATCTTATAACAGTGATACATATATGAATGATTATGAGAGTAAAAAAAAAGGTCTCAACTTCTTTGTTGGGGATTTTGTACATGATTTATGAGAACAAATGCGGGTTAATCTTGCAACATCCAACCAGAGGGCAACTTTACAGCACAGGCTTAAATTACTCTTTATATTGATCCAACAAGAGGAACAAGACACTCTATGACTTAACATTTACATATAACTTCTCATGTGTCTTTACCAAGAATCATTCAACAAATTATAGAGTTTCTTAAAAGCACGTTTGAATGTTGTTTTGTTAACACCCATCATGTATAACACAAGAGAAATTATTAAACATGTTGTCCTCGGGTCAAATTAACCCTTTTTCCTATATCAATATTCTTTTTAACTACCCAAAATAACAGGATTGATTCCACACAACACTATTTGGCAAGTAGAAATCTTTACTTTCATTCATTTTGGGGTGTCTTTTTCATTTTTATTGCATTTGAAAAAAAACTGAAGAGGTTTTGAAATAGTATTGAGTAAAAGTTGACATATTCCAGTCTGTGGTTATCCATCAACATCCATTCCTTTAATTTTAGTCAAAATAATTCCTAATTTCTGACAATCTAACAATGGTTCCAAATGAACAGCATTTATTTTTGCTGAAACAACATTATTAAAGAAATAAACCCAACCGTAGTATTATAGATCATGTACAGGAAGCCAGAATTACCGGGTGTTTGATTCTTTTTTTTCCTATGACACAGGGGTCCAAAAAACAACAACTGGATGTCAAATTTAAGCACTTCAATGTTTTTCAAGAGCTCGTTCGAGGACGTCCAATGAATTCAAATTTGGTTTGAAGGAAGACTTTAACACATAAATATTACATGTGATATGAGACCGCAATGCAATGTCCACAAGTCATTTTCCCGGGTTATGGAATTTATGAACGAGATGGATAGATGAGAAAGACTTTATTGTTCCCAGGAGGGAAATTAGTTTCCACAGTGTGAATGCATTATCTATGCCTCTGGAGTATAGCTGCATCCATATAGACACACACACACACACACGCACACACACACACACACACACACACACACACACACACACACACACACACACACACACACACACACACACACACACACACACACACACACACACACGCACGCACGCACGCACAGACACACACACACGCACAGACAGACACACACACACACCCTCAGTTTTTAGCCATGGTCCAGCGTTTCAAATAGCCAGCTGAATAGTGGATGTACAGTGTGAAGCCCCACAAAGCTGTCAAGACCATGACCAGGACCATAACCACCTTCAGGGTCCAAAGGCAGCGCTCCAACTTCTGCTCCAGGCGACTGCTGCTGGCCATCACCTGCAGGAGCTGAGGGCGGCAGACAACACGTGGATCTAAGTCAGCAGAAGCTTTAGGGATACAGTCATACAGAAGTTATTTAAAGTGCTCATATTATGTTTATTTTCAAGTTCAAAATGTATTAAAGTTCATTTAGAGGATACTGTATATCAGAATAGGTTTACAAAAAAAAAAAAAAACATATTTCTTGTACTACACATTGCAGCAGCTCTTCTTTTCATCCTGTGCGTTGAGCTGTCTGTTTTAGCTACAGAGCGAGGCATCTCACTTCTGTTCCATCTTTGTTGGGAGTCGCACATGCACAGTAACTAGGTAAGGACTACTAGCCAGTCAGAAGCAGAGTTTGAGGTTGTGCCACTCTAGCAGCTAGGCGAGCATTATAACACGTGTTACAAAGTTCGTCACGGAAGTAAAGGCTGGACTACAGTAGAGCTGTTTGGAGCAGTTTGAGAACAGTGTTTCCTGGAGATGGGCTGGATTTCTTTTTCACTTTGTAAACCTACAACGTGCACAAAAAGATATGTAACACAATAAAGGAAAGGAAAAAAAAGGCAAAAAGCATGTGATCAAAGCTAGTAGCTAGTTAGCTCTAGCAGCTAACCAGGCAAGCAAGCTAACCACCAGCAAGAACAAGACAAGGTAGGTGAATTAAAAAAACACTGTCTGACTTGAAAACGCATTTTGATGCTTTTGATGCCCTGTTCATGTTGTACAGACATATTAATTGCATTCTGTGTCTGGTATGAGGCACACATGCACTCTAAAACTTGCCCCGTTAACTGCCGTTTTAGCTCAGTGGAAGTTTGTACACGTATCTGCAGCTATTCAGTGTTGCCTGCAGCGATTCAGGTCGGGCTTTTTTTCAATTGAAAGTACTTGCATATTTATACCGATCAAGATTAACATAAAAATTAGCTGGAATTCTCCTTTAAGCATTAATGGGCTGTTGCTATGTACAGCCATAAAAATAAAGCCGGTACCGAGCACACTAACCGTTGCGTGAATCCGTTGATGATCGCTGCTGGCTGCTGGTGTGTGGTAGTTGTTGGCCGGCAGTCTGAGGACGGGCTTCACATCCTGCAGGACCTGACACTCCAGTCTGAAAAGAAAGAAAGAAAGAAAGAAAGAAAGAAGATCAATCAAACTTTATTCATAGAGCACTTTTACAAACAACCAAAGTTGACCAAAGTGCTGTACAGAAGACTAAATAAAAGACATAGAATACATAACTCACATAGGAATAAAATTAAAAAAATAAAACAAATTAAGAGACAAAAGATGACAGTTATACAATTACAAGAATAAAATCCAAATGTCAACGTCTGGTGAAGAGGTGGGTTTTAAGAAGAGATTTAAAAACAGAAGCCTGACTAATGGGCAGAGGCAGACTGTTCCACAGTTTAGGAGATTCATTTGTTCACAAAAAAAAAAAATGCTTATGAACATTACTGGTATTTCCAAGATTGTGTCTTTGTTAGGCAGGACTAAACACATTTTTACACACAGAACACATGCACAATTGATATTATAAACAAAAGCTAATATTTTGCTGTGTTAAACAGTTTATCATGAGTCTGACCTTTGCACCGGGGGGAACTCCTTCCAGAACAGGGCCAGGTCCTGGCTGCCATCAGTGGTACTGGGCTCCATTTCAGCAGACGACTTAATGGCTTTGAATTAACGACGCACACATTAATTATGAGCAGTCAAAATGAAAGGTGTATCAACAAATTCAAGGTGAATGTTGCTGGGCACGGCTGAGTGACAGAGCATGGTCCAGACCTACCTTCACACAGGAACACAATGGTTTCCACGGAGCTCCCAGCTGCTGTTGCCGGGCACTTTGTATTACTCTGAAGCTCTCACCTGAAACCCCCAGAGAGAGAGAGAACAGCATGCTTGAACAACAAATGGACCTTGTTACAGGAATACAGAGGAATCCGATTAGATTTCCTCTACAGCCTCTCTCCTACATCATTGTGTTAAATAATGTAATCAAGTGGTACCCCGCCCATAACACATTTTTTTTTTTTTTTTTTAAAGCTCCTTACCTGTGTAAACCACCATATAATCTACAACATATCCAAATATCAGCATTACTATTTCATTTAAACTCATTCTTCCATACACACATCTTTAAAATGTTGTTTGAATATTAGGTTTTTAATCTTTCATTTAAGGTAAACATATTTGCTTTTCCTTTATTTATGCATTTTCAATTTTTTTATGCATTTTGCCTTTTTTTTAATTAATTTGATTATGTAGTGTGTCCTTACCATGTCTTTAACATATACACACACGTTTGTATATATATATATCTTCCTAAAAAGAGAGTTTTTCTTCACCATTGTCGCACCATGCTTGCTCTTGGGGGAATTACTAGAATTGTTGGGACTTCATACATTATAGAGTGTGGTCTAGACCTACTCTATCTGTAAAGTGTCTCGAGAGATCTGTTGTTATGATTTGATACTATAAATAAAATTGAATGTATCATTTTATACCTGGAAAGTTGTAGAATGCATAATGAAATATAGCATGCATTATCCACTCACTGGGTGACACTTGGACTACTTACACAGCAATTTGAGGCTGTAATCAAGGAAGTAATACATGATGTACTTCAGAAAATGCGTGTTCTGGAAAAGTGAAAAATACTTATTGTGTTAACTCATCCATTCAAACATCAAAAGGAGGAAATGTGTTTTGAAAAGGCACATCTGTCTTTTTTTGGATTTCCTCTGAAAGCTTTGCAGCCTCAAGCCAAAGCATGACCCAGATATACAGTCAAACATGTCTCACAGCACTCAAACACTCTGCCGAACTAATCTTCCTTACACCCCCTCCCCACATCTTGAATTGGTGGTTATGGGTTTTTGCAAATGTTGAGCCACAGAAATCAAGAGATTGTGTCTACTGGAATTTTGAACAAGGCACTAAAAATGAGTTTATTAGATACCCTTTTCACATCTCAACTTTACTCTGAAAACAATAGTGTACTGTTAAGTCAAAGTGCATAGGAAATTGAACTAAATTTAGACACATTTAGAGATTAAGATGAAAAGATTGAACTTCACCTTTGACCCTCATGGCATGTCATACACATCCATGTCCACATCCTTAGCAGCTTCACCCTAAATCAGACAGAAAAAAATAAGACTCAGTTCATTTTGTGCAGTTTGCATGTCCAGATGTATTTGAAGGTGTTGCATGTGTGTACAGTGTCCACTAGGTGGCGCCACGTAGCCACAACTTATTTCGCTGTGGCTCAAAGGCTGCTGGGAAATTTGTCTTTCAGGAAGCAGCATGAGCCACTAAGTAAGTTTCCATCACACAGCTAAATGTTGCCTCATTAGAGGCATTCAGCATGTAAAAAAAACTTTATATGTTACAGATATTAACTGTAGGTGTAGTCGATAGGTGTTTTTGGTGGTTTGGCGGCCATTTTTGTTTTCAACAGCGTGTTGCTGTCACTCCTGAACTCTTGAATGAACGTTAGCTTAACGCTAACTGTTGTATCATAGTCGTATTTTAACTAGCTATGGGTCAGGTTTAACTCACTCCTTATTGACTAACGTGAGTTATTATTAATAGTTGTTATTTATCTTCCAGAATTAGCAGCTTGACGGGTGGAATAACGTTAGCAAAGTTACCAGGAAGACTCCTCACCTGCATGCATCTTCCATCATGGTAAGACCGCCGAGAAGAAGATATCTTACCGTTTTTAGCTTGCGTATTGCCCCTTAAAGGTGTACTGGGCATGGTGTTCTAGTAACACACTCCTATTATTATTCTAAATGACTGCAACAATAGTCTCAGACAGAGAGAGCAGCACATCCCCGTTTACTGAGCCCTTCAAGAACCAGCTGCCCGCAGGAAACTCAGGTGTTATGTCCACAGGAAGTGACACATTCTCCCCCCCCTTCTCTTTTTTTATTAAAATTGTCAACATGAGTACGCCATGTGCAATTTAGTGACATCACATTAAATTATTTCTTTTTCACTGCAAATTCAGAGACATCAGTGAGCATCAGAGGGCCCAGTATACCTTGCTTATTTTTGTCAAAGACTGAGTAACATTAAAAACAAAGCACATAAACTGGTGTGATCTTTCTCATTAGCAGAAGGACATAAGCTCCGTGATGTCCTGGTTTTCCAGCCCAGTATACAGCCGTTACTGGCAGCACTACCAGCAGGCTATGGCCTGGCACCAGAGACACAGGCGAGCCTACCGAAAGGCCTTGGCGGCTGCCTACGGCTACAGCCAGGAGCGGTATCCCAGCAGCCACCAGCAGCGCTACGCTGACTGGAACGCAGGAGGAGAAGAAGAAGACGGAGAGGACGAGGAGAGCGACTCGGACAGTGAGATCGAGTGCGACGTCAGCAACATGGAGATCAGCGAGGAGCTTCGGCAGTACTTCGCCCAGACAGAGAAACACAGAGAGGACCTGAGTAAGAGAACTCCGTCACCTTAACAGTACATCAGCTTTGCTTAGGGATGCACATTTCGCATCCTATAGCATAATCTGTTTTCTTGTCCTTGCAGAGAAGCAGCAGCAGTTGGAGGCCGAGCAGCACGACAGCTACGTGCCGGCTGACCAGGACATGCGCGGCGTCTCCTGGCGAAGCAGCAAGGCCCCTCCCTTGGAGCGACCCGGCGAAAGACGCGGGGCTGAGATGAAGAAGCTGTATGGCAGGGACGCTGCCAAGATCCTGGCCATGGAGGCAGCAATGCAGCTCAATTTCGACAGAAACTGTGACCTCAAACAGCCCAAGTACTGGCCTGTTATTCCACTGAAACTGTGACGGTTGTGGGCTGTGAATGCTTTGATTGGGAGGAAATCCCTTCTCTGATCTCTTGGTGAGACGGCAGCTTTGTCGTCTAATGCATTGTGGCCGTTGATGGAGAACTCGTGGTGTTTCTTTAGCCGAGGGTTACAACTTTAAGCACAAAAGCTGCATAAATTAGCAGAGCTTCTGCTTAGACAGACATGAATGTTACTGACCTGCCAGCAACTGCTCTATATGAAAAGGTATAATTTTTAATGCTACACACAATGTTGGATTTCTTATTTGCTTTACATGTTTACAGAAGTTAGTTTTAACTCCGGATCAAGCAACACTAGCATTTATCCAAGAGACTGCATAGTTGTACGTGGTCCTTCCAAAGTTGTTTTTGACAGTTTTTGGGACAGAAACTAAAAAGCACCAAGAATAAAAACTGAGTGTCAGCTGATTTTCGGAGGTACAGTAAAACTGCTCCTGTAGGTAAATATATTCAGACATGTGTTACCTCCTAATCTGTTAGTGTGTACCCTCCAGCTAGGTGATGATGCATGCTGCAGGAGCTCCTCTAATGCTTATCAACTTGGTCAAACCACAAAACCATTTTCAACCCCCTTTCCTTTGTCCAGATTTAGAAGTGCTCCTGCATGGCTGCATCTGATATTGCACATTTCAACACACACAAAGAGTGTTTTTGTTTCTAAACTGTGCCTCTCTAGCTAGGACTGTTCATGTGGTTTCTCAGGAGGGACATTGACTAGTCTTTTATTTTGTGCTTGCACCACCCAGCACCCCCTTTTTAGACTGGAGGATGTGTATTTTAATATGATTGTTTAATAAAGTGTTCCCTGTGTGGATTAAACCTGCTGTCTGTGATTTCTTATTCACTTATAATGGGAGTATGGATTTTAATTGGATCACTGCAATGTTGCACTTGAGAAAGGACGTGTGAAGGAAGGAGTACTTAGATCCTTTATTTCAGTCAAAAATCTACTTTAAAGTGAAGGTACCAAAGGTTGGAAACCACTGGTTTAATCTTTAACTATTTCTAATAAAAAAAAAATTCCTGATCAGTAAATGGCTGCTATTAAATGTAAATGTAATTTAAAAAAAAAAGCAGAAAATTGAAACATTCAAGTAAAGTAACAGTACCTCATTTATACTTAGTTACTTTCCACGACTGCATGTAAGGACTTAGTTCTGTTAGGTTATTTTTCATAGAACACGTTTAATAAAGTCAGAGTAGATAATTATAGTTAAACCATAACTAATACTAATTAGGTATTAATTCAATGTAGGTATGCTAATGCACACATTGCAGGAAAATACATATTCACAAAGCAATGCCTTGAAAATGAAATAATTTTTTTTTGCATTTTAGTTCTGCCTTTTATGTAATAACACTTGGGAAACCAGCAAGGACACTTGGAGTGGATTGATGAGTCGGATCCATTTCTAGATCCAGCCGTGACGTCACACGATCTCACCCTCCAACCCCGCTTTCCAGACGGGACGTCCCCCCTCTCCTAACCAACCTGTGGACATCATCTGGGAGCTTTGGCCCGTTTTTTTATTTGGTTGTGTCTCAGGCCAGTCTCCAGGGAAGCTGAAAAATGGGTAGGTGATCTATTATCTACACTGTTGCTTTTTTCGTTGCGACAGCTGTGCCAAAAAATCGGGTCACTTTTAGATCCGGGTCTTCGCTTCTTTCTTTTACGCGAACTTTTCTGTTGCTGGTACTGCGCGTGACGCACCGTGTTTGACATTTGCACGTCTGCTAACCAGTTTGAAGTTTTACACAGGTCTTTTGCGCCATCGTGCTTTCGTGCACCAATATCAGATGTGTGTGTAGCCTGTATGTGTGTGTAATATGTGTGTGCGATTATTTCAATATTCAATCATTTACTTCTGCATTATTCCAATACTGCATACATTTTTAAGACCTTTCCTAAAGTGTTATACATTTTTTATGTGAGGTTTAACTGAATATTTACAGAAATTAAGTCTTATAGTGTTTTCAGACCAACTACTTGTCTTATGGGAGCTGGCCTGACTGTATCCTTCCCACAACTCCTCCTGAGAGTTGAGGTTGATTGGATTAAAAGGAATTGATCCGCTCTCTCTCACTGTGGATTAAACAGGCAAGGTTGAAACATAGAAGACTTGCATGCTGCAGGAAGTGCAGGGTTGTGCACATTGCTTTAAAATAAGCTCTCTTTAATTAGTTCTCACTGACTTTGAGATCTGCGTTGCAAGAGCGGGGTAAATAACAGACGCAAGCACATACATACTTTACAAACAGCATCAGAAACAGACATCTAACAGTTCTAAGAGTTTTAATGTCCATTTATAACATACTGGATGTCTCCAGGGCACAATTACTAATGTTTTAAGGTGGAATGAGCACCATGAGAGTGCAGGATATCTTCAGAGTGCCTTGTAACTGGAACAAAAGTGCTTTAACACACAGATCATTAAACTCCATGCACTCAAATACACATAGTAGAAGCAAAGTACACACAATATCACATCTTAACTGTGTGCATGTATTAAATGATTTAAATCCAAAATTGCTGAGGTGTTTTCTAAAATACAGTGACCTATAATTTCACTTCAGGGCAACGCAGTTTGAACCTGGATAGCACCGGATAACATGTAGAGGGTTGTCTTCCAAAATATATAATCAAACGCTTAAACCAGTGCAGGAAAGGAAGTCAAACTTTAAGGTTTGAGTGAGAGAGTATTAAGCACAGGTTAGATGTTGATTATAACACCAGGTCTGTGTGCATGAAAAGCCAAGTAGAACATACCAAAATATAGCAGAGCGAGGGGAATCTCAGCAAAACAACAGTTGAGATCACAGAAAAAAACAGACTGTGGACGCTGCTGCTTTCAATTTGTTGTGGACGAGCAGATGAGACCACAGTGTAATGGCAGACATTCCAGCATTGAAACCAGTAGCATTCAGCTTGATCTCATTAGGCCACTGATCCAACACAACCCAACTTTTCCAAGCATGTCTCTCCCTCCTCTCTCTCTCCCTTTTGTGTGTCTCTCCCATTCATCACATCTGTTTCCAATAAGGCGGCAGGGCTGTTTATCACCTTCAGGCCGGTGAGAAGTTGAGAACAGACAGGATGTAGCCGTGTCATAATTTACTTTGATGGAGAACCAAAGCAAGTTTTTCAGCAGGAAGCCATCGTAAAACTTCTCTTCTTTTCTTTTTATTTCCCCAAACTGCTGCTTTAGTCTCATCATCATCAGCATCACCATCCCGTCTCTTTCATCTGCCTCTGCTCCTCTCATTGTCTTCGTTATTATTCTTTCCATTCCCCTCTTCCTCCCATCTTCTTTCCTTTCCTCCCCCTTCCCTTGCGTCCTCCTCCGTGAATTCGCTCTTTGTGCTCGCTGCAGTTTTCGTCTCTGGATATGTGCAAACTCATATCCTCTTTCATCCTCTCTTGTGGATTCGCTATGCGTTGATTTGCAGAATGGATGCTGAATGGAACAGCCGTCAAAGCAGACAGACATCAAAGACTGCAGATTTTAATGGATTGTTGTATTCTGAAGGAATTAATGATCACTCAGCTGGAAGTGGAACAATCCGCTGACCTTGATTGGAATAAAAAAATATATATTTTCAACTGCAGCAATGGTGTCATATTAAATGGTCTGGGGATAGCCGAAAACAAACCACACTGTGGTTTTCATCTACATATTGAGTTGCAAGTTTATGAAAGCTAATATTTTTAGACTGATAACCACATTTTGAACAAGCAGTACTTTGTTACATCTTATATTTTACATTACATTATACATTCTATTTTCTAATGGATAGAACAGTATGAATGAACATATTAGGGTGTGTTAAGTAATGCCATTTTTTTAATATAAAATATGTAAAGGAAAATGGTGGGGGTTCAAATTCATCAATTACAAGTCAAAATATTGCCATATGTCACCACAAATGATAAAATACAAAGACTTTTGCAAGACTTAAAGGAAATGACAAAGGCAAAAAATTGGAAAAACATCTCAGCCTTTAATGAGCACCACACCACCACATCCAGTGAAAGGGAGAGGGATGCCCACAGTCCACAACCCTGCATGTCAAACACAAAAAGGAAAAAGGCTCAGAAGGCTGAAATAAAACATATCACAAAAACAAAATCAGCTCACAATACCCACAAACATTCACAAGACCCATCCAACTAGTACTAGTACTTCTTCTCTTTTCAGTTTAAGTTTGTCCATATTGGTAGAATAATCATTTGTGCTACTGGCGTGATGATACATGTGTATGTATTTTTGCTTTGTTTTTTTCTGCTCATTTGTTATTTCCTGTTTTTGCTTAGCGAGAGCACTGTTCTTGTTTCTATAAAAGGCAATACAAATGTGAATCATAAACAAAAACAATGCCTTACGTGGTCAACCCAGATCTGGATTCACCTCATGCAACAACAGGACGTTTAACACAACGGCAAATTAAATCAATGTCAGACAGGTCATACATAAACATCACCAGATCATTCAAAAGTATTTAAAAAGTGTTCACAGAAGGTCAAACAGAGCCAGCGTTGACACATACTATCCAGGAGAAAACCCTGCTCCCCACACTGGACCACAATGCTTACAGAGAGCCTGAGTGCTCCCTATGTATAACCTCTTAATGAGGCAATGGTATCCTGGTGTGTGTCTGTCAATGGAGAGGCAGAGGGTGGAGCTTCCCTGAGGGTGAGGTGCTAGATGGTGGCATTACTAGGCCTCAAGCCTATATACCAAATACATGGAAATAGAGGAACCAACACAGGGCAAATTATGTATCAAAGTTAAAAACTAGTTTTCCATCATTACCAAGTGTTGATTTTAGGAGTTGACAGGTGTTAATATGAATTGTTTGTTTACTCACACGGTGGATATGACTCCGGGGCAGCTTAAAGTGTTACAGTAACTCTGATAGCTGTGGACTTACATCAGCACTGAGAGTCAAATTAAGACCGACATTTGGAAAATTTTGAATTGGCTGCTAAGTGTTTTATGACAAAGACACAGGGAGTAGCGGTACTACTACAGTATATATATATATATATATATATATATATATATATAAAAACGGCTATTGGTCACCAGAAACCTACAACCTGATGGCCATAGAGTTTACTATTACTCTAAAATAATTTGTTTTTGTCTTAGTTGCCTTTCTTCTCTATGTCTTATTGATTTCGTTATTGATTTCATGTCTTTTACTCTTTGTATGCTATTTTCTTTAAAAAGGCGTTTAAAAATGGCCCTGACTAGAATCTGTAGAAGAGCCAAAACATAATTCTATTTCAATATTTCACACATGTCTCCTTATCTTGAACACAGTGCATCCAGCTCCCCACCCTAATCACGTTTAGTCTGCTTGTCTTTCCCTTGTCCTGCGTGTGAGCATTTTAAGCTCAGCCCAACGGCTACTCTGATGTGTCAGAATCAGTCGTTGTTGAGAGGGTCTGTTGCCATGGCAATGCACAAAGCTCAGAGACAGGCGTCATTTCAAATTCCGGCACATGTGAACAGTCATACATCTGATCACACGAGGCCCACACGGGCAACAAAAAAGATCGAATATGAACATATACACAAACAGACAGAAGAGGACTGCCATTCTCCCTCGCTTCCCCCCCCGCTGCTCTGCCACCCCCTGGAGTGATGACGATGATGAAGATGATGAACCCACCCTGCTTTGCATTTCCTCCACACAGTGACTCATGGTGTGCTTGCGTACTGTAGATGGAAGCTGCTGTTATCCCACATTACTGCTGGCATTTGCTGCAGTTCAGTACAGTAGGTTACAGGTGGAGGAGTGGGGTGGGGTGAGATACACACATATGGGGTGGGGGGTGCAGTTGCTGGGATGATGACAACAACGTAACATCATGTGGAGCAGACTGTGGACCAAATCTGGGCCAGCGGGATTAGCGGCTCGTCGGATAAATTGCTGGACGGAGGGGGCGGTAGGGGGATGGGTGTGTGGGTGTATGTGAGTGTGTGTGGAGGTGAGTGTAGGTTAAGCTATCCGTACTGGCAGGAGTCAGATATTGTAAATAAGGTGAGATATATGAGAGATGCTCTCTCACTTTTATTTCTGTAGGTGGGTCCAGTAGGGAGTGGGCTTTTGTGTGTTTGTGTGTGTGTGTGCGCGTGCGTACGGGTGCAAAGGGATCGCCAAAATTGTTACACATTAAAGCAAAACTTTGCAACAACATGGAAAATCAGTGCACACAGAAGTGCAGGCGTTTGAGGCAGCGCAGATGACGAAGAAGCACGATGGGATTACTTTGCATTAATTTGCATTAAAGTTGCTCAGGCGTCTGCTTTCTGTTTCAACTGTGCATTGGAGAAAGGGAAAAATCAGGAGGGACAGAAACAGGGGAAGAAATTGTGCATTTAGTTTGGAACATTCCTTTAAAACTCCAAATCACAATAAGAAGTACCACATTTTCAACAAAAGCGTTAGTGAGTGAGTGAGTGTACGTGTGTGTTCGAGATGGACTAACCTTTGTCAGCATCTCACGGTTCCGTTCAGGGATGAGAGGGAAGCGTCTCCTTGGTGACCGACGGCTGAGGGTGGGGTGGAAGGGGGCGAAACTGGGTCATCATCACCACCACAGATTAAGGGCCCGGATCTGAGCGCACACATATACACCAAAGAAACACACACATAGACACTTAATACAAAAACAGTATCACTGCAGAGAAATTAGAGCAACTTCCAAGGTGAGAGACAAGACAATGCAAGGTGCAATGCTTTGTTCTGGCTCTCTGCCAAAGGTTTCCCTTTTAAAGGGAGGCCAGAAGCCCATTAAACAACAGCGGGAGGCTCACAAAGCTGTCGTTAAGACTCTGCCTGTTTCTGTGTGTGTGTGTGTGTGTGTGTGTGTGTGTACCGGCATCTTTGCATCTTTGTTTAAGTGATGCCCTGTTTCCAGCTTTGCTGATAAAAGATAAAGCAAACGACAAACAGACAGGGTGAGACGAGGATGATCAGACAAACTGTTGCATGAAGAGAATGTTCTAATCGTTTAGTGACTCCAATAATAGTAAAAAGGTACAAATTAGACAGATAAGAGCTTTTGGCTACTTTTTTTTTTATTTCAAGGCTACATATTGTTCACAGCTTTATGCCATACTATATTGGATAAGGAGCTGCAACACTGACAAATAACAGAAAAACATGATTGCCACATTAGTTCTCCAAGTCCCATGACTCTGAAGCGGTGTCATCTCCTTCTCAACCTACAACCTTGTATCAGACGGACATAGCTCTGGGCGGGCAGCAGTGATTTCCCAAGGCTTGGGACAACAGATACTGTAGTTCATGGCGAGGTCAGCTTCTGGGAGCAGAGCTCAACGCCTGACAGTCAGTGTCTGCGCCAAATAAATAAGATGCATAGCAGTCTCGGGCAGTGTGTCAGTAGGACGGTTTAATGGTTAATGCGATGCCTGTAGTGAGGCTGGGCATCACACGGGACACAAAGCAGACAAGTATCTATACAACAGTATTTGTACTTTGTGAGCTTTTCACCTTTTGGAGACCATGCATGGGTGAGACACGTGCAGTGCCTTACATGGCATTTCTTTAAACCAATCACAATTGTGATCCACCGGAGTTTACAATGCCAACACAAAGAATGCAGAAGGTGATGAATGAGGGACATCTGGCGTAACATCTGGCAGCACCGGAACTATACCGTAAATGAAACGTTGTCGATATAGAACTGGGAATATGTGCAGAAACGTCATGGCAATCCATCCAACAGTTATGGTATTTCAGTCCTGACCAAAGTGGTGGACGAAAGAAATAATGCCGCTTAACGCTGGCTGATCAGGAGAGTGGATGCATCTTGTTGCTGACTGTTCCTTTTCACAGGGTACAACTTTTTCTACTTATTCACACCCGACTTAAACTGTTCACAAGATGATTCTCCCTCTGATGCTGTCAGGCAGGGAAAAAAAAGAAAGCTTTAAACACATTGGCTGTGTGTCAACTCTAGCCTTCAGCTGAGCTGGTTGTAGGAGTAGAAGTCATTTTACTGATAACATTTCTTTCACTCAGTCCTCTCTTCGCTATCTCATAAATGTGGTTTTTGGTTTTCTGCCTCAAGCTGTTACGAGGCCACATGAGAAGTTCAGGAACTGATAGCATCGCTAAAAGATCTGAGATAGTTCAGCCTACGGATGGTGTTAGACGTCTCCATGGCAACAGCAGAGCCAATATCACGCTGACTATCTCTAATGTTGAGGATGTGACCACCACGAGTGCTTGTTGTGGAAATCTTTAAAACTGAAGTTTGAAATCAATCTTTGCAGAGGTGTCCAGAGACTAGTGTGTCCTCCCTTCTTCTTCTTCTTCTTCTTCTTCTTCTTCTTCTTCTTCTCTCCCATTGGCTCCACATCTGATAACATGAAGGTCCTCATTACTTTGGGACAAACCAATGTGGTGCTCCACTTTCCTCTTGTGTGTTTCATTGTAATGAGGGAAGACAGGCTTTTGACAGGCACTCATGGCTTTCCTTTTAATGGACGCCAAGAGTTGTGGAGGCAGATAAGAAAGTCTGTGCAGCAGAGCAGGAGCTCTCTCTGAAGTCCAGCAGACGGATAAAACAGCTCAAGATGATACATGATTCAGTAAAGTCAGAGGATGCATGGGTCAACGCTGAACATAAGGCTTCAAATTGAACATTTACACACACACACACACGCTCACACAAACTGTGAATGGATGTATCTTTGGTGAACTGTCCTTGATCTTGCTTTATTTTTTTCTCACATAGTCATATGACTGAAAGGGATTTTGTATGAATCCTGACTCCCAACCCCTAAACACACTCATAATTGATTTGAGGAGCTGCACAAAACTAAATCATTCTTTCCTACCAATTACTCCATCCATCCATTTAATATGAAACAATGCAGAATTGTTTGGCCACAATAACAGTGTAAGTGTAATGATTTGCAACTGGGCTCGGTTAGTCCACCGCCTTTGTCCAGACTGAAATATCTCAACAACGGTTGGATGGATTGCCACCAAATTTTTGTACAGGGTCCAGACGATGTTTCCAAATGACTTCAGTGACTCACAGATTGTTCCTCTAGTGCCTACATGGGGCCAACATTAGGTTTGAATGGTTTTTGATTGAGATTTCTCAACAATTATTGGATGGATGTGTGTGCGTGTGTGTATGTACGTGTGTGCGGGTGTGTGTGTGTGTGTGACAGGGTGATGGAAAAGAGTGCCAGGGAGCACTGTATCTCATCTTCTGGACAAGTCCTTAATCTGTGTGACCCAGCAAGGGATTATGGGGGTTCTAGAAGAAAAAACAGGACTTGAAATTCACCCTTCAAGCCCAAGAGTAATTGTGTGTGTGTTTATGTGCGTGTGTAATTCATTCTTATATTTCTTCCTGCAGATCCAGAATTATGCCATTCACACCTGTCTTATTCCTCTTCATCTACAAGGAAAGAGTCTTTCATTACAGTGGCACCACTCATGCAGCGTTTTTGATAATTGATTAATTAAGCCTTAAGCCTACATTTTCTATTTTTGATGTGATATCAAAATGTAATATCTTTAGTCTCAAAGTGTTGGTCAAACAAAACATGCAAACTGACACCATGATCTTGGATGTTAGGAAATTGCCGTGGCCATCTTCCATATTTTCTTTTTACATTTTATGGACCACACAATTAATCAGTTGATTGAGAAAAAACTGACAGTTTAACCAACAATTAAAGTAATTATTAGTTGCCGTCCTAATGCCTGTGATAACATGATAAAACAACAGTTTGTTATATATGGGAGCAGCTAATGCTAACCTTATGGCCCTGTTTGCTGTCCTTTTTAAACTCTTTATATGTCTATTCTGTGAGTTTGCTTTTGGGTTCACACTTGGCTCCCCAGAACTGTTTCATAGAAGCAGACTTTAAACATTCATTTATGCAGCTGATCAGGGTTTAATATCAGAAAACTATTCATATGTCAAAAAGTCAGTGGGATGGATGACTAAGCATATGGTGCAGACTGGGTGTTAATTTCAGCCCTCAGGGTAAATGGATTCGCTAAATGTCATAAATGTCATGTTAGCTGTTCTGGTGTCTCCGTGTTTTGTTGGATGACAACATGAGGGGTTGGTGGAGTTACCTTTGACTGCAGTGTGTGTGAGGGTGGGGGTGGTTCCTGGACTTTTGTTTGGACTGAGCTTTGTCTAAAACAGGGCCACGTGGGCCAGAATATAAACCTTATTTAAGAGGATTCAGGACAGATGGCGTCCCATTGTTTCAGGATATTATAAGAAAAGGGGGTAAATGATGGAAAAAGCCCCCTCCACACACACACACACACACACACACACACACACCCCTTCTCTAAATAAATACACCCCAAAACACATGTAAGCATTTCACAGGGATTTGGGGACTCACCTTGCTAGTTTTTTTTTTTTATTGAATTGTGACTTCTTACTCTCAGCCAATCAGCATCCTCAGAGGCAAACAAAGGGCCCCCTCTAATGAAGCCATACACCGGCTGTTTAACAGTTAAGAAGCTCTGATTGGTCCAAGGTGATCCAATCAAAGTTGAATCCGTTTCTAATCAAGCTGTTTTTCATTGGGAGACCAAGGAAAGTGTACTGAAGTCACACACACAATGTTAAAGTAGGAAACCGAGCATCCTTCTCTGACTGTGTTTTACGGGAACAATATCTTGACAGCGTTGGATCTTGCTGGCTTGTCATCATACACAACCACATTTGTCCTCTGTGCTTATTTGCATGCTTGAGAAACACCCCAAAGTGTTAAATGATCTATGATGGGTTTTACAAAGGCCATTTTGATGTGTGAGAGAAACTGAAAACCACATCAGTCCTTTCCCCGCCTCTCACTTTTATAGTACACTAGAAATTTTTATTTCCCTCCCATCTTCTCTTCCTCTCCTTCCTCCCGCCTGACTCTCTGTTTCTTTCTCAACTCACCAGATGGAGAGGGGGTGGTTAGTGTGTGTGTGTGTGTGTGTGTGTACTCATGCATGCATGGTTACTCATGAGTTTGCATATTTATATCTCCTGTACATGTTGTCCGTATATCCTCCTCTGCTTCACTGAAGCAAAGAATATATATATATATATATATATATATATATATATATATATATATATATATATATATATATATATATATATATATGGCCTATATAAAAGATCAGCCAGTTTCACCTGCAGACCAGAAGGTTGAGGAAACCATTGATGAAACAAAATGACATTTATTGAAAAAAAATATAAAGTGAATGAACATCCTTTTATCCACAGTCGAGGGGGGGGGGGAGTGTTTATGGGCCAAACGCATTATCTGGCATCATTTTGGGGCTGCTAATCCGCATGTGCGAGATAAATCCAATCTGACAGCGCCTTTGCATCTTGAGACTGGATTGTTAATATAGCCTACATAGAGACAGTGCTATGCTTTAACAGGGAGGGAGAGAGAGAGAGAAATATAGATAGAGAGAGGGTGTGTACGGAGAGAGAGAGAGAGAGAGAGAGAGAGAGAGAGAGAGAGAGAGAGAGCGAGCATCAAGTCACCAGGATAGGCTCCACCAGCCACAGACTGTTAGGTACAAGTGTCACAAGGAGACTCTATTCCTCTAAAATAATGGATGGGACAAAGCCGGCCATGGAGTCCAACGCGGAGGAGACTCAAGACGAGGGACAAGAGAGCAAAGGTACGCTCAATCAGCCGCTGACATTTGCGCGTTTTTGTGTATTTTCTCTGGAGACATTTGCGTCTGCGCCAGCCGGAGCGGTTTAACCTACTTGCAATGGCTTCTCGTTTGTGCGCGAGACAATAGCGATGCTTTTTTCTTCTTCTTTGGCCTCTCACCTATTTATTTGAGCGCGATTTGGAAAGCAATAACGGTCTCTCAGCTGCAGATGACCGAGATTATTCCCACAATCCCGAACGCAATTTGACGTTATTTTGTGTCATTTGGCGCCTTTCAAAGAGATTTGGAGGCAGATGGAGGAGAATAAGAGGGATGGGCGGGTTGATGGATTGTGAAAGGCGCACAGTCTGGTTTTATGATGCATATATTAATGCCAATTTGCTTTCACATTGCTGCACTATTATGATCTTATTTCTGCCTAATGAGCGGCTGATAAAGAGGCTGCGGAGGCGGCGCGCTGCGCTCTGTGCACGGCTGCATTGTCTCCCGTCAGGTGTGGAGCAGCAGCTTCGGTTATTATCTGCGATTCCCCCACAGAGGGTCGGTGTCTGATCTGTCAGCAGCAGTGTGATTAGTCGACGGCGCTGCAACGTATGAAGAGTGTGTTGTGTATAGACCGCAGTATTCGGTTCCTTTGGTAGAGGCAGAGCAGGAGGATGCATTAGAAACAGCGGTGCACTGGGCGCACCATTGATTGAATTGAATTGAAGTGCAGACCTTTAACTGTGGCTCTAGAAAAGATGCTTTATGTGACTCTGCAACAAGCACCATTAGGAAAAATAAGATCTTTAAACCCATAATGCTGAGATTCTTTGCAATTTGATGCAAAAGAAATTCAGAAAATCTTAGGCTAATATATTGTGTTTTACATGTACACCAAAGGCCAGCCATAAGTTGGGGGATTTTGTCCAACCAAACTGTTGCTATTACTAATTCTATGTGTTATAGTAATAGTGTAGGTTTATCTTTGGCGGACTCAGAGCCCAACAGAGTGCATGTGACTGATTTGTTTTCATTGTGGCTTGCAGGAAAAATCCCATCCTTCAGTTTGGAGACAGCAGTGTTGTTAGTGATGACACAACAGGCCATCTTGAATATGACTATACAGATTACCCACAGGTTTGTCTGACATATAGGCTAAATAAGGAGGATGGAAACATTAATGGTGAGCTTTTTATTTACAAATCAGTGCTGCAGCTCATCTGGCGTGATGCCTCTTTGCCTTGTTGGCTGTTAGAGAGCAGGTTAGCTGATACCAAGTCAGATCGCACCGGCCTGGGGGTTTACACACTCACCACACAGCAACAGTCAGTCTTTCCCCTGTTTTTATTCCCTCTTGTGCTGCAGGTTATCTCCGCTTTCATGTGTGCAGATGCAAAATGAAGGGTTTGTGTTTTATAAACATTTTTGAAGTGATTTAACTTTAAAATGGAATTCCTTTTCACTATTATCTAAGCAAATATTCAGATTTTAGCATCAGCGTTAAAAACGTTCTTTTCTTGGAGTCAAGTAGTCAGATTTGTAGCTTCAGCGTTACATGTTACTATTTTGCAGTTAAATATTGAAATCACTTGCTCTAGCATTACAAAATGGCATCAAATGTTACTATTTTAGAAGCACATATTCAGATTTTTAACTTCACCATACCATAACTACCTACTTTTGTGATTTAGCTTTCTGGAAAGGACTTTTTTTGTCAGTTGAAAAAACAATATTCTTAGTTCCTGCAGCACTTCTTTGACCCTGCCACAGAAATATTGCTAGGTCACAGTCTCTCTCAATGACATAAGGTGCAGAAGAGTGGGATGTCCCTCAACAGTGATGTTTAAAAAAAAAAAAGACATCACATCATCCTCTCCCGAGGCATGCTACTACGCACGAGCCAGTGTCCAATGAGAGCAATGCCACTTCAGTTGAGTGGGCGAGTCTGTTAAAAGACCCTGAGGATAGTTTAGCAGAAGGGTGGCCATATTTATGGATTGCAATTAACCCTCTGAATTCCTTAATCACCACTTTCAGAAGCGGGGGAAATAAGCACCCATTTCACCAGCCTGGACTGTTGTGCTCCAGGTGTGGTTGTGTTGCACAACTGAGTCCACCCACACCATCTAACCAAAATAGACTGGATTGGAGGATGGCCTATTTGTTGGTGTAATCATTTGTGTGTGCCTTTGACATCTGGAATGTTACCATAAGCTTAAAGCATCCGTTAAGAAGCTGAAGATTTACAGTTGGGGGCAAGAAGGCGAGAGCTGCCGTGTAAGGAGCTTGTGTTTATGTGCGCCAGCGCTGCCTCTTCCGTTTCGGTTCAACACGTTGATAATTTGGACAGCAGATGTAGGAAGTTGTAATACTTAGATTTTAGAAAACTCCCAGATGCATGGCGTGACAATGGCGTAACGTTTTGTGTGAAACGATCTAATGGGGAATCATCTCGGATTTCCTGCAACATCTGAACCTCCTCAATATATAAGGGTCAAAAACCAATCAAGCAATTAAGGTACTGGTTTCACATCTAACAAAAAAAATAATATCTTGTTCACTTCAGTTTCAAATATTGGTAACAAAACTGTGACTCGAGTCCCCTCCTCAAACCACTTGTGTAAGCTATTGTTGACTAATCAATGGTCCGTCCTATTACATTGTCCATTATTAGCAAATTGGATAAATCTCCACAATCAACATATGGTTAGGCCAATAAATAATTAGACGTTTCAGGAAAAAAGTTTATTTTGAAACACTGTCTTCCTTCCACAATTTGTGCACCAAAGAGCACTGATAAGTTTGTTATTATTTTAGGTGTTAAAATCCTTGTATCAGTCAGGCAATATTGTAATAATGCTACATTAAAGGTAGAGTTTTTACACTATTTTAGTTTCTATGAAGCTTAGCTTAGCATAAAGACTTGACAACGCTAGCTTTCACGTTACATTACTGTTTAAGCCACAATTATTAGCTAAATATTTTGTCTAAAATGTATTAAATAGTATAAAAATGGAAACTGAAGACGAATTTAAACCACATATGACTCATTTTAGATTAACTGTCTTCACAGGTACTATGTTCACAGTTGCAAAGAGCATGTTTATTAGCTATGACAGTCCCTGCTCCTGATTGCACAACCATTGTGTCAATGCATAATATTGAGCTGAGAGTAATTGCAAATAAACACAGAACACTGGCAAGGTTTATAATCCGTGGTGGGGTTTGTGCAAATGCATTGATCTTTTTGCTTGATTGCGTCCTATAATCTCTAATCTGTATGTCTGTGGACATACACTGTGCTGAGGTATGATTATATCTGATTTCATTGGTATGAGACAGTTTGATTAGAGAAAGCAGCTCTTTCATTTTTATTTAATGTGGCTCCTATAGCGGCTTCCAAAGTGGCTCTGAGTGCATTTCAAGATCCTCCTCGTATGTCTGTCCTCCCCTTTGTTGCAAACGATTGTCCTGTTCACACACCTTGCTTCCTTCCTCTGTGTGTGTGTGTGTGTGTGTGTGTGTGTGTGTGTTTGTGTGTGTGTGTGTGTGTGTGTGTGTGTGTGTGTGCTCTTGCATAACGCATAACGCGACACTGGCTCACCGCCTTTGGTTATGATGTTCAGATCAGAACCAGAAAAGAGATTACATCATCGTCTGGAGGGGTGCAGGTTTTGTTAAATTTTCTGCATGGAAGGGCAGAGCTTTGATGCAGCATCTGAAACACAAAGAGAGCTCCTTTTAATCAGCCTTTCAAGTTCACAAATCTGCGATGTTTGACCCGAACAGAGGAGGACATTAAGATTCTGAGCTGGAGAGGTAATGCAAGATGTTTTCAGACTGATTTAAAGTCCGTTAAAGGAGACCAATGTTTGAAGGAATAGTTTGACGTCATTGGGAATAGACATTTTTTCCTTTCTTGCCAGGAGGGAGATAAGAAGATTGGGCCCGGTTGCCAAGCATGAAACCCAACCATGAAATACCGAGTTGTCCTTTTTATGCTTCAGCTTTTGTACGGATTAAACAGACAAGAAATAACGTGTTAATTAGCTTTAGAGGTGCTGGTAGGTGGATTTTGTTACATTTGGACTGAGCCGGGCTCGCAGTTTCCCCGTTTCCAGCCTTTATGCTAAGCTAAGCTAACCGTCTGCTGGTTGTCATATTTAACATACAGACATGAGATATGTGATATCAATCTTCTATCTTATCTAACTCTGCCAAACTGGTCACCTACTACTTACCAATTAAACAAGTGTATTGGTGTTTTTTTCCACTGCATGGTACCTCCTCAACTCGCCTCGACTCTACTCGCCTTGTTTGATTTTCCATTATGAAAAAAGTCCCTAGTACCTGCTAACAGGTACTGTTTTTAGTACCACCTCAGTCGAGGTTCCAAGCGAGCTGAGGTGATACCAAAAGGTGGCGTGAAAACCTGCAGACTGCTGATTGGTTAGAGAGAATTGACACTATGCACTGAGTCATCATTGCTAGCGACAGACGGGTTGGGGGGGAAACTAATTTGTCTTCTGGCTGCCGAGAATCAAAAGCAACACACCTTCGACGTTCTATGTGTGTGTTGCGTTAGGTCAGGGCAGTTTGCTGCTATGACGACCAGCCACGCTTGCCTCACACATTAGGCGGTACTAATCTGCAATGGAAAAAGGAGGAGGCTAATAAACAGCAGGTACTATTAATGAAAAAACGCCATATGACTCTAAAATAGTGTTAATATCATGTTTACATCACAGCAGTGATTGGTAGATTGAGAGGACGTAATGACTGGGTTTCTTAGTTATTTGATTGGGTTTATTGCTATAACTAACATAGAGCTGTTGATTAATGGATTAATCCAGTAATACCCAAGCTCCAAATCTGAAGAGTCAAGATGGTGAAATGTATAAGAAATAAAACTGATTTCACCCAGTCATTTTTTTCTAATTGTTGCTCTTTTTTATGAAATACTGGATACATTTACCTCTTAAGGTCTCTAAAAAGCATTCAAATGAAACAATCCATAACAAGAGAAGCAAAGCGAAAAATGTTGGGAACCATTGAATAAGTCGATTGACAGGAGCAAGTTTTTCCACAGCGAAAATGCCAAAATAATTCCTCAAATGTGAAAATGTGCATATTTCTTAGCCTTCTAACTATATGCTGTCAGATAAAATAAAAATAACCTAAGGTGAAACTGTGTTTTTTTTGTTTTTTTCTTGACATTTTTGATGATTGACAATGATGAAAAAATAAACCAGGGGAGCTTTGTGATACCGCTAGAGCCAGGAAGATACAACTGTCATTTGAGAAAAAAAGAAACTAACTGCCAGCTGAGCCCAGGTTGAGGCTGAATCTAAAGGCCAACCCGTTTGTTGATCGGGAGTCGGGAAGGAGCTGGACTGCCCTTCCTGCTGGTGCTGACATTTAGTTTGTGTTGCTGGTAAATATTGAACAGGTTCCTAACCCTGCGTTCTTGACCTCACACTAGACCAAACACTTGTTTTATGTTACACACAACAGTTGAATCCTTCATGGATCATTGCCGCTGTTGTGATAAATTGTCAGATGTTCAAATTTGATGAAAGTGTACATTAAATATTAGGTTGTTGCCTGCGTTATTATGCCTTGTAATCCACTTAACTGGCCGAGGCAAATCACTGCTGCCCCACACACACACACACACACACACACACACACACAGACACAAATCCTAAGAAGCTTCTTCTTTACACATTTTTTAAGGAGAGAGAGTGAGCAGCAAGTCGGTGTGATAACTTTAGGGCATAAAATGGGTAAAAATAATAGTGAGCTTACACACATTTGGTATGGCTGATGCTGATGTGATGTGAGAAGTAGATTTGACTCATAATAAAAGTCAATATATTGATACTTATATGATCTTTTGTGTCTTTTATAACCACATGGCTCGTTACAGGCCATGCACAAGCAGCATTTGGGATATAACTTGACTTGATGCCTAAACAATTTTCAACTAAGTAAATGTGTACAATATATCATTTTTATTTTATCGTTATTGCAATAACTGCTGCAATATACACATCAGATTTTTTTGTGTTAGTTGAAAGAAAATATTAGTAGAAAATTACAGTTTAAAAAGATACTGGCATTCTTTTTAGTGGTGCCTTTTATATTCAATTCAATGTTAAGTTTGTTCAATAAAATAATGTTGGAAAATATTTTCTTTCATTTGTTTTAAATTCAACAAGCAATTTGTATTTTAATAGAATACTGAAAGCAGCACAACTGAGTACACTTTAATTTAATCTGTTTATTTATCTTCAGTAATATCACTATCGCAATATTCAACAACCTTATCGCATATTGCATATTTTCCTCTTATTGTGCAGTCCTAGTATCAGCCACCAGATTATTTACCTGGTCACTATTCTGCATGCCAATCCAGGACCAATACGTTTGACCACCAGAACGAAAGCTGCTGTATAGTTATATAGTATATAGTTATATAGTTATAGCTGTTATGGACTACTATCCACAACTATCATTTTGCTGCTGCATCGCTCTCTCACACACACCCACATACACTCTAATGTGTGCTTTTGCTGTTATTGGCATCCGTCTCCTACTTGTCTTTCTTACACATAACCACCTCTCCCTTAGGCGCTCCATTTTTTCTTTTAAAATCTCTTTGTCAGTTTTTCAATGACAATATCAAAAAGAAAAAAGGCTTCCACACACTCCATTGATGCTTGTACAACTACAACATTTCAACATTACGTCTTCATCAAGAAGGTCCATGTATAAACTTCACCTGATTAAACGCAGCTGTGAATCCCAGGTGGAATCAAGTGCCTAAATTAGTTTTGCACTAAAACCCATATTAAGTGAATACAAAACAAGTAGTAGCAATTTCAAATGTAACCACACAGAGAAACATACTTTATTATTATAATGATTCTGAACACTTTATGGAAGTGTGTTATGAGAATTGTAACTCACGGGCTTCAGCAGCACTTTTTCTTGCTCTTACATCTTTAGTCCCAGACTAACAGAAAAGGGAACACATTTTGAGCTGCATGGGTCTAAGAGAATGACAACTCCAAGTCAAAACTAAGAGTTTTGCTGTGCTTTCAGCTTGGGTTTGCATGCAAGGTATCCAAACTGCTAAAGTGGAAAGGTTTGGTGAGACATACACCTCTTTAAACAATGATTAGACTCATGATCCTTGCTTGCTCTCAAAACAATCACAAATCTTCCCCTGCCTGCAGACGGATAGATTTGTTACAAATAAACCACCACAATGCTACTTTTTGTTTCCTCTGTTCTCTTATCTCGCCCTCTTCTCCTCCCTGTCATGTCCTGATTCTCCAGCTTATCTCTCCCCCCCCCCACACACACACACACACACACAGCGTGGCACTATCTTTGTGGGGACCCATCATTGACATCATGCATTCCCTAGCCTTATCTTAACCTTAAAGGGATATTTCACAGTTGGAAAGATGAATATATCTTTAAATTAGGTCACTTATGTTGTAGAAATGTGAAAAAAAAACTTCAAAATTGGTGCCTTCTAGGCTGTGAAAAGCCATAAAATGTGTTTTTGGCTCATGTGGATGAAAGACACCAAAACCCAGAATACACTTGCTTTGCTGCTCAGAATCCACTCCCAAGCCATGCATACATAGTGAGGCATTCAACTCTAGATTGTTTTCTTGTCATTATTGAACTCACGTTGGGGGTTTTGTTGAAGTTGGATGTAGTCCAGTTTGTTGTCTAATGATTGGACACTAGCAAGCAGGATGGATTGGACAGATGGCCGTCTAGCGTTAGCGGTCCTTCTAGCTGGAACTCCTGCCCTCGTTGGGCATTTCCGTCGATGTCCCCTTACCCGGCTAGAGGCATCGGGCAACACTGCTAGCTGAGGTGCTGGTGTCCGTTGCAGGCGAAGTTCGCGTAGCATGTCTAGTATTCCGTCTGTAATAAAGTTTCCTGCACATTGATATTCTCCGATATGTACCTATGTATCCCGGTGGTGTACATGTGCAGTAGTTTGAATACACATAATTGTTGGAAAAGTTTGCTGGTGAAAAAAGAGAGCCTGTTAGCGTAGCTTCAAGATGGCTGACACTCGGCTTTCTTTGGCTCGCTTCAGGTAAAGAGTCCAACCCCCTATGGGCGAGTCGAAAACATGCGGAACTAGCTGGCTTTTAGTCCACAGCCGCTGGGCAAAAATGAAAATTTTTGCGTCATTGGAGTTTTTTTTTTCCAGACACACAATAGCCTACAGAGGTCTCTCATCTCAGGGGACATGAGGGAGGGAAGCACAGTCATTTGAAAATACTACCAGGTTTCTACTGATACAAAGCTTAATGCTAATCGGTGAAGTATCCCTTTAACCATCACAACCTTAACCCTTATCCTCACCCTAACGACAACCTAATTCTAACCCCAATCCTAACCCTCAAAGAGGCCTTTAAAAGTTGTGGGCTCCCGCTTTTTGGCCCCACAAAGCTGTCGGGACCCCACAAGTATACTATATTCCTGGGTTTTGCACCCCACAAATATAGCTTAATAAGAACACACACACACACACACACACAGACACACAGACACAGACACACAGACACACACACACACACACACACACACACACACACACACACACACACACACAGTTCACCTATCCCCTCTTGCCCTGTAGGTGTGTGAGGTTGTGAAGCATGTGAGAGCCGTCACACAGGAAGAGGCTCATGTGTTCCTCATTTGAAGCCATTTGCCCAAAGCATGCTGTCAGCCTCCATCTGGATATGTGTGTGTGTGTGTGTGTGTGTGTGTGTGTGTGTGTGTGTGTGTGTGTGTGTGTGTGTGTGTGTGTGTGTGTGTGTGTGTGTGTGTGTGTGTGTGTGTGCGTGTGTGTGTGTGTGTGTGTGTGTATTTGTTTACGTGTCAATGACCAGGAGTGGTTTGGGGGAATGTCTGTGTCGGTGTTAGTGCAACTAAAGGAAAAGCTCTATTTTAGTGTGTGCACATATGTTGGCAAGATGTGTGGTAAGCCTCAGTCCCCACACTGTGGTCACATTTATATCTAAATCTACTTTCTTGCTTGCATGTTCATAAAACAAGCAATATTTAGTATGGATGAGTATTGTTGCCATTTATTTTCTGAATACAAATGCTGGTAGAGTTGGGGGAAATACCTTAAAAGTACTCTTTTGTGTTTAATTACTATGAAAAATCAGAGCTGAAAGAAGTTGACTGGTTGACAGACAGTTTAGCATTTAGAGTGAGTCTCAATCCCTGTGGCCCCAAGTAACATTTACAGAAAAATCATAAATGTTAGAATGTTAGCACAATTAATCAGCAAATACAACCATAGAGAAGAGCTATAAAGTCCATAAACTGGCTCAGTAATGTCAGTAATACACAATATTTAGTTATGTGAACTTGGCTAACATTAGCCAACATATACTGTACCATATCTAAAGGTTGCTAATTAAAACCAATTAAGGCTGTAGCAGCAAGACCCCGGAGTGTGGGGAATTGAGCAAGGGGATGTTTTATTGCTTATTAATGCAATGTGTTCATATGTCAAAAAATAAATGTGCCAATTCATATAGTTTCATTTAAAGTCACTAAAGCAAAAATGCCTCAACATTCACTAGTTTCAGCTTCTCAAATGTGAGGAATTGCTGCTTTAATTTCTCTGTCTTACATGATTGTAAATTTAATAACTCTGGGCTTTCTTCTGTAAAACAAGACATTTGAAGACGTCACCTTGGGCTCCTGGGAATTATTATTATATGTATTTTGCACTATTATCTGATGATTTACAGACTAAATGATTAAAAAGTTTAAAAAATATATACTGAAAATAATTGTGCAGGCCTAGAAAGGAGCAAAAGATTACAAGAATTTGGAAACAAATGCACAAGCTAAAACACCCTCACTCTCCAACACACTACGTCTATGTTTGAACCCCAGTCTGTAGTGGGTATATGAATAGCAGCAAGTGGCAGGTTGGCACAGCATGCCTTGTTCCTGAGTGATGCCAACGTCCTCTGGGTTTCCTCCATCACCCACTGAAGCCCAATCTGCTCCTCTCATGCCTGATGCCGCTTAAGCACCCGTCATGGTTCGCCATGACCAACATCGATAAGTGACAGGGCCTGTATGATGTGTAGGGCATTCTGGGTCTCAGGACATGGTCTGTGGTCTGTGGCCCTGCTTTAAGTGCCGAATTATATACATTCAGCACCAACCACTCTCTCACTTAGACGCTGGTCTCTTTTGTCTTCATTTTCATGATAACTATGTCTCTTCAGTATTCACAGATAGTGTTCCCGGATTGTTCAGGTGTTGCCGGAAATTCCGTCGGATGTCCCTCTTTTTAGGCTGGATGTCCATTTCGTTCCACTTTCTTTGTGTTGGCATTTTAAACTCCGGTGGATTTCTGAGGACTATGGTTACCTGCTCCTCAGATCTCTGCAGGGTAAATCCAGACAGCTAGCTAGACTATCTGTCCAATCAGAGTTTTCTATCGCACGGCTAAAATAAACTGAACGTACACATTCCACCAGATCCACAAAACAAGATCCTTCCCGAAGCTATTTTGCAGAGGCACTGTCATTGTGTCCGGCGCTTTGCACCACCCAAGACGACTGTGATTGGTTTAAAGAAATGCCAATAAACCAGAGCACGTTTTTCTCCCATCCCAGAATGCTGCGTGGACTAGCCAGACCCTCCTCCGCAGCGCTGTGGAGGAAGGTCTGGCAATGCGAGAATACTGTAAATAAGATTCAGTAATTTCTATTTGAGAGTACATGCTAAGTTAGGCCCTTCAGCAAAGTTGAGGCAAAGGGGCAAGGGGAGGGCCACTGACTTCTTTGACATGTCAGGGAAAGTGACATTAGCCAAGTTGGTTGCATAACCGCTTAGCCATTCAGTACGATGGCACGGCACTTCTGGCCAGAGGGGCCATTTTACATTTTAGTGGAACAAGACACAAAATAATAGAGCTCACTCCGCTCGGCTGAGCCACCACACGGCAGCTCGGGACAGGTAATCCTGCTTCTGCTATTCAGAAGATTAGAGACAAGAGAGAGAAAGCTGTTGGGAGAGTTTTCACATTGTGTAGGCGGTCAGTGGACTATCTGGTCCTACTGTCACTGCACCCTGCAGCCAGACACTTTCAATGAACCCTTATAATGATGTGCTTTTAATTGTACTTGTCTCATTATACAAAATAGCCCCCAAGGAAACAAGTACAGCTTTCTTGCATATTGTGTGATAATACACTCCAAATTATGAGATTGCCTGAAGATAAAGCAGGATTCCTAAACTTTCTTCATAACTTCAATACCTCATCTCATATAGGCCTATGGAAACTAATTTGCACCAAAAAAAAAGACAAATATAATATTTAAGAATTATCATAATAAATGTGAATTATGAATTTGTAGTCACTTTCTCATTATTTTGATCTATTAAGTCAATGTTGGGCTTATTATCTAATCCTATCATTCTTAAAGATTAGAGAAAGTCTGACTTTGACAGTTTGACTTACTGCGCCATCGTTTTAACAGACATGTAGTCGATTTCTTGACTTACCATGATGATTTTTATTTTATCGTTACTGCATTTTTTCACATTTTTTCCTTGTGTGTAATATATATATTACTATTTCATAAACATAGCAGGCTTTTTACTTCATTTTGGTCACCCCGGTGCTTTTTGAGCCTCTGTTTGTTCCAATTTTGTCCCTCATTTTTCTCTTCTTGCCTTAAAATTGCCACAGAAAAACAGTGAAAAAAAAAACGACCCCACTAACAAATATTTCATCCAGGTGTTAGTGGTGGAAGCAACTGGATTATGCATTAAAAAAACACTTTCACAGTACGTATCAGGAGGAAACATGAGTGGGAAGGCAGGCAGTTCACACGCAAGGGACAAACTTCTTAAGCACCTTAACTGACCCAGAGAGCAGATGAATATTTGATGTGTAAGAGCGTGCAAGCATAATGTAGCTATATGTGAGGTTAACTTTCTTCTGGTGTGCTTGAACGTGTGATTAATTCCTGTGTTTTTCTTATATTTACCTGCCTGTGCGTTTAGTTTTTGACATGCATGGTGTCAGTGTCAGTGCTAAACATGCTAGTTCCAACAAGCTGATTGTAATTTGCACCAGATGAACAGTTTGTGTGCCCCCATCTGTGTATGACTTTGTGTAAAGTATACATACAGGATATATTGTGTTTTGTACATTCAACATGGGAGGTTTGTTGTGTGTCTTGGGAGTTGAGTCCTTCACCCAGCTGTCATTGTAGCCCAGATTGGCCTCAGAAAGAGAGACAGTCCAAGGGCCCCAACACCCAGCAGATCAGCGAGATACAAGTATTGATCAGACACAGTAGAGTGCCGACAACAGGATTTGAGAGTTCATCATGCTCAATTACGCCCGGCCAGATGTTGACCTCATGGCATTCATAACGCGGCAGAAGCAGCCAAGGGTTTCTCACAAACAGAATATTAGGGTCAGTTAGTTAAGGTTGGGAATGATGATGGCAGCTGGCGTCCTCCTCTTACTGTACCTGGCTCAGAGCATAAGCACATTACTGAAAACAGTTGCATTGACATTGTGTTCAGATGAATATGAGAATCAGCAAATAAAACAATTAATTGTACTTTCTGAACATAAATTACAGACTGCAAAAGGTGAATCTTCACATGCAACAACTGCTAGTTTTTGAAAGATAATTCTAGTTTCTCTCAACTTAGTTTTGATCCTATTGGTAATAATAACATCACTAAGTTGATTGCTAACAATTAGTTGATCAATTGATTGACAGAAAATTAATCTGCCACTATTTTGATCATAGATTAGTCGTTAGATTTTTTCAGAACCTAAATTTTGAGGATTTTCTCCTCGTCTCATGCATACACACTGATGCTGCTGCCCTGCTAATGTGCTACGCTTCCTGCAGCCAAGTTGTAATTCTGTTAAAACAATTAACCAATTAACTGACAAAGCATCTCATGCTCATAATCATGAAAATGATTAATTTTTGTCAACTTTGGGCAGTGAGGGCTCAGTACCTTATATTAACATTTTGAGTGTGAGTCTTGAGATGTTTAAGCATTTACTTTGGTGTCTCAACTGATCAAATCAATGACAAAAACAACGGGAATAAGACCCTAGTTGTAATTAAGTGTAATTAGGAGCTAAGCGTTTTTACCACCATGACAATGCAGTTTTGATGTTTTCTCATGGTTTTAGTCCTTCAACTTGAGCGGAAAGACAGAATTTATGAGGTGAAAAGTTTGTGTGTGTGTGTGTGTGTGTGTGTGTGTGTATGTGTGTGTGTGTATGTGTGTGTGTGTGTTGTGGCTGAAGTTTGCTGTCATCAAACAGATGGGGATCTTTTTCATCTCAACCAGAGGAGACAGCATTACTTTCCCACATAGCTCTCTCTCTCTCTGCCTCTCTCTCTCTCTGAGGTCCTTCTCCTATCTTGTGAGAATTTACCCATAAAGCACTGTGAGAGAATATTACCCCATAATGAATACAGCACTTTTAAATTGGAGTACAGCCGCAGGCAGGGACCAGACCGGCCACTGAAATATTCACAAAGCTTTATTAACGCTGTTATTCGTGGCAGATGCACTGCGCGTACTAACAGTTGGCGATAATCATGCAGCGCCACTGGTTTGTACAGTTTATGGCAAATTATAAGGACTGTGGTTATAATCTGCTCTCAGTTTATATTTAAATCTGCTTTATTGTCATGGCAGCAAAAGACAATGTTGCCAGAGAAATACAGCACATCAATTCAGGCAATATTATCTGCAGAGGGCAGATGAAAACAGCTACTAAAGGGGAATTCAAACCTAGTGATAATGTGACATTGAAGTTTGTAAGGCGATGCATTTGAGGGATTTCACTTTTCATGTCGTGGGTGTCAAGTGACTGACAGTTAGCGGCGCATAATCACAAAGAACATCAGCAGTCGGTGACAAGTTCTGTCTCCAACCATGTCCACACTGTGCCACGCCTCGTTCATCCAACCAAAGAGCCTGAAACCTTCTCGTCTAATGAGAAGACTCGGAATATGAATGTGATGAAGGGCAAAACCAAATGAAGGTTTTGTACTGACTGTGTAGATTATCGGCTGCTGCGTAAGACGTTTTTTTAGATGACACAAACTACTTTGTACAGAAAACCAGGAATAAAGACTGGCCCATTCATTAACTGCCTGCAGTTGTGTAATGTGGCGTAATGTCACTGCAGTTGCATAATCACATTAAAAATGCATAGAGTAAAAAAAGATTGAAACCAAAAGAAGCAAGTGTGTCTTGGGGATTTTTATCCTAAACTTAAAGCTGCTATAAATACTATTTTTATATTAACAAGGGATGAAATGACTAATGTGAAAGAGATCATAGACTCTGCTTCACTCTCACTTCACTATTGGCCCCCAAGTGACAAGCTGGTGAACATAGTGGACCATTTAAAAAAAATCAAGAGCCAACTTTTTCACTCGGGAGTCGGTAGAGACCAAAACAAAGCTAAAAACAGAGTGAATATTCAATTTACATTCATTGGATGCACATAAACACAACTCAAATGAATGCTAATGTTGCTATGTCAAGGATGTCAATGTTTCTGACGCCCTAAAGTGGACAAAGACAATCAATGAATGCAGGTCTTCTAATACTGTGACTGTTATTGCCCCTGTTTATTTCAACCCCCACCCGGCCCGTCAGACACCGCCTACCCAGAGCCTGGGTCTGTCCCAGGTTTCTGGCTTAAAGGGAGTTTTTCCTCGCCACAGTGGCACTGTTGCTTGCTCTGGAGGGAACTACTAGAACTGTTGGGTCCTTGTAAATTATACAATGTGGTCTAGACCTACTCTATCTGTCAAGTGTCTTGTGATAGCTCTTGTTATGAATTGATACTATAAATAAATAAAATTGAAATTGAGGTTTACCACATCAAATTAGTTCTACATCTCACACAGCATTCACGCTTGATGAAATTCTATTATTGCGTATCAATGGTTTGTTGTATTAGTTCATGCAGAGCTGTCTTTTCTCTCCTTATCTCTCTCTTTCATGTCAAACACTACAATAATTTGACCTATTTCCCAAAACCTAACCAGCAAATTACTGAAGAAGATATTTTGCATTTCCCTCCTTCCATTTATCTTGTTCAGTGGCTTTAACATCCCTTGCTGTTTGTTATTTTTGGTTCAAATTTCACACTGTTGTAACTATTTAGCACCAATTTGAATTCTTTTTTTTTTTATTGAGGTTACATCACTCTACATCGGTGCATGTGTGGAGCGGTTGCGAAGGACTACGCTACCGCTGAACTGGGTCGTGGGTAACACGTTGCTATGGCAACTGCTATTTGCCAGCCCTGGGGCCTAGAACTGCTTTTTTTTTTTTCGCTTACACTTTCTCTCTCTGTTTCTTTCTCTGTTCTTCTTTGCTCGCTCTGCCTCTTTCTTCACCTCCTCTCTTTTTCTTCTTCCCTTTGCTCGCTCTCTATCGATCTCTTACTCGCTCTTCCTCTCCATTCACCTCTGCTTTTCTTTTCTCTCTTGCATAGTCCTCGCTTATACCATCATTGCTTCTCATTTTTCCTGTATCTCCTTCTGTCATTGCTTTGCTTTGTGTTTGGAAAATACAAAGAAAGAGCGAGCATCTATCTATCTTTCTATCTTTCTATCTTTCTATCTATCTATCTATCTAGGCTTCAAATGTGAAGTTACGGGAACAGTTTCTAGTTTTGTCCTGCAGGCTGCAGCAGAGGAAGAACAAGATTCAACAGCAGGGGGTGTTATCCTTAATTGCTGCTCTAATCTGTTAAATTATTTGCTGTTCTGTTGCTCGACAAAATGAACAGTGATTTCCAAATCTTACGTTCTTTCATAATGGCGAGCCAGGCGCCTTCACTGACACCCTGTAAAATGTTCCCACAAACTGATGCATCGCCCTTGGTCTCAGATTGTTGAGATGATATACGATACAGCATCGTATGCAGGAGTGTAACATATTGTCTAAGCGATTAACTCCAGCTGGCTCACTGTAAGTACAGCGTGGGCATGCAGCCATATTTCAGAGACAGAGAGCAGAGAAGAAGAAAAGCAGGGCAGAGACGAGAGGTAGCGAGATGCAGCGAGGTAGAAAATGAGAGCAATGAGCCGGCCTCGGTGTGTCACCTAAATTCTGCTCTAATGAATAGCCCATTGATTTCCATTAGGGGTGGCTGGAGCTGACCACTCTCGCCTGTCTGTTTCCCATTAGCACACTTTAAAACCGAGGCTGACAAACAGTCGTAGCCACAGGCGGACCGGATGAGGAGCCCGGTCAGTGTTTAAAAGAAACCTGTGAATTCATCCATGAAGCTGTATGGAGGCAGGGAGACGATAGAGTTAACAGCAGGAATTATATGAGCCTAAAATACTGGTCTCACACACTGAAACGTAAAGAGAAAAATCTGCAAATCGGCTCCTTTCCCCACCTTGACTGGAGGTAAAGTCCATGAATATCAAGATAACAACACATGGAAATTGTTCATTTGCATTTGAAAAAAATGGATTATCACGTTTCACTGGCAGGTTCTATTCTCTTTTCAAAATAAAAAAGACAGGACTAACACTTTAAACAGCCTCCAGGTCCTCATTGCATCGACCAGTGAGTCCATTGCAGGCCCCGAGGCCTGGCCTGTTTGTTGGCTCGGGATTTTAGAGCCATCCAGCCTTATCAGCTCCACCTCTCCATCAGCCTGCTTCCTTCATTAACATTAATAGGATTTGGATCTATTATGCAACAAGGCTCCGCTTCGTTACGCAACACACAGTCTTCAGCGGCAGCAGCACACTCTGGAGGGGAGCCGTTGCGTCTTAGATTCACGGCTTGGGTTTTTTCATTCATTAAGACATGGAGTGGAGGGGTTTTCAATATGTGACGGCACACAACCCTGCACACTAAGGTCAGAAACAAGCCTCAGCAGAGGCCAGAGCCACAAGTAAATTATAGGAGAGAAACTTTCCGTATTAAGACTGATGCAAAAGTATGATAGTATCAAACACAAACAGATTAGCTTTACAAAAAATGTATTAAAGTTTATCTAAATTACCAGCTGTTTGTTAATCATAAAACAGTTAATCATAAATCATAAAATCTGGTGACTGGTTCTACATGTGAAGTTACAAATTCTAGTTTGTGAAGTTGCTAAAATAATCTAATCTTGTGAAAATAAATTCAGAAATTAATTAGTTTCTTTACAGAGTAGTGTCATTATATTTGATCTTATTTTGTCAATTTTATGAAATTTTGCTAAAATGTCCGACTCAGCAGAAAAGTTTTCCCAAATCCACTTGCCTTTTCCTCTGTTGCACAAGAAACAAGAAACTACAGCTCTGTGAGACTGGACTTCAGGCAGCATGCTTACATGATGCTGATCAGCACGTATAATCTTTAACATGCTAACATTTGCCAACTGGCACCGAACACAATGCACAGCTAAGTCTGATAGGAATGCCACAACTACCAAAGTATTGCACAAAGTGAATTTGGATCCGATGATAGCACTAGGGTTAGGGTTAGGAAATCACCACAGTCATTAGGATTTGTCCTCTGGAAACCATGATCTTTACCAATATTTAGGATAATCCATTTAATAGTTTTTGAGACATTGCATTCTGGAGTGGTGAGTCAACCAACTTTTCCCAGCAGTGATGCTATCGCTGACTCTTCGTCTCAGTGGGGCTGAAATTAATCCGTTCCTTTAAGCTAATCAATAACAACTTGTAACACTAGCTGGCCTGAATGAAGTACAGTGTGTTTAGTGCAGTTTCACTGATATGTAATACTAATCCTAGATTTAAGGCTTTACAAACAGAAATGTTTAGATTCAACAAACTCCTGAACATAAAATAATCATGCTTCTGGAGCAGGTTGTCATGGAAACAGCAAAGTGGCACACACAAGACACACAAGTTCATTTTGTCTCTCTTTTTTTTCCTCAGAGTAACTTCCTGCTTTGCTGGAAGAGCTATTTTTAATGGGTGTTATATAAGATGGAACTCTTGTGCTCAATTCAATGTGTTATTTTCCCTTCTTTTTATTCCTCTTCATCTTCTTGACTGTGATGGGAGCAGAAAGCCCCCGCATTTCCCGTACCTGTATCTCCCGAGTGAGTTATGAGCTTCCCGCGCTGCTACAGTTAATGAAAAACAAATGTACTAATTTATCATCATCATCATCATCATTCTGTAGAAAATGCTTGGGCACTTGGGATAATTGTTCCTCATTCATCATCATTTTGGAGTTGTGAAAAATGAAAAAAAATGCTGAGTTCCCTTGGCCTTTGGAATTAAAATAGCCCCCCCCCCCACATCATCACATATCCTTCACCATACCTAGAGATTGGCATGGTGTTATTTCAGTTAGCCTCTTTTTAATCAACTTTTGCATGGGTGTGTAAACTTATGCAAGCCGCTGTACGACTCAAAACAAGTGCCACTTCATGAGTTATTCATGCAGAAAGGATAAAAGGATAAAAAATAATTTGAAATGTTTCTTTAAAGACAAGAGAGATTGAGTTTTTTTTTTTTAGCAGTGTAGGATGTGAGCATGTAGCACAGCTTGCACGTAATATTCAGCTCTCCCAGCTGAGCTGAACCAACTGTGAAAGATGCCATGATTAGCCGCTCTACGTGCCTTACAGGTGGTGGGGTTTGTTCTTCAACAGTATGAACGTCCACGTAGGTCTCTGCACATGAGTAATGTCTAAAAAGCAGTGGGCAATAGGCTGTCGAGTGTTGCAGTGAGTGTCATCACCTGAGCCGATCGAGCCACTTTATGAAGTGTTGTGTTGCAGCAGCTTGCTCTGTTAAAGCACTGGTTTGGTTTTGCACTTTTAAATCCATCAGAGGAGGGAAAACTAGCATTTTTCAACCCTCAGAGGCAATTTTCTTACAGCTAACTTCAACAAGAAAGCTTTGCATCAAAGAATTAACCCTTTTCTCGCTTTCTCCCTCTGCAGGATGTTTCGAGTGCTGCATCAAGTGTCTGGGCGGGGTGCCCTACGCCTCCCTAGTGGCCACCATCCTCTGCTTCTCAGGCGTGGCTCTGTTCTGCGGCTGTGGTCACGTGGCTCTGACCGGCACCCTGACCATGCTGGAGAACCACTTCTCCAGGGTCACCACGGACCACGCCACCCTTGCGTTGGTGTAAGTCCTCAGTGTGGTTCAGTTGGCTGACAACAGCTGCCACTACGCTATCAATAATCTTTCATTGGCCGGGAAATCAAGCACTATAGCACTATAACACATACTGGAATACGGTGTTCTGCTAACAGGCTTCACACTAAGTTTTCATGAAGACTAAATGAGCATGATGAATCATTGATGAGCTCTTGGCACCATTAATGGTTTCAGTAGAAAGCCTTGAAACAACAGTGAGTATAGGCTACTGGTACTAGTAAATCTGTCAAGCAGAGCTTGTAACTTGTAAATGTCTCTTAACCCAGGTGAGTTAGCATTAACAGAAAGAGTACAGATATTCTGAATGAAGATATTTACATTTCAGTGTTTACAAAAAGTATATTTAATGATACACTGTTAAAAGGTTACTTTACCAATTTAAAACCAACTTATTGTTCGAACTCCAGATGTACCTCGGCATATGGACACAAAGAGCATAGAAGCGAAAGAGAGAGAGCCAACCTTTTTCTTTTCTTTTCTTTCTCAAACTCAGACCAAACTCAGAAAAACACAGTAAAACTAGGTAGCGCTGCTTAAATATAAACCAAGATTCTGTTACTGCATTAACTATTTCTTGCCTAAGATGTTTTCAGAGACATATTTCAGCTTACCGTTTAACATTATATGAGATTGTTACCAATCGGTCGCCATTCATTCAAAATACAAACTAGTCTCGCATTTCCAGACCTTCCTCCAAGTGCTGCGGAGGAGAGTCTGGTCCACACAGCATTCGGGGTTTATTGGTATTTCTTTAAACCAATCACAGTCGTCATGTGCAGTGCTAAGACCTGGACACAATGACGGTGTTTCTGCAAAATAGCCACAGGAAGGAACATGTGTACATTCAAAGGTTGTCTTAGTCGTGCAAGAGGAAACTCCGATTGGACAGATATTCTAGCTAGCTGTCTGGATTTACCCTGCAGAGATCTGAGGAGCAGGTAACCGTAGTCCTCAGAAACCCACCGGAGTTTACAATGCCAGCACAAAGAAAGCGGAAGGTCACGGCGATCCGGCCTAAAATGAGGGACGTCCGGTGGAATTTCCAGCGGATCTTGAACAATCCTGGAAGTGGAATGTCGTCGATATAGAATAGCTCCACACATATATTCAAGGTTAGGAGAAAAAACAACTGTGTTTGCGTTTTTTTAACCAATCGTGATCGTCTTGGTCGGTGCTAAGCTCCGGACAGTGATGGTCGCTCTGCAAAATGGTCTCGGGGGAACGTTTGCACCCCGCAAAAAGAAAACGGCATATACATTATTAAGTTAAATGTTCACACATTACAGTAACGTGAGCTATATAAATTAGCTGGATAATCATAATTAGTCATGTGCTCTTACCAGTGTATTTTGTCCACAACAAATCCTCGCCAATTGGTCCCAAAACAGCCTGGTCTCACAGAATTCCGTGAAATTATCACACACTGTTAACACCGCGTTATGTGGTGGTGGCGCCGAATGTGTGAAAAAACTGTGTCACCACCACGGAAAACAAAGTCAATGTAAAGTCAATAAGAAGAGTGACCGTGGTAGCAAGTAGTATGAAAGCCCGAAAATCTGCGTAAGGAGGTTGTTTGGGGGGGTTGGATTGGTCAAACACAGGACTTTCACCGAGACCGGGGATTGTGTCCTGTGTGTAATGTTTCCTAAAGTCGCTTTCTACTTTTCCTAAACCCAACCGTTCTATTTTTCCTGCGTGTCACGGAACCGTGAGCCCACCCATGACCTTTTCCTTAACTTAAGGGCAGTATTCATCTTGCTGAAGTCGTCCGTGGGCTCATCACAGACTTTTTTGCGATTCCGGGAAACTGACACAGATTTAAGTTGAGGGGCTGTGTTAATTTCACGGAATTCTGTAAGATCAGGTTGGCCAAAATGTCCCAGTTAGATACTAAACGCCGTAAAAATATTCTTTGTAAATCTTGACAATCATTCCCCTAAAGAACCAAGCAGGCCCGCCTTATTGCACGGTCATCCATGGATGTTCTTGCGATTATCCTGAAAATGAACTGTCTGTGATCCAGACTGATACAAACAAGCCCAAAAAGCTTCCGTTACGTCACCCATCAGTGGGAGCATTTATTGGTCTGGTGCGGCGCATTGCATTCTGGTAGTTTTAGATTTTCTACCTTTTTAGTGAAAGGGAATATCACAGCTTCTTCTCTCTGGCCATGTTTCCAGAACCAATTTCAAAAATGATTGTGCCATTCTACTGCATACCCTACCATAAGCTACGGGTCATATCTATAAACCTAGCTAACATAGAATACAGCACTGATCACTAAGTCTTGCTTTGATTCATTTAAAATTACACCTGTTATATCAACCTAAACACACACAAAATGGGGTTACAATTACGGTTTGTGTGTGTTCAGGATCCAGATCTTTCAGTACATCATCTACGGCATCGCCTCCTTCTTCTTCGTCTACGCCATCGTCCTGCTGGCTGAGGGCTTTTACACCACCAGCGCCGTAAAGAAGGAGCTGCAGAGCGACTTTAAGACCACCGTCTGTGGACGCTGCATCACTGCCTTTGTACGTCAACACACACACACACTCACACGCAGGCACACACACACACACACACACACACACACACACACACACAACCTGCTGCAAATCATCACACCCACTGACCCAGATACTCTCAAAAAAGCCTCTAAATAAGACTTAATTGCTCTGATTTGTATCTTGTGTTCTTATATATAAATAAATAGGTTAGCAGGCTTATAAAAAAATGAACATAAAACGGTCATTAATTTTGTCAATCACACACACACACACACACACACACACACACACACACACACACACACACACACACACACTCTCACTTGAGGGTAACTCTGGCACAGTTTGTCCTTTCTAGCCTGATTACTCTGCAGATGTCCAGTAACATTAGCTTAAACACTGACACTATGAATGTGTGTGTGTGGTGGGTGGAGGTGTCCAGGGAATAATATTAACCCAGTTCTTCTAATGCAAACTGTGGTGGGGGAAATCATACTGGAAAAAAAAAAAAAAAAAATCAATCTCTCCTTTCTTTTCTCCTCTCCTTAGTTCATGTTCCTGACCTACATCCTCGCTCTGGCCTTCCTCGCCATCTTCGGCTTCACGGCAATACCCGTTTTCCTCTTTTTTAATATGTGGAATACCTGCGCTGCCATGAAGTCTCCTGACGCCAACATCACCTCACCTGACTCCATCTGTGTGGACGTGAGGCAGTACGGTAAGTTGTCCACCTTCATCCCACTACAGTAACTGATGTGGTTTGTGGCTTTTCCTCACCCTGTCTTATTGAATTTAGTTAGTGATTTCCAGGTAACGCTTAACAAAAACATCAGTTGTTGCTTATGTCAGCAGGTGGATTTAGTCTATCTGCTTCTAATACTAAGTTTTTTCCTGATATAAAAAGCTGACAATTATCATTGTCAGGTTCAAGAGCTGTTTCTGAAACAATGATAAAGTATTAGAGGGTTGATTTTCCCCTCAGTGCCATTTTATTCTAATAAATACCACAAGCCACGGTTATGGAAGATTTTTTTCTGGATTTTTCTGGATTTATCTATTTTGTGTCTATGGTAAATAGAGTTTTTGCTTTGTATATTATCTGTTGTATGTTTATTGTGATCGTGCCCCCTTCGAAAAGCTTTCATAAGCTCATTTGGGATTTCCCATTTCACGCGGCCTACGTATGACCATTGTAGCTCTGAAATTATGTTTAACTGTACAATGATGATGTGTGACATAAAGAAAACGAATAGACAGCCCCTAAGCTGTGTTTCTCAGCTCATCCTCGAGTCATCCAGGCCAGCCTGTCCTTTATAGTTCTGCTCATGCTCGGTTTCTGCACACCTGATCTAATTAGGGATGGCACATTTTCATTACAGTTTAACTGGATCAGGTGTGCATGAGAGGAACTTGTAGAACATGTGGGCCTTGAGAACTGGGTTTATAAAACCAGTTTTAATCTCAATATCATCAGTTTACATACATATTCTAGTTTTATAGTATTAAGATGGTACCAATTATATGCCACTAACAGGGTTTCTGGGAAATGTTTTTTTACAAGAAGCTAAATGTGCTACATGCATCCGCACAATGTTTTAAACATCATTGGTCAGTTGAGAAGATTTTTACCTTATTTAGATCTGAGCCGTCATCAATTAAATGTTTATGAATCACTAGCAGGTCAACTGTAGAGATTTTCCTGTCTCAAATTGTGTAATTTGAATCATTGTTTGAGTCCTAAAGTGGTAAATTTATTTCACACTAGCTAATTATTTTTGAAATTGTCTGCCAAAACCTAATTATAGAAGCAATCCCCCCAGGTATTTTGATTTAGAAAAAAATGTAAAATAGATCAGATTGAATGCTGGATAACATGTCTTCAAACTTCAAGAGAAATTCCCTCGTTCAAGGCAAGTTAGCTCAGAACATGCCGGCTAGCCTCGGCAATAAGAGCTTTTAACTTTGCACATAAGAGAACATCACACACATGCAGCCCAGGCTTTACCTGCAGGATAGCAAAATATAGAAACGTGTTTCAAACTAATCCAAAAGGCTTTACTCTGCTGTATGCCGCGACACTATAAACACCACATATTTATCTCCTGGTCCGGTTTGCTTTAAATGTCATTTTCTATATAGGAAGAGGTCAAAAATACATTTAGATTATTGAGAGCCTGATTGCATCTCTATGAAAATCCACCTTCCTGCAGAATTACAGCACAGTAACGTTCTCCTATGATTGCATATCTGTTTAATGGCCTAATGTACAGTATGTGACCCACATTTGAAGGACAGCTGGCCCGCTTGCAGAGTAGGATGAGGATCACATATGCTTCATTGGCAGTCGTACTTTACTACAACGTATAAAATATTTAACCCAATTACTGTCAGTCATCAAATTATCATCGGAGTTACAGGTTTTTGATAAAGCTTGTGTTTTGTCTTATTCATAATGATAGTATTTGTGAAAACAATTCATAGTAAAGGAAGAATATATATCCTATAGTATTAGCCAGTTTTCAGAAGTAAGGAAGTAATTGGAATAAATAACCCATATTATTCCTGTAGGAGAGGCTTCCGGACAGCATTGGCCCTGTTTCCTTTAATCTTTATCCAAGCCTGATTTATAATACCTTATAAATGGGGGTGAGAAAGCGTCAGTCCTGTGATGTTTTATCTCTCTGATCCTGCAGGTATTATTCCCTGGAACGCCACTCCGGGGAAAGCTTGTGGAGCCACACTGGGAGACATCTGTAACACCAGCGAGGTGAGCGGACACTGACCTGGCCTTTCTTTTCTATTTTATCTTTCCTCTACTCTAACTCTCTCTTTCCATCCACAGTTCTACCTGTCCTACCACCTCTACATTGTTGCGTTCGCCGGCGCCGGTGCCACCGTCATCGCATTGGTAAGCCGCTCATGATCCCATTGATAATGTGCCTCTCAAAATATGCACGTTGCCATGGCGTGCCTAGCTGTTGCCATAGCAACCCTCCCTCTCACGCGTTTTGTCAGTATGTCATCCTATCAGTTGGAATCCAACCCCTCAGCCTGCCTCTGCTGCGTGAGTGTGTGTAGACGGGGTCAGTGTTTCACTCGGCTGCGGAGGCGGACTGCTTTGTTTCATGTCCAGGGAAATGGAGATACTAAAAAAAAATGTTCATCTGAAAGCCCTCTCTACATTGTTTTCCAGCCAACCTTTTTGTGGAGGTAGGAAAAGATAGAAAATATTTTAAAAAGACAAGAAAAAAAGCATGTGAGCAAAAAAAAAAGTGGCAGGAGTACCATTAAATGTGTATATTAAGATTCTTTTCTTTGCGTTTGATTACTATTTTGCTAAAGTCGACTTGTATTTTCATCCTGCCAGCAGATTTCACCAACGACTACCACTTACTGTCTTTTAACTGTACATAAAATCTGGACGCTCAGTCAGTAAGACAATGTTGTACCATTAAACATTTATTTTAACCTTTTCCTTCTCATTGGAAAAAGTGTCAACATTATGTTAACACTAAAAAAACACTTGATTTTTGTACACAATTGACCCACAATTCACACAAATGCAGGTATTTTTTGTTTCTTGCTGTTTCACTACCACTACCATCCACAGACAGCCTACCATTTCCTATGTGCATTGCATTGTGGGAGAACAGTTTCCAGCAACAGCATAAACAAAAGAGTCAAGCATTTTTGCAAGTATAAATACTGTGTTTGAGAATGCTTAGTTTTGTCTGAACACACATACCACAAAACCTGCCTAAAATGAGTATGTCAGGGTCAATTTTAGTTGTTTAGCACCTTTCATTACAATTAAACCCAAAGTACTTTACATTAAAAACATCATACACGTTAAAACAAAGTATGAATAGAAATAAAAATGCAATAAACACAACAGGATAAGAACGTGCAACCACACACACACACACACAAAGATAAAAGGATAATTTTCATATGCAGTTTCCTACACTCTGTAGTGTAACTGAAGTATCTTTAAGTCACCCTTCCTTCTGCGCACTAGAAGAGCTCAAACCTGATGACCTTAGAGGCCTGATAGGGTTGTGATCAGTGGGCAGGTCAGATGTACTGAGGAGCTAAACCGTAGTGCTTTGTAGACTGTGTAGTATATGTGTACCACATATACTGTACTGGAATTGGGACACAGTACCAATCATTTCATGTCCTTGAAGTAAATAAAGAGAACATGTCTGCTTCTCTTTAGATCCATTACCTGATGATTTTGGCAGCCAACTGGGCCTACCTGAGGAGCGCCGTCTCCACGCACGAGTACCAGGACATCAAGACCAAGGACGACCAGGATGTGGAGGCCGAGGCGCGCTCCAAGGAGGGCCAGAACTCCTCCTACTCATAAGGACAAGTGATCCTCTCCCGCCGCCAACCATCTCCTCTCCACCCCCAACCCTGTAACACCCAACGCCCACCCATCCCTCCGTCCGTTAAAACAAACCACCTCGATCATGTTTGATAGTCCCCCAACCTCCTGATTCTCCATCCTCTTCCTGTCCATGACGTTTATTAAGAGTTGTGAGCTCACACCGGGAGGGGAAGAGAATAGAGGATCAGGAGAAGCGGCAGGCCCAGATGGAGGCAGATGCTTCAGAACGGGAGAGCTCGCCCGCCGGGTTCGAGCTCAGGTAGGCTACGTTACATCAGTTCAGAAGCGTCTCCTCCCCCCTGCTCGTGGGCGGCGGCTCGTGAACGTGGCCCGGCTGTGATGGCCTCGCGCCCTGAGCCACCACAGCCTCTCAACACAGTTCCTAACAGCCTAAAAAAAAAAAACATTGCTCACTGTCTGCTTCAGCCACAGGGAAGCCAGGCAGCGACCAACTTCCTCTGTTTTTTGGTGTTTTATATGCATATATATATATATATATGAATATGAATATATTGTGCGAATGTGTACGAATGTTGGTGTTTTTTTTAATACTCTTTGAACAGTATGCCAGGTACTAATACGATCTTTCTTCTTCTTTATGTTTTTGCGCTCATTAGGTTTTTTTTCTCCTTTACTTTCTTCTCCATTTTAGACTTTTTATTGCTAATGCTCGATACGTTGTTGCACTATTACGAAACAACAACAAAAATAAGGGGGAATGAGAATCCCGTAAAAACACACAAAGCATCCCAGCCCCCCTCTTTCATAGAAACACCTAAAAGAATCTAATCATAAGGTATCTCAAGGATTGTTTTGCATTTACATGAGCATTGCTTATTTAGCTGCCAAGGTGTAGCTAACCTTTTATTTAAGACCAGAGGTGTAGCAAAGTTTTATTGAAGGAATAGTTTTGGGGAAAATGCTTATTTTCTGACAAGGGTTAGATGAGACGATTGAGGCTAGCTAACAGCCGGCTAGCTCAGGCTAGCATAGAGACTGTAGCCTTGCTCTGTTCAAAGGCAACAAAATCTGCCTACCAGCGCTCCTAAAGCTCACTAATTAACATGGTCTATCTTAGGTTTTTTTTTATCCACACAAGCAAAAAAAGTGTTAAAACAACAAGTTGTGGTTTTACGATGCCAGACTAATCCCTCTTTGGCTGGTGCAGCGACTTCGTAGAGACTCCATAACCACCACGTAAAACCACAACTTGTCGTTTTTACACTTTGGTTTTTGTGTGAATTAAGAGAACAAGATACACCGTATTAATTAATGAGCTTGGTAGGCTGATTTTGTTTCTTTTACGACAAAGCCAGAGCTGTTTCTAGCTGTTTAAGCTAAACTACTGTAAGCTAACCTGGCTGCCGGCGTTAGCTTGATACCATGCCAACGGGTTTGCTACACTCACTAGCGGCAGCTGAAATCACAGATAAATCCATCTGGGTCTTTTAACACAAAAAAGACACACACCTCAGGTATCATACCAAATCGATTTTGGCCAGTTGTGTTCTTTTCCAAAGCTTCACCATTTAAAACCCAACCCTTACCCGATTGGTACGCTCTCCTGTGTGAATTATACAGGGAAAACTGGTCATTCATTTTCTAAAATTCCTCCTTTTGTGAATGAAGTTCACCTGTAAATAGCCGAACCACCCGAAAAGAGCTCGATTTACACCTCTCTAGAAACAGGGAGAACACAATCAGCGTTTTGCCATGCTCTTTTATTAATGTTTTCCACACATATATGTAAATGTACCCTTTGAGATATGTGTTTAGCACTCCAATACTAGTTCTGCATTTGATATAATAATTGTAATTTAACATCTTAAATGATATGTCGTGAGAGGGATACAGTGCAGTTATGATATGATGGATTGAGGTGCTTGTGACGTATACATTTTAAAATGTGAAGAAAAAAATATGGAAATTGATTTTTAAATGTTTTATCAGTTTAAGGCAGCTGAGTTCTACTTGTGATTCAGTAATAATGATTTTATGGAACTTGTTTGTGCTTATTTTTTCCCCTCCTGATGGCCAGCCAAATGAGTGACTTATCAACATGTGAGTTGAGAAAAAAAAGTCACTCGTTCTTTTCTTTTTCTTTTTTTAACGTCATGCCTCTCAGATGAGCCACAAAGACTGTTTTGGATGTTTACACTGAATTAGAACAAGTCAGGAATTTTCATACATTCATTTTATAATCGGAAAATGTTTAACAATCATGAACTGTATTCTACATCAGTCATCACTGGTTAGTTTATCCTATAAAAAAAAAAAACACTGAAGAAGACAAATAATTGAACTTTGATGAGATGAAGCATGTCAGTATCGTCCATGTGTGCAGCTGTCTATTCTGTATAAAAAAGGACTATATTGCCATGTGTGTTATGTTTGATAAATATACGTGCTTTGCCACCAGGTTGATGTAAAGGCAAACTTCAATTTCCTATAAGACGATGCGTGTCAGGGTGTTGTTGTTTCCTCGTTATTTGCATGAAGGAGACATGACTGTGTCTTCGCAGTTTTTCAGGTGATGTGTATTCAATTGTACTGACAACTATGGTAGGCGGTGTTTGCCCCCCTTTTCCACAACTCCCCCTCTTCCACCCACTCTTTTCTAAAGAAAACTCCATTGTACTTTGATGGCATTGTAGTCCCTGTAGGTGTTTCATTATGGTTTTATTTTTTAAGTTGGAAATAGTTCTATGGCTCCTATATAGTGATGATTTTTGTAACCTTCTCTAGTAAAACCGATATTTTTTATTATCGTGACACCGTTGTCTCTCGTCTCGTTCTTGTGTTTGGGTCTCCTTTTTGTTTTGATTTTGTACTTCCTGTTTGTGGTAACAAACCCATATTTGGTGCATTGTTTGATCTATAAAACATCTTAAAAATAGTGATAAATACCAATGAAAATTCTTTTGAAAAATTGACAAACTCTTAATCAATTCTCAAAATATTTGCAAATTAACCCTCATGTTGTCCTCAGGTCAAATTGACCCGTTTTCCTATATCAATGTTCTTTTTAATTACTCAAAATAACATGATTGATTCCACACAACGTTCTTTGGCAAGTACAAATCTATACTTTCATTCATTTTGGGGTATCTTATTGAAGTGGTTTTGAAATAGTATTGAGTAAAAGTTGACATATTCCAGTCTGTGTTTATCCATCAACATATGTTCCTTTAGTTTTAGTCTAAATAATTCCTAATTTCTGCTTTTCTAACTCAAACATTGGGTATAATTTCCTATAAATGAGGTTTATTAACCATAAAGTCCAAAAAATAACTGTAAAACTAAAGGTAATAAGTTAGTGTTACGTAGTGTTAAACGTTAAAAAAAAGTGACAAACATTGAAAAAAGTGATGAAAAAGGGACCAAAACATAAGAAAAATTAAAACAATTATTAAATAAAAACATCAAAAGTGTTGATTAGTTGAAGACAACACAAGGGTTAAATATTTTGCCAAATGTGTGAATGTATTTAAACCTTATTAGTAATTATTATACAAGATAAACTAGTTGACAAATGTTTTTATTTTAACAACAATGTAGTAAAAAAAGCAAGAGCAATCCTACCTTTGTAAGGCTGGAGGCATTTATGTGCTGTAATCAAGAAGTAACTCCTGCACCAGGTGAAGTTAATTGACTTAATTGCCTCCACTGCCTCAACACACAACAGGTGATTTCACCTATGTTGCCTGACTGGACCTCTGCTAAGACGTGTGTATTATATTATATCCCCTTCATATCCCCCTCATTGACCTATCAGTTGTGCTGGAAAAAAAATATTTTTTGTTCAAAATATGATTTTGTATGCCCACATTATTTATAAAAAAAAACAAAAAAAAAGCTCTACCCAACTTCAACCTGAACAGTAAGTGAAAACACCTGTCTCTATTGCCATGCTGGTGTCTCTGCAGCACTTTTAAGATGGAGATAACAGCTCACCAATGTTACTGTGATGCCACACACCTCTGATACATGGGCACCACCTTGTGGGCAAAGCAGGTACTGTTCTTAAAATTAAAATAAAACATGAATAAAGCACACAAAAGACAGATTTTTATCCAGTTTAATTATTGGCTGTTTTATTTCCAGTGTAAAAAAAAAATAATAATGATGGGAGTCATTTGCCCTGAAGAAGATATTGCTAATAAAGATTACATAGGCCACGGTGTTACATTGAGTCATTTTAATCTTATCTAATATTTTAAGATTCAGCAGTGTGCTCCACTTTTCATAGTGGGAGGTGAGATAGTGTCATCAATACATACTTAAATACAGATTATTATAACTCCAGCAATAACTACAAGTAGCTTATTTTCTTCCTTAGGGAAACACTACATTCCATCATAGCATCACTGGTAAAATCATCCCAACAGAACAGCAAATATTTTATCTGGAAAAGATGATTAAATCAACTATTTAATGTAGTTCAACATGTGATTTCCTCTATTATAAATCAGTTAAAGACAGCAGTTTCTGTCTGTAATTTGATTAATCACATTAATTACTTTCCATGCTGTATGTCAAGACTTTGAGTTGAAGATGGAAAATTTGAATGTTGGTTTATAACTGCAAATATGACATGTTCAAGTCATGTGTTATCAGTTTTCTAATGGTAGTTTGTTTATCAAAAGACCTGAAAATCATTTTGGGAGTATAGGTTACTGAGCCGTTTAAGAACAATCAAGACTACGTTGCATTATATTTAAGCTGTAAATGTGGTTGTATGAGCTTCTAGAGGCAGACGCTAATCTCTGGACTTCTCTTTTTGTGGGTTAAAACTTGTAGCCACAGCTCCAACAGTCACGTGAACATTTTTTTTTTGTTTTTGTTTTAGTTCAGAGAACTGCTTGTACTTTAGAGGTGATGTAGTTCAGCTTTTATCACAGAAACCCAGCTCAAGTCAAAATCACTCCCTATAGGCAACTTAAAATTCAGGTATGATCCAGTTTTGTCCACCTCTGATACAATTGAGGATCATCACTGACCACAAATAAATCTATAGAACACATATCAGAAATATCATGTTATTGTCAGAGTTGGGGAATGGTGGGTGGAGAGGTTTTGTCTCTTGTGTGGGTGAAAATGCTGAATATTGGCACACAATGTTCAGTTTTTAGTCCAAAAGAATATCAGTATTTGCTTACATATGCAGATCCTGGTCCCAAGTTTATCTGCGGGTATGTAATACAACAGCTACTGAGCAAACCACCAGTTCCTCTTTGTGCAGAGTCACATGAAGTCCTGCTGGGAGTCACATTCAGCACCCTCCGCTCAGCAACAGCTAGGGTCAGGGTGACTTTTCCTCTGCAGGTCCACTGTGTTGGTGTGAATGAGGTGATCAGCTCTGTTGTCCAACGCCAGAATGCGACGTACCGCCTCCTCAAAGGCTGACGCTACATTTGTAGCATCCTTAGCACTCGTCTCAAAGTACGGGTGACCGCCGTTCTCGCGGCACCACTTCCGTGCATCCTCACCTGACACCTGCCGCTCGGGAACATCCAGTTTGTTGCCCAGCACCACAAACGGGAAGTTGTCCGGGTCCTTTACATCAGCGTAATAAGTGAACTCCTTCTTCCAGTTGGCCAGGTTTTGGAAGCTCTGTCCGTCGTCCACGCTGAAGGTGAGCAGGCAGCAGTCGGAGCCGCGGTAGAAAGGCGTGCGGAGGCTGCGGAAACGCTCCTGACCCGCCGTGTCCCAGATCTGCAGAGTGGCGTGGTGGCCGTCCACATCCAGCTCTTTGTTGAGGAACTCCACGCCTATAGTGTGGAATAGGTGAGAGTCAAACTTGTTGGTGACGTAGCGGTTCATGAGGGATGATTTGCCGACACCGCCGTCACCCAGAAGGATCACCTTCAGCAGGGCTGACTTGGATATCATGGCTGCAGAGAGTCGGCTCAGGAAATTCTTGGTCTCACAACTCTGCGCCAAGCGACTGCACGGGAGGTTTGGAGACACCCAACGATAGAAAAAGCAGTTCCACCTGAGTAGCACAAAAACATTATCTTAACTTAGAAGGCAGAGAGCATTACACCAGTCACACTTTAGAGTAGGTGTGTCCACACCACTATCAGGCCCTGCAGACTTACACATCTAGTGCATAATACTGAGGCATAGTGCTGTTGTAGGGCTGTGAGAAATATACAAGAACATTTCACTATTTTCTGACCTTTAATAGACCAAATGTTGCATTGGTTAATGGAAAAAAAATAATTGATTATGAAAATAACAATTAGTTGCAGCCCCACCATTGTCACACTACAAAAACTACTTGCAATAACTTCAGTTATTTCTATCCTTTGTCCCTTGAAATTGTTAAAAGACAAACCTAAATCGTTTTAATAAACAATCTGTCTGCCTGCCATGACAGGCTTAAATCATTCAGTGTTGGTATTCCTTCAGGAAAACCTTCCTTGATTTCTACCTTTGGCCTCACAGATAAAGTTGTGCTTGAGATAAGAACAAAATGCTCCTTAATCTGCTTTCACTTAATCACACACACACACACACACACACACACACACACACGAGAACTGGTTGAAGTCAATCGACTAGCTAATCCTATTAAAAACGGCCCACTCATTACACTACGTGGCTAATAAACTTCCTACACTGTCTGTAACATGTTATGCATAAAATGATCCAAGCTGTTAATCACGTGGACACTGATCAAAGGACCATTGAGTCATCCACATGGGCACTAACAACCGGAATACAAGTTTAAAATCACTTTCATATCAGCACAAATGCATGTTATCCAACAATCTGTAAGACAGAGTACTACTACTTAACAGATCACCAAAGGCGTTTTCACAGGCTTGACTGTAGAGAGAAGTGACTACCAGGACAAATCAGTGAGATTAAAGTGGAAAATCTCAGCAAGAGCAGGTTTTTGGGAGCAAGAAGGAGCTTTTGTCTCTCCACCACTGGCTGGCTGTCCCAGTATCAACAAGTGTGTTTGAGTGTTAGTATCTGGATGACAAATCATTTTCATCACAAAAGTATTTGTGTTCTGTCAAGTTTACAGCAAAGACAAAGCCTTTAAAATGAATACTTCACCAAATATCTATCTAGTGAGTATAAAATCCCTTAGATATGGCTGGACTTACATTATTTGTCCAGAAAACTTCCCATTACAATTTCCCGCAGCTCAAGTAAATGACTTTTTTTTTTTTTTCGAAACAACAGTTCCAAACCCAAAGATAATCCGTTTATTGTCATATAAGGACAAAGAAATTCACAAAATTGTCACATTTGAGACGCTGGAACCAGACAACATTTTACACTTAAGCTTAAGAACTAACTCATCAATGAATCTAACAATTATTGGACAATCAAAATAGTAGGCGATAGTTAATTTGCTAATATAATGTAATACAAGTCTATAATACAATATCTACAATACTACCAATACTACTGTTGCAACATCCAACAGGAGTGGACATGCAGCCTGCAGCCAATTACAGCAGATCCCCTGCTTGTTAGGAAAAGTTAGCCTACTTTGCAGAGTTTAAATACATAAATAAAGCTAGGAGATAAACGCTATGGGCTGCATTGCACATGACAGCAATAAGCATGTTCAGCCCAGTAACCAACATTGGGTAAATAATGTCTTTGTCCTGGGACCTTTAAACACAGACTGCAGTGCTGCTCCTCCTGTTATTTCTATTGAAGAAACATTAACATTTTATAAAAAGAAAAAATATATTTAAAAAAAATTAAAAAAGCAGCATTGCTATAGAGCAGGAATGAATGGACGGTGTCTCTCTCTCTCTCACACACACACACACACACACACACACACACACACACACACACACACACACACACACACACGAGTCATGTGCTTCATTCAGCAGAATGTTACTATTCAAAATGAAGGCTGCTCTTTGGATTATTTCCAATAAAGTCATGATTATTTCCTAGTACTGATATTTCCTCCAGGCAATCAACCACATGATTTAATTCAAATCTAGATTTTTTTTTTTTAAATTTCATTCCAGAGCCAATATGCTCAATCAGCAGGGTAATACTTTGCTCCTTCATTCAGAGACCTGCCAGGAGAGCAGCTGGGTGTGAGCCAATTCCATATTTACTATCAATAAACAAGATTTATAGCACTATCGCAGTCGAAAACTGCATTTTACAGTACACAGTGAACTCTGCAAACTTACACTGATGAGAACATGTAAACACACTTACAATAAATGATTAAATAATAATTGATGGACTTACAAAACCGGAAGATTTGCCGATTCGATTGCAGTCAAAAACATCCAGAAACGACCATTGACTATTGGAAACCGCTTCCTTGCAGGGATACTACGTGGCTGGACCAAGGCTTCGGAGTGTGTGTTTCCGTGATGAAGCGTGTATCGAGCTTTTTATGTTGGCGAGCCTTGTCGTTTTAGACACACATTACGTCACTGATGAGCCCTAACACAGTTGAGAAATGACAGTTTCTACACAATTCCTCTAGCTAGTTAAATGCACATTCACTGTCCTCCAACTGCTAAACGCTGCCACTTTCCAGTTTTAGACATAGCCCATCCTGCCAGTAGCCTGCAACCAAAAGGACTAATTAAACACATTCCATGTATTACTCACACAATTTATGTTGTGTTGTGTTATACAACCATAGGCCTATCAGAAAATAGATACTAAGGCTAATTAATCCCCACCCGCCTTTTTACAATACAGTAGGCCTAAATAATATATAGGTCAAATCATCAGTAGGCTAATATCTGCCTGCTTTAGTAGCTACACTCTTTGGCCAATAGGTTTCAGGTAACCATGGTTTGTGTGTACAAGCAGCCTCGAGATAGTAACCCTTTTGCGAACAAATTAGCTTGGAAAGCTCCAATGCTTCACGAAGCTTCATCTCGCAGTCACTACTTGTGTTTATTCGTCGTCAATATTTCGAGAAACTTATAGAGAAGAGATGCAAATATCTGTCCGATAATGGAAGCTTCACCGTAAACCGCAACGTTAGCTAGCGGTCCGCAGTTCTACACTCACGACTTTACCGAGCGATTTTTTTTTTTTTCAAACTACAATTTCAAGTTTTGACATCTCAGTAACTGTGGGCTAGCTACCTGTCGGTGTGTTGGTCACAGCCCGGCGTCCTCTGCGTTTAATCCCCCCTCCTCCATCCCGGCATGGTGCTGCTGTCAGCCGGTGACATGGCGCTAAATGTCCCCGCTGCTCCCTGCCCTGGCCCTGGCTGGAGCCGCAGATGACGCTCACATGACCCGGGAGCGTCACGCCTCCGCGTCATGCGCTCCCTTGGGTGCCAGCGCATCCACTTTTCATTGTAGGCTTTTCTTTCCATCCTTTTGTCTGCCCTTATCGCATTTGTGACATCTGTTTGTCTGTAACATAACATGAAAAATACTTTAACCTACATGAGGAAGTTCCTTGGATTCCTACCCATTATAACCAAGTGTTCATAAATAAATATGAGGGGTCCCAAGATGATTAAGTTATAAGAAAGACATATTACTGTATTATGGTGATGTATATTTTTTCACAGTATGACCTACTTTCCCAACTTTAGACACACAAATGTGTTTAAGGAGTAACAAGTGGGACAAAAATGTTGGAGCTGACAGCCTGCTGCAATTTAGGAAATACAACCTGCTGCATATTGTCATACCCACTGCACACACAAATGAGCAAATATCAGGATTTATGCATTTCTGCAGGTTTAAAAGCCCTTTTACAGTTGGTTGTGATTTCCAAAAGAAGCCCAAACAGATCTCACCCCGGTCTGCAGTGTGTTTTGTCAGTTTGTATCTGCATGTGTGTCACAAGGAGAAAATATAAATGGCTACTGAGCCACCCATGACTGAAAGGGTGCGATCTGTCACCCAATAAAACACTCAAAAGATAGGGAGCATCTGAATGGAGACACAACACAGAGAAACAGCCACACTCCTTCTGTATCTGCCTGCCAAGATATTGCAGCACCATAAAGTTTATGATATCTAATGAGAACCATGAGCAGAGGCATTTTTATTTTTGGACATCCCTGATTTTTTTTCCTTTTAAACCAAGTGAGCTTGCTGAAAAGAACAGACAGGTCGTGTTGAGCCAGGAAATGTACATCTCACTCACTTTCGGTTCAGACGTTTAAAGGCTTTTAATAAAAACAAAAGAAAATATTGTTTTTTGGAAGCCTTCAGCCTGTACAGTAAAGGCCTGTGGATGTGATGTCACAATGATGTGTAAATGAGTCATTGGGACACGTCGACTGAGTGAAGCACCATGGGATATCCACGCCTGAGGCTGATCGGGAGGGCAGATTACGGCCTCACATGCTCACCATGCTCACATGTCTCAAGCACTGAAGCTCTAAATGAATGGGATATTGTAGGAAGTTATAGGGGCATGTGTTTCGCTTCTACTTTTGAGCATTCATACCAAGTGTGACTTACAATATGTGCAACAGAACACACTTTTTTTTTTAATCAAAGAAAATGACATTAATGAGGTCAAAGGTAAAGGCTATGGTGGCTTTACATCATTCCTTAAACCAGAAAATGTTCACATATAAGAAAGAGGAGGCAGGAAAAGCAGTTAAATGAGTTACTGGAAGTATAGATTAACGGGAGGAGACATAAAAGGATTCAGCGGAAAGAAGATGACGACAGCTACTTCTTTAAAAGTTGTGGTTTCAGTGTGTAATAGGCTCCGCTTTCTTAGCCTGTAGTAGAAAGATATAATTTCACAGTTCACAAAAATATCTTGTTCAAACCACGAGTATGCGCTCCATCTTGCAAGAATGCGCTCTATCCATTGTTTCAACTCTGCATTCCTCTGACCATTCGTTCCATTTGAAAAATCTTGAGGCATTTAACAAATGCAGGGAAAATGTTTTGTCACAATGCATGTTGTGCCTCCAACACAGTGTTTTAAACTCATTCTAACTTGTTTTGAAACGTTATCAAAGTTTCTCAATCCATACAGAATCATAAAATCTTTCAAATGAGGTGAAAACAGGAAAACCAACATGAGGGCGGCTTCACACGTTGACAGTAGAGCTCGTATGATCAAATCAATAGCAGTTGGACATTTTATCAAGTGATAATATTTCAGCTCCTCAAACATTCGGTGTGGAATGATAGTAAACTGAATATTTTTGTGAATTTTGGACAGTTGGTCAAACAAAACGAGCAAAATTCAAAAGGCCTATGTGAACCTGGAACCTGCACAATTGGTCTATTTACATTTTATCATACTATTTAAGCAGTTGCACATTTTTGTATTCTCAACTTGTATATATTCAAATATTTGTTCTTGTATTTTATTCCTATTATTATTTCATGTATAGTGTATGTATATATATTGTATCCTAGTATTTCATTTATATTCTGTGCGACTGATTTTGCTGCTGCAACACTGTATCTATCTATCTATCTATCTATCTATCTATCTATCTATCTATCTATCTATCTATCTCACACTCCACAACCCAAAGGTATTCTGTTTATAATCATAAAACCAAAGAAAAACGCAAAATATTCAAATGTTCTTGTTATTCTTGCTCAAAAATGATTGTGATTGATTCATCGTCATTGTTTTTTTTAGACTGAATGATTAATCTGATACTTGTCATCAGAGGCAGACCCAGCTGCTGTGGTACCACTGCTGCCCACACTCGCTGCAGGTCACAAAAGTCATTGCATCTTCATCAGGGCCGCTCTGCCTCACCCACGCAGGCAAGAAGAGGGCACCCCTGGACACCTGCGTCACCCGACAGTCTGACCCCCCGCATCGTTTGCACCTTATCTTCTGTGTCTGCGTTCCTTCTATCCCTTGAGGAAGCTGCCTTTCGCTCACACCCCGGGACGAGTACTCCTCTCTCAGCTTCCGGAGCTCTGTGCTGGCCATCTCCTCCGGAGACATCCGGGCGAAGGCCTCAGGTGACAGCGAGCCGCTTAGGAGGCCCTGGCGTAGATGCATGTTTTTAGGATTTCTCAAGTTGGCCACCTTGCTCCTCACGCATGCTTTATATTTGCCCTGGTTGGATTTGTGGAGCTCATGGACGTGCTGCTCAATATCTGTAGCCAGCTCTGCAGCCTTGTCTTGATCAGGAAGTTTGGGGCAGAGGGCAGCAAGAAGGAGCTGAACACATTTAGATCGTACAGATGAGAAACTACAGCATGCGGGTGTACTCTCTGCTGTGAAAGAAAGGCCATCGTTTGCCTCGGAGGATGAGGCTTCTTGCTCTGCACACTCCATCTTACTGCCACATGTGTGTGCAGATCCAGTGTGGGAATCCCCATGCTTGGGAACTCCTCCATCGCCTGCCTCATCTGGTAGAGCAACCCTGCGAGAGAGCTCAGGATCCCCCGTGCATTTCACACCTTGTGTATCTTTGCTGTACTGCCTCTTCCACTTAGACAACAAGCTCTTCGCTGTCTTCTTCACGTTGACATCAGAGCAGCTCTTCAGGAGCCTGTAGAGTACTCTAACAATGTCTGTCGTTTCCAGCTGCTCTGCTGTGACACGCAACTTATCAACGTCACCAAGGAGGGTCAAGATGTCCCCATAGCTTCTGTCTGCAAGGGATCTCTCTATCTGTTTAGCACAGTGGACTATTTCTTTTGCATCCATGGTGGCTGCACAGAGAGGGAGAAGTAGTGAAATAACAGCTAAAAGTACCAACAATACAATACATAACTTCATACACAGGCCTTTGCAGTATGCACCACTCAACATATTGAAATATGACTTGCTGTGTGTTTGTGTTGGTTTACCTGATCCTCCTCATGGTTTGCAGCCACTTCACACAAGCAGTTTGCCTGAAAACGTCTACAAGGGAGCAGCCATGTTGGATCTGTCTTCAAAACAGGAAGTTGCCTGAATTCATCCCTAGATGGTGCTGTAGCCTCACAGAATTAGACACTCAAGAAGGGTTAGGGTTAGTTTTACATTTCTAATGTGTACTTTAAGCTGAGCATGCATGGCACCTTCAATTTTAAAGATGTTTTGATCTAGACACCACTTTCCTCAACAATGGAGGTTATTGCAATTTTTCAAATGTGAGCCTGAGTGAAAGGAGTGTCGTCCTGAATTCTTCTTGGCATGTTGAATCTGTTTTTATCAGGCCTTGCAGTATTGCTGTGGTTTGTCTGAAATGGATTAAATCTTTAGGATTTAGGTGTATGCATTTGGCTTTCCGGGATCATTTCCTCCAATTAGAAACCAAGTCAGATTTCTGTGGATTTTCACAACTCATTTCTACACGCTGACAATAACAACAAAACGGGGTTAACGCATGTGTCAAAGCATAGGATGAGGTGAGGGGGAAATATTCAGTTAAGAGACAATGTCAAGAAGGTTTATCATAACGATGCTTTACTTCTTTTCTGCATGATTGCGATGCTGATATGCTTGGATATAGCGTGCAGAAACATGCAGTCCTTACATACAAACAGCCACAAGACAAGAAGCTGCAATTATAGGTAATGAAGGAAGAAGATGAATGAGTGTATAGGATAATTCATGGTTGTGGAGCTAAGACAAGAAATGCTTCGGTGCATCAAAACCGCCACAGTGGACAGACTTAGTGAGCAGGTAGTTGTTATTATGTTACTATTCAGAGCCAATGAGACACACTTAAGAGTGACATAAGGAATGGAAATATAGAAACTCTGGGTGGTTGAAAAGTTGTACATGTATTGATTTAACATTGTTTGAATAGGAAAAGTACTGACACTGAATATGGCAGCAAAACTGAGTGCAATTTAGGGACTGTTTGAAAAGTATTGGAGTGGAGAGGGAGGCTGAAATGAGGGGTTAATGTTTGACTTTTTAAGAATGTGAGACCTTCCTCAGTAATCATCTGTAATGATTAAATGCTTGATGCTATTTTTTTTTAACAATACATCTTGCAAGGGAAGGCTGAAATGAAATTTGAATTTAGGGTCAGAAAACAAAAACATAAGACCGTCTCCTGCTAATTAATGTCATGATTGATTCATCTGTTTTCTCAGTTAGTTGTTCATTCGTCTGGTCTGTACAAATATCAGAAAACAGCAATGTCCACCACTCTCCTCCCTTGAGCAAACAGAAAATATACAGTCTCCTCTTTTTCTGACCCCTCCACCTGCCTCAAACACTGTTGTACAGTCCCTTAGGAAAGAGGTGACTCTAAAAGATACTTAAACTGAATTCTTCTGCCTTTATAGGATGCAGTATCTTCATATGTAGTCATGAAGTGTTTGTTGGATTTGACAAGAAGAGTTCATCTGTGATACAAATGTCTCTTGGGCATGGCTCCACTGACTGGGAATGGAAAGATGGTTGTCATTGTTTCCATCACACATAAACTGGACTAAAATCTGAGTTTTTACATCAAAATTACCTTTAATTCACATTTATTAGCATCACATGAATCAAAGTACTGCCCTGTCAAATTATATTATTTGCACACAAATAGCTCCAGGGCATATAAATAGATGAGCAGGGTGCCATTAGTAACCTGAGGTATGACATCATCCTTTTAATCTCATATTAAACATTTGCTTTCAAGATTGATGCAGCTGGGGCCAATAGCGGATGGAGGCCCGGAGGGAAAATTGATATACAGTGTCTCTCCGCATAATAGCTTCTGGCTCTCAAGTCTTCAAACTGCAGCTTTTAAAACCCCCAAATGGAAGTGGATGTTTCCAGGAGGCTTTTAGTAGCGTTAATGTTTAACTTTGAACTTTTCTTAAGGGAAGTGTGCTGGTTTAAGGAGTTTTCGTTCTGTGAACCCTGCAAAGAGCAATGTTGGACATTAAAGTTTTTGTTTGTGTTGTTGTCTTTTCTGGTTGTTGTTAAGTGGATTTTGTAGGTTTAGGGGCCCCCAAACCGAGTGTTTCTATGTGTGTGTGTGTGTGTGTGTGTGTGTGTGTGTGTGTGTTGAGATGGGTGGGGTCCGGCAGGGCCTTCAGGAACGAGACAAAAAAGAAAGAAGAGTCGAAGAAGTAGTCGACACGCTGCCGTCTCCCTGGCCTTTTGTTTCTCCAGCCACACATGTCTGAAATTACCGGACAAAAAAACACACACCCTCGGATCTTATCAAGTAATGTCACAGCAGCAGCCTTGCTGCACTTCTGTGCTCCTTATCTGTGGGAATGGAATTTTACCAGCACGCCGCCACTGCGACTGCCATTCGTCAACAGGCGGCGCTCTCCACACTTGTGCTGATGTGGGGAAGAAGTGGAGTCCTGCTGTATCACATCCTGCTTTTGTTGTCTCCGCCTCTCAGTACGCTTGAGCACACATGCGCACGCGCGCACACACACACACACACACAATCTTGATAAATCCTAAAGAAAAGAAGGAGGAGGGCCTTTCTTGTTAAAGTGATCATTTTCTTCATGGTCAGACATTCATGACAACGTCTCATTCTTAGTGCAAAATTCAACCTACTGAGGGACTGTACACAACTAATCAGGAGGGGGAGTGTTGTGTATTTTTTCTTTTTGCTGAGAGAAGGGTAGAATAGAACATTTTGTCATTGTACAAAATGTTATTTCCTCCTTCACTTTCTTTGGAGAACAAAAAGTAAAAGTTGGCCTTTTTGTTGCGAAAATTAATATGTATAATTTGCACATCGGTGGCCATTGTGAAACATGTCATTGCATAAATATAGTAAGATTTTAATTAGATGAAACCGTAGTAAATTCTTCATGTGTTGCACTTATTAATGGTGGGACGAGTCACACAGATGAAATTGTATTGTAAGTTTTTTTTACCAAGTTGTACCAATTAAATATTATTGTTGTATTATTTTGGCTTACTGGGAGGAGGGTGTTGTACTTTTAACAAAGTCAAGGGTGGGTCCAAATAAAATATGAATAAATAATAATGTAACGCCCCCTGCCCACCCCAGTTGTTTCAGGTTGGATGCTATTAGATATGATGTTGGTGAGGTTTCTGTGTATGTCTCTTGATTTGAATCTGTGCCTAATGCTCTTGACAGGGTGTGTGTGCTCGAGTGAGTTTATGTGTGACCGGGGGTGGGGGGCTGCCCCTTACCTTTCACACCCACCCATCATGACCTTGAGGATGATAACACATGACTGGATGTTTTTCTCTCTCTTTGTGCTCCCTTTCTCGCTGGTTCTGCCACAGGGTCCATTCTGTTTTGACTGCTACTGAAAGGTTTCTGTTTCTATTTCAGGGGTTACAAACCAGACCAAGTGCCACTGCATTTAGCTTGTTCTCATTAACAGCCGTGCATCGCCTCAGGCAGGAAATGAGACTCCCCCAACATGCAACCAAAGAAACTCTGTGACTGTTCTCTGTCTTCTCTGGTTCATCATAATATTGTCCTTTTCTGCTCAAACTCTTGTCAAAGCCAGAAACAATAAGGAAGTCCAACTGATATCAGCTTGTTAGTGATCTGCTCCACAGGGGAAGAATGAGTCAAAACAGAATGACAAGTAACACAGACGTTTATGTTGCATCTGGCGTTTCATAACACTTCTTATGATGGGATGCAACACTTTTTTTTTGCAATAGTCTACCAAAGGATAGTTGCGTCCTCCGGCTGTAACTTCATTCTCAACTTAATCTCCGTTAACCCACGACACCAAAAGCAGTGACCTGAAACAAAATAAAAAGAAAATAGAGTATTGATTTTTTTTAACACCCACTTTAATGACTTTGCTCTGAAGGATGTGACGTACCAATCCTTTGTGGTTACAGCCATGTGTTCCCTCCTTTTTATCCGCATTGATTCACCACATTTGTTTTTCCCATGAAACCCCCTCATCCATCACACACACACACACACACACACACACACACACACACACACACACTTTGGCCTTATGGGAAATTCGCCGCCCGGGTTACATCCTCCCACGGTGCTCACAGTTGCAGCATCTACTGGACAAACATTTGTAACATGATCACAGTGGAGGGGCGAGGCTCCAAGTGCAAACTGTGCACAGGTGTGAGGGCTCTCTAGTTTGGTTCAGCTGTGAGAGTAACGCCAATCAAGTGGCACCAAATAACTCCGAGAGTCCTTCAAAGTAACTATTTCTGATCCCATGATCCAAGGATTTATGGGTAAAAATAGACAGTTATGTTTGGAAAAGTCAAGGCATGAGGAAATTAAAGGAAAGCAAATGCATTACACAAATATTCTATATCTATAACATGTGCTAACATTAGCCACAATAAGCTACTGGGTATAGCAATTTAAAAAAAGTGTACTAAATTGAGCAAATGTTTGTATTACTGCTTATGAATTTTGCATTTTTAATAGAAAGATTGTGTTATCTTTGTCAAGCTTAAAAAAGGGCAGTTAACATGTTTAAATGTCCTACTTTTATTTAATTTGTGATTAGTCCTATACTTTTGTTGTCTTTTGAATCCGATTATTATTATTTTACATTAGTTTTTACTGGTTTGAGTTTAATGTCTTTTATTACCATGTAAATGTTACCATTTGCTCGTATTTATTATTTGTTGCCTTTTATTCCACCTTATTTCTACAAACAACGTGGTTTGGTTGCTGTTCCTTCAGTTATGAAGGTATTGTTACATTAACAATGTTTTGTGTTTTGTAATGTTCCGTATGTTTTTTTCTAATTGATTCACAATAATATATGGTGATGATGATGATACTTATCATTATTATAATTATATTCAATCCGAGTTATCTTCTGGAGAAATTTTGCATACAAATAAAAAGGTAAAAAAAGAATTCCCAGGCATTATAACCTAACTTTGTTGTTTTCTAAAGAAAATTATCACATGTGCAGCTCGTATAAATTCCACCACAACTTCGCTCCTACCTCATAAAGCGCTATCACACACACACAAAGATAAATATCTACCGTATGGCAAGGTTCAAACAGGTGTGTTCAAGCACATTGAAGATAAGAACAGAAAGTGCTTATGTCTTGAAGGGCGGCGCCTTGTGTGAAAATAACCACCGTAATAGAAGGCTATTGTCTAATGTGTCCTCTTATCAACATCATTCTCTCTCTCTCTCTCTCTCTCTCTCTCTCTCTCAGATACCACACCTTTTGGATGAACGTCCTCTAAAACATAATGTCTGAGATGATTGTGTTGCTCTTCAGAATGAGAAAGTCTCCCTGCATGAGTTAATGATTCATCTCTTTTTTTTGCATTTTTAACTTTGAGGTGTGAGAATTAGGACTAAGAGGATTCCTCACTGTACAATACAAACGACCAAACTTGTGGCTTTTTCCAAAAAAAAGAAAAGACAGAGGAAGTGCATTACATTTTTAGCCTGCAATCTCCCCCCTTCTCTCCCCCTCACTTCTCTGGTAATTTCCGTTGGGTGATCGGATCTGAATTCCTGATATCCCACAGTTAAGATTCATGGGCCTGCAGTGTTTGAGGACAGGACACTCCTTTACATCTTCCATCTTTTTCTACTTACCCTCTTCTTTATTCCACCTTTTCTTTCTCCTTCATTTCCTGCTCTTCACCTTCCACTCCTCTCTTTCTCCTCCTCCTACATTCCTCCCCACCCTCCGACATCCTCCATTTCTCCTCTCGGCGCCTGTCCTCTACTTTCAGCCGTCTGATGGATGCACAGTTATAGGAGCTCCAAGAAGGGCTGATAAACTGCATGAAACGACAGAGTTGAAGGTAGAAAAAAAAGTGAGAAAAAAGGTGTGGGAAGAGGTGTGTTTTCAGACACAAGCCATGGCAATGCACACACACGCATTTAACTGTATGCCTGCGTCCATGTGCACGCTTCCACAAATTCCTGCTTGTGTCATGTGGCAAAGATATTAACAGCCAACTAAGAGCAGGAGGCAGCACCTCTCTCTCTTTCACTCCTAAGTAATCAATAAAGACACACACACACCCACACATACACTGTTTAGTTTGAGCCATGAGATGAGAAAGCTGTGAAGAGATTAGGTGTTAAAAAGGTGCAATCACACCTACGGTCCCTCGGTCTAAACAAGAATATAAACACTAAAGAATCTTTGCATTTTTGCATTCCATTCCATCAGCTTTTTAGTGTCAACACATAAGCAAAGCAGGGTTCAAAGCGAGAATATCGCTTTTAAAAAGAACTCAATCTCCCTCTCACAGATGAAAAGTTAAACAGCCTAACTTGGTCTGGTATACCCAGTAGCTTATGTTAGCTAATGTTAGCATGCTTAAAATAGATGCTGTGGACAATAATGGGGTAATTTGCTGACTTAATGACTAATTAAAAGTATTTTAGCATGTCAAAGATAAATCATGACGTCTTAAATGAATCTCGGGAAATGAAGGCAAATTAGATGTATCGTTAGTCTTGCAATTAGCACTTGTGGCCACTGATTGCTGTTAATCAGAAGTCATGCAGTCTCGCTTTAAGGACTGAAAAGTAACATATTCTTAGCCACGCTTGGGGTGTTATTAGCATGCTTAACTAAGATGGTGACTATGGTAAACGTATACCTGCTAAACATCGGCATTTAAGCATGTCGACGTTTGCATTTAGCTCAAAGCAAAAACTGTGCCCAGGAGGTCTACAGCTGTACAGATCTGTCTGCTAGAATGGCTGTAGACTCTTCAATGCTCAGTACTCTTTAGAAGAGGCAAAACAATCCATATAACTTAAGAAAGATCCTTCAGCTTCATTTTCTGTAACTTTATCTTCATAAGAGTACAGAATATATTAATAAATACTATAGCTGATACAGTGCATCATTCATTTAAATAGAAGGAGCGAAACGGCTGCAGTGCAAAGGTCAAGCCTCAGTCTCTCCAAACATGCTCGGTATGAACACACACCCTAAAATCAAGACTCCTCCAGCTCTGGACATCACGCACATTTGATGACAGGCTGTCTGAAAGCTGCTGTTCTCCTCCTGTCCTGGTACTTCTGCTAAAAGTTAACCTGTGAATGAACTGCTAAACGGAATCTGTGACAGACGGGGGTGGTGGTCACTGAACTTCACTTCTGCAATCAAAACTCTATTGAGAGGATGAAAGCTGAAGTTGGTATGATGAAACACATGAACACACCCAAAGTGGGGACATCTGAAGACAGAGTGCAGGCCACGCTCTTTTTTATGGCCCTTGGCTTTGAACTGAAAGCCTTTGTTACTCAGCTGATCTGAAGGTAAACCACTTCCTTGCTTTGAGCTAGCGTGGAGCATTTGTCTCAGTCCAAAAGGGGGAAAACACACACACACGTTGTGCTGTGCTGCTTCACAGAGGAAGTAACACTAAACAGGAAGCTGGTGAGCAACAGTGTTGTCTAACATCAGTGTTTAAACGTTAAATATGATATATGTAATATATGTAACACAACAACCCGATTATCGGCCGTCGGGCAGTCTGGCGAGGTCTGTGACTCAAGCCTGTGTGGTGTGCTCCTTGTTGTCATCAGTTGAAGGCTTTAATTTCTGCCAATTTGACATGTTGAAATGGAAGGCAGGAAGTCGGACTAAAAGTACGCTCACGTCGGCGTCATTTCGGTGTGTTTCGAGGAACCTTTTTGACCAACTCAGGGAGACAGTCATTTCTGCCGACTTTCAGCCGTCGAGTTGGTGTGTCAGGGCCTTAAAGAGAAAGTGGCTGAAATGGTGCATACTAAATAATTATGTTTGGAGACACTGATTTAAATTTTAACCTTGAAATAAGATCAAATAAAATTGATTTGAATTTACAACAAGTGCTATAAGTTCACCAATTTTTCTCAACAATCCATAAAAGCAACAAAACGTTGTTAATTTTACTTTAACATTAAGCCTCCATGTGAGCGTCAGTTACTTCTTGTCCACCCAGCTTCCATCTAAGCTTCAAAGCAAAGACATATTGATCCTACAACCCTTTTTAAAAGCCAGCAGCTACATCAGCAGTTTAGAATAAGTAAATCACCATTTTAGGCCATTTTGTGTCTTCATCTGAACATACTGAAAGATGTGCAGAGACTCAAGGGTTAACTGTACTGTGACACTGACAGTTAGGGAAACACAGCAGCTGTTGCCAGGGTTGGAAAAAGGGAAATGTTTTCTCAACGCTGGTGCAAAAGTTCACAATCTCTCCCTGACTGCCTCCATACGGTTACATAACAGTGAATAAATGTGAAAGCATAAAAGAGGGTAAAGGTAGAGGAGAGAGAGAGAGAAAAGGGGGAGGAGGGGGATAAACTAGATGATGTCATTTTATAGTAAATTCACACACAAACATCACACTTTTTTTCTCTCATTCTTTCAGTCAGAAGCCGAGAAGCTGAGCGACAGCAATGACCTCAAATTTCCGCACATGTGGCAATCTGGCCTTATTTGGCCTCCAAAGGAAGAAAAAAAGAAGGAAGGAGACGAGGACCAAAATTCAACATCAGGTTTTCATTAAACCGAGACTGATGTGAAGTCAGCAATAGCAGCCTTTAAACCATGCTTGTCTGCTACGGTGCTGAATTGAAATAACTGGGGGCTATCAGGTCAGCCATTTTGAGGCTTGATATCTTTCTTTCAAAGAAACAAAAGCACATTTATGGTCTTTAACAACTTGATGTAACATAAGTAATGATTTGGAGCTCTCCTGTGTGATGCATAACACACATCCAAGCTAATCTCGGCACTCATGTAGACGTTCCCTTGTCTGTCACTGATTCGGCGTGGCAACCTCAGAGCACAAACAGTTCATTTTGACACATAAAGACACATTCAGCCGCTCACATCTGACAGCACAACCAACAGGAAACAGAACAGACACTTCCTTGTCTGCTCTCTGCTCACTGGTGTCAGAAATAGCCGCCCCCGCTGTTATCAAGCCTGGCTCACACTTCCTGTCTTTCTGCTGCTTGAATTCACGCAAGGGATTCTGGGAAAGGACTGGAGGTACACAAGCACCCACCCCCCCTCTATGTTCACCTCTGCAGGCAGCAGGAAGTCAGCGCTCCCACTTCCTCCTTGGTGCAGAAGAATGCAGAAGTGGAGATGGTTTAGGTCGGAGAAAAGTCACTCTCAGTTCTCTGTCTGAACCTCTTCGTCGTCCTCTTCCTCCCTTTTACCAGCTTTCACACATACAAGGCAACAGTTATATATCCATTTTTACTTACAAAAATAATAATATTCTGAACGTCTTAAGCAGAAAACATCCAGTTTGTTCTATTGTGAACCAAAGATATAGTTTGCTATGTGGCTCACACAGAGGAATAGCAAAGCATTAATTATAACCTTTGCAATGCTGCCGCAATGTTTTATAGCAAAATGTAACATGCATAAAACATCTGCAGTAGCATTTGGGTTTCGGTGCCAGCAGAACAACTTCTTTCTGCAGTCAATAAGTCAGAATGCAGTGCAGATAAAATAAAAGGAACAGTGCCTTCTGAGCAAAGAAGAGCAGGAAGTTAACAAGTACAGTAGAAGAAAGATGAGGCAGGTTGAAGAAAACCGGGTGCAAAGAAAGAATACAACACGTGTAACTCCCATGACGCGCCCGACTCTAGTTTTTGCCTTGACACACGTTGTACAAACTATTTATTTATTGAAGCGTAACCCACCCTTTAGTCTTCATCCCTCATATGATGTATGATTGGACTTGAAGTCTTTGCTTGACCAGCATCAAATGTGAAAAAGAATAGTTCTTAGTGGCTTTAAATAGCCATCTGCTACACTTACTACACTAGTGGTGACCTTCTGAGCACATACTCTTACACTTGCCTCAGTTATACAATAGCGTACAGTATACCATATACTGTATACAGGTTTAGCTTTTTAAGATCCCCTGCAAAAACCCAGAAGCATTGAAACTACCTGGAATGTTAATACGCCAAAACAGTCACAACAAATAGTGTTGTTAGTGTGAAAACAGCACACATTTGGAGGTGTATATTTCCCCTTTTCTTTCTTTTTATGATATATGAGATAAAGTGGGAATATATGCAGTGATATAATAGATATAGCTAGTGATCAAGGCCTCCAAATATATATATGGAGAAAAGAAATCCCTGTTTTTGGTATGCCACCTTTATAAAAACACAAATTTAGATGCTGCTGAGTGACTGCTGTCCTCGCCTTAATGGACACACCATCCCTCCCACATTCCTGAAACAATGGATGCTCTCTGTACCAAAACACTGATTCTTCAGCTCAGGGACGTGCGGTGGAGTAAAACCTCTTGATATGGTAACATATTGTCCTTCTAATGGGCAGGTTTTCTGACTGGTTTCAGTGTAACAGAGGAAGGGACGGCCCACATTCTTTAGAGCTGACATCATGCTTGAAAGCCGTTATAACTGCCCTAAAAACCAAAAAAAATCCAGCTGAGGTTGATATTGAATATGTCACATAGTATCTCTAATATCTGGCCCTTGTTTCTTTTCCTTGCCCACAATTTTACATTAAAAGTGTGTGACGGATGATAATCCACGTTTCTGCAAACAATGGGGAAGGTAACCACATATTTAACACGGCTTGGAGTTTCTGGGAGCTATTTGAAATAGAAACATTTATTTCTCACTTTCTTTTCCTCTTTCTCTTTGCTGAAAAAAGCTATTACTGTTACCATAGCTTCGGTTACCAGAGATAAGGGGTCCGATTGGGAAATTCCTGCACAGAAAATAGGAGCATGCTAACTTGTGTCCAAATATGGTTGCATGCTGGCACTTGGCAAGAAGCTGAAAATGAGGTAAGAATGACAGATTTGAGCCTGCGTGTGTGTTCCATGTGGACATCCCAGAAGGAAAAAGCTCATTTTTGGATGCCCATGCCATGAAAACAAGAGAAGAGATGCTTGTGTCTCAAAGCAGTGATGCTTTAAACAGGGAAAAGAGTTGACAACTTTATGCTCGGTGCACCTGCTGTGCACAAACAGCCGTCTTGTTTTTACTCACAAAGATGCACTCACACATATTTTCTTGCAGTCTCATGCATATTCATTCTCTTCCTCTTTACCTGCCACAGTCAATTCATCACCCATGTATGTGCACACACACACACACACATATACACACATACACACACACACACACACACACCGTGAACAACAAAGGCTGCTAATGAGAAGGAATGCCCACAGATCAGTGAAACAGCACGACAGCTGTCGCAGTAGGGGGTCCCTCTCATTGGTCGGCTGTTGTCCGCAGCCAACGGCGCCCCCCAATCTAACAATGGCACGGCTGGCTTTTCCCGCCACAGGTCTGTTAATACTGTACAGTGAGAGAGAAAAGGACAACAGGCAGAAAGGAGCAGAGGGGGAAGTAGGAGGGGAAGTGGGTGATGGTTTGGGGAGGGGTGAGTCAGTCACTTCAGCTGCCACATCACCTCTCCAGAAGACCAACGTTACTGTTACTAGCGTTACCCAAAATATGTATAAGACTGTTGGGGAGCATTATCAATAGAAGAACGCTAAGGCAGAAATGACATTTCCCTTCCTAGCTCAAGATAACATGCTGCACATTGAAGCTTTAAAGGCTACTTCCTGCTGTGGTTTCATCAGGACTTGGTTCAGTTCCAGAGTAAAGTTGAATGTGAAAAAATGGACACACACAACTTTATTTTATTAGCATGCTGAAAAATTGGCTTCCCATTCACTGTGACCAGAATATCTATTAAACAATTTTACTGCCATAAGCCCCCTGCTGTATAATGAATAAAGGTGTTACTTTCCACCTATGTATTGTGGACATCCTCCTGCACATCTCTAGTGCCTCACAGATTTAACATAACACAATACATCATTCATAGCATCCCAAACATCCAGAGATTTATACGTCACTTTTAATTCACATACTATTTTTGTGATGGCATTAATGGAAACAGGAATGGTAACAGTAATTCCTATCTGCTGCTACGGCTCGGTCTAATGTCTGAGGAATGCACAACACGAGATCTTGGCTTGGGGAGTAGGAATGTTTGCAATTATGGATGGTCTTAGTGGACTGTGTGTGTGTGTGTGTGAGAGAGAGAGAGAGAGAGAGAGAGAGAGAGAGAGAGAGAGAGAGAGAGAGAGAGAGAGTAACAGTACTGAAAGGCTGACGGACAAAGAGAGAAAAAGGGACAATGGCAATCTAGTTCAAAATCGTTTCAAAAATAAATTGATGGGTGTTTTGTGTGTGTGTGTGTGTGTGTGTGTGTGTGTCTGTGTGTGTGTATGTGTGTGTGTGTGTGTGTGTATGTGTGCGCCTATATGCAAAACCACTCCTCCACTATTTGTCTGCCTTCACTGTGCTGCTAGATGAATGCAGGGATTACATAAGGCGAGTTCTGCTTGGCTGCTTCTGTGCAAGACAACGGACTGGATCCTGGTGGATTATGGGTAATATTGGAAGGTTGCATTATAGGATAGACTGCTGTCAGTCAGCACTATTGGTATTAATACAATAAACAAAGAAAAAAAATGACATTAATCTTTATTTGTGCAGCAGATGTATGAGGAAAATATAAGTACTTGATGGTGACAGTATTAGTGATCAAGTTGAGAGATTATATAAGATTGCATAAGAGCACAGATGTAAAAATGCTTCTATTAATAAATAAAAACAATTTCAGAAGAAGATAGTAGATTTGCTTGCTTGATTTCCATTTCCAGGTCAGATGATCTTATTGAATCTTTAACATTAAAGTCAAACTGCAATTTAAATATATTTTAAAATGATATTACAGCTATTGTGCATATTTTTCAAATATATTTCAAAAGAGAATAAAACAACATTTGCTTATATTTTCAGAAACAGTGTCTAAGCTTGGCAAGTTGGTTAACTGTCTTTGTGGCCATTGGAATTAAAGCAATATTACAAATACAATTGAAATGTCTATTTAGTAGCAGGTTTTCAAGCTATATGTACTGATTCCTACTGTGATCTTTAATTTCAGTTCAAATTTCAGCTTGAAACTGCTCAGAAAGTTTCACCTGAAGCAGGTGAGTCACAGACACTCTTTAATTAATAGGAATTTTAGACTTGTCAGAATTTCTAACTTGTTAGAGCCAAAAGACGTTACACCCTTTTCACTGGGTACGTGGGTGATAGTGGCAGGTCAGCGCATGTTTGTCCCCATCTTACACTGCAAACACACACCCACACACACACACATGACCAGTAAAACACAACCTGACAGCGAGTCCTACCACTCTCCCCCTGGGTCTGAAGCAAATCAGCGAATCACCATGTTTGAGTCGCCATCGCCATCAATTTTCTCAAGCCATCTGCTCACTTTTGGGCCCCGGCGAGCATTTCCATGACAACACAGTGTTGATAAATGGAGGAGAGTCTTATTTAAGTCTGCAATCTGTTCATGTGGTGAAGTTAATTCTCCGCTGCTTCCTTTGTATGTTTATTAAAATGACTGCCCCTGGCCGCTGATATGGCCTGACAGAGATGAGCTGTAATCCTGGATCAACATTTTCATAACAGAGGGGAACTCGCTGTTGTTGGGAACATAAACACATATTTCTTTCAGGTATAAAAAAAAAAAAAAAAATTGTCACTGGACAGCATAGTTGTTTTTTTTTTTTTTTAGAAATTATATTTTTGCCAGGTTTGAAAGGAGCTTGAGGAATACAACCAGATCACATTACCTTTTAAGATTAAGAGGAAGTTTACATAGTGGTTTAGACAATGCCCCCAGGCCCAGCAAACAAAACACAACATCCCCACCAGTGCTTCAGTTCCCATGAAAACAGGTTGCTCTCTTCTTGTCTGCGAGGAGATCCTCTTTCATGTGACCTTTATTTCTTATATTTTAACCACAAGTTTTCAATTCCTCGTCCACTCCCACTCATGTGAAGCTGCTTTATGTACAGATTACAACCTTCAGTCACATTTAATAGTGCTGCCCCTGCTAAATCAGATATTATGAAAGTATCACAGTGAAGGTATTGTATTTGTAAGGTGTTAAATCCCTATCATCTGACCCGTTTGTGTTAAGATGGAACATTTCCTTTGTGACAGGTTTTTAAATGGTATGTTAAGCTACAAGATATCAGAGTCAATACACTCCTTTATTATTGTTAATTACATACTGTGTATTTAAAAAAGGACATGCAAAGACTTTGGCTCCACAGATGCAGTGACAGTTACTAGTTTTGGGGTTTGACATGCTGAATATGAAGCTACAGCCAGGAGACAGTTAGCTTAGCATAAAGATTGGTGGAAACAGGTGGAACAGGTGGAAATTGCTAGCCTGGGCCTTGTTTTTTAACACTTTGTTTTTTTTTATATGATTTTTATATGATTTTTTTAAACGAACTGTAGTTGCTGAGTTGCTGGTAAACTTATTTCTTTAGCTTAACACAACCACGCTCCAGTCGTTTAATGCTAAGCTAAGATAACGTCCCCTGGCTGTAGCTTCATACGTAGCGTAAAAACGTGAGAGTGGTATTAACCGTCTCATTAGCATATTTACTAAAATGACTTTAATGTAAATCAAAACTTCAATAATTTTACTTCTACTTTTGCAAAATCGCAGCAAGGTCACAGCAGCTCCACCGGCTGACTCAGCATACATTTCACTGGGGGGACAGCGTGAGATAAATGCTTAAAATGTGAGAACGTTATGTCAACTTCAGCTCTGACAAGAACAGGAACGTAGATTCGGTACAACCCCGATGTATCTCAAACAGCATCTTTGTGACTGTTTGTCTCTGTCTGTCATACGTTATATGAGATCCAGCCTAAAGACTCACACACACATACACACTGAAGGAGCTTGACAGGACCATGTGACGTCTATCTGAAGTAGTCTCGCTTTGCCAGACCCTCCTCCAAAGCACCCTGGAGGATCCACATGAAAACATCCTCTGGTTTATTGGCATTTCTTTGAACCAATCGCAATTGTCTTATGTGCAAAGCACCAGAGAAATGCCGCGGAAAATGAAAGGTAACGGACATCCGGCCTAAATGAGTGAAATCCAGCGGATAGTCCGCCGGTAACAGAGCAATCCTGGAAATAGAATGTCAAGGATACAGACTAATCTGAAGTATCTGGCAACACTCTCCTCTATCTGATCAGAATCTTGTCAGGGTGGATTAGTGCGTCTGTGTATTTTCTTTGACAGTCGTGTGGGTGCTGATGTCACTGCCAATTAAGACACATGGCTATTCTTGTTAGGGTTCAGGTGGCAGGCAACATACGCCAGGTATCACCTGACAAAACTCACACAACCAACACAAAAACACTGGGTTTATCTAAATAAAATGGAAGGACTCTCGCTTGCAACATTACATTCAAAGAACAGATGATGAAAGAGAGAGCGGGGGAAGTTACATTGTAGCAAACTCAAACATTTCAAGCATCAGCCATGTAACTGTCGGAATGAACACTTTTGTTCCCAGATATAGCCTGGTCCCAAAAGCTGTTAGCAAATGACGCATATACTGTTGCATTGCTAGGGAACACAACTACGTCATGGTAGGACCAGAGATGGCAAAAGTACTCACTTCCCGTGCTCAAGTAAAAGTACAGATAATTGTGTTAAAAAATACTCTGGTAAAAGTAGAAGTACTGATTTAACTTCTTTACTCAAGTAAAAGTAACAAAGTACAGACTTGGAAATTTACTTAAAGTATAAAAGTAAAAATAGCCTAGTTTCTTTTTCTTTTCTCTCACTTTTTTTCTCCGTATGGCGTGCGCGCCCACTCGCGGTGTGAGGCGCGTGTCCGAAAAAATAAGTAGTGAAGTAAAGTAAAAATATTTGAAAATCTACTTCCCATCTCTGTCCGGGACCGTCGAGTGCAGTTTTGGGAGAAGTATTCAGATCCTTTACTTAAGTAAAAGTACTAATACCACACTGTAAAAATACTCTGTTACAAGTGAAAGTCCTTAATGTTACTTAAGCGAAAGTATGTAAGTATCATCAGGAAAATGTACTTAAGGTATTAAAAGTAAAAGTACTCGTAAAATTTGTAAAGTAACTAGTAACTAAAGATGTCAGATCAATTTAGTGGAGTAAAAAGTACCTCTAATGTGTACTTGAAGTACACTACTTGGAGTGTATGTGTCGTTTGGATGAGCGGTTCTCGAGAAGCAATCGGCACTAATAGTGTTATTAAAAACACATTCTGGATTGCAATGAGACACAATACATAGCTATAAAGCAGTGTTCAGCTGCCAATGAGTCAGTTTACATAAAAAACTTTCAACATTATGCTCTTAAGTCAACCGTTAAAATCTTCTTAGCCATAAAAGCATCCTAAGCTCTTGCTTCTGTCTGGAACATACATCAGCATGTCCTTTCTATTGAAAGTAATGAGAAAAAAAGTAAGCCATCGCTTTGCAGAGAGCTTCCCGACATGCAGTCTTACTGTAGCTAGAAGCACCAGTTGTCCTATTTATGGCACCGAGCCTGGTTTTACCATCCGACTAAAACATTTCAACCCTCTGGCAGCCAGGCGCTCCCTGTGCCGAGCCCTGATATGGCATAGATGTGCAAAAGACAGAATCAATTTAGCAGCACTCTTCCCGTCACTGTGCTAACTGATTAACTTCTAATGGCTTCAGGTTAAACACAAGCTGATCTGTCTGGTGGCTGCAGGAATGTGAGAGGCTGCCAGTCGCTAACATTAGCCTATTGTTTCCATATCAGATCCTAAAGAGCTGATAGACACCACATTGTGGGGGAACATGAGGTTTGACTTGACCACTATCTGATCTCATCACCCTAGTTAGCTCGGTGGAATGTAAATGTGATGTTAAAATGGTTGTATTCCACTGCTTAAAGACCCGGTTTTACCTTTTGAGTTGAACTACTTTAGCTCTTGTGCTTGTCTACAGAAACAGCCATGATATGACACATATAACTCTTCAAATACACTGTCAACAGTCTGTAACTAGGGCCGTAGCACAAAATTTGGGACCCTTTTACAAAGGCATTCTCTATGGGCCCCTCCCCGCATCCACAGCTATTCATTCCAGCATCTTTTTGGGCCCTCCTCTTATGAGGACCCTTTATTCTCAGTCCCCTTTTCGCCCCAGCCTGACGCCCCTGTCTGTAGCTATAGGAGTTTCATGGCTCCTCGGGCTTTGAGTGCTCTTATGTTTGGGAATATTTGTTATGGAAAGAGAGAGATCGAGGGTGGGCCTGTTTCTGGGAAGTAACCCCTCTCTGACCTATGAGAAGGAGAAGCTGGGGGAGGGTGGATGAAGCAGGAGAGAAGGGTTATGTTCCTCCTGTTATCCTAGTGCTGTTTAGTCTCAAATTTCTCATAGGAGCTGAGGGCTGGATAATGTTCATAACAAGCCGCAGCGTGGACAAATACTCCTTAATCAAATAAAAACCACAGCGAGATTGAGGAGGATAGACTCTGTTTGCCCTCGCTGGTGAATATTTTGGCTGCAGGAGTTTCATTTTACACATCCTCATACTCACATCACTTTAGGCCTCATTCAGCTGCTTTCATAAGAGTGAACTTTTTATTAAACAAATGTTTTATAAACTTGAGAATTTCTTTTTTCTGGAGGCCTTAAAGCAACCTTTAAGGGAAATATCACCTAACCATCTTGTTCATAGATTTAGTTTTTCCGGAATGGCTGACATTCCCTCATCTCTTGCATCAGTTTTTCCCACCCACATCCAGCGTTGTCCCAACTACATCGGAATGCTTACCTATCGTGTAACAGACGGGATAAAATCTTGGTTCTCCCAGTGCCAATCTAAACATTTACAGTCTCATGAGAGCAAGGTCTGAAGATGAGGCCTATATGTGGGTTTTTCACTTCTTCTCTGATGTGGTCTAGCAGTTTTTTATTGAACACTTACTGCCTATATTGATACAAATCAGATGTTGCTGGTGAGACAAAATGAGCTTCTGTCATGGTGTTGCACCATTTTAGACATTTCAGCCTAGGTCTTGTTGTTTGTTGTACAGTAAAAGGTGGTTGTTAGGTGGATGGATGGTGGGATATTTAGGGGCTTTTTTTTTATCAAGAGGTTTTGGTTTTGGTTATGTGGTGCCCTATTTTGTATTCACCATACAGTACATATGCCGTACATTAGCACATAAAAAGAAAAGTAATAAAGACATGGTGAGTATTTAATTGTGGGTCTTGCTGCTGTCAAGATATTCTAATCCAAACAACAACAAAGCCAAAGCGTGCCCACCGAGGCCTGTTCCAAAAAGCAGTTACTGCACACTCAAAACACATGACGCCATTATTGTTGTGTCCGTCTTGGCGGCGGGCCTGCGCTGGGGTGCAGTGAGTTTTTTAGGGGCCAAAATGGGGCATGGGGAACAATAGGGGCATGGGTGGCGTTTGGAGCTCGGCCCACGGTGCCAGTTGTGAGAGCAGGTCATGTGCCAGATCTGCAGACAAAGAGGGTGAGTCGGTGCTCATCTGGGCAGGAGTCCAGTCCAACTTGGATTGGGATGGTGGAGGTGGGGGGGGGCGAGGGAATGTAGGCACACGTCTGACTAAAGCCTTTATGTAGAGAGGGGGCCTCAACGGACAAAAAGACACAAAGACCGGCTGTTTTCCCCTGCAAAGACGGAGCAGCTCTCAGGCATCTGGGATTCTATTCACCCAGCAACGGCTCAAATCCTGAAATTGAGCATTTTGGGGGAATTATAGCAGCTTTTTGGAAGTCCTATTTGCTGATTTGCAGTACAAGCAGCGTTAGCGTGTGTTCTTCACACATTAGCGTCTGTGTGCAAACGCATGGATCCTCTCTTTGTGTGTAACCTCTTCACATTTCGTCCCTTTGGCTTGTTTTCATGGAAACTATCTACTGTTATAAACAAATATGCTGCCCACAAACCTCCATAATTCATTAATCCAGACCTCATAACAACACGGTTTCACCTTTGATACTCAGATGGAGGAAACTTGGCAGAACGGAGCGCAGCTGAGCCAAAGTCTTGCACCCAAAAACAGGAAGAGCAATCAGCTCCTTGACTTCCTTGTGCATCCACAACAGAATAACTACTCCAGCGGGTCTTATTTTTGAGGACAGAGGCCTTTAGAGCTGGTTTCTTTACACAAACGTCTTGCAACATTAGAAACTGAAGCTGATTTCTTATTAAGACATATTAATCAGCTGACTCACGTACACAATCCCCCTTGATAATAGTCACTGACTGTTATTTAGGTCTTGATATCTTTATCGACTGGGTGTTGACCTCAGTTGCTCACACAATCAGTGAGTCACAGTCTGGGAACTTTGTTTGCTTTTCAATCATTGGTGACAGTTAAGTCATCTCTATTGCAATGTAATAAATCAATAAATAGCACTAAAACATGCACCATGGCACAACAACACGTCCCCACTGCTGATTTAGACTTAACAAACAGTTTAAATACAAAGTGAAAGTTTCCACAGTGGCATGTTCATCCCTAATGAGAGGAGCATCAATCCTCTCTAGATGTTTTTTTTTTTTTTCTAGATATTTTTATTGTTTAGCAGCGAATATCAAACAGCCACCATTTTCAGCCACGTATGCATGGTGAGGTTGCATGTCTGTTGCCATGGAGACACTATATAGACCGTTCGGACTTGAGCCACACAGTATGGAACACTTAATGATTGTATTAAGTGACTGGAAAAAAAAAGCATCCTTAGCAGAATGCACTGTTGTTAAAGATTATACTGTTGGCATTTAAAAAAAAAAAAAAATGGAGGTGAAACTCTTTTTTTATATCATACAAACTCATTCTGAAACTTTTCCAACAAAAGCAGCAACTACAGTAATTACTGGTACAGTGAGCAGAAGTGCAGCCAGACTTCCCTTTTAGGATAGAGCAAGCACACAAAAGGCCTTATTCATTTTTATTCTTTCTAAAAAGCCGGAAAGGCATGCTGGGACATTCAGGAGGCCGACTAAGCCAAGCAGATTTTGGCGGCGACTGAGGCTCATTCCTCTACGTGGGGTAGAAGAATTTACTTGCAATGTTGCTGGTTTGGATTCAACTCACAACCTTTGGCAGCATCAAAGTGGATAAAAAACAAATCTGACAAACCATCCACTGGGCGAGGGATTGGTGGCTGAGACTACAAATCAATCTAGTAAAATACTGCGATGATAACAACTCTCAGTCAGATGATCCCTGTTGGGAAATTGGATTTAATTGCTGCCAACCACAGTGAGGTCAAAGGTCACCAACCTGCAGCTTCCTCACAGAGGGCTGAAGGCATGGACATCTCTTTCAAAAAGACATTTATGTTGTTGTTGTTATGTTATTTTGTGTGTGTGTGTGTGTGTGGATCCCTTTTCATTGCAATAACATTTGTGTTTTTCCAAAATAAAAGTTCTCAATGAGAGTATTCACTTCCTTTAGACAAAACAACATGCGGTCCAGAATTCCTCGGATGTCTGTAGAGACTGGTAAGTTAAGGTTTTGTGTTGGGTACGTCTGTGTTAATGCCCTTGACTATGTGCTGGATTGTTGACAGCAAAGGTTGCAGCTAACCTCGAGCTCAACAAAATACAGACCCGGAATTTTAGCTTGGCTATTGTTTGACATGAGAAAAGGTAACACTTTTTTTTTAAGGGTTTTGCTTCCAAAAACACTGACTTCATAGACATCCAACCTGCAGACGTTGCAGTGGCAAAATAAGCCACAAGATGAATATATTATATATATATAATATTATATTTCTACGCGCACACCCCCAGCATCCTGTTCTCTGATTGTTAATGAATCTCAGGATGAGGCAAAACATGCCGCTAACAAGGGGAAAATCTGCTCTCTGGTGTTTTAAAATCTCTTGGCATTCATGAGCGTTTGGGACTGTGGGCGTGAATGCAGGTGTATGTATGTGTGTGTGGGATGCTTTATGTTGTATAATTATTCTCAGCACAGCACACCACAGGGTTCCCTTTCTATTTCCCGACATACTGTACATAGTTAAGGCATTCAGGCATTCAGCTCACATGTGCCACATTTTAGTCCACTCAGATATCTGTAACCATGACTGTCTTCACTGAATAAATCCAAATCGACATTTTTAGGGGGGAAATACGCTCATTTGCGTTCTTGCTGAGCGTTAGATGAGAAAATTGACACCACTTTCATGTCTGTAAACTAAATATGAAGCTATAGCTATGAGATGGTTGGCTTAGCTTAGCATAAAAACCATTAGCTCACGCTTAGTGTAGTAACAACAGGACTCCAAACATGATATAATGTGTTAATTAGTTAGATTTAGAGCTGCTGGACAGAACCAAGCTAGGGACCATTGGGCTGTGGGACCATCGGGCTGACCCCGGAGACAGTTAGCTTAGCCTTACATAAAGATTTGAAAAGGGAAAACAGCTAGCATGGCTCTTGCCATTTTTTTATTTGATTAAACAAATAACATTTAAGATAACATCTCCCACTTAAAGAAGGATTTAAGTGGGAGATGTTATCTTGTATACCACAGATTAGCACAGCTGATGTTGTTTTTGGGTTAAACTATATCACTCATCCTTTGCTTAGTGTGTCACATTCTTTTTGCAGTTGTTTTCCCATCAATATATTTTCTCTAATGGGTTCCGGATAACCAAACAGCATATTCTCTAGATTTTGGGGATATACTTCATTGATAATGTTGATAATTATGTGCATGCTCCCAGCCTCTTGGGCGATGGCAGGAGTCCAGCTTCCTTGTTGTCTTACCTTGCCCTGTGAGTGCAAGTGTGCTGCTTTGCTGTTGTTGACACGGCTTTGAGCAGACCTTGGCCCACTGTGACTCACTGCCATGCCAGCAGGCGCTATCTCGGCAACGGGAAATAGAAAATAAACACTGTCTATGAGACGTGAGTTTAAGTGGATTATGGGTGTGGTGTCGACAAAACGGTGAGTGAGTTAAAAGCAATAGTTACAGTAATATGTGCAGTATTGTATGTATGTGCATGTGCAACTCACACCACACGACTCGTTAAAGTTAATGGTGATTGCGATTGTGTGCATTTCAGACCCCAGCAACGTGTTGCACAATAAAGCCCTTGAGCAACATTGTTTGAGCAAGCCTCATGTCACATAAGCCATATGATGTTACACCATAAAGATGCTTTGCTGGAGCCCTGAAGAGAGAAAATCAAATGAGGAACAGCATGCTAGGCGGTCTTGAATGCTATCTAAGCCTAAGCATGTCATTAACCTCAGGGTATCTCAAAACAAAGATAATGACTTGATAGATGGCAACAAGCACATATGACATGCGCTTCGCATCCTTTAGGCCATGTGAAGAGAAAAACAGAGAAGTTGTGACACAGTGCAACTCCGCTCTTATGATACAGCCACGAACGTCCACTGAGAGACACCATTCATTCCTGGTTTGTTTTGCAAGCATCAGCATGAGGCAAACGGCCAGCGACTTCTCTTAATTACAGCATGATTAAAGAGCAACTTTATCATGCACATGCAGTCGCCTACAAGTCAGGACAATGTCCAAAACAGAACCATCAATCAACGATTGTGTGGGAACACTAACACTGTGGGTTTAAAAGGCGTCCTTGGGTATTTCACCTGCATATGCAGAACTGAAGCATCAAGAACATTATGGAGAAAAACATAACAATGAATCAGTTGGATCCACAGATATTGCAAGCTGAAGCACATAAAGGTTGAACCATCCATCCATCCATCCATCCATCCATCCATCCATCCATCCATCCATCCATCCATCCATCCATCCATCCATCCATCCATCCATCCGTTTTTCACCACTTATCCGGGTATGGCAACATACCACATACACATTCTGCTTCATGATGAATCATGCATAAGTTGAAGGAGCTGATGGGATAACATATCAGTGGTTATATAATTTCATGTGACACATTTTGAAAGAAAATGGATTGATTGGTTGATTAATTGTGGAAGGTGGTTTCCCAACCTTTGCTCTGATGATGATGAAGAAAACTCAAATAAGGACATGATACGACTAAGCTTGTTATTAGCAGGGGGGCAGTAATTAAGCAGCTCCCTACTGGGACTACCAGGGTAATTAACGCTGATGATCAACATTCTCTCAGCGAGCTACTGGGCCTTGGAGAGTTTTTGGGCGCCACACACTCTTCTCAGGTTTGAATTTCATGAAGCAGAAAAACTTGATTTACTTTTGCTGAGCTTCTTTTTAAACTCACAAAAAAAGAAATGTCTGGTCCTTTTAGTCCGTCCAAAGCAGTGTGTGTCTCAAGCTTATATTTTGAGAGATGTGAAAAGGGGAAGTTTGCATTTTTTTATGATGCTGCACAGCAAAGTACAGATAAAAATATTATTTTACGGTTCAGGAAATAAGTCATTTTGTATGTAGGTTTATAGTTTTTTTTTATATGCATTACTTGCAATTTTAACATGTATTTCTAAATGGACTCAAATCTTCCAATTTATTAAAAATTCAAACTACAACATAGAAAGCACCACATTTGTTGCTATCAATGGATATGAACTCTTATTTTGTAAAAGAGAAAGTGCCAGGTGTCTGCAGCCGGGGGCATCCAACTGGGGGGAAAAAGGGGACTGAGTACTCAGGGCCCTCATGTGAAGAGGGCCCAAAAAGATGCTAGAATGTATAGCTGTGGATGCAAGGAGGGGCCCATTGAAAATGCCTTTCTACAGGGTTCAGAATTTTTTTGCTACGCCCTTATCTGCAGCAGCGATATCGCCTGTGAGGAGGAGGAAGAGGAGATGCAGCAGAGAGTGTGCCTGAGGCGAGGGAGGGAGCACCTCGTCTCCACTCAGAAGAAAATGTCAAGGCTGTCGCTCTGTATAAACCCACGGGACAGCAGCCGCAGAGAGCTTCTCTCCGTTCGCTCCTCGTGGACGCACCGGGGTGACTCACACACGCATGAAGGCGAGTCGCACATGCATCTGTTCATAGGATCATGTGTGGTCATGCATGCGCAGCTGTGGGCTGCAGAAGTCACACTCAGTCTCCTTTGTTCACACTCTCACAGTCGTCACCTCAGAGTGGATGCTTTCAGGCCCACCTCATCAAGTCACAATGAGTCGATTGGACACACTGTGATGCGCTTTGCTCTGCTGTATACATGGATCGATTCTGTACAATGCTTTGACTGATGCATTTATAAGCAATGCGAAACACCATTTAGAGAGCATTGATCGGGGCTCATCTGGGGCCAGACTAATAGAGCACGTCTGGGATGATCGGCACAAGCTATAGGCAGGCAGCTCAGCCTGCAGCTGTAATATAGGACCACACCCCCACGCTCTGCCCCACTGATTCTTAACAAGCCAGCTGTACTTTTATGCATCAGTTTGATGGTGCAATTAGTGGTCATACAACTGTTTAACCTACTTTTACCAATCCTCATGTTGTGCTGTAATTATCGTTTATGCAACAAGAGAGCTAGCCCTGACATGTAGGTGGTTTTGAGCGGTTTCTGTGCTTCCTGTAGCTAACAGTGCACGTCTGCTCTGTCTTACAGAAAGTGTTGGCTCATGTGTATGTGTTTTGCACTCCTCTATTTCACAGGACTGTGTGTCTTTGTTTCAAAAAAGTGCTATTAAAAGTTAGTTCCTGCTTCCCGGCTAACTCCGGATGCAGAACAGCACTTATCTGTAAACACATTGCACAAAGAGGACATGAATGATGAAAAATGTTGAGGCCTCAGTTGCATAAAAAAACATATTAATGTGTGTACTTAGCATGTGCCATCAACATTAACAATGTATCCAGTATTTAAAACGTAGTGAGAAAAGTTTTTCCAATAAATTGAACCAGTGAACTTTGTTTGTATGTGTAAACATACTCGTTCCATAATATCATTTATACTTTGCCCTTAATCATAACTGACAGGTCTACATTAGACAAGAATAAAGAAAACAGGAAACCATCTTCCAAGACTAATAGATAATATTAATTATTTAGTTAATGTAGCTCATTGACACTGTCCAGTGAAATACACAAATTCAAAAATACATTTTGAATTTTCTAGATAAAACAAAGAATTAGTTGTTCCTTTATGGGTATAGAAAACCTTGTGGGGGAGAAACACAATATATTGAGGAAAGAAATGCATTATTGCCCAACTAAAGACCTGGACATAGTTGGTTTTCATAGGACTGATCTGCTAAAATGGATTTCTTACCACTACCACCTAAGTAAATAAAACAGCATTGCCTTGCATGTATGAATACATCATGGCATGCTATTCTGTTATGAGCATGATCAGAAAATCCCCCTAAAACTCATTCCTTTGCTTGGTTTAGGGTTAAGTGTCGTCCATAAGCCGATGTGGGGGTCCCCGAGCGCTTTGATACCTGTATTTAATTACACTCTGAAGTCACATCCTATGAGCTTAAAATACACATGGTTCTCGGGCCTTAACACAAGGCTGCTCATGCCACGTATGCTTGTCGTTGCCGTGTGATGATTGTACTCAATAACCTTTAACACGGCTGCAGAGAAGGAACAAATGTTGCATATTTGCAGGGTGCAGCTGATTTTATGTTGTCAGTCTGCTGACAGCTGAACTAGCCGGAGCTCAACAATGACACCACTCTGGTTTAGACAGGAAACCATAATAATGACAAAAAGATTAACTCTTTAACTCTTGTGTTGTCCTTCCGAGTCAAAAACGGACAAAAACTTGACATTTTCGTCCCTTTTTTAGACTTTTTCAGCCCTTACTACCACTAATTTTACAGTACGTTTTGGAATTCATGGCCAATAACCCTCATTTATTTAGAGTTATACCTATTATTTGAGTTAAATTATGAATTATTTTGACTAATAGTTAAGATCAGAGAAACATACAGAAAGTGATTTGTTTGTAAAGATAATTTGGTTAAAAAGAAAGTTTCTTTTTAACCAAATTATCACAAAAAAAATGGATTGGATTCCATTGAAGCCTATATCTGAAATATGATATTTCCTTTTTAAAGGACAACAGGAGGACAACAGGAGGGTTAAACATGGTTTTGCTGTTTAGTCCCTACTCTCTGTTTTTTTTCCTCTGCAGCCAAAGACACTGCGCCGTTTTAAAGCTAATGTTCAGGTGTTAACATGTGACACATCCCCCTTCACTAGCAGTGCCAAATGTAGCTCCTGGGTGTGTAGTTGCCATGGAAATCGACAGCAGACCCGGTGTTTGTCTCCAGCTAGTGATAGGAAGATAATTGACTCAGTGGGCCGGCTCTGAGGAAAAGCAACCTGCAGAGAATATTTAGCACAGATAACAGGAGCACACTTGGCCAATGAGCTATACTGCTATGTGGCTGTTCATTTATTTGATTTGAGCCCATTCTGCCTGCTAATGGAGCTTTCACTGTGACACGTGCATTCTCTAAACATTAATCAATTAATCCCTTCGTTAATCAGGACAGTTGCAAAGACAAGAGGCTGCAGGAGACAGCTGGTCAAATATGTCTAAATACAGACAACAGAGCCGAATGTGCTGTGTTCATAATCTCTCAACTATTCGACAAATGCCAGCAGGAAAGGTTTAATGATGAGTGCTTTCCCAGAGGAGAAACAGTCTCCATGAGGATAATCAAGCATCCAACCGCCCCACCCCAGAAAGTGACTCAGCAGCAGCTGTTGCCATGGGTTACCAGGCAGTGCACAGTGACTCCACCCAATCTGCCGCTCCACCTTAAATCCTCTGTCACTTATTCTCTGGAAGCTGCCACGCGGGCCTGCGTGGAGCCATGATGCATGCAGAGGGATGTGTTAATCCCATCTGAGGGAGGACCTGTGAGGCTTTGGCCTAGGCTCCCTGCACTAGCCCACTAACCTCCACATCTCCCCCTCAACGCAGATTAACGCCTTATTAAGAGCAACTGATTTAACACCAATCCACTTACAGACTATAACGAGGCCTGAGATCAATCTTAACATTGGCCTTGGAAAAAATAGCTGAGAAACCTCGATGAGGAAACACACCTAAAAGAGTTCAACACTGCAACGAAGATGCATCCGAATTAAAAATGTCGATTCATGGCCCACGTGATCACGATCCTTGCCGAAAGGTTCAACATTCAAAATGCTACATTCATGCGGACTAAACATGGAGGGGGGTGGGAGTAGTGAAAGTAGGCCTATCATTACATATTGGTATTAATGCATTCCATTTACAGGCTATGTCAGTGATGTCATGCTAATGACATTAAGGCTTTGTAGGTGATGGCTAATTTAGGACAAAGGGTTGCGTAAATCCTATCCTGCTAAAGCTGTACTGTGGTTCAGGGCACGCTGTCCCATAAGCCACTCACTGCTCACCAATGAATCACACGAGATAACTGATGTATGCACAATGTTACTGATTCACCTTTATCTTCATGTTTTTTTAAAGTCCTTAGTTTAAAAACAAAAGGCATATAGTCTTTACTGATTCTGGGGTTAAAGGTTCACAGTAGGAGACTATTTCCTGGATTGTAGGACTAGTTTCTTTGCAATAGTCACATTAAAAACAAGCGATGTGCAGACCACAACCGCTTGAGAAAAGACAGTTGTGCCAGGTTGCTGTCATTTCCCTGCCTCCTCTCTCTACCTACACACATTCAAAAATGCATCTCCCATGCTGATAAATCCCTGCAGAGCTTGAGCCAGTGAGGCCTTTTAATAGTGCACAGCCTCATCCCTAAAGTAACGCCAAAGGATTGTTAAGCATCTGCAGCGTCAGTGTGAAAGGTGGGTTAGACCAAGATGAGCAGTGGAACTGGAAGCTACAATATTAGGTTTGCAAAAGTGAAACTGTACTGTGAGCCAAAGGGAGAATGACAACTGGGGATGAAATGTGCAACAATGTTTTTATATTTATGAAATAAAAGTGTGAGGGTTGGTGTGTAAAAAGCAATCAGCCTCACATCTTTAGTAACAAATTCTTTTTTTATTACAACATTTCACGGTTTCCCCATTTCTGGTAATGATTGGTGGCAGCGTTACACGACTACTGGAACTCCTACTGTTGCAAACAAATGGAATCACTCGCTGGGATATATTTTCCTCCTTTGAGACAGGTTGCAACACAAAAGCTATCCCGAATCACTGACAAAAGGGTGTTACATTTTTTAACCATAAATAAGGTCCGTTTGAGCTTCTCCCAGATCTAGATGGAATCCATTACATTTTTAATCCTTGTGCACATACAAAAAAAAAAAAAAAAAAGCATTGTGACAAACAGTATCAACTTTTGGGGCATTTACATTTTTTGGCCAGCGTACAAACAAAGTTGTGCATTTCCCGAAAATTAGAATACGGAGAAACTAAAAAAACAAAAAAGCTTGACGCCTTAGCTTGGGCGCAAAAAGCAGCCACACACACAGGAAGTTGGGTGACGTGTGAGAGACAGTGAGGTGCTTGCTGGGATGCAGGCCACGCCCCGTCCCTTAGGCCTCTCTGCTGCATGCCGTGGTGGTGTTGAGATGTGCACCTTCTGTTGTTCTCCCTCTTCCTACAAATCCTCATCAGAAAGATGAAGACTGTGGTTAAGGTGGCATTTGAAGGGACGGGGCCGACCGTCCTGACGAAAGCTTCATCCCTCCACAAGCTGCGCAGCTTGGTTATTGTCGTTGTTTCATAATTTCGGTTACAAAGTTATACAGCTAAAAAGAAGTGACTGAAAACAAGGCAATGCAGGAAGAGGGGTGGGGGGCAGTGGAGTGGGGGGGTGGGATGGGGAGTGTGTACAGTGCATGACGGGAGGAAGGGTCTTCACGACGTCTCTGCCTTCTCCTGTTCGATGGCTGTGGAAGGGAAGGGGAGGAGATGTGAGATTCTAAAAGACCATACTGCACCCAGCTCCATTTTCACAGATGTCAACATGATTTCCCCCCCCCCCCTTTAATATAAAAGTGATGCAATGCCCCTCCAACAAGTCGAGCCTTACTTTCTTTTGTAGGCAGGGGATTCTTCTCCTGCGTCTCTGTCTTCTTCAGCTTAGTCTTGTCGAAGTTGGTCACCTCAGAGATGTCGGGCTTGTCACTCATGGTTGCAGGTAGTCTGTAAGGTCAGAAGAAAAAAAGAAGCACGCCCTTTAACAGAGAGCACGTGACTGCTACCAAAGCTGAAACTACAGCTCAGCCAGGCCAACCGGTTACTTCTAAATACATTTATATAGATGAGGTTACAGAGTACAAGCAAAATCTAGAGAAGGTGGTTTGATCTGACTTTTTGATCAGTCTTAGGGCGTTGCCTAAAATCTCACCCCCCCCCCAAAAAAAGAAAAAACAGTTTTGTAGTTAAACTACATGCGTAACCGCATACTACTTTCCCCTCTAATGTGCGTCCGCCTCCCTTTGTTCGCCTGCGGGTCTACCCAGCGTGATTTGCCTGCCACCCGTCCCCGTTATCCAACGGACAGCCCAGGATATTGCACACAGAGGACAGACAGGCTGCTGCAGACAATGAAGCCAGTCCAAAGCCGACATTTACATAACATGAGTTCTAATGATGGGCTGACGGAGAGGAGGACACAAAAAAATAAAAAAAAAAAACGAGGAGAGACCGCATGCTCATGTGCAAAAATCTTTAAAAAAATATAACAATGACGTAATCTAAAAAGATAAAATATTGATTCATGAGTGTCTACTCAGGGGCTTTCACATGGACGCTGTGCACCATCCGCATTTCACTTGTCACGTAAGTCTCCCCTTGGGGGTGCAATCTGATGGAACCACCGCCCAGATTGGCGTTTTTTTTGCACAGTCACGTTAGCCTGAAAAGCCAAAATGTAACTCCTCAGCTTCAAAAATTAATATATATTAAAAAAAATAAAAAAAATCTAAAATAACCACCAGACGCGTTTATGGCCAAATAAAGCGCGTAACATCCCATCGTTTTAATAACGGAACCATATTGCTCGACCACAAACTGCAACAAAGGAAATGTGTGCGCTTGAGACAAAGACATGCCAACACGTGCCTGCCCCCGCTGTCAAATTTCACTGTTATTAGCTAATCAACGCCGAAAAAACACCAAGCTGCTTTCACTTAAAACCCGCATTGTCTTATATGCTGTCCCTGGTTCAGACATTTGGCGCATTATTGTTTCCCAGCGCCTGGATCCCATTCACCACATGAACCCTACTCCCTTCTAGCTGCAGGCAATAAAAGCTCAAACAATAGCGATGATTTGTTGAATGGAGCTTACCGAAGAGTTGGCTGATGGCTGGATGGTCTCTGGTCAGTGCGTTGCAGCAGTAGTGGCGCGTCTTTGCGCAAGCATTAGATATAGTCAGAAATATGCTAATGACATCTGACATCACCAGTTCCCATCCTCCGTATCCCCCTGCTGGAGAGAAACGAACCATCCATCCTCATGCTGAAACAAAAATATATAGAGCCTCATATTATCTCCCACAGGAAAGAAATGTAAAAAAATGGATTTATTGTGTTTCATTGCTCTGTATTGGCCACGTGAAGCAAAATGACACAGTCCACCTTTCATGGTATCACTGTTTTATATCATACATGGCAGCCCTACACTTCAGTTTACCATCTTTATAGATGTTTTACTTCAAATGTACTATTAGTTCAACTGCACTTGATATGAAAATGACTCTAGTTGACTTCGATGGCACCTTATTTCTCCTCATTTCTGCAGTGTGTCTGTCTGCAGCTGCTCTGGCTGCACATTCATACAGAACGAGCGCCCCCTGGTGGCAATGTGACGTTCATCTTCATCATAATAGAACTCAGCACATGAAGGCATTCCAGTGTGTATTAGTAGAAAAGAAATACTACATTTGATCTTTCAAGACATTGTGTGTAAAGAACTGTACATGTCAAAAGAATCTCCCCTAATGTGCATCAAATGACTGCGTACAGCAACAAGTCAAAGGTCTTTGTGTGTCAATGTTGAGCCGTTGATCAAATTACTGACAATTCATTAGCGGAAAAAGTATTCAGATAGCAATTAATGTATACTCTATTGCAAGCAAGAATCCTGCACTCTAACTCTAGTTTGAGCCTTTTGATGTAAAATCTTGTCAGATAAATATAGTGGAAAAACGTGTAAAGCAGCAGAAAATGGAAATACTTGAACACCTGAACATTTTATTTAAGTACAGTACTTGATTAAAAGGTACATTGAAATTGATCAAAATAAATAATTTCAACAGTTCTTAGAATTTCAAATGACTTAAAAATATATATATATATATATACAGTATATCTTTACATAGTCCACTTCCTAAAAAGTTCTGGTATTTTCTTTTAACCCTCAGGATCAAATTCATTACCATGCGATAAATCAAAGCATCAAAGCCATCAAAATGAGTTCAAATGGTATCATTTTATCCATCATATTACTTATAAAACAAATTTACTAAAGAGGGATGTTATTGAGTTGCATTATGGGAAGTGTAGTATGCATCATTTCAGTCAGGGTATCAAGTTTCTACTGCTGAGATCTAACAATTTAAATTAAATCTGTCCCCAACTAAATTGCTGTAATGTTCCATTAAATTTGATTAGAAAAGGAAAGCACAGAGAAGCATGTGGAAGCCATTGTCAAAGCTTTATTGTGAAAGAAACTGGTCTCAGGGTTAACATTTAAAAAAAAAAAAATGGAATCACGCTTTTTCCTCAAAAACGTTTTAAATCCACGTACAGGCAAACAGTGAACCCTGTATCAAACGGAAGAGACCCATTACAGCGGCGATGGTCACTCATCACCATTTTAAGACAACTTACGGTAGAAATCATAACACTATAACAAGCTTAGGGCTCAACTTGATTTCATGACCTTTTGGAACACGGGTAAAAAACAAAACAAAAAAAACAACTACACCTTGTATAATACACCTTTAATCAACAACAGACCTTGTCGATACATTTAGTTTTTTTAAGCAATTTTTAAAAGAAAAAGGTTGTCATACAGATGAGCCACCAATGGGTGACAGCAGCTTATTGTGGGAGAAATGACAGTGCAGAGAGAAGGAGCATCAGTACCTTCATGTTGTTCACTTTAAAGAAAAAAAAATAGAAAACTAAAAGTGATTAAGTTCAGTGTGTTCTTTAATTTTACTCCTGTTTGTCTGTGGTCAGATCAACACATTTCCACTTGCAGTGCACCTTTAAACTGTAGCCTGATGATCGCACTAAGCATAAACGTTTACAATCAAAATAGCTAGGGTTAGGCTATTTTATATTAATACTTTTAGCAGCTGTTAAAGCAAACACTATACCACATTCTTAACTATTTTCATGACTTTATGAAGCAGAATGGACCAAAATATTTCTCATCACAGGAAAGTGGAATGCTTTGTTTAATGAGAGTTCAATATAAAGGTACAAATAAATCATAGGTACATAATGGAGCCTTTGGTTAAAATTATGGCCAGGCCTTGGGTGATCAAGGTTGGCAAGACTGAAACTGAAAAAAGATACATATCCATAAATACAAACATGGTCTTCAGAGAAGGAAATGATATGGCGCTCTGTCTCCTGGGTGAAAATGTCAAACAATGTGTGACCATGACATTTAAACAGTCATATTGAGGTCGGCCAAAAACCATCAGTAGGGGAGAAAACGGCCGGGGGCCACCCTCTCCCATTCTTTACAAGGGTACGTGGCTGAAAAGGTAGGACACTGACTCGCCGTTGTGGGTTCTCCTGATCGCCTCCGCCAGGATCATAGAGATGTCGATAACCTGGACGAAACAAGTCAAAACGTGAAGAAAACAAAACTTTGTTCATATAATGTACTTTTTTTGGGGGGGGGGGGTTTTCTGCCTTTAATATGCAGGAAATCGTCACAGGTCGGACTCGAACCCTGGACCTCTGCGTCGAGGCATAAAACGTACCAACTACCAACAAGTCAACCTGGCCACACCTCGTTCCTAAATATTTTACTATTTTTATTTCTGTCTTTCTGCACATTACATCTATTGAATGCCTAACCTTTCCATCCTCTGTCACTGCCCCCCCCCCCACACACACACACTAAAACCTTCTATGGAGTACATTTTGAAGTATTTAAGTGTCTAGGAGTGTACACTTGCACAACAGTCCAAAAATCTAGCCATTATTGGAATACATAAGGCAGTTGGTCAAGTGTTGGTGCAGCCATGACAACCAACACATTCAACATATCCAGGGGCAGAAGCCTATGGAACTTTGAGTGTATGTGTACCTGTATTTTCGGGCACGCCTTCATCTTCTCTTCCTGTGGGATGGTGTTGGTCACCACTACAGCCTCGAACGGGGCGCTGTTAATGCGAGAGATGGCAGGACCGGAGAAGATGCCGTGTGTGAGGATGGCGTAAACCTTTACTGCGCCAGCATCAATCAGCCTAAAGGAGAAATTAAAGCAGTTTAAATGTATTAAGAAAACATGCTCAGAAGGAAGCGAATGTCAGCCTTTGAAGACACCTGCTCCTCATTTCTAAATTCAACAAAAACACAACTACAAGCCATGATCATTACCAGGCATACCCCCTCCCCCCCTTTTTTTGCCCCTGCAGTTGCCATTTTATTCATTCACATTGGCACACACTATCCATACTTGTGCATTACACGTTTGCCAACTCCTTTCAACACCCTAACCGTGACCATCCAATGTGAATTACAGATCATTCTTCATTAATCACTAATAATACATCCTTGTTTGTCAACTCTCCTGTCCAGCCTCGTTATTTCTCATATTGTCCTGTCTCACATCCCTCTGTTGTCCCTCTGTCACATTTTATGTCATGTGTTCCACTCTGCACATGGTGTTTTAATCCCCCCTGCCCTTATACAGATCCAGGGTCTCACTAAAAAGCGGAATGGTTACGGTAGGACAACAGTAAACACACTGAATGTAAATCTGAATGTAATATTGTGTTTAAAATATATTTTGAGTTATTAAAAATAAAGTGGTCCTCTGGTGGTTGGCGAAAAAAGAAAATGCTGTTTTTAATTCTACTTGATGTACATGTCATTCTAAAACCATCTTTTCTTCTTTTATTTTAAAGCTTTCTACGAGTTGATGAAACCACATGGCTGATATTCTTTCCCTTATTTATTCATGACACAATTTTAATACTTTTAATTATTACAGTTTATTGACTTACATAACCTTCTAGGGATAAGAAGCATTTTAAGATACTCCAAGAAATGGCATCACAATAAGCAAGCATACCAATTACAGCACTGGCGGACCGTTTCTATTGCAGAGTTCAAAGGGTTAATGGACCAAAGGTGCAGCACCTCAATTGATAAAAGCACCGTATCAGTCACCACAGCCCAGCCTAGAGTCAAGTCTGCACACTGTGTTCAACACTTAAGACTGTGATCCAATATAAATTCAGATTAGAGCCCGACCGACCATAACATGGTTGACAGTCCGTTCTTCTTTTATATAAATATTCATTCATCAGAATCATTTATCGGCCATTATAATCACAGATACAGATCAGGAAATGCCTAATATTGGTACAGCCCATTTCACAGACAAAAATGAAAAAAGGGTTGAAATGATACTGACTTGTCGGCGGCGTGGCAGATGGTGCCGCAGGTGTCAGCCATGTCGTCCACCATGATGGCCACGCGGTCCTTGACGTCACCCACCAGCACCATGCGGTCCACTTCGTTGGCCTTCTTCCTCTCTTTGTGGATGAGAGCAAAGTCCACGTTCAGACGGTCTGCGATGGACGTCACACTGGACACAAGAACAGGAAGAGAGGCCCATTAGATGCCTTTAACTGCTCGTCAAACAAGGGGACTTGCTGACTCTCGATTTGGCCTTGTGGCGGCAACCAACTGGAGCACGCCTTCTAAATGGTGAAACCAAGCAGTAATCTAAAGAAATGTCTGCACATTAACAAGGTCCTGCAGGCATCTCCGAATATGAACACCACTGTTGAGAAGCTCAGAGGCGAATGACTCACACTGACATCATTGTGTCCCTGAAATCTCGCTGTATCTTACCGTTTGGCTCCGCCGGCATCCGGGGACACTATGATACAATTTTTCCACTCAGGAATATTTTCTCTGATCCACTGCAGGACAGCGGGCTCTGCGTAAAGGTTGTCTACAGCAATGTCGAAAAAGCCCTGTAAAGAAAGACAACACCGTGAAGTTCCTTTTAAAAACATTTTAGGTTTAAACCGTCAGTCCAAGATTACGCAGTGCCTGTGGCACAAATCCACTTTTAATAAAATGACAACATTGCACCACCTTCCCCTGCTTTATAAGCAAAGCTCAAGACACAGCAGCAATTTAAATGATCTGTACGGTCTCTTTATTGCATTACCTGGTCCCCGTCTGTACTGATCATTACAACAGAGGCTACCTTTCTTCTTCTAGAACCCAAAAATTGTTAAATATCTACGCCGTTTCCTGGGATTCTCTGCCCCTGAACCACGAGGCCATGTCATAAAATAAAGACATTGCGAACATCAGTGTGGACTGTATGAAGACACAGAAAGCCTGAGTTGTAGTATTCAATTTAGAAAAGTAGAAATAGTAATTAACTAACTTAACTATAATTACTAAGTGTTAGTAGTTGGGGTTTACATTCAAATTTACATTCTCCTCCTTTCCACTCATTCATACCCACTACTGTCTACACTGCCTCTGCTGAAGCCTCGCTAAGCTAAGCTAGCACCTCCAATGGCTCTTATCCTCCATTCAGGCCGCTAGTGAAGGTGGGACAACAAATAATTAATACAAACTTATGGCGTTTTCACACATAACTCATTTGGTCCGGACTTTTTAATTTGATCCGTACCAAAATTACAGATGTGAAACCTCCCCTGGACCACGGTCAAAAGACCAAATTTTGGTCCGATTAAAAAGAGGGGTCCCGGGCCAGTTTGTTTATAGTGTGAAAGCAACTTTTGGATTGTTCGGACCAAATCCAAGAAGCTCTGGCAGCTGGGAAGCTCCTTTAAGGACTAGCTTGGTGGTGCTTAGTGTCTAGGCTACATGAGAGAGTGAGGAACGGTGAATGCGCTCAGAGCAGACAGCTGTCGGCTATCACAGCCGAGAATACATCAGCGGTTACTTGTTAAGTGGGTAGTAAATGTACAGTGTAGGTTTCGGTTTGTCTCTGAATGAATGCTCCAGAAGAAAAGTTCCCGTGTCTTGCTGCTCAACAAACCAAAAAGAGCCGCGGCAGCGGGGGAGAGCAGCAGTCAGTAGAAAAAACTCCAACATAGAGAGAGGATACGAGAGGACGGGGAAGCCTGTCTACACACCAATCAATTCTAAGTATCTGGAGACGCAGCTCACGTATGTAATGACGGCAGGACATAGTGTTGTCACATGTAGATCTTTAGTGCGCTTGCATAACTGCAGTGTGAAACCCAAACTTACCGGATCAAATGTGGTCCAAACCTTGGTTCGGGCTTTTATGTGTGAAAACGCCCCAAGTTCTTTAGTGCCATTGATAAAAATGAAAGCTAGCAGTAGTTTGTTACACAAGCTTTCAATACATAACCGACATGAAACACACAGGGAAGCTGTGCACTAACCTGGATCTGTGAGGCGTGGAGGTCCATCGTGATGATGTGGTCGGCGCCGGCCACAGACAACATGTTCGCCACCAGCTTGGCTGATATGGGTGCTCGGCTCTGGGACAAGCATCAAGACACATTCGCTTGAGGTAAGTAAGTAGGAAAAAAATATTGGAACTTTAAAAATACTGAAAGGTTTTCCTTTGCTATGCAAATCATTGTCAAAATAAAATTTTATGTGGACTTCAAAAATGATTTTCAACTCCCAATTTTCTTAAGTCTTATTGGACAGCCTCTGCTTGCTAATTAAAGTTTTTTTTTTTTTTTAAACAGCACCCAGCTGTGAGCTTTCTCAGAGAGCTCTGAAAGATGCTTTGTCAGGACTTTACCTGTGACCTTTCCATTACAGCCAAAAATAAAAAAGAAAGAAAGCCAACACACACATGTACACGTCAGGCGACAAGGTTTCAGGGCTTGTTGACAAAACACTCGACTACCCGGTCATGGTGGCTGAGCTTGAAATCGGTCATGCAGTTTGGAGATTCAGGCTGACTTGATGCTTACTGCAACCGGATGAACTAAATTGAACCTGAAGCATCAGTGATAAGAAATTCCTTTTTTTTTTTTTAAATGACTAAACAATGATAGGATAATGCCATGTGACTAATTCCTGCAGGAAGCCTGAAAATCTTTCCTGTACCCCCCCAGGCACCACGTGGATGGGGTACACCAAAGTGCTTGCAGCCTCATGTGAGTAAGCTTGTCTGCAGGCAGAGGTGCCAACTAGTGGAGCTCTCTCTTGTTGCTTCATACGGACCTGATTTGCTTTTGTAGTTACATAAACAACCGAGGCAACTCATGATAATAATTCACAAGAGAAGCAGGTTGTGTGAACCAGTTTCTCAGATTCGCTGGAATGCCTGATGTGTCAATTTCAGATCTTCCGAGCAGAACGCGGCTACAATTGCAAATCGGAACGCTGGAACCAAACCGCGGTCACTGTACGTTGTGTACATGCGAGTTTTCCCATTAATACACCACTGTAACATTTCAATCTGTGGCGCTACAGAGGAAATACGAACTTTCATTTAGCATTTATACACATCATATAAACATTTTCATAACATACTGCAGATGTAAAGACTTTTTTCAGAGCTGCTACTATCATTACTAGTCTTAGTTCTAGGGAATTGTGTTCTAGACCTACTCTACCTGTAAAGTGTCCTGAGATAACTTCTGTTTTGACACTATACATACAATTTTAATTGATTTGTTTTTTTAAGTACAGCATGTGTCAGCAATTACACTTTCAATGAAGACATTTGATATTATTAAAACTATGTTTTACTCTTACAGAAGTGGAGTAAAGTATAGTGTTATGAATAATTTATTAGATGAGGTTTAAGTAAGGTGTTACCCATGCAAGGAGCAAGGAGAGAGGGCAAAGTTACAACATAAAAGCTAGAGGAAACTTTAGGCAGCAACAATTTGAAGGCAGCATGGCACGGAATGAGGAATACGGTAATAATACTGAAAACAAGTCAGCAGGCTATGATAGCATCAAAGATCTAGCTGAAGCTCTCAACTCCTTTTTTCAAGATTCAATACTCGGGACTTCACAGAGCAACTTAGAGAAATATGCAGTCTTCCTCTTCCACAAAGCCGAGCCAGATGTGTGATGCCCATGATGTTAAGGCAGAATTAGAATCAGAGAGTTAAGACAAATAAGAGCATGGGGCCCGATTCTATCACAGGAAGATTGCTCAAGCACGGTTTAGAACAACTTTGTGAGGTGTTCTGTAAAATATTTAGGATGTCTCTGGAGCAGCGCCCTGAGGTGCTAAATGACCTCAAACCAGTGCCACTGACTTCAATGGTCATGAAGTAACTTTCTGTAAGCACCTGGAAGGTCCAGGCACTCATGCCAGATATATTTTTTATCTTTTATTTTTATTTGCAAGCTTTTAAAACTATCCAGACACATATTTTAGCTTGGAAACTGCGTACCTATTTTAATCTTGAGATAAACTTTGTCGGCTGGATTGTAGATTTCAGATCTCAGAGGGTTAGGGTGAATGGCTCTCTTTCAGAGAAGTGCTCCTCTTCCACTGGCTCTCCTCAGGGTTGTGTCTTGTGCTGTACTGCTGTACATTCTCCAATTAAAAACGCCACAAAAACCAAGGATATGGTAATTGACTAGCAAGTACTTTGCAAGGCCCGGCTTATATTAGATTGCACAAACCACCCCCTTCACTCAGAGTTTGTAATACTCTCCTCAGGTCGCAGATTTAGGGTACTTCAGTTCAAGAGCAATAGGAGTAAAAACTCCTTGTCCCATGTGCAATCACTCTACTTAATTTGCACTTATAAAAGGTAGTAATTTTTTTTTTTGTTTTTAGAGATTGCTCCAGTGGTGATAAATTGCGTTGTGTTGATAACATACAGGAAACCTTTTTTTTTTAATCTATCACTCCTTACTGCATATCAAGTTATAATAATAAAGTCACTGACTGACTGATGCATGCATGTAATCATCATTCCAATCCAATAAATAATAATAATTAAAAAAGTCATAGTTGAAGTGTGTAAGCAAGTCTTTTGTAGTATTCTCGTATCATAGGAATGAAAAATTTAACAATATCAAACATTTGTTTTGGAGTTATATGTGTTTGTGCATATCTACCTTGTCCTTTTTGTCCTGCCGGGCGTAGGGGAAGCAGGGGATGACTGCGGTCACACGGGACGAGGAGGCAATCTTGCAGGCGTTAATCATAATGAGCAGCTCCATCAGGTTGTCGTTGATTTCGCCACAACCGCTCTGCACGATGTACACGTCCTCGCCGCGCACACTTTCCCCGATCTCCACACTGTTTGAGTGACAAATAGGGAAACGCGCCAGCTTTAAGACTGTACGAAAGAGCAAAGATCTCAGGCTGATGTGAGCCTGAAGCGTTGCGTTTAAATGAAACATAATAATTCAGCACATCTTTATGAACAAGTAATGACAAGCTGTTGGCCAATTAAATATTAAACCATCTCTACACAGCAGTATGAAGCCTTTCCAGATTAGCATTCAGTTTATTGTAAGAGCCAATGAGATGTCTGAGTGATAAGTGTTCACCCACAGGGAAGTTATGTATGACACATCTGCTTTGAAGGTTAAGAAACAAGTTAGGGCTGAGTCCCTCTGCTCATCTGAGGAGGTTTGAAGGAGGGGAAAAAACAAAAAAAAAAAACCTTAAAACTGCGCTGCAACACACCGCCACAGACACTGAAGCAGGCAGCACGTGTGTGAAGCATTCCACTGTGGGGGGATGACCAGGCCCTGGTCATGTAATCACTTGATGTGTACTGTTGTGAAGAGTATGTGCAGTCACAAGGCCAGTTTTTTTAAAGAGAGGCCAGCCCTTACAAAAAGGTAATAAACCTCTGCAGATAAAGCTGCCACTCACATTGTTTAAACTCACTACTACTACTACTACTACTACTACTACTAAAGCCATACTCGCAACCAAATGTAACAATGAGGATAATTAGGAGATCATTTGGACACCACCGGGAATGCATTTATTTAAACATGATTCAATAGGTCCATTAATAAAAGTGAACAATGTCAATGACAGTTTCCCCAGAGTCCAAGGGGACATCTCCGACCACCAGTCCAAAACCCATATTGATCACATAAGCAACAAAGGCAGCAAATCCTCCTAAAAACTGATAAGGAGCGTTGCACATTTTGGCCAATTTCTTGTTCCAGTCAATAAACTAATTGACCGTCCACTGTTCCATCTAAACCATCAGCTATAGGGCCATCTTGAGTTTTGGTAACAATAACATTTTATTTTGCAAAATGCCTTTTTCCATTTAGTGAAACGTTTAAGTTGCCGTACAAGACATTCAAATCCTTAAAAATGATTCTCTAAATCAGAGTATTCATAAAAAATAAAAATAAAAAAACATGGCAACTTTCTCCATGCTATGGACACATTTTGGTCAGTGCAAAGAAAGGATTATGGTTCAATACCTAGCCCTAAAATAAGCTAATATTCTATTCTAGACCTGAACGGGGAAAAGAAAAATGTTGAAGCATTCAGGATGAACGGCCACCTTGAGAAAAACATTTTCTGCCACAAAGGCTAAAATTAACAGCAGTCAAGGTGGCACAACATGGGAACAAAACAGAAAACAAAAAGTGATGCCTTCAATACATAGAAAGCCCAAAAAAGAATAGCCACATGTGGGAACCATTACCAATGTGGGCTCTCTCTTTTTGATATTCTAAATCTTCCTGAATGTACTGCATTTATCAGTTTATATACAAAGAGCACCAGAGCAAAACAACAGTGTCAATACAATCTTTCTTTGGACATTTCTCCCTGTGCAAACAAGCAGCACGTCCTTCCAAGGAATCCACCCCCTCCGCGTGGGTCCTTGACCTCTGAGAATCACCTGGCAAAACGCATCGGAGCTGTGAGAAGAGCTGGTGTTAGCGTACCGTTCTCACCTCTCTCTCTGTTAGTCTGTGAGGATGAGAAAATAATCTTTGTTTTGCATGTCACCCAAACAGCTGTGTTCCCTAGAGAGAACCCTGAGCTCCCATAATCAGAGTTTTCCCTGGATTTTAAAGTTGTGGGTGGAAACATTACCAGCAGGGAGGGCACAAAAAAAAGTCAAGACACCTATACAAGACCTATTTAACAGAGAAAAGTAGTGTTGGAAAGCACTCTTTAGTTTCATGCAAATAAAAGATTACAAAACAAAAATCCAGATTGCATTGCAAAACAGTGAGTGACTACAGCAGTAATTAAACTGGTTAAAAAATAAAAATAAACTACTGCAGTGCTTGGTTTCCTATTACTGAATCAAAGAGCATAAAGATTTACTTAGAAGAGATGATTAGAACAGCAAAATACATTAAAATAGCTGCAGCATCGGATAAACTGCGTTGTGATGAGTTCAGGTCAAGAAAGTTGAGCAAACACGCCATTGGCTAAAAGGTCATCCTGCAGAGGTTAAAAACAAGCTACATTAGGTTATAAATTACTATGCTAACGGCCAGGCAGTACAATTAATACGTATAGTAATTTGCTATGCTAGTTAATATTAAACGAGGCTAACTGCTTGCGTGCAGTCTGTAATTCAACTACTGTAGCTAATAGTTAGCTTGGCTGCTTTGGAAATGAGCCAGAACTGCATGTGATTTAACTCCCCTTGCGACACAGGCAGTAATGAGAACTACTTATATCTTTATTCTTAAATAACTGCAAATTATCCTCTTAGTTTTGAGCAAATATTTTACATGTAATACCTTGGCCTAAGTTACCATTAATAACTTTGCTTATAACATGCTTATAACTGCAGTGAGCCATGTTATTGTCTGTAGTAAGGCATGTAAAATAAATCCATGTTAAGGGACAGAAAGCGAGCCCGCTTACTATGCTTTTTTCAGCATAAATTGGGCAACATTGGTGCCTAACCTTAAACCACAGCGTTTAAAGAGGTGTATCATCGCCGTGTCCATTTTAACCCCATCAACACGTTTCAGGGCTACAGCTAGCTAGCGAAAGCTAACTATTCATCTAGATTACCGTTAGCTAGCTAGGAGAACACTTTCCAGGTGTCTCGTCTGTGCTTTAAATGCTTAGTTTAGCTAGCTAGCTAGCTAGATTCAACATTTTACCGTAGCCCTCACTCATATAAAAAGGGGCTTTTCTAAAAAGTTTAGTTAGACTTAAATGAGGGGCTTGGGGGAAGACTTTACAATATATAAACACTGTGGCCTGATACTTTTTTTCCTTCTCCATAACGGTAATCACCCATAACACGGGAAACATACGTAACGTTAGCGTGATATATTACGTAGTTTCTAAACTTCTCTGGTTCTGTCAGTCTGCTGTATTTGAACAAATACTAAGGCAGATATGGTCATTCAAAACTCAACTACTATTATTTAATGTTAAAGTTAACTCTAAAGCTGTCCGATAAAGGACGCACATATGCTCACTTGCTAGCCTGGTGTGTTTACATCATGGTTTACATGCGGCTAGACGTTGCAGCTTTCTCACCTGAATAGTGAACTATTGTTAGCTTCAGGCTAACCTACCCACATGTGGTACCAAGGCTGGAGTAACATTAGAAGCCGTCCGCTATAGAAACACAAACATGCTTCTCATGCTAATGTCAAAAGTCAAGAGAATACCAGGCGTCGTCTACAAATTAAAATGTGACTCACCATGTCTCCTGATTGCTGAATTTTTTCGTTATTACTTTCCCCAGCTCTAGTCCCAGTCGATCAGCCACTTTTTGGGACAGGTCGTGGTGGGAGCTCCCGCTAAAAAGCACGATGTTAGGCATATCCGTAAAGTCGCTGCAGTTTGCTTAAGAAAGGAAAAGAAAGGAGGGTAAAAAAATACGACAGGTAGACCCACTCAAGGGTTATGAAAATGGAAAAAATAGTGTGCTAACGTTGCAGCCGTAGCATTGCACTGGGGTAGTGAGTAGACTCAGCAGAGAGAGAATTTCATGTCAGTATTTGCATAGTAAAAGGGAAGTGCCCTCCTCCCATTGGTCAGTGTAGGATGCTGCCTTCAGGCACACGTACACTTATTACGCTGCTGTATCGTTTATCAGACACACAAATGCATATTTGTAAGATTAACAAATACTATTTAAAACCCTCATTCTAAAAATTGCTTTTAAGTTGGTGTTTTACTTGTTTTTTATTACTAACTTATCTTATTTATGTTAGATGTTTTTTCCATCCTGTTTTTCTAAAGCAATTTGTAACCTTATTTTAAAGATGTCAAGGATGTGCTTGTAATTATTATTTTGTTGGAGAACAAATGCAGTGCTTATATGTAGTCCAAAACTAATTTGTTTGTATTTTCTTGCATCCATTTTATTATTATTATTTTTAAGTTTTTCTTAGTCTTTCATAATCATAAACCAAACATATTTGGGTTTTGGACAGTTGGTAGAAAAAAAACAAGTTGTTTAAATGTTTTAGCATGTGCTTTTGGAAATAATAATGTGATTTCTTTTTATCATTGGCATTTTTAGAGAGGAGAAGGTCACCTGATAGCTGATGCGTTGGACACTTGTGATATTGGGTCTGGTTTGTTATTAGATTTTCCAAAAGTCAGCTGATACTTGATGCCCCTCTTACAGCATGTCTTTTTCATTTCAGTGGTGACATGCTTTCTACTATCATTGCTGTCATGTGCTGCTAGGAAGCAAATTTACTGTTCTCCAGATCCAGCTCGGGTCAGAAAGAGGAGGAATTGCATTGGAGATATCCTTTAAAAACAAGGAGGGTTTTTTTCAGATGAGATAAGGGTTAAGCAGCTGCCCTGTCTTCCTTAAAAGAATTCAACTACAACCAGCACTACTGATTTATACTTGCATTGTGCTAACATGGACTTTGAGTAATCATTTCACTGAAGTGACAGAAGCAAAAATGTCAAAATTGCTTAGGTATCTGTCGGTCTGATAATCTGATTTTGCAACATCAGTTAGATAATCTGTCAGGAATTAGGGAGAGATACAACTTTAAAAGTCTTCACACGTGATAAGAGAATCTGTTAATTGTGAGTATATCTGTTGAATTGATTTTGTGCATACTGCTTGTTATTGATGAGAACAGTACCTGAAAAAGCACAAAAAGTTACCCAATCCTGACCTTCTTTTTTTTTTAACTTGAAAAAAGAAAAAACACAACTACAGATTGATGTATTTTTCAGAAATATATTTTATAGATGTCAGAGATGAAATGTCTAAAGCGTAGGTCCCAAAGAAAGGTAACATTTTTCATCAATAGAGACAAACAACAAAAAAATAACGTTTTTTTTATCCATTTACATGTAAACGAAGAATTGCTCTTGAGCCACAGTGGTTATAGAACTGGCCGAGGTGGGTGTGACAATCAAACGACGATGCCCTTTTTTCCACAAACCTTTCTCAACTGATATCTGCCTTTTCTCTACCATATTAGTGCCCGCTCAAAAATCTTTGAAAGAAGAACATTCTTTGGGAGTCTTTTTAAGGTGTGGATGTAGCAGAGGTTTGGCAGAGCATGTTTCTCTTTAACAAAGTCCATACAAGTTTTAAGTGCTGAATCATGTTAAAATCCCTTATTGGAAATCATATTTAATAAGAACAATATCAAATGTTCCGCAGTGGAGTTATTCGGACAAAGTCTTTTGAATTGTTTGCACACCAGAGAGGAAGAAAACGTCCTGCCTGGTGCTCTTGGGAGTTGCCAGGGGAGGTTTTTTTTTTTTTTTTTTTAAATTTAAAGTCCTCCAGTGTTCTTCTTCTATTGTGCAAATACATTTTTGTTACATAGACAAGCAGGCATGCTGACTCACAAACCATGCAAAGAGTTTAAGTTGGCGCGAGCAGATGGCAAAAAAAAGAGTAGTATTAAAGTTTCTACAAAAAAATACTTAAAAAAAAAAAATTAAGCCGAATTAAACGAGTAACAAGTGGAATGTTTGTTAGACATGTAATAATATCAACTTAATCTCCATTTTTTTTTTTTACAAGTTTATCAAATGATTTCAACTTAAAAGAAACATGGCAGTTGGCTTGAATCCGGGGGAACAGAGCAGTTGACAGATGGAGGATAATTTGAACGTAGTGTGATCAGCTACTGGTTTCAGATTAGGTGACGGGTAGAAGGAGACACTGATGTTATGGACAGTCAAACAGGAAAGGGTAATACATGCTCAGAAAGACATTTTTAAATTATCGACTGATGTTCAGAAACTAGTTAAAATTCCACTTCTTCCCCTCCCGTGTCCCCTCCTTTTCTTTCCCCGCCAAGCAGAACTCAGCTAGCTACATAAAATGGCCTCTTAACGTCTTTCTGGATGCGTGATGTTGTCACAGTTGAAAGGTAAGTGCATTATCACCCATGCACAGGAGGGAAATGTATCAATTAGGCAACAAAGTGATCAAACGTTTTACTCTGAAGGTGTTCGTTGCAGTGCCGTGCGCTATGTAGCACATTTCACTTAAGGGGCAACTTGAAAACAGTGCAGTCGATGATGAGTTAAATATGCTGCTTTTTCTAAAAGTGTATGCAGTGATATCATACGCCGTACTGTTTTTTCGCTCACAATATCATAGCTGTCATTAGTTAGAGTACATTTATACATTTTCCATATACAAATCTCCTATAAACAGTACATGTTAAAAATACACAATTGATGAAAATGCAGAAAGGCCAAGAGCGCCAAAGAAAGAAAGAAAGAAAGAAAGAAAGAAAGAAAGAAAGAAAGTGTTGCTCCTTATGTTTGATAAATACGAGAAATAAAGTTTTGAAGAAGTGACACTGTATATGTGAATGGCAGCCCTATACCTATCCAGAAAACGGATAAAAACACAGAACAAAATCTATGGATGAAAAAAGTTAGAAAAATAATCTTACACAATAAAAAAAAGTAGACACGCTTACCAAACACATTTTTGATATTGTAAATAGACAACTTGATGTGGAAATCAAACATGTAGATACAAACGGGCAATACTCGATGACTGCCTCTCAAAATGTATTCAATTCAATGTACAAGACTAATGTTTAGCTCACACTAGCAACCAAGGTAGTTGCCAACCGGCAAAACACGGGAGGCCGATCGGCACATGTAAAGAAACGCTCACTTGATGTGTGAAGAATAAATTAGTAAACATTGAACTGTGTACTGGGAGCCTTATCTGAAAGGACCAATGCGAGAAATGTTTGTCGACTTGCCAGCTAAGTGGAGTGAAAGTACTACTGTATATGCAAACTCATGCTTTGGCTTTTCTTGCTTGGCTTTCTCTTTTGGATAACATTCAAAAATCTTGCAAAAATGTCTGATCTCTCTGCTCAAATGCATGCTTTATGTGTTTCCAAAGCAATGATTTCAGTTAAAGGGAAGCTACATCAAAGGCTAAACCTTTTTATTTTTTGACAGTTTTCAATCTAATTTACTTGTTTGAAGGTCTCCATGTTTGCATCGTTTTCTACTGAAGCTGGCAACTACCTTTACAAAGCGCTTTTCCTTTTATACACAAAAATAGATCCATCCAAAAGTAAAGTAACTCTTTAAGAGAGGCTGTGAGAGACGTAAATGGTGTCTTCATCACGTTCCAAGTAAACATGCTGAAAGATTGTTTGCTTTATTTTTGTCATTCTCGCCCCATGAAATAGGACCAGAAACTCTCCCGTCTCCTTCCCTCGCACTGATTCCTTGGCGAGAAAAAAATCTTAAGGCAATCTTTTCCTGAACAATCCTGAAATCCAGCGGACCCTCACCAAGGCACTCCTCTCACTCGTCAACCTTCAACAACAGGCTGGTCCGGCGAGGCCACAGTCTTGTTATCAAATCTTTGTAAGAGCCTACTCAAACTTCGGCCAACCAAAGTCCACAGTGAACGCATCTTGTGAAATATTATCTCAGTTGCCACGATGCCCTTGGTTTTTGTCGGGAAAAACAGTTGAGAAAAAGAGGAAAGGAAAACTCCTGAGCTGTGTTTAAACAGCCAGGAAGCTCTGCCGTCCCTGGTATCCTTGTGGTCAGCTGTGTAAAGCACCGTATGTTTCCGCAGTTCATCACACCTTTCTATGACAAGACCTGATCACGCCCCCATCTCCACATACACTCGCCCTCTCCCCGCTGCCTTGGTCACTTGGTTAGCCGCTGTGGGCTAAAGTCGGGGTGTGTGAAGACTGAAAGAAAAAAAATGAGTGTCTCTGAGCGAGTGCTGCCAAGCAGCGCTGTTATGTTTAATTTTTTCCCCCCATTTCAGTCCTCTGTCTCCTGATTGGCTCCCTACGCTGAGGCTGAGCCCACCCCCTCTCCCTCGTTTTGACCGAGAGGCTGCCAATCAAGGTGACTGACGCGGTGAGTGGGGTTAGGGGGACTAAAAGAAGGGATCAGTCGAGACTCTTCTCCGGAGAGGTCAATGATCAACAGTGTGACACCCTCACGTTTGCCTCCGTTACAGTGGTTCCTCCTCTTCCATGGGTTCCTCCTCTGGCCTGGTGAGACACAGAGACACACAATAACAAATATTACTTCCCAAGCGGCCCGTCATGTTTCCTCTAAACCACCTGACTGACATCTTGCACTGCAGCCATTTACATGCAGATAAGCTCCTGACACTGTTTGGAGAGCAACTACAGTACATAGTCTCCTCTTCTTCACCTTTCTAACATTTCTGGGGAGCACATTTATTTGGGATTTTGAGAAAAGCCTCCCTAAATGTGGGTGTAGGTACAGATGTATAAGACATATTTGTAAAATGATTGGCCAATTGATTTCAATTAGAAGAAAACTCACAGGCCAAGATTAATTCTGTCATGCCCCAATGTGGTTGCTTTGTAATAAACTACTAAATCCCAAACTGATGATGACTATTCAGTTATCTTACGTCCTCAACACACAATAACAGGTGGTGACTATTGAGGAGCACAGGTTTGAGAGAATTGAAAGGTAGAGCTTATAAATATATAGATGCTAACTGTCAGACTCCCACCTGAGAAAGATCATCCTCCCAGCAGTGAGCTAAGCAGTGATTTTTGGATCATTTACCTCTGATCCATGTTGTTGGTGTTGGCCACGGACAGAGAGGCCATGGCACTAACAGCTTCAGCCTCCTCTGAGTCTCCTCGTTTGGCTTCCAGCAGGGAAAGTCCCAGCAGCGGTGAGTAGCGATGCACCGAGCACCAGTACTTGCCTGATTGGTATTTAAAGTGCATTATTAGATAGGTATTACCAAATTTCCAGACAATGACACAGATCAGTTATAAAAAATGGTTGTCTTTCTACAGACTTCTTATTCCCTAAATGTGTGAACTCACTGTGAGTCTCTAAAACTTTCTCCAGAGAGCGAACAGCGTTGGCGTTGGGCCTCTGCTCCAGGATGGCCTTTGGCAGCGGATCCAGCTGCACGGGACCAAAAAAAAACCACACAGAACAAATGTTAACGCAAGTATGGAACGGGCTGCGTTTACACCACTTTCCAGTTGACCTGGAAATAACGCACCGTGTAACATCAGTTCATCCCACTCCCAGCCCCTATTCCAAGCCAAAATGGGTGACACGGCAACAAAAAAACATATCAATGCCTAATAAATCGGCACAGCGCAAAGCCCGACATGTCTTTGCTAGTTGAAAATCAACAAATTGTCAATTTCCCGTCCAGTGCCCACAGCCTTTACATAGACAATGCACCTGCGCCCATCTGTGCACCCATGGGCGTGCTGGTCTTACAGGGAGGTGTTTCAGGTGAATTCTTGGCATATTACGATGTTGAGGCAGCGGGAAGTGATCATGGCATTAACCAACAAAAACCTGGTCTAAAGTCAATAACATAGCATTTCGTTGTTATTTTAACTAATTAGTAAAATGCGTCATGGCTCGTGCACAGCGTGCGCACACTATGCTTGTTACACACACAGGAAAGCACGGCAGCACTCACACGAAAGATTACAGATAAAAATAGGACGGTGCAAATCCGCCATCATAATAGCGATGCGCTAAGGAACAAACACGCCTGGCTTTTAAAGGGAATGGGAGCTGACACTCTGATTGGTTTATTGCATGATATGCCCAAAACACACATATGAATTAAAGGAGACACTAAGTGCAAACCTTTTGAACTATGAGCCCGCGCAGGGACCCTTTTTCCCGCTGTTAAACTAGCAAAAGTGGATTTGGACACGCTCCAGACGCACCTGCGCTTTATGCCAAGCGCTTGGATCGTTAAATAAGGGCCCTATATCGGACCTATCAATGAAGGCAATTAAAGCCCCTCAAAATAAAAAGAAATTTAAAAAAGACAAAATACAGGATTAAAATGACTTCACATTCACAGGTAGAAGCAAAAGTACAGGATGTGTGAGCCGGATTGAATACTGGAAAAGGAAAGCGGCTGGCTGACAACCAGACAAACACAAGGGCCATTAATTAGGATTCAGATCCTGTGTGTAGCCAGAGCGGCCTCCTTACCTCTTGGCCTAGCAGGGCAGCCACGCAGGCCTCCGAGGCGTCGCAGATGGCGGTAAGGTCGTGACCCCCCTCCAGAGCCAGGACCACTCGGCCTCCAGCCAGGGTCATCAGCTGCCTGGTCAGATAACCAAAACCTGAGGAAAAGGTTACAGAAAGCGTGTGAATGGATGCAAATGAATCTACGGAGTGCGACAGCAGTTGAATTTAATTTCACATTTTCAGTGTGTCAGCTCCAGGAGCACAATTTGACATCCTTTATCAGCATCTGACTCTATGTTTTTGGTGCGGTCAACTGCTGCAGCGCGGGGATAAGAAAAACACACTTGAGATAAGCCCGTACTCACATTTGGACGTCAACGTGTAGCCGCCCAGTGGTGGAGGGTGTCCCTCCACAGCGTCGAAGCCAGAGGAGACCAGCACGATGTCCGGGGCAAACTCATTGGCTATGGGCATCACCACTGACCTGAGAGTGGAGGGGGTGGAGTGCAAAGATTAACAGCCAATACTTCCATGTGAATGTAGAAGATACAGTACTCACACAAGCACAAATTATTCATTTTATCTCCATAAAAACATTTCCTCAATTTGTTCGCCAAGCAAGTATTTTGATGATCTGTTAACCCTTTATCTCAATTTTCAAGCAAAAATACATTTGCTGCTTTTATCTGTATAATATACTAACATGAATATACAGCTTACAGCTACATTCTGACATTTTACAGACCATCTGATTCATCAGTCAATGTAAAAAAATAATATAACCATTAGTTTTGCAGTCCTTCTAATAATAAAACTATCATCTACTAGCAGATATCAAACTAACATCGCTGTCCAATTAAACAAATCTATCTCCAAATTTGGTGACTTTGACTATTTTATACTGAAGAATTAAGTGTTTCTTAATAAGTTCCTTAAGCTAAATAAACCATCCATTGGATCATCTGAAAAATCAGACCTGTTTTTATTTAGGTCATGGAAAGTTAATATTTTGGAGGGAAACAGTTTTCACAGTACAGAAACAATTTCCTCCTTGGCACAGTGTCTCTACAGTTACTGTGCATAAAGTAGCTTCTATTTCTGAACATTTACTCTTGAATTTTCTTATCTTTTTGTACCAATGTTATTCAATTTATTTAGCTAATTGAACACACCGTCCACACTTGCATGATGCCTGTGGTGTTGGTATTAAAAAGCATTGGAAGCAGAATTAGGACCAGAGCTGTAAAGACAAACTGGCTTAACTATCAGCTGGTTTGTCTTTGTGTGATTGGATGATATTGTTATGTGATACCTGAAGGCAGCCAGGTACTCGACATCTCCCATGGGTGGATCCAGGCCTCCAGTGAAAGCAACGTTAACGTTAAACCCGACTCCGGGCCCACTGCCCACCTGCAGAGAGAAGCACATGCGTGACTCACCTTGATACGTACAGGACAAACGACAAACTCCATATTAACTTCAAGCCATGTAACATCACTAGATTGCTAAAAAAAAATGAAGTGCTTTAGGAAAACAGCAAATTAATTGGCCACCTATCACAGTTTCATTGTTTTTCATTTTATTGTTATTTGTTTATCAAATCCTCTACTTAGCAGATTAATCTAAATTCAATCAGTGGTAGAAACTGGATCCTGTGCAACAAGTTTCCCACAATGCACTGGAAAACACTGGTCTGATGACAGTTACTAAGGTTATGGTCTCTCACACACACACACACACACACACACACACACACACACACACACAGACACACACACACACACACACACACACACACACACACCTCCTCAGGTGCTCCACTTCCAGGGAAGAAGTTGCCGTCGTCATAGCGATGAATAGACAGGTAAAGGACATTGGGGTCATCATAAAATGCTTGCTGGGTGCCGTTGCCATGGTGAACATCCTGAGGTTGGATGGTACACACATGATATGATCACAAACGTTGCCATGCAGTGTGCCTTTTAAAGACATATTCTTTATAGAGGAGTATTAGATAAGATCTAACTTGTCTTCTTTAATGCTAACTAACTACATCATGTTCCCACTAAGGGACTGACCCAGTCCACGATGAGGATCTTGCTGACGTTGAGTCTCTGCTGCAGCAGTTTGGCTGCAATGGCCACGGAGTTGAAGTAGCAGAACCCCCTGAAACAGCAGCAAAGAGAGGGAGGGGCTGAGTCGTCCATCTTGTAATAAAATGAAGCTGTGCCAAAGCGCTTTACTGCTCCATTATCATGTTTTTTATGGAGAATTTTAACATTAGAACATGTTCTGAGAAGGATATGATAAATAAATAAAGTCTCGAAAGAACTGGCAGAATAAAGGCATTCTGTTCTTTATGTGCAAATAGATGCATAGATTACGCGTTTCCAACTGAGTGTGTTGACGGCTGTGGCCTTACATGGGAGTGCTTTCCTCTGCGTGGTGTCCAGGAGGGCGGACCACAGCGAAACCATTCTGCAAAGACAGACAGGAGCGACAGGAGTCTGTTAGCCACAGTGGCACTGATCACCACTCAATGCTTCCTCTGTTAACTAAGTGTTAACACTGTAATTTAGACAAAAACACACAAAAGGGGGCTGGCTATAATGGAATTCTTACAATCTAATAAAAAAGCACTTTCAGCACTAAGAGCACGACTATTACATAACACATTTCCAAAGCTTGTGGGAGCCCCATAATGTCTTTAAGATGATGAAGATGATGTGATGATGTGGGAAAGAAAGCAACCAGACAAGTGTCGTCACGGTTACCTTCAGCTCTCCAGTAGCCACTTTGAAAACCAGCTCCACCACAGAGCCGACAGCGAGTCGAGCCGCACTGGAGGAGTGGACCTCGTTCCAAATAGTGTCACTGTCCACCTAGAAACACAAGACTTGTGTTACTCTCACACATGCTGAGTCCACAACATGGAGATGACCAGAACCAATCAACACACACACATTTTATTACTTCTCCGTCCTCCTGAGGCTAATACATTTCTAGTAATTTTTTTTCTAATTAACTTTTATTTCCTACATTCAATTTCAAGCAACTTATTAGTGTACTGGAACAGTATTTCTTTTAGTTAATTAAATTGTTTAAAATTACAGCATTACAGCAATTATATATTTTTTGTAATGCATTTATTTGCCTTATGTGTATTCTATATCGACGACCTTCCACTTCTGGGATTGCTCTGTTTCCGGCGGAAATTCCGCAAGATTTCACTCATCCGTTGCCTTGGGCTTCCTTTGTCTTGGCAATTTAAACTCCCGTCAATTTATGAGGACTGTGGTTCACCTTTTCCCAGATGTCTGCAGGGTAAATCCAGACAGCTATCTAGAATACCTGTCTGTGAGTTTGCTGTTGCACGAATAAAACAACTTTTGAACGTTCACACGTTCCACCAAAACAAGTTCCTTCCAAGCCTATTTTGCAGAGGCGCCGTTGGTCTAAAGAAATGCCCATAAATCAGAGCATGTTTTTCTCCCATCCCAGAATGCTGTGTGGACTAGCCAGACCCTCCTCTACAGCGCTGTGGAGGAAGGTCTGGCAATGCGAGACTACCTTATGTGTTAAAGGTGCAATACAAAGAAACTTGCCTTGTCCCTCCATACTGTCCCTGTCAATCACTTCTGTACATTTCATCATTTGAAATACAACTGTACTACAGAAAATTCAATTAATAATATGCAGATGGCATCATCTGAGAGTTTTATTTCACTTTATGAATGTAAGTGTTACTTACCCCCAACCCTCCGCACGGTAGCCGTACAAACATGGGAGTGACTGAACCTGGTGAACCAGGAAATAAAAATTAAAATAGAGACTGGATAATAGTAGTTGAGTTGAGTGTGTGTGTGTGTGTGTGTGTGTGTGTGTGTGTGTGTGTGTGTGTGTGTGTGTGTGCTTACAATCAAGTTTCTGTCGGAGAGGGTTAGTTCCGTACAGCAGGACGTGGGCTTCAGAGTGAACCGTCTGCAGCTCTTCCAGAGTGGCCTTCCTCCCACGAATACACTACACACACACACACACACACACACACACACACACACACACACAGACAGATAAAGAAGGATAATATTCATATGCAGATTCCTACACTCAGTGCAATGTTAACTGTAGTGTGTTTTGCTCTTACACACCTCACACTGCGCTCTGAGTCCGGTCTCCTGCAGCCGAGACCAAATGCTTTGAATCCGGCCTGCGTGCTCCGGGTGACTGTTGGTGTTCCCACACATACACTGGTGCTTCTGCATTAGAGAGTCGTACACCAGGCCTGAGGCAACACACAGAGAGAAACATACACTCATTAAATAAGTGATTCATCAATAAGTCATTGACACAAAAATGAATCGCTAATTATTTTTATCATTAATTTTCACTTGCAAACATAAAAATGTTACCAAGTTCCAGCTCCTCGAATGGGAATAAAGCACTTTTCTTTGTTTTATGTCTGTGTAAATTGAGTGTATTTGGGTTTTGGGCTCTCTTTAAATTGCTTGTTTAGGAAACTATTTACCATAACCGTTTGACATTTTCACTATTTTCTGAAATTTTAAAGACAAAAAGGATATTTATCAAGAAAAAGAAGTATCCTGTATTCTTTTAATGAGTTACATCACTGACAATTATTTTTAGGTTGGTCTAGCTTATTTAATATACTTTAGTAGTGTTTAAAACTTAATGTTTATGTATATATGATTGCATAACATATTATTACATAATTATAGTACATAGTAATGTAATTATTATTTCCCTAATATTTTCAGAAAACATGGGGATGCGCATTTTTAGCACTATTTCTTTAAATACAGCTTTATTTTCTATTTCACTTCCCAGGCTACAGACATCTGATAGTCAGCTTTCCTTCAAGGTAAGGTAAAAGCAGAAGATTCTTCCTGTCTAATCTTAGCTCTCATATTGCGTGAATACACATTAATATGAAACAGCTACTGAAACTCCTAAATGTTCTATGCAGTTTGAAACTTAGTGGAAGCAAAAGTAGGCCAAACTGTTTTAAAAAGTATCTGCATGAACGCACAAACTACCACAGTATGTGGCATCATTATAGCAATAACATTAGTATGATACAAATAGTGCCATAGTGACTACCTTACCTACGGGACAGTTAGGAGTGGGGATTTATGTTTGCTAATAATAATATGTTGGTTTCATGCTAAAAATGAACAATAATCAGGAGGTCTCCTGAGCCCCCCCTCCCTGTTGAAGATCCCTGGTTTAAAGAGTCCAATCTCTGAGAGGAAGGAAAAGTAATAAGAGAAATGGTTTTGGCAAGATAAGCTCCTCTAGCTCTATTATTACTGCTACCAGATGGAGGCGGGAACCATTATACCACTTTTTGGCCAATTCCTCTGTTTTTTTTGGACGGAAATGTGTCTTTTCCGTCCCCAGTGCATTAAGAAAGGCAGTGAAATTCAAAGCCAAAAGCGTCTCAAATGAATGCTTTATGCAGACCAGAGGGAGGCTACTGTAACAAATTGACAGCAGTTAAACGGTTTATTTGAAAGTGAAAGTTGAACGAATTCAAAGAAAGAGGGTGGTCGACGCCGACCTGTGGTGAAGCGGGGTTTGACGGGAGGATCGGGGGCCGGGACGCTGATTGGGAAGGAGGAGGCTGAGGCTGGAGACGACTGGGCCCTGGACAGGGGCCGGTGTACTGGGAAGGAGATTGGCAGGCCGGCAGCCTCCATGGAGGCCTGATAGTTTCTCAGCTGATGAATCCGCTGCTGCTCCAACAACAGGGCCTGCTGCTCGCAGACACATAAAGAAAGAAGATGAATTCTACAGTTAGTCATGCTGAGTTGTTTAGTGAAACGCCTAAAATGTAAATGTATCAGGGGACTACGGGGGAAGAAGAATTGCTTCAATCTATTCTATATTACAAGTACAACTTATGGCCAAAAGATGGCAGCCATAACAAATGATACATCTTCAATTTTGCCCTCAGCATTTAATCACAGACATGGCATAGGACAAAGGGTAGCATTTTTTACAGCCCTTAATACATTTATGTGTCTCTTTCTTTCTTCTTCTTCCTACCTCTCCAGGACTTACCCAGGAACACCTACAACTAGGGCTGCTCAATTATGGAAAAAATAATAACCACCATGGTTTTGGTCAATATTGAAATCACAATTATTTAACACGATTACTCATTGACTTTTGAAAAGATGTTGCAATTATTGAAAATAAAAAACATGGAATTAAATCAACAGTGAAAATGCCTAGAACTGTAGAATGTCCCTTTTTTCTCCTATTCATTCAGAACACAAGACAAAATAAGAGTTTTATCTGCAAATGTAATTTGCAAAATAATATTTTTTCTCAATTACTCTGTTTTTGTGATCAATAGTAGCCAAAAACGTAATCAGAATCCAAATTTTGATTAATTGCACAGCCCTTGCACAGAATCAGAACAAATTCTCCGAAGCGTCTTAATGATTCTCCAAGCCTACGTTGCTGTGTACCAGAGCAACTTCTCTCTTTCCCCATCCTCTACCTGTCTGAAGAGCAGCTCCTGCTCCACCTGCCTATCCCGCTCCATGTGCTGCTGCAGCGCCTCCTCCTGCAGCTCCTGCGGGTCGGGGGGCTCCTGCTTGATGGTGACCCCCGACGGCAGAGCTCCACCATCCTGGTGCTCCCTCAGCTCCTCCTCCGTCTCCTCCGGGTGGCTCTGGTGCTGACGGCTCACGGGTGACTCACTGGGCTTGGTCATCATCTGCAAGACACATGGGGGGGGAGGGAAGGAGAAAGAGAAGATGATGCTACCACGTGAAGTTTATTTCACAATCCAGCAGCAGGATGTAGCAAACCCCCTCCGACGTATCCTCATCCTGCATTTAGAAATAATAGACACTCTTTTTTTTTTAATTAAATTCCCGGTGTGTCACTTCTTTCTCTGGAGCCTTCTTGTTTTTTGGATTGCTCAGTCAGATTTCATCATTTCAAACCTATCCGTTCTAATTGAATGTGAGTGGCCCCTCTGCCGTAGGTACTGCGGGGCAACAGAGACGTTCCACTCCCTGTTATGTTGCCTTTCATCCATTTATTCTGGGGGCTGCTGTTTACCCAGTAGGGATTCAGTTGGCTATTCATTCACTTTCACTGACATGTACCATTCAAAGTGCCATTCATGGCTGAGGAGTACTTGTCTCCGTAGTGTGTGAGCGTTTATGATGTGAACACAAAGAGTATTTTAGTAGTAGTAGTAGTAGTAGTAGTAGTTTTGGGAGTGGGTTTCAGATACAGGTGTGTGTTTCCCAGAGCTGTAAACTTCTGGGTCCCCTGGCACAGAGCTAATGCAGCATTAGTCCCACATTTCCAGACCTTCCTCCACAGTGCTGCGAAGGAGGATCTGGCTAGTCCACACAGCATCCAGGAGAAAAATGTGCTTGATTGTCCTTTCTTTAAACCAATCACAATCATCTCGGGCGGTGCTATGCACCGGGAAAAGCTTGGTGCCGCTTGTTTTGGTGGAACATGTGTACGTTCAAAGGTTGTTTTAGCCATGCAACAGAAAACTCAAATTGGACAGGTAGTCTAGCTAGCCGTCTGGATTTACCCTGCAGAGATCTGAGGAGCAGTTAACCATAGTCCTCAGAAATCCAGTTTAAAATTCCAACGCAAACAAAGTGGAATGTAACTAACATCCTGCTGAAAAGAGCAAAATCTGGCGGAATTTCTGACGGCAACGGAGCAATCCCGGAAGTGGAACGTCATGGATATAGACTAGTGCAGCATTGACGTCCGACCATTCACCAGCTCTCATTCAAAAGAATCTGATTCAAGAGAGTTATATATCAAGATGCCCAGATAGCTCAGTTTGTAGAGCAGGAGCCAATATATAGAGGTTTATTCCTCGATGTAGCGGGCTGGGGCTCAACTCCGGCCTGGGGCTCTTTGCTGCATGTCCTTCCCCCTCTCTCTCACCTTTCATGTCTTCATCTGTCCTGTCAAATAAATGCCTAAAAAATAATCTTAAAAAAGAGCAGCAAATATTCAATTTTGTTCAAATTACGACATAAACTTAAACTGCTAACCTTCATATATAAGGGGCTAAAACCACAACTCACATATTAAAAAAACCTTGTATTCTGATTCATTTATCAGAATAAAAGAATGTTTGAAGTGGAGATTTTCATTTTTGTCCTGACAAAACTCTTGCAGAATCCGTGCTTGGCGTGCCGGAGGCTGTTATAGAGATGTTTGTGTGAAAGGCCGCCACTGGAGAGCTCTGAAACATATGGAGGGAGTGAGAGAAGCGAAGAGAAGGGCAGAGCAGAGCAGGGGAGGCGGAGGCGGAGGAGAGGAAATCCCTTGTTTCATTCACCCACCTCTCCTCCAGCGAGTACTCTGCTCGAATTGGTAAAGCCAGTCCACAGAGTAGTGGCTGCTTGCTTCTTCCCTGACCATATAAGGCAGAGGCTTCCACTCTGTTACCATGGCAGCGCACAGTTACCATCGCAGCCCGTGGCAACAGTCTCGGCCACAGTCACAGAGACTTGGATGCAAATATTCACACACACACACACACACACACACACACACACACACACACACACACACACACACACACACACACACACACACACTGCTTTACATGTTAACCCATACCTGCCTCCGCCTACTCGCAAAACCAAAATACTACAGAGAGAAACAGCAGAATAAAATAAAGGACTTCACAGACATCCACAGCCAACACATTATTGGCTGTGTTACTGGCTGCCGCCTACACAAACAACTACACTACAGCTGCTGTGCTGGCCCACGATGGCTTATAGCCCTAATTAATTATCAACCTTTTCAAATGTGATGTCAGATCTGCAGGCCCTTCCATCACCTACCCCCATTAGTACAGTCAGCATCATTTGCATTCTAACTGAACGAATATATATATGTATATATATATATATATATATATATATATATATATATATATATATATATATATATATATATATATATATATATATATATATATTATTTTACCCTGACAGTTTCATGATGCCCAGGTACAGAAAAACCTTCCTGTTTTCTGACATTTTGATGCTTTACCAACAGCAACATGGGTGGACTCCAGGATGCTGCATCCCCACCTAGTAAGGCTCTACATAGGGAGCATGAATGGGGGACCTCTACAACCAGCGGTGCATGAAAAAAGCACCCCCCCACCAGCTTCATCTAACAGGCCATACATTTTTTGATTTTCTATTTCATTTCCAGCAGGGGGCGACCCCACTGATTGCAAAAAGAAGTCAGTTTCTATAGAAGTCTTTGGGAAAATGACCCTACTTCTCACCTACTACCTTCATACACATTTTCGTAATAAGTTTATGGTCTCAATCGGTACATTCAAGTCTTCTTCAGCTGCAGCTTCAGCTACAGCATGATGTTTTGTAAATTATGGTCCCATTTATTTTAAAGTTGACTATAAAGCAGGGGAGGCTTTAGGGGCGTGGCCACATGCCGACTTGTCAATCAGGACAGAGGCTTAGCAATGCGTATTCATGGCACTGTGCACATTAAAATAACCCTAAACTTGTTTTCGGGTGTGTTTTCACTTCTTCAAAGTACACAAATGTATTATATAATTGTATTACTTCATAGCTCTATATTCTATCCCTATATCTTAACTAGCACATATTTGTTTTCTTAGATTCAGATTTTTCTTTTACTTGTGTGTTTTGTGTCTTTTTTAGTTATTTAATGAGCATTGTTGGAGGGTCCTGAGGCCTAAGATTTGTATTGCCAACAAACACTTCTGTACTTGTTATTGTTGTCCACATGACAAATAAAGAACCTTGAACATGGCAGCAGAAAGTAGAGGAGAAGGAAAGTCAAAGGTAGATTCTCCAGCACCCACCTTGTTGAGGTGGAGCTGCTGCTGCTGAAACTGCTGCTTGTGCTTCTCCAGGAACTGCTGGTGCTGCTGTTGCACCACCAGCTGCTGCAGGGCCAGGGCTTGGGCGTGAGCCTGCGCGGCGCTGCCTTGGGGCAGAGGGGCCGACTGGGTCCGCCCCAGTGGCCGGTGCTGCCGTTGCAGCTTGGCCATGGATGCTGCTGGCGACATAGACAGGCCGCTCACACCTTGGGACACAAAGCAGGTGGACTTTAGTTACAAGACGAGGTGAAACTCAAGACCACAGAGTGTAAACTCGTATCCATTAGGAGAGTTGTCTGGGAGACAGCTCATTTCTCAAGAAAACAAGAACAGAGACTGCATTGTTTCCATCTAACATGGGCTCTGTGCTTTCAATTTCTGCACTTTGTTTGTACTATATAAGTGATCCTTCATCCTTCTTTATACATTTTCAGTGCCTTTGTTAGCAAGTAAACTTACAGGATATTTCATTAAATTTTCCATTCTTTGGACTTTTGTTATGACATCGTACTTTGACTGTTGCATCGTAAAGGACACAACAACAAGGACTGCTTTTGACTGTAAACCTGCAAAAAAAAATAAAAACTATCTACTCACACTTTAAATACGTGGCTACAAAGAAGTCATAGTCAATCTCATTTGACCCACACCATTTCAGTGACCCCAATAATTCAGCTTCATTTGAACTTTAAGATGTTATCTGAATGAAGTGTTTTAGTTTGGGCCAAAGCCATGTAGGAAAGCTACAGTGCTCAGTATTTTGATGACCTGACTTGCCGCTGCTCCAAAAACCCAGAACATTATGAAGTATTTAGACTAGGTGTCATAATGATGCATGGGCCTCTGTCTGGAAGGTTTATTTTGGCGGCTACTTTGAAGAAGTGACATTTTTAGAACGGCTGCCACCTTTTTCCAGATTGGAAATTGGAAGCAAAGGTGGATGTTTTGCATGCTTGTCCAGTCAGGAGAGGTTTATATTGTCTTTTCGAGTCTTAAATGGTCAGAGGACACGGAGGAAGACCTCTGACCTTTTCATGTAAGCTGCATTGATGCCAGCAGAATTCCTAAAATGCAAGATAAATATATGACATTCACATCAACAAATGGCTTCCTAATTTCACTCTTATGGGTGTTGGATTTAAGATTAGTCAGCAGATGTATTTGTGAACCACATAAAAACTGCCATCTGTGCTGCCATACTGCGATTCTTCTATTGTGATGATACTAGCAGGAAAAAGTGAACTGATTAGTCAATTTACAGTCCATCATCCGGGTGAGGAGAGCGAGAAAAACAGACAGAGTCTGGGACATGATCTGAGAAGCTTGATTACTGTGCGAATATCAATCACGTTTTTAAATCGTTTCTGAAAAAGCTTGCTGATGCGATGCCACATTGGCAAATGAGCTAGGAGGAGTTAAAATCAGGCAGGAGCTGATATGAAGAGTGGTGCTTGAATACAGAGAGGCTTTTTTGGTGGCTGAAAACGTGACTTCTCGTCTGAGCTGAGAACTCAGCAACGGGTTCTGGCCTATGTGTGGGTGTGAACACATCCTTGTCTGTACGTCATTGTGCGTGGATTACACACATGCATGCGTCCATGTGTGTGCGTCATTGCCCATTCACTGCAGCAAAGTGGTAGTAATGAATGAGCTGATGGGAAAATGCACAATGCAACCATGTCACACTTTCATAGCATACGCTGACATATGAAAAGAGCTCATTAGTTTGAGCTAGTGAATGGACGTCTGTCAGTGTGAGGGGGCACATAGTGTACCACGGGCACACATCTCCAAACTCAATACTATAACTTTTGGTCAGTGTTGTGTTTTGTGATTTGATCTCATCACCATCAATTTTACCAAAGCTACCACGAATAATAGAGCTACCATTGTCACTTTTATGACTGTCAGTCACTGGCTTTACTAAAACATCCATATACTACACGGACCTGTCACCAGGGGGCTCTGTGCTGGGCTCTGGTCCATGAGCACCATGTGTTGAAGCAGTGGACTGTGCGCACCGTGCCCGCCTGTTCCCGCTCCGGCCTCAGCCAGGTAGGGGGTCAAGTGGCCGCCGGAGAGGAAGGGAGGGCTGAGGGAGAGGGCCGGCTGCAGACCTCCATCCTGCTGGGCCGATGTCACCTTGAAAAGAGAGAGAGAGCAGGGAGGGAGCAGGGAGGGTGAGGGCTGACTTTCAATAAATGGTCACAGACAGTACACTCCAGATAAACAAATTCCCAGATAAACAGTCTGCAAGTAATTTCGCCAGCTTGGCAGCAGTTCCCTGCTTACATTGGAAGCAGCAGTGGACGTGGCAGTGGCGGGCAGCCCCAGGGTGATGTTGGGTAAAGATGGTGAAGTGTAGAGGGACAGCTGGTTAATGGAGCCACGCTCAGCACCACCGCACAGCCTCTGGGCCAGAGACGTCTGGAAAGCACATTTAAATGATTTATCTGGGTTAGAATCATGAGAAAAGAACAGCACATGGGGGCAAACACTGCAGCAGTAGATTCCCACACGTGAGGAAAGAGCTACGTTTGTGCCCTACTGGCGATATGAAATCGCCACTGACATAAGCCTCCTTCACACTGCCTGAGAACCCCTAATGGCTACCACAAATAGCATCTAGCCATCTCCTCGGCTGTCTTCCTCCTCTGCAGACACATCCTCTGAGCATCCCACACTGCTGCTAAGTCTACAGGCTAATGACAAGCACCTGTAGCCCAGCGCCCACACAAAAGAGCAAAGCCACTCAAAGACTCCAAAACTGAGGCTGTCTATACTGTAGCTCATGTTTTGTGCCATGATACATAACCTTTAAAAGCTGTGTTGTGTTTCCAAACAAATTCATTTGCAGCAGGGGAGAAATTAATCAGCATCTTGGCCTTCACAAAAGCTTGAAATTGCAAGTCTTAATTAGTAGCAGCTCCCTGGATGCTACTCGGGATTAGAGGGTAATAGAAGTGACTTTAAATACAGAACAAAACTAAGATGTAAGAATAAACTGTATCAAGTGTACAAAAAGTGGTGGGTTCACATAATGTTTGCGTGACTATGAATAACAGCTTCATATATCAGCAAATGTACATATCAGTCTAAACCTAGGTGTGTGTGTGTGTGTGTGTGTGTGTGTGTGTGTGTGTGTGTGTGTGTGTCGTGCGTGCATTACCTCCATATTGTTGGAGACTGACACAGTGATGCCGTTCTCATTGGGGATGTTGTTGGAGCTGTTATTCGGGGAGCTTGGGCCCGAGCCGGGGGCGCTGCTACACGCAGAGTCTGAAATACACACACACACACACACACACACACACACACACACACACAAGCAAAGCAAAGCAAATCAAATACAGTCACAAGAAAATACAAAAAAAAAAACTTTTTGAACACCAGCTGTTGCATGCCTGTGTGTCTCTAACCTGCCATGTCGAGTGAGCGTTTCTTGGCCGTGGTGATGGGGCTGTCCCGACGGCGCAGCAGCGGACTGCTCCTCCGCTCGCTTACTTTCTGCTTCAGCCTGGAGCGCAGCTTCAGGTTGGGCTCCGAGGCTGAGGGAATAATGGAGAGAGACGACCCGAAACATTTTGACTGATTCATTCATTAGTTCGTCAAAAAACTGCTACAGTTCATGGTGGATTCAACAGAAAAGGGGCGGAAGTATTCAGTGGAAGAAGTATTCAGATCCTTTACTTAAGTAAAAGTGCTAATACCTCCTGCACTGAAAATGTTACTTAAGTAGAAGTGTGCAAGTATCATCAGGAAAATGTACTTAAAGTATTGAAAGTAAAAGTACTCAATGCAGAAAAATAAAAATTTTAGAAACTGGAAATGATCAAAACAGTTCTGCGTTTAATCTGCTAATCATGTCAGGTGTACTGGTAGGCCGTTATATTGTCGGGTAGTTTAATTTATAATAAAAACATCGTACCATGTGTTTTGTGTGCAAAATTCTTAATTTTTAAAGTAACTACTGTAGTAACTAAAGCTGTCACATGAATCTTTCTCTCTGAGATGTAGTGGAGTAGAAGTAGAAAGAAGCATGAAAAGAAAAGACTCAGGAAGTACAAGTACCTCAAATTTGTACTTAAGTACAGTACAAATGTACTTTGTTACATTCCACCACTGGAAAAGGGGGGTGGGGGGTGGCATTTTTGAGTCATGTCATCATGGAGATACAGCTGAGGATTGTAGCTAAGCAACAACTCCTACCTCTTATTTGTGCACATTCTTTGTAACATCCTGTCATTTCGGATACGTGTCAATGAAATGTATGTATACAAGTACTGACCCCAAATGGGTATATGTAGGCGTGTATGTATGTACACTATGTATATATGTAGGTAAGTGTATGCATGCATATGCAAAAACACTGTATGTATGCATGTATGTAGAAAGTTATCTGTGTATATGTTCTTTAGTTTTTTTGTATAATTTATTTGATCTTTCTTGTCTTGTTAATTGTTTTACTTGACAATGTGTTTGTTACTTTTAAAAATGTGAGAGGGGGGGCTGATATAAGCTGAAGCTTCTGACCATAGCCTTTGGTTACAACCAACACATTTATTCATTCATTCATCATAACTTATTACACAACTTCCATGGATGCAGCAACTTTTGACCACTTCAACAGAGCAACATTTTTAATATTTGTTCTCATTTGTGGGATTTCCTAAATGGAAAGAAAGAGTTTTAGGAGTCTCCAACCAGGCTAAATGTAGTCTCACCTAATGATTGTTAATTAGGAGCCACACCTGTGTCTGATTATCTGCTTCACTTATAACGGTGTGACTAGTTCTTGTTTCAGCCTGAAAGTGAGCCCTTTGTGTGAATAAATGTCTCTCTGTAGAAACTTAATTTGATAGTTTTAGACAACCCTCTCATGTACAACACTTTGAACTGCAGTCTGCCATTTCAACTATGAAATTACAACACTGTCATCTTCTTCTATCGCTTCTGATAACTAGGTGACATTTTATTTTATTTATTTATTTTATTCCCGCCAACTCCAACTCAGACGCCAACACTCCTGTCGAGCCTCCTTGATGTTTATCAGATAAGTGCAGCTTTGGACGAACCAATCAAAAGGCTGGTAGAGTTACCTGAGCTACAGTCTCCCAGGCTTGCAGCTAAAACTGGGAGCTCCGCACATCAATCTGTCGTGGAGCGCATTCCACAGAGCCGCTCTGTTATGAAACCTGTTTGGTGGACAAACTGTTACATGCCGCTAGTCTTTTACCATCCGATTCCTCCCTCTTTTCGAAAAATGCCAAATCCTGATTCTTCCCTTACAACATCGCGGCTGAAAAGCAATTACCTCCAATTTGGGAGCCATGTCTAACTGCCTAAAGGCCTGTCGGTCTTTTGTGAATGCTGTCACAGATTTGTGAATGGAGACAGGGAGAAGGGAACGGCATGTCACCTTGGCTCCAGCTATGGAGGCTAATGCTCTGTTTACTTTGCCCTGCCAATCAGCAGCCTTGGCTAATTGCAATTATTCATTATCCAATTTTTAATCATCAAAGGAGGGCTAAATTCAAATGTCATACATCACTAACCCTGATTATGACATAAGCCAGATTAATGCGCTACTACATTTTAAGCCAAGGGTACAAATACTGAAACGCTACCTAGACCAAACTCTGACAAAAATCTTTTAGAAAACATAAATCAAACACTTGTGCCCATTCACAGTGTCACATAAAAATAAATGTGTGGAAAAGAGTGAAGTGTGAACTACGAAGTGTGAATGTACAGTACAGTAGCACAAAGTGGGAGGGAGCGATCAGTCCAGATGGAGTCAAACCAATTAATGTTGGTGGTGAGAGTCGCCACAAATGAGTATTTCTGAGGCCCCCTGTCCCTGAGTTAGATTTTCAGGTCTTTGAAAACAATCAAGATGAAAATATTACAAGGGGCTGTAAAATCTAGGACAGTTACCCCCAACAAACCGTAATAACACTTAATAATTCAATATCTTCCCAAAATTCAGTTAAGACCAGAATCTGTTTGCTTTTTAACATCTGTTTTACCATATTAAAATATACCATAAGAATTTGAGATTTTCCATAAAATCAAAGATTTTTGGGCACTACAAAAGAAGCACTCCACAGCTAGCCTTGCATAAAGATAACTTCCCAACTTTTTTCAACCCGTTTCATTGCAATTAAAAAAAATCAATTTTGACGTGCTGACATCTAATTCTATTTTTTTATACCACATTAATAAGGCAGTAGCTAAATGTTATTATAATAGCGAAAAAGTAGAACTTATAAACAAGTTCTCCTACTTTTAGTTTTACAACATCGAGTACAGTATCTGCTGTTATCTGACATTCAATAATTTTTCCTTTTGTGGGATATTCATCCTAAAAAGTATAGAATTAAAGTTTTTACAACTTATACAGCTGCCACACACTTTGAGCTAAGCAGCGTAAAAACTTCAAACCCTTGTTCTAAACTTCACTGGTTCCGTAATTACTGCTGCCTGATTTTGTAAAATCTAAAATTAAAGTTCACGCTGCACAGAGAATAAAAGCTGAAGCTACTTCCAAAAAGCATAAAGCATTTAACTTTCTAATTAAGAAACTTTGTTAAACATCTCTGGCCATGGTCATTGCTGAACATGAATATGTCATAACCTTGATATTGCAACACAAAAGCTATTATGGATGCATGAGCACATACAATCACGCATGATATCAATGCACAGATGGTGCATTGTTGGCATGCTAATGTAAGTGACATCCTGTATTCAGACAGCCACATCTTGCTTTGTATTCACGGTTGAACAGCTCAGTCTGGTTATCAACCGACGCTATGTACTATGCAGTACCAGTCTGCCTATGTGCTATTGTGTCCATGTACAGGACTGGCTGCCCCAGTTAGACTACAAAAAAACACATAATCAGTGAAAAGACAGGGACAGTCTTGCTCTGCCTCCATCAGAAAGGACAGCAAGTCAAAGTGCATCAAACTTTCCCAGCCCATCTACATCTTTCGGAGGCAGTCATGTGTGTGTGAAAACATGCACCAGACAAGGCGCATTGTATGTTCATGTGATGCACTCAACCCTAAATGTTCACTGTGCACGAAGAGTTCATGGTGTTAAAGGCGTCCATTAGACTCAGGATTTCCAAAAAGCACCACTTGTCACGCAATTCTTTTTTTCCCACAGTTCTCATTGTGCTGTGGATAAAGAGTATTGGCTACACAACATTTCTAAAATGTAAAAGATGAGATGGGAGATGCACAAAACAGTGCTGTTGCTTCCTTTGACCGTTGCTGGGAGCTATTTTGTGGCCAGGCGGTGATATGAAAGAGCCTCTAACCTCTCCCGAGCTGGCATTACCATAAGTAAACCCCGCAAAGCACGTCATCGCTGAGGGCAAATATCAGGGTGGCACAGGTCCTCTCCTCTCTCAGGCAGGCAAACACAATCCCCAGCCTTATAGAAATCAAGGGACAAACTCCCACCCTAGAGACATTTTTTTTGTTTTTTCTATACATAAAGCTAGTTTTCGGGAGTGTGGCATCATTGTTCCACTTGCTGGCTTTAGTTTAAATCCTTTCGTCTTAAATGTTTTGAGGTTTTCATGTGTCTTGAGGTCTTTTTAATGGTCAATGAAGCCACCAAAAACTTTTCCACTTCTCATCTTCCTCTATCCATCACCCTTATTCTCTATCATCTGTACTTTTCACTCCTCAATTTCTACTTTCTTCCTCCCCCCTCTCCGTCTTCTTCTCCTCTCCCAGTGTGGAATGTAACTGTGTGGGCCAATGTCGACTGTGGTCTTTCTGCTGTTGTAGCGTTCAGAGTCAACAGGACTCGAGCGCTGGCTGTAGCCGCCTGCCGCCGCGTTAAGTGAATAATTGCACTGTAAGACGACCGCTGCTTCACAGCTACACCACCACACACACCACTCGCACTTTACACACGCACTGTAGGCCAGAAAAAACTTCATGCCAGTGTGGTGCATTCTGTAGTGATGGAGCAGCTCTAATAACTTTTGACAAGAGCTGTTACCCATTTAAAAGGAAAACATGGTGCTCTGTGAGGTGGTACAGTTACTGCTTGAAGCAGCTGTGTTTTGGGGTTCAAGTGCACTCTGTTTATTACCTTTATTTACTGTATCTATAGCACAACATTACAAGAAGAGGGAAGGAGTGTCTCCATTGATGTTTTGTCGGTGTGTCCTGTGTTGTGTTCACAATGTTGTTGGCATCTGGTGCTGCTTTTTTCTGTGTATGTGTTTTTTTTAGATATCCTGCTGCACACTACATTTCATGTACTAAGGATAAATAAAGTGGAACTTGAACTGGAAAGTTTGTAACAGATAAAGGACGATAAGATAACAGTAATATTAAAAGCCAATTTAAAATCAGATGCCGTAATTAGCCCGCCTACTGTATTTTTGAAGCGTACGGTGGTGGACAATTAATTTCTTGGAAAAAACAGCAAATTTAATTTAAATCGGACTCAAAAACCACCCAAGGATTTATGGCATCCTGTTGGTTGAAATGTGTTGGCTGCGTTTTTAACAAGCTAAAAGAGTTGTGTCATGAAAAACCACAGACATATGTCCTTCTTGTAGCACCAACATAATAATAGCAGATCAAAACTAACATTTTATATAGTTGTTTTCGGCCTATAAGGTTTTATCAGCATTTACTATAAAAAAAATATATATATAATAAATAAAAAATATAATATTGCACATGCAAAATTTGACATCTCTAAGACAGTAAGTAAACTGAGGAGAAGTCAGATGGCTTTACTGTGTGTGTATCATCAGCATAACAGTGAAAATAAATATTGCTTTGTGAATTCCCTGACCCAGAGGTATCATGCAGATTGAAAACAATGAAGGGCCAATAATAGAGCCCTGGGGGACCCCTGAAAGTAATTGTTGCACTGCAAAAGGCGATGTCCCCAACTGACACATCCCTTAAATAGGATAGTCAGAGGCATTTAGTTTTAATTTGCAATCATCAAACAAATTAAAGGAAGCAGAAATGTCCGGCAACACAAAATAGTACAACAGCAAGCGTCAGAGTGCTGCTGAATGCCTCAAATCTGATAGGATCTGAGTTCAATTTATACACTGCTCTCTCTAATTTCTTTTGATACAGATATCTAATAATAACACTGTCAGTGATAAAATTAAGTTTCTTAGGATGTTGCTGAACAAGAGCTGAGTTTAAAGAACCCCTGAAAATCAGGAACTATTAAAACCTAACAGAACTTCAGGTGCTAAAATGTTTTTAAAAAACTGTCTCACTTAAATGAACTCTTGAACCACCTACGCTTCAACGCTCTCTACCACTCTCATGTGGGGTATGCTGGGAGACCCTGACAGCCTAATGTGCATGTGATTAATGGTGCAGAACTCTGATGCCATCTAAATTATGCTAGACGTGAGCCTGCATAGCAGCTACTGGATGTTTCAGTTGCAAGTGTTAGTGTGTGATCCTTTCTGAACGTAAGCCTGCATAAGAGAAAATAGACAGCTCTGCACTGCCGAAAACTAAATGTGTAAGCGTGTGTGTGTGTGTTATGTACCAGTCTTTCGCAGTGGGAAGTCATCCCGGGGGTTGTAGACACCCAGCACAGGGTGGTTGTAGGTGGACACACCAGTCTGTGGAGGCGAGCTCTGGTCCAGGGAGCTGTGCTGGGTTTTTCTATAGAACAAAAACACAGTATTAAAGATGCGACCAAGATCACAAAATGATGTGGCCACTCATAACTTAGTGGACATGTGATCGAATAAGTAATCCAAACAAAGTAACTAACTTTATGGCTGTCAAAGATCCGTCTGATTAATGCATCATGCAAATCCTTTGGCAAAGCTACAGACATGTGCTGCCATCTGTTCACTGCCTACAGAATAAGGTGGTGTTTGTAGGCAAAGTTAAGCCGAGTTGGCTTTGGACCAAATGCATGTTCCAGAGCAGCGGATGTACACACTTATCTCTTCCAAAACTGAGGGGGCAGATGAGTCCAATGAGAGAAGCGAGAAAGGCATAGAAAAGAAGAGACAGGCAGATATAGAAAGAAAAAGTTTGCATCACTTTGAGTTGTTAAAAGTCAACACGTGTGGGTGTTTCACTAGGTCACACACCAAGATTATGCAACGTTATTTCTTTGGTTATCTATTTGCATGCTACGCTTTTAGTGCTTTTATTGTGCTAAATGAAATATATATAATCACGGAGAACATCATTTGTAAACGATGTCCACTGCTCAACTATGAGGTTGTGTCAGGCGATGCTTACATTTTAGATTTCGATTTAAATTACATATCATACATGATATCAAAAGTTGTACTTTTTTACTCCACTACACTGATCTGACAGCTATTAGAAATTATTTTTCATACAAAACATGATGATCAGCTTCTAAAACATGATGCTAAATTGTAATGGAGTATTTTTCACATTCTACTGCAAAAAGTAGGACATGACCACTATCAATTGGCTTGTATAACCCTGTTTCCATGTAATCCAGACAATGAAAGCACACAATAGGCAACTACAAGAGCAAACAAAGGGGGAAATAACAAGTGTACACACCTGCAAAGGGTTCCAGAGATGCTACAAAAACATTCAAGGCCGAGCCTTAAGTGTAAGCGCCTCTATCATCAGGTTTCAATATCCTGCTCTCGTGTATGTGTATGTGTGTGTATGTGCATGTGTATGTGCATGTGCATGTGTATATGTGTGTGTAGGTGTATGTGTGTGTGTAGGTGTATGTGTATATGTATGTGTATGTGTGTGTGTGCATGTGTATTCCCATCTCTGTTTTATAACCCTGCTCAATCCATCTCTCAGTCAGGCTCACACAGTGTGGCAGATGAGGTAGAGAGGAAGCTCACCGATAGATTACAACACAATCTAATACATAATTCAGGTGCAGATACCATCTAAACTTAGAATTATTATTTTTATTTTTATGCACACTGCCACTACATAGCTTCATAGCTACCATTGGACTTTGGTTAACTGCTATTTATATGATTATAGGTTGTTTTAATTGTATTTTTTAGATAGTTTCTTTTCTATTTTCTATTATTATTATTGTTGCAATGTTGGGAAGACCGGGATGCAAGCTTTTCATTGCATATCTTGTTACTGTAATGACAAATAAATACGTTGAAATCCTTAAAATCCTAATGAACAGCAGTTAGCTTCTACTGTTGCTGCTTGAAATCATTACAAAGAATTGTGACAGAATGCCATGACATTCCAACTGACAGGATTGATAGTGGCTTCTCAATGTGAGACAGGTGATAGCTAGAGTTAAATCTAAATGCAGATATAAATCTCTGCTTTTCTTTTCTATCAAACAATAACTGTCCCTCACCGGTACCAGTAGGGAGCGTCATTGTGGAGGCCTCCTTGGTTGAGGCTCCGCTGGGCCAGGGCCTTCTTCTTGTTCAGGACAAACTCCTGGAGCCGCATCTTCACCTCAGTACTTGCCACGGCACCTGAGGAGTGAAGGTGGAGAAAGAATTGAGATACACGCCAACTGGCAGAAAAATAAAATCCCACAAATGTTCTACAGACAAATGTCTCACCATACTATTACTCACTACTCAACAAGTTTTGGCTTTTATTTTTTTAACTCAACATCATCATTTTATTTCCCTTCAGGTTGAAATAAATCAAAACCAAAAAAGGAAACGCTGGCTTACAAAATCTGGCTGCACAGCATGACTTTGTAAGCTTTAAGGTTTTTTAATCACAGCAATGTGGACAGTTGTTAAATTTTGAGCGGGGGCAACTTATGCCTTTATTACATGGTGGACACTACTCTAAAATATCAGTTAATGTGTAAGCAAATAGTCGATTAGTCAACTAATCAAATACACCAAACATTATCTGGGATTCAGCTACTCCAGTGGGAAAAATTTGTACTTTTTAATATAATTGTAAAATAATTCTTTGGTGTCTACCACAGACACAACAAACACATAGAGCTACACTCCCCCTCCCTTCTCTCACACACACACACACACACACACACACACACACACACACACACACACACACACACAAACACAACTCGCATGGATGCAGCCTCGATCTGTAACCACTTTCCACATAGTGTGTAAACTGCTCTCAAGGACTCATGTCCACTCGCTTTCAATGAACTGTTGAGAGACATCCAGCAGGCAGCGGTAATAACTTGGCTTAGCCTCCACCAAGGCCACTGGCTAATACAGCTCGTTTACCCCAGTAAATACACAGGTTCTCCAAGTAAAATGGAAGTGCACAGACATGCTAACACACACACTGTGAATACTGATCTTGACAGTCCTGTCAAGCATTTTAGAATTAAAGAGTTGCTAAGCAGTTCAGCGCCCATCTGATGCCACCAAACAGGTGAGGAACACAACCTTTTGTCTATAGTCAGTAGTGGTTTGGGGCTAGGGCGTAATTTTCAACCTAACCTAATTATGTCCTGGATTTTGTATCATCTTGGTCCCTAAATGTATGGAGAAATGCAGGAAATGGGATTCAAAAATATTTGCTGCTGGATGACTCCTAGACCCCCTGTTTTGTGTGTGCCCCCCCCCAGCAGTGGAGTGGTTTCTAATTTAGACTGTTTTACAGATACCTTTCTCAACAAGAGGAGTGAACATTTTTACAGTATTTTTCTGCTACTCTCTTGTTTTCTTTATATATAATATTTGCTGCTGCTCTTTATGGGTTAAGGTGTGAATGCATGTTGCACACAGGGTGAGGACAAACAAACAAAACCTTGCTATCTAAATAAAAAACAGGTTTTAGTGTGTTTCTGTTCCAAAGGGTTACTGGTGGAAAAACGTAGCTGTGGATTCAGTGCTTCTTTAATATACCATCTTGTTTCAGTAATGTAACTTACTCTCCTGTCCCCTCTCCTTGTTCTTCAGCAGCAGCAGTTTCTGCTCCCTCTGCTGTTTCTCCAGCTCCTGCTCCAGACGGTGGTTCTCCATCTTCCTCTGGTGCTCCAGCAGCTCCTGCTGGTGCTTCAACGCCAGGAGCTCCTGCTGCTGCTGTAGGAAGAAACATCAGAATCATGTCAGCAAAAAACTCCAACATCCAGCCATTTATATTTAAACTGTTATGCTGTCTTAGCTGCAATGTAAAACCACTTCCATCAAGATAACTTGTTTTCTGATCTAAATGTAATTCATTCATTACTTTCTGGTCTTAAAACATCGATTTACATTCCGCGTCTGTTTGAGTTGCCATCGGAAATCATCAAGTCTGACAGCTGTTTGAAGCAATACAATTAAAACCTTTGCAATTGTAAAAAAAAAAAAAAAAACCTCAGGCCACAAGCGTAAGCCTTTGAATACATATAAACAGTATAACTGAGGATTAGGCTATAGCATGACACATCAACCAATCTGCTCACTTTCAATGCTCTCAATGTGAAAACCTGTCTTCCTCAGGCCTTTGTACTTAAAGGGGCAAAACCGACTGTGGCTTGACAGTTTGTCCTGTGATCAAAAAGGTCAAAAGTAAAATTTGCATACATGCTCACAAAATACCTATTTGTCTCATTGAATGTAAATATAATTTTATATAGTGCAGTAGTCTCATCACCTACTCAAAGCACTTTTACATAGTCCAAGGCTGTCAAACAAGGTGCCACCTGCTCATCAGATAAACATTCACATACAATTACACACCGATGACAGCCTCAGGGGCAACTCGGGGTTCAGCGTCTTGCCCAAGGACACTTCAAGATGGGACTGTAGGGCCAGGGATTGAACTTCCAACCATCTGATTGGCAGGCGACAGCTCTACTCTACTAGTCTACTACTGAGACACAGCCATCCTTAAAAGGGACTTAGAACTCACAGTGAGACACAGTAGATAAAAACAATTAAATGCTACAAATGCACACTGAAAGCTGCTTTTTATGGAGCCCTAATACATTACTCTACTACTACATTACCTATTGCACCAAACCAAGTCCTAATTTCTCTTTAATGTCTCTGTAATATACAATAAATAGGCAACCTGTCTGTGCTTGCACTCAGCCAGCTCAATAATAACCTATTTCAGCCCTCTTCTTCCCATTATCACCACATACCAAACGGCACTATTTGATCAGTTTACTGTAACTGCATGTAATCAACTTCTCATCACACAGTAAATAGAGGCGCAGCAGCCGGGACGTGCTCTTCTGTTTACCGTGAGGGAAAATCAAATGTTTGCGACAAGTCTGTGAATAAATTAACATCTGAACGTGAGAGGAAGGTGAGGTAGCGCAAGTCATCCTTTTTATTTTTATTTTTTTGCCTTTCAATCAACATTGGGGATAGGGGGTTGAGTGGGTGGGAAGGCTCAAAGTAACCTCCCCACCCACATACACACACAAACACACACACCCAAACCCTTGTGGCTCAATAAACCAGAGATGTACACACAGAATTTCCCTTTTGACTAATACTGTGGGGAGCTTCATTATAGCTCTCACATTTGAGTGAGTGTGTGTCTGTGCAAGTGTGTGTGGCTGCCCCTAATGTGGAAGCAAACTGGGCATGCGTGTTACTGTGTTTGCTGACATTTGAGAGGATGTTTTAATGCCTGTATGCCAGTGTGTGTGTGTGTGTGTCCACAGGGGCTGTGAATGGGGCTGATTGAGGCTGGGCCTCCCTGCTCTGGCTGTGCGTCACTGGCCTACACCTGAGTGGTCCTGCAGCCCCACCACAGGCCAGACGGCCTCCATTCAGCATCACGCATCCATCAACGTCCCAAGACGACCCAACAGAGGGGACTAGACTGTCCCACAAGAGGAAAAGCACAGTGGATAATACAGTGCATAAATACTATTGAAATGAGCTTGAAGCATCTGCAAAAGGCAGAAAAAGAAAAAATGAAGGGAGACAGGTAGGGGAAAAAGAGAGTAGAAGAAAAGAATGAAGAGAGGAAGGACATTGCAAATTATTGAGGACACAAAAGGAAATGACACAAAGAGAGCAAGAAATCGAAAGGAAGGGTGAGCGGAAAGTAGAAAGTGTGGAAAGGACAAGAGGACAGTAGGGAAGGAAGAAATAGAGGAAAGAAACAGGAAAGCAAAGGACAAACAGTAGAAGGAGGAAAGAGAGAAAAGAAGGAAGACAAGATGACAGTAAGAAAGACAAGGACAGAAACATGAGGGAATAGGAGATGGAAGATAAAAGAGAAAGGAGTAGAGCTGCACAGATTTATCGGTTAATCGATTAGTATTAAATGTGAATATTTTCTAGTTTCTTCACTTCTTCATGACAGTAAACGGAATATTGATTTTGACTGAATATATATTTTGGAGTTGTGGATGAAACAAGACATTTGAGGACGTCATCTCGGTCTTTGGGAAACACTGATGGACATTTTCGGACAATTTATAGACCAAACAAGTAATCGATTAACTGAGAAAATATTCGTCAGATTAATCGGCAATGAAATGAATCGTTAGTCGCAGTCCTAGAAAGGAGACAGGGAAAAAGAAAGGAAGGGAGGAGAGAAGAAAGACAGAAAGGCAGTGAGAAAAAAACAAGGCAAGAAAGAAGACAGGGAGTAATGAAGAAGCAGAAAAATGAAGAACAAAACTGGGGGTGGAAGAAGAAAGAGTAGGGGAGGAAGGAACGAAAGCAGGAAGTGAAGAAAGAAGGAATACAGGAAGGAAAGGAGAAGAAGACAGCCAGAAAGACAGTACGGAAGGAAGAGAGGAAAGTAGAAAGACTGGAGGAAAGCAAGCTGGCGGAAGAAAGAGAGTACATATGAATAAAAAGAATAAAAGAAAGACCAGTCCAGTATGAATCAAGTTTGCACATGAGGAACTGAAATCATTACATTCAATCTCTTATTCTCCTGCCCCCACAATCCATTTTTAGACAATTTCTTCCAAGTCCTGAAAAAGTAGTTCAGCTAAATCTGCGTGTGTTACAATCCACATTACAGCGGTAATGTTCTAAAAAAGAACAAACACTAGAATATTTTAATATGACACTTTGGCCCCACAGGAGCTCTCTGGTGCTCTCGGGGGCCCTGATGTATTAGAGCTTCAGAGTGTGGGCGTGCTGATCTAGATTCACTTTGTATTTCCAGGTCACTACGATATGGGCGTGTGATCCCAGCTTCATCTGCTGTATGGCACATACTGCTCGCTGTGTAATGCACGTCTGACTCACAGTGCATTGGAAGAGGCAAACACTTGCCTTTCATATTAAAATGCACTCCTTCTGAACATAGATTATGTAACCAGATGCTGATATTTAACCCTTGTGTTGTCTTCCCGCCAGCCTTTTTTTTTTTTAATCAAGGCTTTGGTTGTCTTTTTTGACCCTTCTGTGTCGCTCCCTCGATGTTTCTGTCACTTTTTCAACATTTGTCGACTTTTTCTGATCCTTTTGAAATTTGTATGGGTTTTTCCTCAAATTTTTTAAACTTTTCTTTTGACATTTATCACTTTTTTTGACATTTTTCTCACTTTTTTCCACATCTTTTCACATTTTTCTCACTTTATTTGAAATTTTTCTCTTTTTTTTTTACACTTTTTTAAAAGTTCTTTTACCAATTTCTTTTTCTCCAAATGCTATAAAATTGACAAAAAATACATAAATTCAGTGAAAGTGGTGAACTGATTATTTATTTATCTTGTGAGGAGCGTTGTTGGGAACCATCCACGTTACTTTTTTGGACAATTTGTTTGAAAGAAACCCAAATTTTCTGATATAGAAACTTTTTGGACAACAGGAGGGTTAAAGTAAGGCTACAACAGGACTGGCGCAAGTTTAGTTTTGTTTAGTTATGTAATACACCGTCAGCGCTAAAACAAAGTCTATCTTTCACATATTATCTGGATCTAAACACACCCTTATATTGCTGTTATCTATCACTGAAGTGCCTCCTTATTCTCCGCTCCCTCTGTACGCAGAGCAAAAGGATTTAAAGCTGACATGCTCTCGGTGCCTGTGTTGAGTCAGTTAATGAAGAACCTTGTGGCAGACTAAATCAAGAGCTGCCTCTGCTTTGTTTAGTGAAGTTCCAAATAGGATTGGGCTGCTGTTATTATGGATTGCTGCCTCTTGGAGTTAAATAAAATTGCACTCTTGATCTTTTGTGCTACTTTAACGATCTTGCTTTATGTATGTCGTTGGTTGTTGTTGGTCTACAGCTTTAATGATTAATGATGTTTTTTTTTCTTTGAATAACAAGGCCACATTTACTCAGTGTACTCAATCTTTGAGAAGGCTGTTGCATGTCCATAGCAATCATTTTAGTCAAAATGAAGGACATACAGTACTGCGCACAAGTTTTAGCCAGGTATGAAAACATGCTGTAAACTAAGAATGCTTTCAACAATGGAAGTGTTATGTTAATAGTTTATTTTCATCAATTAACAAAATGCAGTGGATGAACAGAAGAGGAATCTAAATCAAATCAATATTCGGTGTGACCTCCCTTTGCTTTCAACACAGCACAGTTCTTCTCGGTACACTCGCACACAGTTTCTGAAGGAACTCGGCTGGTAGGTTGTTCCAGACATCTTGGAGAACTAACCACAGATCTTCCTCAAATCCTTCTGTCTCTTCATGTAATCCCAGACACACTCCATGTTGTTGAGATCAGCGCTCTGTGGGGGCCACGTCATCACGTCATCACTTCCACGACTTCTTGTTCTTCTTTACACTGAAGATAGTTCTTAATGGCCTTAAATTTAAATTTGGGGCCAATCATACGCCTCCCTGATGGTATTATATGATGGATAAGTATCTGCCTGTATTTCTCAGCATTGAGGACACCATTAATCCTGACCAAATCTCCAACTCCATTGGCAGAAATGCAGTCCTAAACTTGCAAGGGACCTCCATCATGCTTCACTGTTACCTCATTATTGTAGCGCTCTCAGCCCTTTGACGAACAAATTGCCTTCTACTACAGCCAAGTACTTCAAATGTTGACTCATCAGTCCAGAGCACCTGCTGCCATTTTTCTGCACCCCAGTTCTTATGATTTCGTGCATAGTTGAGTCGCTTTGCCTTGTTTCCATGTCGGAGGTATTTTGGCTGCAACTCTTCCATGAAGACCACTTCTGGCCAGACTTCTCCAGACAATAGATGGTGTACCTGGGTCCCACTGGTTTCTGCCAGTTCTGAGCTGATGTCACTGCTGGACATTTCGAAGGGAAATAAGCTTGATGTGTTTTTCATCTGCTGCACTAAGTTTCCTTGGCAAACCACGGCATCTACGATCCCCAACGTTGCCCGACTTTTTGCAAGTGTGCCTATAAGGATTGGTTTGAAGGCAAATCGCAGTAACACCAAATATTGATGTGATTTAGATTTTTCTTTTGTTTGCTTACTTTTCATTTTGTAAATTAATGAAAATAAACAATCATTATTTATATTTTGAAAGCATTCTTAGTTTAAAGCATTTCACACCTGCCTAAGACAAAGTTAAAGAAAAAAATTTTAACATGCAAAAATATACTTAAAGTATTCAATATGCAGAATGGCACACTTATGTCATTTAATAATGATATATATTATTTAATGATAATCCTGGATGCATTCATGTGTAAGCATCACTAACGATTCTAATTTGGGCTAATACATTTATACAACATACGTTTTATTGGTTGATTCTTTTTTTAAATATTTTTTTCTAAATCTGTAAAGGAACTAAAGCTGTCAAATAAATACAGTGGCTTACAGTATGTAAAGTACAGTTTCTGCCTTGTAAATGTATTGTACAAAAAAAAAATTCAAATGGAAAGTACTTGTACAAATACTTCAAAAATGATACAGGGTCTGAGTAAATGCACTTAAATTCCATTCCACCACTGTTCATATAAACTAACCCTTCAGAAATGTAAACAGTATACCTTAATGTGTTCCTGGAGCTGGGCCTCGTGCTGGCGGGACAGCTGCTCGTGCTGCCGCTGGAACTCGGCGATGAGGATCTGTCGCTGGATCTGCTGCTTCTGCTTCAGGGTCAGCAGCTCCTGCTGCAGCTGCTGCTCGCGCACCGAGGCCCCCACCACGCCGCCGCCGCCGCCGGCCAGGCCAGACGACTGCTGACCGGATGGGGAGAGCGAGGACACCTGCTGCTGCTGTTGCTGGTGATGGTCCACGCGCAGGTCCATGGGAATGGCGGCTGGAGGGAGACGCAGGGGCAGCGCCGAGTTGATGTCCACTGAAGGGACAAAGGGAGACAGAGAGAAGTTGAAACAGAGGTCCAATCACACAGTGCAACATGTTGGGTCAACCCTCTGACTGCATATTAAAAGCTGTGTTGCTATGTAGAGTTGGGACGATATGCTTTTGTCCCAATTCGATTCTTTCACGATACATTTGTAGCGTGAGTTTTTTCGTTTTGACAGTTTTGAGCATTGCAATTTACTTTTCCTTCTTTAACACAAACAGAAGTTGAATAATACACTTCTAGAGGCAATATAACATGCAATATTTCATAAAACTACTACTACTTCTGGTTTTCTAAGAAGAATGCACATCACAAAACAAACATGTATTTTCTGCATCTTCTGCTTTTATGATTCAACAATATATATATATATATATATATATATATATATATATATATATATATATATATATATGATTCAACAATATTTTTCTATTTAATTTTTTTTTACCATATATATATATATATATATATATATATATATATAGGTGAACCATTAAATCACGATACACACAATATTTAGAAAACTGCAGAGGAGACAGGACCAAAACATACTGTAAAGCTAAAAATTACTGTAACATGATTCTACAAGGCACCTTGGTATTTACGTAGTTAGTTAGTAAAACTGCAAGGGGAGACATTGTGCCGCTGTATTGGATTAAATCAAAGCTCTTCAAAGTGTTGAAGAGTTAAAAAGAGACCTGTTGGCACCAAACTGCAGCATCATCTGGCACCGGTTTGAACATCAATTCTGATCAAAAGGTTTAATTAACACGTTATCTAACTTTGACCAGCGTTTCTGCAACTTCAGTGAAAGAAATACATAGCTGTACAAACACTATGGTGTGCGATTGTATTTTAAAATAAGCTTTCAATTGGCAGTATAAGGGGTAAAGAAATGAAAAACTGCTCTCAAACTGTAGCCAATCCGCTCACTTAGCCACACATACAGTGAAATTAGAGTGATAAATCAAATTAGTAGAGTTTCACCCCATAATAAAACACCTTTATAGTCATGGTCAACATAATAGATGTCTGTAATTGAGAAGAATCGACTGTGATGTGTACTAGCGATCCCAAGTAAAAGGTCTCCATATTTAGCATCTGTCAAAAGTAATCAATCTGTACAATGTATCAGCCTGGCACTGATATACACATACAGTACATGCTGGTGGTGTGGTGCTCACAGCAGCTTCAAGTCCCCATGTTGAAATCATAGCGTTTTTCAATAGCTACCCCTGACCTTTTTTTATGTGATGACAGAAACTTCTTACAGGAATCAATAGAGCTTCCGATCTAGCAATGAAAAAGTGACATTGAGGCCTTTTTCTATACATACACACTACCCGTGACTGATGCTGCAGTTACACATGAAGCCTGGCGACATCTGACAAAGATTGCATTGACCTGAAGCGAGGTGCAGACCTAGAAACACACAAATCACTGCACAGGAAGCCTTCCAATCACGCGGCTTCCTCCCCATTAAATCTGAATAAATAGGAGTCGATTGGCTGATTATTTACCTACATGTTTACAGAGAGAGCGGCGAGAGCCAGAGATACTTGCCTGGAACATTGTGTTAATAAAGAGGCAAACACGCCATCAATGGTACACTTAATGGCATGGTCCAGAGCCACAAGCATGCCCACAGACACACACACATACACGTATACAGTCACTTAATAAATACACAGCGATTATCCCTTGGCACATTTACACTTTGAAGCATGTATGCCTAAAACGTGGAGCGATTTCTCACAATTATTTTTAGGATGTCACACTTGCACTCGGACAAAATCACACAATTTGAAGTGTGAAAGTGCCTTCAAGAAAGCTTCAATGATCATAAATACACTTGTCAAATAACCACTCAGGCCCGCTATGACAAACTAATTTGAGAGAATGCTAAAAATAAAAAAAAAATAAAACACACACAGACACATCTCTCTTGCTAGAAGCATTTGTATTGGAAAATTGCTGATACCTTTTCCACTTCAAGTCTAGAGACGGGACCAAATATCCTGCATCTGTTGGACCGTCAAATTGATCTATGCCACATAAATCACTGTGACGCGCTCCATTTGAAAAATAAAGGCGTAAAGCATACATAAAAGATCTTTGAAATGTAAACAACCTTTTAACTACTTACTTCTGAACATCATCCTCACCGATGATGAACTGTAACTGTGCATGTCGCCTTTAAAAACTCCACTGCGGCAGGTGAAATGCACCCCCGTGCCTATTATCATCCATGCCATCGGAAAACAGAGCAACAACATGCAATAGGTCCCTGAGGGCTGCCGTCATGTGGGGGATGACAACATGTGAGTCAGTTGTCAGGCACAGTCTTATCTGTTTACAATGTGCACAAAGTGAAAATTAGTCTATTTGTTTCAACCCGCAGGACACAAGGTTTGACATTTCACCCGTTATAAGAAGCCTTCTTTCATTCCCTTTCCCTTCAGTCTCCTTTTTATTTCTACTATTAATTTCCTTCTATGACAAAGAGCCAGAAGCTTATTGCCATTTGTGAATCTGACTAACAAGGTACCCAATATTTAAGTCAATGCAGTGAGTTTTTTGGCTGTTCTCCGGCCCTTGGCCAGATCAGCGGCAGCGACGGTTACAGATTGGCAGTTAAAGAGGCGAGAAGGAAAGGAGAGAGGGTGCTTGTTAGTAAAGCCTGAGTCTTACAACGGTGAATCATTCTGTGGAGAAAGTTTGCATTTGCATCAAACAACACGAAAAGGGGAGTTTTTGAAAATAATCTAAATTATAGAAAACTTCTCATTTATTTGTATTATATTTATATAATATTATTTTTATATTTATATATTTATTTATTTGAAGTTGCTTTACTCACTAACTTCTACTGCTACCTGGATCTGTACAGTATGAGTCACTTTGCACTTTGAGACCCTGAGTCAATGTCACCTCCGGCTGACAAAAACACCTACATTTTCACTTATTTGTCCTTTTTTCTTATCTAATATTAGTTCAAGCACATATAAAAGCAAGCCAATCATTTTACGTCAGAGGTTTTGGAAAAGGAAAGAAAGACAGGACAGGAGAGATGTGAAAGGAAACTGCACTTGTCAAAGCGTTGCGGCTAATGCAAATCCATAACTCATACACACAAACGCGTGCACAAACACTCTCCCCGTACAGAATGTTCTTCTACAGATATTGAGTCCCAGCCACAACACAAACAGCTTCTACCTATTGATAGTGACGCATATGCACAAACAAACCTCATATGGCATCTCCGTCACCCCGGCAGCGCTAATTGCTCGCCACACAAATAGAGGGAGATGCAGAAAGAAAGACAGAGAGAGGTGGGAATTGGTGGTGTCGTTAAACATACCCATCAGTGATCTCCTCCTCCTCCTCTTTTCAGCAGCCTTCTCTTCTCCTTATCACTGCACCTCCTCCTCCCTTTTCCTTCAGTCTCTTACAGGGAATGACAGTACGCTCCCTTCATCTGACTTCTTCTCTTGCTCATCACCTCCGTCACTTCTTGCTCTTCGCTCAGCCCCTCTCCTCCTGTTTAACATGGTGGGCGTCTCTCTCTCTCTCCTCTCTCTCTCTCTCTTTCTTTCTCTCTCTCTCTTACTCTCTCCTCCCTCGTTTGCCCAGTGGTGATATCACAGGGCAGTCTCAGGCATGCAGCCTGTTTATTCTGCAGCCCTCTGCTTTTCCAGGAACCAACGTCACACACACACACACACACACACACACACACACACACACACACACACACACACACACACACACACACAGAGTGTCTTTTTCTCTCCTTTCCCTCTCAGCTCTTTTCCCCGCTCGACCTGCTTTCCTTGCTTCTAAGGCCAAGGAAAACCCTCCACGCCGGTCGTAGTGCATTGAATATCTCTGGCTCCTTCTTCCACTCAATTGCAGGCACCCCCCTTCAGCTCTGTGTCTCCTTTGCCCCCCCCTTTCTCTTTCTCTCTCATGTGGTTAAATACCGTGTGCTCAAATTCCTAGACTGGAATTTGCCTGCATTTCCCAAACAAATAAAACCACACGATGGTTTCAGGTGAAGATGAGTAAGGACTTTCCCCGCACTGAGACTCCTCAGATATGTAAATACTAAGAAATAATAGATCGTTGTTTTTTGTTGTTTCTTTTTAAACCCAATTATGATTGGTTGATGATTGATACATTGTCATCTCGGCCTTTGCTACTGTGGTCTTGTATGCCATTATTGTATAGGTCTTTTATTTTGACATTTTGTTGCTTGTAACTCATAAAAGTTGTGTGTGTGTGTGTGTGTGTGTGTGTGTGTGTGTGTGTGTGTGTGTGTGTGTGTGATTGCTGTGTGCTGATTTGGTAACATTGTGTGTTTCTTGTTATGTCTTTTCTTTGCTAAATCCTATTTTATGTATTACTTAACATGCTATTTAGTATTAATTGACCTCTCTTTTGTCACATTCAGACAGAAATGCAAAAAATGTGTAAGAGTTTGATGATTTTTCTTGTCTTGATTATACACGAGTGTATTTGGGGTTTGCACTGTTAGCTGGACACATTCAAAATTTGAATATGCTTTTTTCACCATTTTTGGACCAAACAATTAAACAATTAACCAAGAAGATAATAAGGATAATAATCAGTCATAGGATATCTTCATTGACTGCTGACCTACCAACAGGCAAATGTGATTAAAATGCACTACAGCTGCAGTATAGATTCCCTCAGAGGTACACACACACACACACACACACACACACACACACACACACACACACACACACACACACACACACACACAACACAAACACAGATAACCTCTGATATCAGCACGTTTGTGTACAGGGCAGTGACATCCAACACGTACCTTAGTGTACTGATGTGTGCCTGATAGAAGACAATATAGGGGCACTCAGAGAAAACCAAAACAAAGACAAACATCTCGAGGGAGCGTGAAGGAGCTACCCGGAGTCTTACATAACGGACAACCTCACCTGGGTCAACACTGTTTGACAACAGTAGGGACATCAGTTCAATTCCAATTCCTCAACCTGAAAGTATGTTCTCTTAGCCTAGGAATCTAGACGCACCCCAGCAGCAGCAAATGTAATTTTCAGCCAGGGTTAGTCTAGCAACTCTCTGTTGGCTTGCGAGCTGGAAAAACCAAATTCTGATCAGGCCAATCACATCCTGTGTAGAGTCGGTGGGCGGGCTTAACATAAGGACGGCAGAGTAGTGGCGCGTGAATTCCCTGCTACTTGAAAACAAAAAAGATGGCTGCTGCTGGCAAACAGCGATGTCATACCCGATGAGAGTCGAGTCAGACCGGCTCTGGTTAAGTGCTCGTTAGTTGCTCATGCTCAGATGTAAACGGTTTACAGCATAACTGTCATACTGAAATTTGTGAAATCCATGAAATAATAAACATTTGTCATTACAAACAATAACAGAAGATGGCAATCATTTCAAAAACATTGTAACTATCTATGGTTGTTTGATTGCTAACGTTAGCTCAAAACGCTATTCAAGTGACAGGCTTTGTTGTGTTTTATTGCTAACTTGTAGCCAGCAGTGAACCAACTTCGTTAAGTAGGTCCATTTTTACTGTTTTGACATTACAGAAGTCTCTTGTTAGCATCTTATATGCTACTTGTCTCAAAGTCAACTCAAATGACTCAGAAGCAAAGTGGGCATCACATCTGTTATTATTCTCTCCTTTTCTTTGAGCATTTAACATTTTAAAGCATGAGAGGGAATCTCCACGACAGTTTCACATAAGTCACGACTTGAACATCTCTCCACTCTTCCATCAAGCTGAATTTTTACTCCTTCCTCACCCTCCCTCTCAGCAGGTTCCTCTTCTCACTACCCTCTACCCTGCTCCTTCTTCTTGCCCTATCCTCCGGCCCTGCTCTGCATCCTTCCCCGTTCAGTGGCTTCCTCCCACCTTTCTTCCCTCCATCTCCCCGCAACAAATCACAATCTGTTTACAGCCCCTCAGGCGCGCTCCTCAACTCTTTTGGCTCCAATTGCAGATCTATTTATACCAGACAACGCAAAGGGCTGGCGTCTCTGATTTGAAACTCGGTTTGCCGAGCGTATATCGCACGGTCCGTATGGCATCTTAATAGATGCCATACTGAGCTGAGCAGATCTGTTTAGAGCGGCCTCAGTAAAATGTGGCTGAGACCCTTTTTTTTGTTTTTACAGCTTGCAAAGAGATGACAAAGTACAGGAGATAATTTGCACAGGGTTTCAGTGTGCATTTAGCAGCAGGGTGAGATGAGAGGCAACAAGTAGCACATCTGTTGATGGTGGAAAATAGCTGCGGCCGTCTTACTGATTGGTCTCTGAGGGTGGGTTGCGTGAACGTCCACCTACGTTACTTTCTCCCGCCGACTCTCTCAGCTGCTGTGAATTAGAGCTTTGCCTCAATGCCAACTCTCGGAGATGATCATGGTTTTAAGCTTATAGCAAAGTCCGACTGTCATCAGTGTGACCTCTTTAAAAAAAACGAGACACAACTCTGACGGGATAGAGAAAAGAACAGCGAGGGTGTGACGGAGGGCCGTGTAGAGGTGCAGCAAGTCTTGTTTTGCCAAAAGCAAGCTCCGGCTTGTCGCTGTCTCTATGACATCATGCGACGGGTGAATGCGAGGCAGAGACATAACACGTGAGCCGTAGAGAGGGACGGACATTTTATTGATTTACTATAAAGCTCACATGCTCCAGAAAGACATTGTATAGACCAAAGGATCAATGGAACAGTCAAGAACTTCATCTGCAGACCAACTGATAAATGACTTTTGAGTCAATGAAATGTCCGAAAGCAATCCCAGTGGCGACAACTTCTAATTGGTTGTTTTGTCCAACCAACAGCCAAACCCAAAATATCGCACTTACATCAGAGAAGAATCTTAAGACCTAAGAAGCTAGAAGCAGTGAAAGTTTAGCATTTCTTTTTGACTAATTTTCTGTTGATTGCGAAATCAAACTTCTGTGTTGCCTTTGAGTCATGAAGCTCCCTGCAGGTGCAGCTACCACTGCTTTGCATCCCAAAAGACAGCACTGAATGTTCTGTGCTCAAATGCATCCAACAGGATCTGATTAATGATACAATTGCATTTTGCATTTTCTATGGCGGGAGCTGCTCCAGGCTTTAGTGCCAGGGATGCTACAGTGTGCAGCGTGAATGCTCTTAGACAGGTGCACTCTCCTGCGAGGAGCACAAACAATCCAGGTCACACACACACACACACACACACACACACACACACACACACACGCTACTAAGGTGGACGCCCCGGCAGCTCTGTATCCAAGACAACAGATTTCGAGAATATCTGATGAAGTCACTCCAGTGAATTTCAATATTTTATCAGCCTAGCCGGAGGCACACAAAACATAACCCCAACAACAACATGAGTGCACATGTGAGGCTTTTCTCTCAATTTGGGACAAGAGAAAAGATACCTTGGGTCAAAGTAAAGGAAGAAGTTCTTTATTTTCTTCTTCCAAAGCAACAGGCTGGCTGAGAGTTTAACAGCATCTTGCTGCTTCCTGCTTCTTTGTGGCATCATAGAAACAGACAGAAGCATGGAGAGTAAATTATGAATCACTCTTTTACTATTTCCATAATTTTTTAGGAGGGGGGGATCCAAAATTTGTTTTCTGTGGTGAAATATGAAATGCACAACATAGTTTAAGCCTCCTCATTATGGAATTAGATAATGCATTATGCATATATTACCTCAGACTCATTTCTCTTTTAGATTACCTCATCTCCATCTGTGCCCCATTTGTTTTTGTACTCTCGCCTCCCTCTATACTGCTTCATCCCTGCTCCTTCCTCTTCCTCACTACTGTGATTTGAATGGACTGGAGGTAGAGGAACTTAAATACAACACAACACTAAGTGATATTTTTATTGTGTCCCAGCAATGGAGACAGAATACTTGCAGCAGATAGGCATTTGGAGAGAGAAACCAATTTATTTCATATTTTCAGTCCGCAAGAGGTTGCTCCAAAAGGGTAGCTCTGATTTGTTTTGGGACTATCTCAGTTCCTGCCTCAGCAGCTTGCAGCAAACACATCACCAATATATGCACAATTGCCTGTTTTGCTATATATATTTTTTTGTCAGCCATTCCTCTCGAGACATCCAACAACAATTTCACAAAAGCTCACAAACAGAGCGCCTACATTCGGGCGGCTGTATTTCCATTCAACAAAATGGCACAGCATAAATTTCAACATACAGGAGTAAGCATGGACTCTTCTTAGGACTTATAAAACTGATTGAAACAATCACAAGAACCAGACACATCCTGGGAACGACACCTATACATGCAAAGTCGCACAGGATGTGGTTAATAGTGAAATCACGTAGGTGCACACACACACACACACACACACACACACACACACACACACACACACACACACACAGGCTTTGGTTTACAGAAGCTCATGCACACACGCGCACGCACACACACACACACACACACACACACACACACACACACACACACACACACACACAAACAGACAAACATACACACAGTGTCCAACCTGTTGGGATGTGGTTGAGCGCTGATGTCTTCAGAAGCTCCAGCGGCTGCTCCTTTCCCAGGATCCCCTCTGTGGGAGAGAGAGCACACTCCGCTTCAAATATGGTCCGCAACATTGAGAAAAGATTCCAGCAGCAAACCTGCTAATTAGGCAGTTAAGACCACAGTCCAAGCGAGCAGGCTTCAGGTCATCTGCAAAGATGCGAGCACATGCCATGGCACGGCTACCGCAACCTGAGCAACTGCCCGATCCATGGCCAGCGAAAGGGAGCGAGCTGTTAATTTGCAGAGATGCTTGGCTGCAGGGGTGCTCTAAAATAAGCTTGGAATCTGAGGGATACCGAGGGAGCAGCTTTCATCAGCTCCTGTGTGCTTGTGTGCGAGTTCAGTGTGCGAGAGGAGGGATGTTGGGGCTCGACTGATACTGCCTGTGCTCAGCATAGCAAATGTGGCTGGCAGCAGAGAGGGATGAGGGGGGTGGGTTGGAGAGGAGGAGAGGGAGGGAGAGAGGTAAAAATAGCTCACCCTTTTGTGTATAACAGCACATGTGGAGAATGCACACACAACACACATTCACACACACACACACATGCAGACACAAAGACACAGCACTGTTGCTGCGCTCGTCTCTGGCGTTTGTGTGTGTGTGTATAAATGTGTGTCCGTGGGTGTGTGTGTTCAAGTGTATAGGCTGTAATTATAGTGGCAACATGAAAAGGCTTTTGTAGCTGCCGAGCCCTGGGAAGACATGGCTATAAAAAGCAGCGCGACAGAGTGGGGTTGTGGAGGAGGAGGAGGAGGACGAGGAGGAGGAGGAGGTATTGGGGGGGCTAGAGGTATCGAGGGGAGAGAGGAGAGGGAGGCGAGGAGGATGAGGCGATGGAAGAAAAACAACAAAAAGGCGCAAAAAGGGAGGAGAGAGAGTAGAGGATGGAACTGACATGCATCGCAACAGCACAAATCTGTGAATACTGACACACACATTCTCAATATGTATGCATGTATTTTTAGCAATCATAAACACCTGATCCATATATATATATATATATATATATATATATATATATATATATATATATATATATATATATATATATATACACACACACACTGAGCAAAAAGCTCAAAGACATCTGAGGCACACAGACATGCAATTATTCCTTTGGATGGTAGATGAAAACCCATGTTAAATCCCTTTGGAGGAATAAAAGAGAGGAAAACAGGCGAGTGTCTCACTGTGCATGATCTATTTCTGGAATTCTCTCTGGACCAGACTGGCGCGCGCACACACACACACACACACACACACACACACACACACACACACAATTAGCCATGAAGCTAGGGGGTGCTTATTACGTGTGTGTATTGATCTCACACCACCTTGCATACACCACCTTGCATGAATTGCTGCACCCATGATACACCAATCCCTGTGAGGACTTGGGTGTGGACTTCATCACGTCTGGTCCTGTTCAAATCCACCTCAACACACGTGTTAATGTAATTTACTAAATCCTCTCACCAGTAGCTGACAGATATTGCTGCCTGATGTACCATGATAACAAAAGGCAACAACCTCGAAACAGGTGGTATTCAAATTCAGACTTTAGCTTGACACGTCGCGCAGGACAAATCTGCGGTCTCATCTACACGCGCACTGTCAGACTTTATGTAAAAGGTGAGGAAATATTGTGAGGACAGGTGGTCACGCCGCCTCGCACATCTCCTGCTTTTTTCCAAAACAAACAGAACCACATGAATGACAGGTGATGTCTCTAGACGAGCCTATTCAAATGACACACACTGATTTTGCAATGGAAATGAGATGTGTGATGACACCTGTAGCTTGGAGTAATTCTACTCCGGCTTCTGCGCAAATTGCTGTTAGTGGCTTTACATCTCCAACTTCAGTGTGGGGAATTAGGGGGACGGATGTCTTTTTCTGCGGTTAGTTAGACAAAGTGTATATGCTTTCAGACCAAACCGCACAGTGGATACCTGAGACGCACGTGGGGGGAGCACAGGTGTGTGCAAACACACACATCCGTAAGAGGCCGGAGACCGACAACGAGAAACAAACCACATACACTGCCACACACCTGCAGAGAAGTGCCCTATACCTTGGCAAAAGGGTCCATCAATCTTGAATGTAGCCTAGTTACCCAGCAGCCCCCTCCTCCCTTCAGCTTCCTCCCTCCCTCTTTCTCTTTCTTGCTCTCTATCCTCCTCTCTTCTTGGTCCCAATGGGCAAGCATCGGGAGACAGGGAGCTATAAATAGCCTCGGCTAGCCTCAGGCAGAGAGTCAGTCAACTCGAGCTAATGCAGCTACCGCTCGCTGAAAACATGCATGTTATGATCTGCGCTGTGAATGGGAAGGGATGAAGGAGTAATGAGGTAAATGGTGGAGAGTTCCGTCTGCTGCATTGCTCGATGTAGTTTTGTGACAGCGCAGAAAGAGAGAGGCGAGCTTGCCCCCAGACTGCATGTTGTATGTTGACAGAGGCCTTTATGTGGGAGAAATGAGATGTCTGTCTGTGCCACTGTGGCGTTTACAAAGAGAGACGGTGACAGAGAGAAAGAGAGGAAGGACGCTCCAGCCTCATTACATTCAGCGCACTTCCGTTCTGGCTGCTTCGTCCAGGGTGACTCCAGTGAGCAAGGTGAACCAGACAGGAACAATACGATTAATCAAACACGCCTCTCCTTGAAGAGCCTTTTCCTCTGGGTCGCAAATTTGCTTCCCGAGGGCACCGGCTGACGTCATGGCGACTGATAAAAGAGAATGGGTGACCCCTGTGTGAGCCGCCAACAGTTTGCATCCCGTGAACAGTCGGAGACAACCATCTGACCCTCATTTCATGCTAGGAGAATCTGAAAAAACACAGCAGTAATGCAATTTGGCATGATGTCTAAGTGCTACTTTGTGCTTCTCTGTGAATGGCGTCATTTGATCCAAAATCACATATTAGTTGGGAATTGTAATTAGACTGTGGGTGTCTGTTGCACATCCAAAATACACTAAGGTCATGAGATGAGTGGAACCAATAAAAAGATCAAAAACTAAAGCTGCAGATATGTGGGAGCTAGAAATGTACCGACTGAGACACAAAAACATGCATAGAAGTAATCCTCAGACTCAGAGTTGGATTTTCAGTGTCTACAGGTTCGATTTATGAATGTAATATAACAGCGGCTGTTGGATACGGATTGGTATGAGATTTATTAGCTCATTTATAATTTAAGGAGTGTGAGTTTTGAACTACTATTCAAAAGCAGCAAATGTTTGGAAATAAGCTACATCTTGATTAAGAATGAATGTTCAAAGTAAGCTGGAGGTGGATAAAATTCGCAGAGAAGCTGACAGCTTTGGTTTCATTTATTTTCTTCCTGATTGAGTCATCGGTATTTCATCCATGTAAAACCAAATAGCTAAACTGGAATACACCGTCAATCGGATATCTGACCAGCGTGTTTCCTGCATCTAAGAAAAGAAATGGCTTTTTATGTGTGATTTTTTTCACAAGATTTTAAGATACTGTGGTTCAATACCATGCATGCTGGCAGTGACTATGCAGCATGATTAAACAATGCCACAACACTACATAGAGGGTGTCGTAACAAATCCCCATATTGGAGGTCCAATGCTCCTGGGTATCAATGGCAGAAAACTGCATTTCTAACCATAGATAAGCTGTGAAAGGCCCTGCCCTGTGCATTCTGGGATAGACTGCGGCCCCCTGCAGTGACCCAGCGCAGCAATAATTATTGGTATAAGAAATAGATAAATTATTGAACTGACCTGTAGACACCCCTGGTCACATACACTGCACAGAATGGTTTTCATACATTTAGTGATTATTTGCACACAGTCGAATCTTAACGGGCGCGCATGATAGTGCCACACATGGTTGCTAGGAGATTTGTAAAGCATGGGTAGCTGGGCTCTAATAACAACATAACAACAAACACCCACAATGTGTGAGATGCTCTGCAGCTACTATGCATACAGAGCAACATGGGCACCATTTAGTATTTGCTATATTTGTCTTGACTTTTTCAAGTTTTTGTATATTTCAAGTCCCAGCAATGATCATAATTTCCTACACTTGCACAACGGTCGTACTTCCTTGATGCCAGACTTCCATGCTGTGTATCAAGCCCTGTGGAGCATCATGTCAAAAGGCACAAGGATAGGGCTCAGGGGAGGCAGTGTAAACCGTAATTGCCGCTGACAGCTCGTTGGCAGAACACAGTGTATCCTGTTTCTCGGCTGGGACGAGACAAAAGACACGGGGACAAAAGATGTGTCCCGTTCCTCTCATTAACTCATGTTCCCTCTCTGCTGTCTCTGTCCTAATACCAATTAAAAACTGAGCTTTTCTAATGCACCCGGACACATATAAAGGCCATGAATACTCTAGGTGTTTGTTTTTAAGGGGGTGGGTGTGGCAGGACAGAGCTGGGTGCCGCGCTCCATTTGCACAGGGGAGGACAAAGCAGAGCTTGTTCTTATAGGCGGTTCACTTGACCCTCTCTGGGTTTGTTCTGGGATGGACTGTTTGTCATGTTCAGCCAAGTTGGTGGCACATGGGAGGACAGAACTAACGAACTGTCTGGCTGGCAGGGACCTAAGCTCTGTTCAGCAAGGGTGGGAACATTTTTTTGCACTCATCTACAATTTCGTAACTTGGTTTTGTCAGAGAAACAACATGTCAGCGCAAGTAGATGGCAGACAAACATGACATCAAGGCTTGAAATTACCCTCGATGAGGCTCATTCTCGTATCACGCTGACCGCCGCACAAAAGAGGCAGGTTGTGTGACGCATGCACTCGTCCCGCTCCCCATTTGTAGCAGCACGACACACGGCAACAAACTGCTCAATCGTGAAGAGTAGAATAAACACGGGAGAGCACATATAATGATTGTTTGTTTGCCGTGCGCATATCTTGTGTTTGTGCTTCTAAAAATAGACTCAGGGATAAGCCGGTCCCTCTTTATTGCAGCGGAAAAAAATGTTAACCCCTTCACCCCTGGATTTAAGGATTGGATGTGTGATGCATTTGGATAAGAGGATGTAAGGGGGTCACTAAATGGAGTAAAGGATGAGATAAATGTAAATGAAATGCATAAACCATCATACACTTTGGCCTTGTATTCATAGCTCTGTAGTCCACCACTGCAGAGGAGCTTTTATATTTACTTTATTTTAAAGGATTTTATTTTTTCACACTTTGTCTTAACTGTTTTTTTTTTATCTGATATATGCCCAGGGAAATCACGGCTCTGTTGGACCAGTTAGGAATAATGTGTCTTGCTCAAGGGCACCTCAGGTTCTTCACTTTCTCTCACATGGGAAAGTGTTTCTCATTCACTTTTTCCCCATTTACCAGTACAAGCGAGTGACCTTCCAGTCCCAAGTTCCTTAAATCTCTATGCCACTGATGCCCCCTTAATAGTATCTGGCAGTTGTAATAGAAAGCAAATCCATCACATAGACTTATGGAGCTCAGCGCAAATTCTTTCAGGAAGACTTCTAAATAACTTCAATCACCACTATCTCTTCCTAAAACTATTCAGCTGTTAAGAGGCGTTCACTTTTCAGTAAACCAACCAAAATTGTGATAGACTCTGTACATTTCATATAATGCTTATGTACGATAAATCTTTACATATCTGCAACAAAGTCTCTCCTGATAGAAACAGGCATCCAGAGCTCTGTGAGTGTACTGTACTGCAGTGTTCCCCAAGGTGCTGGTTGTCAAAAATGAGGAGGCAAAAAACATGAACCTTTAAGAAAAAAAAGGAATGGTAGCGTAAAACCTTCTTTCTGTCCCTGCCGTGTACAATAGCACAAAGTACAAGGCTGTCAGCAGCAGCAGTGTGAAGGTGAAGGTGAATGTGCAGGAGATGTATTAGAGCCTGCCCTAATAAACCTACAAGATTAGTTTTTTGGCCTTGACAACAGTTATTATAGAATAAGAAACCAGGAGGCAGGGCTAGTCGATTCAAGAGGGTATATGTGTGTGTGTGTGTGTGTGTGTGTGTGTGTGTGTGTGTGTGTGTGTGTGTGTGTGTGTGTGTGTGTGTGTGTTTTACTGCTACAATCCCATTGAGAGTTCCGATACCAGTGTGTCATATATTTTATTATGTTTTAACAGCTGTATACTACTATCCCTGTATGGATGGGATATGATTTGTTTTGGTCTGGCTCAGGTTAAACTCTCAGACAATGAACCCTAGATAACTTTCTTTTATTATCCAGTTTGACTGTCAGTTCTAACTGGAAAAGAACATAAATAAACTACTTTAACATAGATTTTTTTCAGGGCTTTATTACGTGGTATCGGATCAGTGCATTTACTCCAGTACTTCCCGATACTTTTATACCGTAAGTAAATTTTCAAGCCTGTACTTTATTACTTTTACTTGAGTAAAGAAGTTAAATCGGTACTTCTACTTTTACCAGAGTATTTTTTAACACAAGTACCTGTACTTCTACTTGAGGACAGGAAGTGAGTACTTTCGCCATCTCTGCCTACAGACCATATAGTAAAAGTGCACACACAGCTAGACGCGCAAAGACAATCTGCTGCAGACCTAGTTTCATATTGGGATTCAGAAAAAAAAAGATTACGATACTTAAAGGAGTAGTTCCACATTTTGAGAAATAGGCTTATTTGCTTTTTTTAAACTGATCGTTAGATGAGATGATCAACTTTCTTTATTGTTCCCTGCTTTTCAAACACTTGGCAGGAGTTGAGTATTGAGAGCGTTACGTCACATTACTGTCAGTCGCCTGACACCCTCAGAAAGAAATGAAAAGTCACAACCAGGAATTACACATGTGGCCAAACAAGCTTTACTGTCGGCAGATTGTGTAAAGATAGTTTCAATAACAAAACCTTTCCCTCTAACCAGTAGCCATAAATCTATCTTGACTCACGTCAACACAAGTTGACTAGTCCGTACACGACATAAATCTGTATATGGCAAACTGCAAATCTACCAGCGCCTGAAGCCTGAAGAGACTAACCCAAAACCTGACTGTACTGAACTTTATTTTCCTTACTGTTTTTGTCGTGTTTCAAGGTTATACAAAGCTAGAAACAGTTGGGCTTGTAACCTAGATACCACTGAGCCTTCGAGGAAAGGAGCACTGTATCAAGTTCACCGGTTCACAACCATAAAAGGCACTCACGCCCACACAGACTCTGCAAAATAAAGCAGTAAAAAAATCAAATCTGAACAGTTCGTGTCCTGCTGCAGACGTGGTTCTCATAGTGTTTGTGGAATGTGTTAATTTGACATTCTTTGCATGAAACAATGTAAAGTTCAAACCTCTCATTCACAAATAATCACTTGCAGTACCAGGTACTTACTTACCAACCACGTACTGGCCTCAATGTGTGTGTGTGTGTGTGTGTGTGTGTGTGTGTGTGTGTGTGTGTGTGTGTGTGTGTGTGTGTGTGTGTGACTCATGTGCAGTCCCAGCTATTGCTCCAGTGGTAAACTGTAGACTTTCCTGGAAAGCCGATGCACTTCTGACTAAGGCAAAAACAAATTGTTGCCAGCTCGTGGCATCACCTTTCTCTCTTCAATAAGACCCTGTAACAACTTGAGGAGGCTGCCTGCCTCTCTTTTTTTTTTTTAAACTTCTGTCTTCATTTCCACTTTCATTTCAAACTGCCAGCATCAATTTCACAATGAGGCATCCGAGATCAAGCAGCTTGGCTTGTAATGGTGGTAAAAGACCGACATGAGATGAACCAATCCTTCCATGAAAAATGAGGAGATAATGACAGTAAAGATAAAAGAATTTAATTACTATCATCTGGATTTAACAGGTTTCTCTCCAATAATAATTACATTCTTTATTCCAGTGATGTTGTATTAGGAAAAATAAATAGAAAAATATGGCCTTTATTGCATTTGTAAGTTTAATCTTATTGGTTAATGTATGTATGTATGTGTCACTTAGCGTTATCTGCCCTGAAACTCCATAATGGTGCATCTCTAATATTTATTGTTCTGGGTGTGTAATGTATGTTGCAGCTGTCCTATGTTATTAATGAAGACTTTTTCACCCATCTTTACATTATATGTTGATTTCTAAGTAAATACTACCCTTTTTGTCTTTCCTTCGGCTCTAGATTGTGGTTTTTGTGGTCTCCCTCTTTATCTGGACATGAGTCAAAGCCAACTCGTAACCAGGAACTGATAAGGGGTGCTAATGGCAAGTGACCACAAGCACAGAGGGGCCCCAGAGAATCATGGGAAACCCTGAGATTGGACATCTTTGAGTAAAGGATCATATTCAGCAAAAATACACATTTGAAGGGTCACTGAATCACAAGTTGTAAGTTTGTCAGGGCGGTAACCTTGAGAGTAGAAAAGATTGGCTATTCAGCAACTTACTTGCTAAGATGTGAGCTTTGAATATTAAAAAATAGATATGTTGCGCATATGTTGAGCGAAGATATTTGAAAAATTGTTTCTCGGTTTGCTCAGTGGACTGAGAGTAATACTTCTGGCAAGCAAGTGGCGCGATTTAATTCAGCCTCACTGCTATTAACAAGAGCAATACATCCTGAGCGTGACATTTGCAGAGACCGCCCCATTCAACCAAACATGGTCAACATGTTAGCTCATTGCTAAGCACAAGTGTAAAACAAATGTTGCTCGCTAATGTGCTCAAGCTCTGGGTACACGGAGTAATCCCTCCTGTGAAAAAACACTCCAGCCCGTTTGGTGATATGGCCGCAAAAAAGACTGATGTCAAGGGCCGCGTTGGCCTGACCCCTTTTTGTTCTGGGAAATATAAACCCAACAAAGCGTTTCACTTTTCTAGGAAGAGATTTATGGTAAATTATATTTAATCTAAAAATCCCACTGCTGCTGTAATAAAGAAAATGAGTAAGTCCTGGATCCAAAACGTGTGTGCTAGTAAGCTCATTTACAGATTACAAAAATGGAACGCAAGCAGGCAAGCAGACATGCACGCTCACAAATACCCGTCAGAGCTGCTGCATGGACTGCGTGCACATGCAAAAACACACACACACACACACACACACATACATACACACACACATACATAGACACACACATATACACATACACACACACACATACACACGTGGCTTTACTTAGAGGGCTGGTACATGATTGGAAATAAGTGCACAGCAAGCTCGGAAAAAGGTTGACAGCTTTGGCTCGCAATGCAAATACAACAAAGGCGTGGATCTGAAAGTCTCATTGTTCACCATGACAACAAAGCCAATGTTGTTCAGTTGCCCTCAATATACAGTTTTTTTACAGTCACTTTGCTACTAATTTCAGAACCTTGATGTCATTTTTCAAAACTCTGGACACCAAACTCAAAACGGTCATGCCTTGTAACCCAGGCTGTTCAATGTTCAAAACATTGCATTATGCATTCATATCTTTAAAGACATCTTGCACTTGCGCAATCATTGGTTCAAAAAACTAATTTGTTGTGAAATACCATTGAAATGTTACTTTAGATCACCCACACATAAGCTACCCATAGTTTCACTGTGTTATTGTTCCTACAATCATTAAATATGGCAGTACAAAATAGGTGATGGTACATGTTTCATTATGTACTAGATGAAATTACATCCCTGTAAAAGCACTGCAGTAGTAGAGAGAATACTACAGACACAGTGGAACCACTGAATACAATCTGAAAAGTATTGATGAAAAACAAAACAGTACAATCACAACACAGGTTTATCTGAATCTAAGGTAAATAATTAGCTATGAAATAGAAAACAAAAGATAGTACTGTAAGACATAAAATGCAGTGTTCCTTAACTTCCTTAACGTGTATTGTAAAAAGCAAACAAAGAAGTGATTACTGTACTTCTACATCTACATTTGGCCACAGGTTCTCATCTACAATGCAATTAGCCAAACATCTTGGAAAAAAACTTATATTCTCTTATTATGTATATATAGCACTTTATATATAAAGTGCTATATATAGTATATATCTCAATCATCAGTAACAAGTTGGCAGAATTGGACGGGCAGTTCCAAGGGCCGGCATGCATACAGTGCAGTACTGTCAATACTGTAAATAGTCTTACAGTAAAGCCATAGAAACAGATAAACAGTAGTATATTACAGTAAAGAATGATGATGAAATATTACATCCATAATATAGATCGATAATGTAGTCTAACTGGTTCACACTCCACGCTAACTGGTGACAATGAATCTCGGTATCTTGAAACTTTCATGATCTAAACATGGAATATTGTTTCTGTCTCCATAGTAACAACTATGCATTAAGAGTAATGCAACAGTTACTTATCATTTTGAGCTGTTGTATCCATTGATAGTTAGATCACTGTAATGAAATGAATGGACAATCATTTGAAATGTAATGTGTAAATTGCTTTTTGAAGTAGAAGTACTTTGATGTTAAGTTGTGTCATATTAAATTGGTGATTTTTGTTAAATGAACAAATGATCTTAGGTTTATGTGTATTGTATTCAAGCAATTGAAACAAGTCAGAGTTTTGAAAAAAAATTGCATTTTGATAATTGGTTGTGAGTTTGTGAGTGTCTAGAGTTTTGAAAAATGACATCAAGGTTGTGAAATTAGTGCCAAAGTGATTGTAAAAAAACTGTAAAACCTATTCAACTTAACAGTGGCAGTTGCAGACAACTCGGATGCAACCTGAAGCCACGGGATCAATATCCATGCATCTAAGGAACAAACAGAGAAATCGGACTGATGCACTTCTTAAAACAGATTCCTCACCGTGCAACATTCTCATTTCTGTAAATATCACTGGCATAAACATTTCAGTGAAAAAAAACAGAAGTCTGACAAGCGCCACAAGGCCATAGCGTTGCACTTTTTTTTCACATTTCATCTCTTTTAATGTCTCTCGGCTGCCTCTTTCTGTCTCTCTCTCTGTGCACTGACATCCAACAAGTGTCTCTAAACTGTCATTCAAACAAGAGAAGCAACACCTTGAATTGACGCCCACACTTGGCAGCACTCTGAGGGCCGAGATCGTCTCCTCTGGCGGCTTTTCAGAAGGCAAACAAGACAGTGAGAAGCAGCAGCTGCTGGTATGAATTGTCTCTCTGGGACACACAAAAGATCACAGCTATTTTTGTGTTGTGGTGAGAGGTGAGAGGTGAGTTAACGCGGGTGACAGGCATATTCTGGGTGGCCCTGTTCGGCCCTCTAGTGGGAAGCAAACTGTGGAGATGATGAGAGTCAGAGGAGGGAAGCGTGGGAAATTAAAAACAGCTCAATCTTATTATATTTTGACAGGCGCTGGTTAGTTTATCTGCTCTATCAGCTCCTGCAGCCCCTGGCCAGAGTGAAGTTCCCTGCCTTGGCTGTGTTCAGATCTGGGCATCGAGTCATATTTAACCGTTTGCCTTCTTCCAACAGATTGGTAATTGTGATAAATTAATATTAAAAAGGTATCATTTCAACAAAAAGGTTTGGAGGATAAAAGCAATCTTTGATCTGCAAGAGTCTGGAGTCTGTATGACTGATTTCATTGTTAAAGTGGCTTTTTGAAGATTTCACCGTTGAAGTTCAATGCACTCATCAAGTAATGAAAGACTTTGATGCTATTAGAGCTGGGCAATATATCGATATTATATCAATATTGTGATATGAGACTAGATATTGTCTTAGATTTTGGATATTCTAATCTTTACCTGGTTTTAAAGGCTGCATTTCAGTAAAGTGATGTAATTTTCTGAACTTACCAGACTGTAAGCCTTTACCCACTTAGTCGATATATCCACATTACTGATGATTATGTATCTAAAATGTAATTGTGTATACATTTTGTGAAAGCACCAATAGTCAACACCAAAATATCGTTGCGGTACCGATATTGAGGTATTTGGTCAAAAATATCGCAATATAATGCGTATGATTTTCTCCATATTGCCTAGCTCTAGATGCTATTGCGTTGCATTATGGGAAATGTAGGAGAGTGTTTTTTGGAGCTAGACACATACTAGGGACAAACGTCTCAGCCTCTGCTGTTTTTATTTTGAACTTCTTTTAGATCTATCTCCCTTCCCCTTTATGGAAGTGCAATTAGTGGAGTACCCCTTTAAGACATTTCTAAAACTTAGTGGTATACAGCACAATTTTGTTTTAGCCCTGGGATGCAAAAAAAGCTTCTTTATTTATATTAATAAAGTGAACTCAGAAACAATCACAGCGATATACAAAATGTTGCCTCTGACTTCATCATGAAAACACAAATATGATAGTTAAAACACGCCTAGAAACAAATGACTGATTATCATTTGAATATGTCCTCCCACTTAAATGGATATTAGAATTTATTTTAAGGTAATGAACACACCTCCGACCATTTTATATGTCACTTTCCATCACATCACACGCATATGTCAGCCGATATCAGTGTCAAAATCATTTCTCAGGCTTAGCAGGGCGTTCATCTCGTCAGCCCTGATTGAAGAGGGGATGAGCGAACGTGTAAAGGAACAGGAATGGGCTGTCTAATGACAACTGTTGAGGCTCACTAATCTGAGGTTAATCTGACAATACAATGTGATTTGCCCTTACTTGGGGACAGGGAAAGTGAGTCAACACTAGGATGGGGGCATCGAGAACCAGTTCCAAGTTGGAATTGTTTCAAAAATTCCAATTCCAATGGAGTCATTTCTTTATTGGAATCGTTTGGGATCTGATGATCGGTTACAAACTGAACACATGCAAGTTTGGATTTCTGTGGCAACCACCATACTTTCAGGCACAGTAAGCAGCGCTCTAAAATGTGGCTTTATTTTATGTTGAAAAACTACAACTGTAAATCACCAATGAATCAAAAATAAGACTGTCCTCTCATCTGTGAAATAAGCATGTGACCCGTTTCAACTCCACCTAATAAGAACAGGAATTTAAAAGGAAGAATCAGAAATGGAATCAAAACGACTGGACAACCAACACCATGGCGAGATGTCCGTGGACAAAGTGTCTTCTCTGGAAGGCACGTATGCAACTTCAATAGCATACACATGTGCCCCAGAGTACTGATTATCCCCACGACCATCTGTGGCGAGATGGAGACGGCTGCAGCTAGTTCATATCCCTCGGGGCCCCGGTGGTTACCTCAGCTGTGGTATTTATATTGCACACACTCCTAGGTGTACAAAGTAAACACAGTCAACACTGTCAGGTACCACTCCAACCAGGGCAGGCAGCTTCATCTGCCAGCTGCATACCGAATAATTTATCAGCTCGCTAAAACACAAGCTTCTAAACTGAGCTTGATTGGGTGTCAAAGAGGAAAGTAGACTCTCCTAATGAGCCCTTGTTATGGACTTTTTCTCTCACCCTCTGGAGCTCATTCATATTGAATCAAGCCAATTAACAGTCATAAAACCAGATTAAAATGTTTTATTGCGTTTCAGCGAGCTGCGATCTGTCTGTGCTCAAAATCAAAATGCCTGTATGACAGATGTAGCTGCAGAGAGATTGCCCCCTTAATGGGACTGCATTGAGGAGCTTAATTCTCATTACTGCACACATGACAGTCACTGCATAGGCAGAGAAGATGCTCCAAAAATGTCATCTGCGTTCAGTTCTCTCACTTTCAAAACGAGAGTTAAATATTTCTTTTTTTCCAGCTTAATCTTGCATATTTTTATCAGTATTCCACACTGGTATTTGGCCACCTTTTGTGTCAACATATAAGTATTTAAAGTTTCCCCCACACTTAAAAAAGCCCTGGGATGCGTTAGCGGATCCTTGAACCAGGGTGACAGACTCCCCCCATCCAAGATACGCTACGCTTTTGAATTAGGAATTAATTTCCAAAAACATGAATGAACAGATGCAGGAAGTCAAAAAATGTCCAGAAAAATGTATTTTAACTAAATTAGAATTTGGATGCATCAATCTAACTAATCTGTGGTGACATAAGACTTGAAATTAACCCAGAAAAAAATGCTGCTGAGTCAAATTGTGATGTTGAGACTTTAACCTACATGTGTTATTAGTACAAGAAACATGAGTAATTCCCACCTGAGTGACAAGGAAACAACAAGTATAATGTATTGACATAGATCTTACCTTGGTGACTGTGTGATGTCATCGCTGACAGGTGGGTCAGGTGCGTGTCCACGCGATACGGCAGATGAGTGCCTGGCTTGGTGTGTATATTGCAGAACAGATGTGTTTGCCCGAGTGCAGATGTGATTACAGGGTGGCAATCAGGAGGCTATTATCCTGCCAAAACTGTGGATGTGCTGTGTGTGTGTGTGTGTGTGTGTGTGTGTGTGTGTGTGTGTGTGTGTGCGTGTGTGTGTTCAGGTTGATTTAACACTCAGGATGGTCCGTCAATAATTCCTCAAGGCTGGAAACAGGAAGTAAACTTCCAGCAGCAACAGCCAATCCCCATGAAGCTTTTGATTTGGCTACTCCAACCAGAGAGGCAGCTTGCTGTCTAGACCCGGTACCAACCTATCAGAGAGGATAAAAAGGAGACCATGAGGTAAACAGATTTTAAATTTAGAAAAAGGAGAGCACTGATATGAGTTGAGAGAAGAGGTATCAGGAGATAAAAAGCTGCATAGGTCTATTAATGTCTCACACACACAGCTCTTTTCCAAGTTATTTACACGATCGATCTTTCAGTGACATTACTTTGGAAATGGCAACTGTTGTCCACTTACAGTATAGACCTGATGGCTTGGACATCTATAATTGTTAAAAGAACAGGATAGACTCTGATAGACAGGTTTATGTCTATCAAAGCAATTACTATCAATCTACTGTAGGCCTGCATCTAAGGATTATAAGGATTGAATGCTGAATAAGCAACAAGACTTCAAACGTTGTCCTCCGTGATTGTAAAAAAAAAAGTATCACTTACAACTTATTACAACATCTTTATTTCTTGTTTATTAAGCCAATTGTGAAATCCTGCTCCTTGAAAGTTTTTTTAAAAGTAAAATACTGTTGCCATGCAGACCCAAGACCATCGTCCAAAACTCATTACAATCTCAAGTTGGACCTCGTGCTCATGCTGCAAGAAGCAGTAAACCAATAATAATAAATTGCTTGTTCCGGAAATAGTTTCTTTTTGATTATGGTGCTCCAAAATCAAGAAAAAAACATGGAAGTATAATGTATTACTTTCACTGTACAGTAGAAATGGTTAGAACAGCCCTTTTAGTCTTATGAATATTTGAATTTTACAGCACATAAACCTTTGATTTTTGTATTTGTTTTGGGTATAAATGATCTTTTGTTGGATTTTTTTGCCGTTTCTGGAAATAAATAATCGTTCTTTTCTTTGTTTTCAGAGAGTAGCCTGGATTCTTTGAGCCTGGAGCAGGAGAGTCAGATGTAATCACGGCTCGAGCCCAAAGCATCAAGTCGACTTTACTACCAAAAATAGGAGGGGTAAAACTGCCCGAAGGCGAGGTGGGTGAAGGGTGAGGGCATGGGGTTAGCGTGCATGTTCACGTCCTTGTGTATGTGTGTTGGCAGAGGTCTCAGAGGTCCTCTGGAGCAGGATGGATGCATGCGTGTGTGTGTGTGTGTGTGTGTGTGTGTGTCCATTTAGAGGGGGGTGGGTCTCAAGACAAGAGGGCCAGACAGTGCTGCCGCAGGACAAATTGCCCCCAAAAAAGTCGGTCAGTGCACACACTTGCGCTTTGTGATGGAAAAGCAAGGAGGGGTGGGGCGAGGGGGGGCAACGCGTGTGTCTCAGGGAGGAGCTGACACCCCAGGGGGGGGCTTCATGTAACACCATTCTCCCAGGGCATCTCATCTGTCTCGAGAGGGGTATTCGTGTGTGTGCATCCTAGGCCATTGTCCCTGAAAGAGCTTGCTTGATGCAGGGTGACAGATCTGGGGAGACAAGCCCTGAAGCCCAAAATGATGAAATAATAAAAACACAGATCTGGAAGATGGGTTAAAACCACAGTTATGATGAAAAATGACACAAATAATAGCAAATAAATCGCTTGTTTCTCCAAAAAACAAAACATCCATTAAGCATGTCACTATGACATATATATACACATATGACACTAGCTGTTCTAAATGCATGTCACAAAAAGGTGGGTAGGCTACTAACCCAGCACTCCAGTCCAAACTCAAACTCCTCCACATATCTAACGACAGAATTCACAATGTCTGACTAATAGTTCGTGCTAGAAACCGTTTAGTTCGCTTAACAAGCCTGTAAACTAGCCGTAATGTGTTGCTTTCACGTCGCTTTAACAGCTCCAACAACCCGTACGCCCCCATTCACAAAAAAAAAAAGATTGACGCATGCAGAGAATTACCACCGCCCATCCCGAACCATTCACACACACTCGAACACACACTTACGCAGGCCTGTACCTTCATTTTACGATATTCTTCTCGCCGATAACACAAGTACAAGGCGATAGAGGCGTTGGCGCTATGTATGTTGCATTAATGCCTAAGGCTCGGCCGTGTACTAAAAATAGCTCAGCAACAATCAGCATAATAAACATCGCCTGTCCTCCCTCTCTCCCCCACCACCACCCCCACTTACTGCCTTCACACTTCCCGCCCGCTACATTGCAACAAACCGTCTGGATTTTTTTTTTTTAGCTAAACGGTTTAAAGATATGAAATCATTCCTACCAGAAACAGATACGATTCAGGCTCACGAGCAGCCGTAGAAATATAACCGGGAAGCCGACAGCGAAGCGGAGCGGAGTGGAAACTTCAGCCGGACATTGTTTTGATGAATGCTGTCTGTGCATCGCATCCCTGCTTGAATATCAACATCAAAGCGGCGCAGCTCAGCTACACACTGGGGGCGGGGAGGGGGCGGCAAAAACACACCAACAAGCTCACCTACACGGACCGGGAGGAAGCCAGTCGTCCCAACATGTGTCCCGCAGAGCTTTTTTATTTCTCTCCCATGTTAGACTCTGGGGGCTTTCTCAGCGCAGGTTGTGTTGAAGGAGGCGGGGGGCGGGGATGGGGAGGGGAGGGTAGGGGAGGGGGACAAGAAAATTCATCTCCTGACAGATTCCGCCATACTGGATTTTTGTAACAGCCCCAGTGTCACATGGAGCGCCCCTGCTTTTAGGGGCGGGCTTTAGTAGGTTACAGCGTGATGTTATGGTCATTAATAAGGGAAAAGTCTGGGCGTGTCCTACAGGCCTACTATTAGGACTTGCACTGTATTCCCAAATGTAGTACTAAAGTAGTCATTACTTTGTTTTTAATAACTTTATTATGCTTGACATTGCATGGAACGGCTCTATAATATAAGAATGAATAACATGTTCCTGCTCTGTGGCATTTCTATTGACCATGGCATTATTATAAAAATCCAGAATATTGTTATAGTCTCTTGTAGTGATTCTGTGCCACTCTGTGGTGACTTTGTGACACGTTCAGCAGAATTTTTTGTTTGGATTTGATCTGTTAAACAAAGTATCTAAATACTCATACGTTATTCAAATTGGAATGTATTTTGCACCAATAGTGAGTTCATCATAACTTCCTCCTAGGGCAGCATAATTCATCTCAATTTTTATGAAATTGCAATATAAACTAGCGCAATATCCAAATCTAAGATGGGGTGCAATATTTGCTGAAGGCAAAGTATGTATGTAGTATTGTGGTGCCCTAGTTCATACCAAATTATATCCTTTTTTACATCAATAATAAAATCCCTATAATATACTTACACTAATAGTTAGTGTGTCTATGCTACACAGAGGTTAGTTTACAGAAACATTATAATGCAATTGTGATCATTATAACTATTATGGGCTTCATCAAAATCATAATAGGCTGTCCCTTACAGTTGCCTATCTCAGTGGTGTGTTTCTATACATTAACCAAGTTTATGATTGCTTGAATATTCTTTGAAGCAATTTCATCATGAATGCATATGTTTGTATCTTCAACGTTATGAGCAATGCTCTTACAATGTGCTTATGTGATTTTGTTGTAGTTCTGCTGTGATTTGTCTGTAGTAATATCCCTGCAAAATGTAGGCTACCACTGTTTGCTATGCAATAACTGTTTATAAAGAATAAATAAAAAAAAAAAACACTGATTTTAATCTACAGATTGTGGATTTTTTGAAAACACGTTTCATATTGTGTTATTGCAACATTTGTGTTGCAATTGCCAATTATAGAAAGCATTTTGCTGCCTGAGATGTATTGCAACATTACTGAACTCCCTTCTATTATTCAACACTTTCCATAACCAGGACTGGCAAAATGAATATTTTTATCCAATTCTTGCTCATTGCAACATGAAACGGCTTCCCCACTGCCTTCTCTAATCCAATATGCTTTTATTTTCATTACTTTATATTTGATTTTGCATCTCAGCAGCCACCCACAAGCAAAATTGCAACACCACTGCCTGGTTTAGCTGACTTGATTACTGTTATATGCTAACCAGTTTCTATATAGGTTACATCTGCATGCAGAAAAGGTGTTATTCAAGTGCAGGTAGACTACACAGCTCTCATACCTCCAGGCTCCTTTGACTTAGTAAAGTTCACAGGGACATTTTGGATTAGATTCTGGGCCTGAATGGACCCACCAAAGAGTAGAATTGGTTGAAACATGATTTAACTTAATCACTGCCAAGATTTGTGCTGACGTGAGATATCCAGAAAGATATGTCATATCTAGTGTTTTTATATGTATTTAAAACCTGCATATGCATGCTAACATTGGTGGGAAAAGGGTAATATTTTCACTTAACCTCCTCCTCTACAGGGAGAACAGAGTCCAGGGTCTACCAGCAGTTCCAAGACTTCAGCGGGGCAGGTGCATACTTACATGAGCGCTGGACTTCCCCAGGCTACTTCACCACTTTTATTACTGTCAAAAGACCTTTCAGAAAAAAGATTGTTATTTTAAGCTTGGTCCCAGCTTGGTATTTGCATTTATTAATTGAGGTCGCTCCTTTTTTGGAGTACAGGGGAGGCCCGTTGGGACAGCCGTATCTATGGCAACAGAGGATTAGGTTTTCTGTGGATGAGCTACCGAGCATCGGTTACGTAAGGCGGTCGGTCTTGGAGGCATCTCTGATGTTTTTGTGCTTGAGTAAGCTCATTAGGAATAAACCCTGTATGGCTGCAGACCTTTCTCTGCATAATTTATATATATATATATATATATATATATATATATATATATATATATATATATATATATATATATATATATATATATACATATATATGTATATATATATATATATATATATATGCTGGGCATCACATTCACTTTCACATATACTTTCAAGCACTTAATACCAGTGTTGAATATAGTTTAATTAATGTAAAAAGAAAATGTATGAAAAATGTCTGCCTTTAAAAATACTGCCTCTTGCTAAAATACTTAAAAACAATAGCTGCAACTAAATGATAACTTCATGAAAATGACCAAAGCTGCACTGAAAAGATCAGATGTGTATTGAAATTAAATATATAGGCTGATAATTAACATGAGTCTCCAGCCGTGCTAGTAGCTTTGTGCGGTTGAACTTAGATACATGCTAATGATATGCTAACATGCTCGCTATAACAATGCTAACCTGCTGATATTTAGGAGCTGTAATGTTTGTGGGGGAATTTACCATCAAAATCTAATCAAAATCAATCAATGATGAAATGTGGGACCACCAGTAAAACCAATAATAAAAGGTATTAATGTGAAGACTTGTGTTATATGATTCTTTTCAGATAAGTTGCAAACTTACACAATCTTCTCACCATATTCTGAAAGACATGTTTATACTTTTCTGTCAGGGGAGCACACAAATCTGTCTTGGACATCTGTCGTGTGTGTGTGTGTGTGTGTGTGTGTGTGTGTGTATATTTGCGCGTGTGTGTATGTGTGAGTGTGTCCAGAGCAGTGATGTCAAAGCAGGGATTAGATTGGTTTATATTGCCCACAGCAGCACATTTGCAATTCAGCAAACATCAAACTTGGGTTGCCAAATCACTGATTATGTTAGTTTAACTATTTTTACATCCAGGTTTGTATGTAGTATCGGTAGAGCTACCCACACTAGACACAAACTGAAATGGAAGGGTATTGGTACCAATAATACAAAACTAAAATGGAAGGATGTGACGGTGATGAGTTCTCTTATTTGGAGCATGATGCCTTAAAAAAGCATCTGTACTAAAGTGCCTTACATGGCTCTGGCATAAAACACAGATCCTGAGTAATGATGTTCCAAAAATACTTTATGTTTTTGGCCAGTGGCTGAAAAAGGAGCAGCAATCAGACTAGAAAGTCAACAGGAGAGCGTGCACGGCCTGTGCAAACTACCACTCTGCTACCACAGCAGACACATCACACACAGGCTGTGGACCAGACCACTTGCAATACACACAACTGGCTTTTAGTGGTTTGAGAAGGGAAGCCGTCGTCTCACCCAACACGGTCCCACATGAGTCAGACGCAGCGTGCAGACAAAGCAGGCAGACCTCAGTGTCATAAAGACGCTTTGCTTTGCCAGCCAGAAAGAAAACACTTCTAAATGTTGCTTTTGCTTTTGACAGCATGTGATGGGACAGTACAACAACAGTCCCATCACAGTCCCTGCAATTCATCCATTGTATTGTGTGAATTAAACCCTTTTCTTGTATGTTATATTTAAAAAATAAGACATGAAACCTTTCCAGGATGCCATGAAACTGGAGCGTTTAAGAGAGAAAAGAGCAAAAAGGAGCCATAAAGAGTTCTTGTTAAAAAGAAGCAGAGTCAAGGCTTCTTACAGTCGAGCCAGTTAGTCTAAAACTTTCCATCAAAGCCTTGCTGAGCTGCATGGAGTAATTACCTCTCGCACAGCTCCAGCTCCAAGGCCTTATTACTGATACTGTGTGTGTGCGTGTATGTGTTTGTGTGTCTGTGCATGTGTGTGCGTAAATGTGCACACACACACACAAGCACGCACGCACGCACACACACAAAGTAGATGAATATGCCTCCACGTCCTGGTCAGGCAGTGTATTTCCATGTGTGTGTGCCTATAAAGTAACAGCACCCCAGAGTGTCCTGCTTTTCAGACATAAACCAGCTTGCCTGAGTGATAAACCGAGAAATGTTTTTATGACTGGTCGCTCCTGGTCTCTGCTGTCCTGATGACGGCAGAGAGAAGCCCACCCAATGTGCTGTTCCATAGTGTCTGGGGTAAAAATAGGTCAATTCAAAAGACTAAGTGGAAAACACTCAGTGCAACAAAAAGAAATCCACAACCGCTGAACAATTTACTGTTACACCCGAAGGCATCATGTCTATCACAAATGAATCAAGTCCCTGTCTGTGTTATCAGAATTTTGGATCCATCTAAATGTGGCTGATGTTCAGTATCGGTAGAAGTACTCAGATCTTTTACTAAAGTAGCCCACCAATACAACAATGTAAAAAATACCACATTCGTAGGTGAGTATCCAGTATACAAGAATAATCATAAAAATGTACTACCTGTGAGTAAAATCACATGGGCAATCTGTCCATAACCTCACAAGAGAGCCTAACAAAGTAAAAGACAAACTATATAACTGAAAGAGGTGAAATAACATTTACATCCCATAATTGATGTTTTATTGGATGTCCAGGTTGTTCAGGGCAGGGACTGAATGACAGGTCATACCATCTCATGATCTTGGTTGCATATATGGAATTTCTTGTTCCTCCTGACTAAAGACTGTATATACAGTCTTTATTCCTGACTAGGATTAATATCCACCTTCCCATACGTTATTCAGTCATGTCGTCCATCTTTGATGTGACCAATCTAAGTTTATGTTTGTGGATATTTTCAGAATTTTATTCGTGCCTCAAAGAGCTGCTGAGCCTAAAATAACTTGATTGGTCTGGGTTTTAATGGAGACTTTAGTGTCTCATAATGGTCAGTTTCAAATACTTTTTCTCTGTAAAAGAGTGACTACTTGCCATGTTTTGACTTGAAAATGGGTTCAATTTAATTATATGGGAAAACAGCTCTTGGATCAGCATTTGTATGATCCTTCAAAATCAGCTGCTATGCACAGTGTGGTACAAATGTCCAAAAACGTGTTTAATATTCCTAAATTAATCCGACAATGTTAAAGGCTTAATGTGAACAAGAGCTGAACAACTGCCGAAACAGATTGACAAAATAAAGCAGCTTTAACCAGTGTCGTAACTTATGTCATCTAACTTTCCAGAGGGAAAGTTCTACGGCCTCATACTCATGACTGAACGGAGAGTTTATAAATCTCTCACAGCTCCCTGCAGATTTAAAATGTCTGAATAATGTACACCCTAATGTTTCCACATCTCACCACTTCGTGAGATGGTTGCATTTTTCCAGGGAAGGCTTGCAATAGAGGGCCTTTGCAGCCAGTAAAACAGCTTTGGGCATGCAGTGCGCTAGCCCTGCCAGCAGCATATAGCAGGAGACATAAAACCCCCAAAACCTGAAGTAGACAAACGGTGTTAAGTGATCATGAAATATCTCAGGCCAGGGAACCTTTGATTGGAGAGAAGGGGCCCTTTTAAAATGCAGTTTGCGTCTACTGTTATTCCTGTGGTTTACTGCAGAAATACCTAAATGTCAACTTAACAGAAGTTTGTCACCTCATTATTCGAGCATAGAGGTCAGGATTCAAACTGCTGGGAAATTGAAACCTGAGAAATTGAAAATTGGCCCTCTACTGGATTGATTGCACAGAGATGATCTCGTGGACATGTCACTCATACTTTTCAAAATCATACTTTTGTCCCCCATCCAGGGGCAGCAACTCCAGCAGGGGACCCAAACTTCCGTTTCCCGAGCCACATTAACCAGCTCCGGTTGGAGATATATTCTCTTCCCGAGACCTCCTTCGTCCCCAACAGTTCCAGATAGATTTACTCCCTAAAATCTCTCAGTGCCAAATCTCTCAGTGCCATCTGACTGTCTAGCTGCCAAGCTTGCGCTTGATAAGTCATCAAGAAAACTAAAGCTGACGTTCTTGCATTATTAATGTAGCAATCTACATAGTGTTTCTAATATTTTGATATCCAAAGCACCAGAGCCAGTTTCATCATTGCATTGTGGGATTTTGAGTTGATTTGAAAAATCCCACAATGCAATGCTAAATGCATAACAGACATGTAAATTACAGTTTTGTGACACTACAACCGCCTGTGGTGAAGCGTGATGATTCATACTTGTCTGAGCGTTCAGTGTAGTGTAGTGTAGTGTTTCTGTGTACTCAAAGGCCACCGAGTGTTAATCACTGAGGGATTGAGAGAGAATAATTTCTTTTCTCACTCAACATTTACACATTGTAAGAGAAGGGAATTGTGATCAGACCATCAGACTGAAAAGGACACTTTACAGCCACACAATGAGGAACACTTCGCACTGATATAGTGAATAATTGCACACGCAAGGACTATTGCTTCCTGGGCTGCTTCTGGAGAAAATACTCAGCACAAAAATAAGAACTATGTAAAAAAAAAAAAATATATATATATATTATTTCACAATGGCACCATGAGGATGTGGATGGACAGTTACAAAAACAAAAATAAAAAGGGGCATCAACAAAGAAAATGATAAGCAAATAAATAAAAAAAACACATTTAATTTTTTTTTAACTTTTAGCAAATTTGAGTGTTAGTATTTTTAGTAGAATATTTTTTTCTAATTAAACAGTACTTTGACTATGAACTACAAGTTAATAAATTTGTCGCGCTCTCTCAGTGATTGCCAGGACAAAGAGATTAATTATTGGGCTGATTGTTGGCATCTTGTTATCCTGTCAGGTAAATATCTCTTTATTGGAATTGGCTTCTTATAGAATAAAAAAAAAAAAAATGATAAAAACAATCAAATCTGTTGTAGTGTGGTAGTAGCAGTAGCCGTGATTCTAGTAGCCTATTAATATGCTGTATGATACATAATGCAAAAGAAAAAGATTTTGTGTTAATGACAATGTTTATGAATAGAAATAACATACTAAGGGGTTGAAGCATCTTTATAAATCAACTTCAGCCATTGAAACATCATCCAAACAGGTTATGCAATATTTTCTGAGCAGTAACCATAGATATACAGTCTATGGCAGTAACCATAGATATACAGATATACAGTTTATGGCAGAAACCATAGATATACAGTCTATGGCAGTAACCATAGATATACAGTCTATGGCAGTAACCATGGATATACAGTCTATGGCAGTAACCATAGATATACAGTCTATGGCAGTAACCATAGATATACAGTCTATGGCAATAACCATGGATATACAGTCTATGGCAGTAACCATAGATATACAGTCTATGGCAGTAACCATAGATATACAGTCTATGGCAATAACCATAGATATACAGTCTATGGCAGTAACCATAGATATACAGTCTATGGCAGTAACCATGGATATACAGTCTATGGCAGTAACCATAGATATACAGTCTATGGCAGTAACCATAGATATACAGTCTATGGCAGTAACCATAGATATACAGTCTATGGCAGTAACCATAGATATACAGTCTATGGCAGTAACCATAGATATAAGGTCTATGGCAGTAACCATGGATATACAGTCTATGGCAGTAACCATAGATATACAGTCTATGGCAGTAACCATAGATATAAAGTCTATGGCAGTAACCATGGATATACAGTCTATGGCAGTAACCATAGATATACAGTCTATGGCAGTAACCATAGATATACAGTCTATGGCAGTAACCATAGATATACAGTCTATGGCAGTAACCATAGATATAAAGTCTATGGCAGTAACCATGGATATACAGTCTATGGCAGTAACCATAGATATACAGTCTATGGCAGTAACTCTAGATATAAAGTGTATGTTAGTAACTATAGACATACAGTTTATGGCAGTAACCATAGATATACAGTCTATGGCAGTAATCATAGATATAAAGTATATGGCAGTAACTATAGATATACAGTCTAGGGCATTAATACCTATTATTTATTTTGCACAGCACCGCCAGCATGTGGCCCATAGAGGTAAATGTCGTCTGACGTCATCATTATGCGTCTCTTCAGTCACCGCAACGTGTGAAGAAACCATGGGAATGCAATTTAGTTTGATATCTAACTAGTTTCAATTCTTATTATTTCAATTCACAACGCTGAATGCGACGTTTGTGTAGCGAGCGAAAGTGTGACTTTTAACTGGGTTAAGGCTCAAAGTGAGGTAACGTTAGCCTAAAGTCTTTAATCGCACCCATGCTTTTCGGTTGTTTCACTAGCCTTTAGCCCGCTAACAGCATGGACAACACGCAGGAAAATACGATTGAGCTCCACGGAGATGAAGAAATTGTTGAAGTCATCGACCTCAACGAGATGGAGCCTGGTCCCGGTTGGTTGATAACTGTTTACAACTGTGCTACTTCAAGTAGTCACATTTGGAAACGTTTTCCTTTGACATCCATGTGTCAGGCTCGGGATTTGTTTTGGTCACTGTAATTAGTCTTAAAGAAAGTGCATGTCAAAGTGTTTCTGACCAAAACACTGAACCTCTAGTTGCTCTCCGGATGCTGCTGCTATGTGGTTCAGGGTTCCAGTAAAGCTGGGCAATATATCGATATCGTGATATGAGACTAGATATCGTCTTAGATTTTGGATATCGTAATATGGTAATAGCACATAATACTGTAATGCACACATACTGTAATGCAGCCTTTAAAACCACGAAAGGCTGCATGACAGTAAAGTGATGTAATTTTCTGAACTTACCAGACTGTTGTAACTGTTCTATTATTTGCCTTTACCCACTCAGTCGATACAGCCACATTACTGATGATTATTTATCAAAAATCTCATTGTGTATTTATTTGGCAAAGCACCAATAGTCAACACTACAATATCGTCACGGGATCGATATCAAGGTATTTGGTCAAAAATATTGTGATATTTGATTTTCTCCATATCGCCCAGCTCTAGGTTCCACTTATCTTTATTATCCCCGGACGGCAATTTAGTTTACAGCCAGCAGTACATAAGACAACAAACACACCATAAAAATGACAAATAATGCATATTAAGAACTTCATGCAGATGACGATGCTGAAGTTGGCTTCCGATTTTGGCACTTAAGAAGACATTTAGGGAAAACTTCAAGTGTTCTCTGGGATAATTTAGTTCTAGGTCTATGGTCTGGTCCAATTGTGGTCTAAATTTAAATAGAAAAATAGTGAAATCTCCCTTTTTGTTGCATTTTCACAAGTAGAATAAAGCTTTCACAAATCTGATTTTAAGACTCTTTAGCCTCTCTGGGATAATTTAGTCCAGATTTGATAAGTCTAGGTATAGTGGACCATGTTCAAAGTTGTCATCATGTCAAAAGAATCTGTAAAAATCTCACTTTATTGCATTCTCATAAAGACAATAAAGCTTTCACAAATGTAAAATTGTGTTTTAGACATAATGAATTCTTAACTTAATGACTAACATGCTTTCAATGCATGAATTATACATTTTTACTGTACAGTGACAGATTTCTTTCCTTCTAAAAGATCAAATAAATTGAACAGCAAATGACATTTAACAGTTTAGAGGCACAGCTCCGGAGATGATGTGGCGCTTTCCAGCTGACTGGCCCCCTCCTCTAGTCAGCACCTAGTCTTAACTTTCTTTCTCTCTCACTAAGATGATTTGGCCGATGACATGGAGGACGTTGACTTTGAAGACGCTGGAAACGCAGATGACGACGAGGGCTGGGAGACTGAGGACGAGATGGAAGCAGAGCAAGATGACAGCGAGCTCACCTTCTCCAAACACACAGGTTACATCTTGCCTTGGGTTCATGCTCTTGTTATCAGGCTGATTCAGTCGGTTCAGCTTTGAAATGGCTCTAATTCCTTCTCCTGTCCAGGCTCAGTGTTTTGCGTGAATCTGGATCCGGCAACAAACAGCATGGCCGTAACAGGAGGAGAGGATGACAAGGCCTACGTTTGGAGGGTGAGCGATGGAGAAGTTCTGTTGGAGTGCACAGGTGAGAGTCAAAGGGATAGTTTTGATTTATTTTTTTGGACGTTGGGTTGCATGAGCAACTTAACCATAGTCAGTGTATTACGGTACAGTAGATGTCAGTCAGCACGTCCCCAGTTCTGAGAAGCAGGCCAAAGCTAAGCGATGTACTGCTATAAACAAAGATATTTATAAATAAAGGATACATTATACTATACATTACATATTATTAATAAACAGGTGCAGCAGCAAAAAACATATTTAAGCCATCTAAAAAATGGACCCAGTAAATGAATCAATATTTATTTGTGTATGAATATCTTCACCCTTTTACCTAGCCATCAGCCCTTTTTTGAACTGAACTGAAGTTGTGAAATACATCTATGCTCTCTTCGAAGCCACCAGACTCCATTGACAGAAACAGTCTTTCTACCTCACAGAACACAGGAGTGTCAGTTTGTTTGTGTTATTGTGTAACTTTTGTGTTGTAGAGGGATAGTTCGGATTCATAAAAATCACACAATTACACAAACAAATTAACTGATCGAGGCAGCGGTAGACCAGCAACTCCCGTGTTCTGTGAGGTAAAAAAATGCTGTTTTTGTCAAAGGAGTCTGGTGGCTTTGAATAGAGCAAAGATGTGTTTAACAACTTCAGTTCCCCCGTCAAAAAAGGGCTGCGTTCACACCGAGCATGTTTGAATCTTTTTGTTTCCACGTTTGGTGGCTGCACCTCTAGTCGATGTTATTTGCCAGTGGAGGAAAGCTGTAGTGATGGCAGATGATAGAAGTCTACATCTGAACTGCATCCACAAATGCAATTCTTTCCCTTCTGTTTCCACAGGTCACAAAGACTCTGTGACGTGCGCCTTGTTCAGCCATGACTCCTCCATGGTAGCCACGGGTGACATGAGCGGCATGATTAAAGTGTGGAAAGTAGAAACCAAAGAGGAGATCTGGTCCTTCGAAGTGGGAGATCTGGAGGTAAGGGCTTCCGTGCAGAGAACGTGTGTTTTAAGAGTGTACTCCAGAAATACTGCATCAACCTGGACGTGCGTCTGTTTAGCTTGTGCATCTGTAAGCACTTGTGTAACGTCTTTACTGGGGCTGAAGGAATTTATGAGGAAGTAAGATGGGATGACCGCTCAGGCTAAGAATTTGTGGTCTTGTGGAGGAAGTGAAGGATCAAGACATTCTCCCCTCCCTCGACCGCGACTGCTGAGTTGCTCTTTTACAAGGCACACAGCCCATGATAATCACAAGATCTGCTCATTGGCCACCAGTCAAAAACTGCAGTGGGAATTAGAGGGAAATAATCTGTGTGGTGTTGTGAACCTGTGGTTGTCTGCCCTGCTTCCTCCTCAGTGGTTGGAGTGGCATCCCTGCGCTCCGGTGCTGCTGGCGGGAACAGACGACGGCAACGTGTGGATGTGGAAGATCCCTTCAGGAGACTGTAAAACCTTCCAGAGTTCGGCATGCCAGGCCACCAGCGGCAAAGTCCTCCCCGATGGTGAGAGACGGGGAAACAAGACACAATGTAACTCACAAAAAAAACAAATTTGGAGACCGAGTCCTTAAAAGTCTAAGTGCGTTCTTCATTTTTCTCCAGGTAAACGGGCTGTGGTGGGTTACGAGGATGGCACAGTTCGCGTGTGGGATTTGAAGCAAGGAAACGCTATCCACGTCATTAAAGGTGAGTCTAGCAGCTCTCAGATGTGAGCTTCATCATGCTGTTAACGTTCATATTTTAGGCCTTTAGTGGATTTAGGTGGCTTATAATGTGCATACATTAACAACCATATCAATAGGAACTTGGTAAAAGATCACACAAGACATGTAGAAGTGAATCTGCTGCTCCTGCCAAATGGGATTGTCATTCCGGCATTGATTGTGATGAGAGGTCATTGTTTAATAGAACATAATAAACGCAAGACAACAATTAAAGAAGTAAGAGAAACTATAAAAGGATCAGGCATTAATAATCAAATAGAGTTATAGCCTAATCAAACCGACACGAGCAGCAAACATAAACTCAGTGTAAACTAGTTATGTAAGACTTTGTCTGTCCTTTGTTGGGGAAATCGCAGTCATGAGCACTGATGTTAAAATAGTAATCTACAAAGCAGACAGTGATCCGTTTCTGGGGGTGCATTTTTGCCAATCAATAAATTTGGGTCTTGTCTCGGTCAACAGGTCAGGACGGACACCAGGGGGCGCTGACCTGCCTCGCCTGTAACAAGGACGGCTCTCTGGTGCTGACCGGTTCGGTGGACGGCTGTGCCAAGCTCATCAACACCGCCACAGGCAAGGTGGGTGTCAGAACGACGCCGAGTTAAGATGGAGAAGAAAGTTGCCATTGCTAGTAAAGCACAATGGCAACTCAGAAACCTGATCCTGTTGTATTCTTCATCAGCTCCCAATCTCTGCGTTTGTGTTTTCGTCTGTATGTAAAGGTGGTCGGAGTGTTCTCAGTGGGGGACGGAAAAGCCAAAGGGTCCCCAGACAAGGACGAATCCAACTCTGTGGAATCTGTGGGATTCTGCAACATGTGAGTTGTAAAGCATTTAAACATCTGCATCATTTTCTTTGTCTGTCAGTTTGGATAAGATGAAGAAGCAGTGAGTTCATACTTGAGGACGAAAGTGGTCTTTTTATGGGTCACAGTGACATGGAGGGCTGAGGAAAAAAATTCAATGAATTCAAGTGGACTCTTTCCTTGTTTAGACCATCGTTTAATACAGTTTTTTTTTTTTTTCTTACGAGATGTGAAGTAAAAGGAGTCGAGGCACGACCCTTAAGGATTTTTCCCAAAAACCACAGCCGAGATATGAGAGATACAGTCCTAGCGGCTGACTTTAAATTATAAAAGCTCAAAAGCTTAGAACATAAATGCATAATGAGACCACCCATGTCGATGACTGCAGATAAAGTAGACACTAAACTGCAGAAAATCCCCAAAGTGTCAGTCTCTAAGTGCAGTTTCTGAAAAGGCTTCATCTTTCTTGTCCTTTCCAGCCTGCCGCTCGTAGCTTTGGCGTATCTGGACGGGACTCTGGCCATATACGACCTCTCAACACAGGTCCTGAGGCACAGGTGCCAACATGAGGTAACATGCCGTTCCCCAGGACGCCAAAACTCTGTTTACTCTAAATCCTCCCTGGCCACCAGGGAGGTCTCTTGTCTGCTTGTCTCGCTTTGCCGGACCCTCCTCCACAGCGCTGCGGAGGAGGGTCTGGCTAGTCCACACAGCATTCTGGGATGGGAGAAAAACATGCTCTGGTTTATCGGCATTTCTTCAAACCACGTTTCAAGTGTATTGTACATATGTACAAAGTACAGAGAGAAAGCAATGAAATGTGTTTTGCCCTGGCCCTCTGTTCTCCTAAAATCTAATTTAAATAAAATGTAACATTTCCTGAATAAGTAGTACAATCTCTAATATGTTGTAGCAACCTAAAAACTATCGCTGCCACCACAGAAAATGGAGAAAGATGAAAACATCATAAAATAAAATGAAATAAATCCACAGCCTCTACATCGCTAAGTGCCGCTGTTCATTAGTCTCACTGCCTGAGGGTAAAAGCGGTCTCTAAGGCGGGATGTGCGAGCACCGACGCGCCGTAGACACAATCGTCTTGACGACACTAAGCGCCAGACGGAGCCACGGCGCCGCTGCAAAATGGCCTTGGGAAGGAACTTGTTTCGGTGGAACGTGTGTACGTTCAAAGGTAGTTTTAGTCGTGCAACAGGAAACTCGGATTGGACAGATAGTCTAGCTAGCTAGAGATCGGAGGACCAGTTAGCCATAGTCCCCAGAAGCCGACCCGAGTTTAAAATTCCAGCACACCAAAAAGGCAGAAGGTAACGGTCATTGGGCCGAAAACGGTGACATCCAGCGGAATGTCCAAAGCAATCCCGGAAGCCTAACGTCGTGGAAATAGACTACTCGTGTGCAGATAATGTTTTCCGTATACGTCCAGAGACGCCTAACCAGTGTTAAAGGGGTTTTAAAGTTAGAAATGACAACTGTTGACAGCCGCTGTCGTCACCTGAAGTTCCTCTCTGTTCTCCTCCAGGCTGGCATCGTTCACCTGCAGTGGGAAGAGTCTTCTTCGGTGGTGTCCACCTGCTGCTTAGACGGAGCGCTGCGGTTATGGGACGCTCGTTCCGGCGGCATCGTGTGCGAGTACCGAGGCCACACCGCAGAGATCCTCAACTTCACCATCAACAGGTACCACTTTGCTGTGTCATTATTTCCACGTGAGATATTGTCTCTCTCAAAAATATTCTTGGGTGTAAATACAGTGGCTTGAATAAGTTTACACACCCATGCTAAAGTTGATTAAAAAGAGGAATAAAAAAAGCACCTTTTGGAAATTGATATTAATGCCAATGCTTTAATTAAAAAAAATTAGGAAAATCCAACCTTTTAAGGACACCAATTTTCTATGTGATTGAATAATGTATTGTAAATAAATAAATGTTCTTCCTTAAAATACAGGGGGCGTAAGTATACACACCCCTATGTTAAATTCCCATAGAGGAAGGCAGATTGTTATTATTAAAGGCCAGTTATTTCATGGATCAGGATACTATGCATCCTGATAAAGTTTCCTTGGCCTTTGGAATTAAAATACCAAGGGTATGTGATATCATCACATACCCTTCACCATACATAGAGATTGGCACGGTGTTATTTCAGTTAGCTTAATAGCTGGTTTGATTTGCATTGGTTGATGATCTTATGGAAAGTTTCCCATGCCTATCTCTATGTATGGGGGGGCTATTTTAATTCCAAAGGCCAAGGGAACTTTATCAGGATGCATAGTATCCTGGATCCATGAAATAACTGGCCTTTAATAATAATAATGTGCCTGTCTCTATGGGAATTCAACATAGGGGGGTGGATGCTTATGCTCTTTGTGTTTTAAGGAAGACCATTTATTTATTTTCAATACATTATTCATTCACAAAGAAAATTGGTATCCTTTAAAAGGTTGGCTTTTCCTAATCATTTTGTAATTAAGGCATTAAGATCAATTTCCAAAAGATGTTTTTTTATTCCTCTTTTTAATCAACTTTAGCATGGGTATTCAAGCCACTGTATACTGTATATTGAGCTATTTGGTGTAGTATTGTGATAGGTTTTAGCCTGTTTCTTCAATCCTTAAATGATGTTGATGTTTTTCTCTTGTCTTTGTCCATCTGTCCTCCAGGGAAGCGTCTCTCGCAGTAACCGCTTCAGGAGACAACCAGGCCAAAGTCTTCTGCCTCCAAAGACCCGATCGGTAAAGAGAGCAGGACGAAAGGAGATGGGAAGAAGAGTGGATGAATTATTTCAGGAGAAATAGCGGCGACGTTTCATGATCAGACTTTTTGATCTCTAATACTTGAGAACACGTGTCCCTTCTCTTCAGGGTTTTAGAACGTGTGGACTCGCCATCTTGTCTGACCTGCTTTAATAGAATTGTATGATCCAAAAGATGACTTATTTCTCTTTCCATCAGCACTCCAGTTGTGCTTAATTGGCAGATGCTTCAGAAGATATTTCAGCCAATGAGAGCAAACAGGAGTTTTTGGTCCTGTCCACAATGGAGTTTTTAATCTGGTGCTTTAAAAACAAGCTGGTCGTCACTCTCTTGCTCTTGTTCAAGAATCCGAGAGACTAAACAGTTAGGAAGAGTCAAAGTGTGATGAATTACAGTGTTCTTTGCCTTTGACATCCCTTTTTAACATTCTGTCAAAAATGTATTTAGAGATAAAACACAAGACAACAGAATCATTTCTTTGGGTCTAAATGACAATTTCTTCCCATAATTGGAGTTTTCTTTTTTCTTTTCTTTTTTTTTTTTTTTTAAATTGTTTAAGGTCCTAGTTTACCCCCTGAGGGTGTGTGTGTGTGTGTGTGGTCTTCAGCTCTCACACATTGTTCAGTCAGGAATCATATTGCAAGTTTTTGATGTAAACTCAAGTGTAAATACAAAATAATAAATAATATACTTTTCTTCTGGGTAACCAATAAAGTTTTTTTTGACTTAGGACTTTGTCATTTGTGACTAATCCATCATCTCTTAAAACATTTAATAGAAAATAAGTTTTATACTTGCATCTATTTTTTTTGTCTGTCAGTTTGGATAAGATGAAGAAGCAGTGAGTTCATACTTGAGGACAATAGCGCTCTTTTTGTGGTCAGTGACATGGAGGGCTGAGAAAAAGAAATCTGAATTCAAGTGGACTCTGTTCTTGTTTAGACGATCGTTTAATACAGTTTTTTTTTTTTTTACGAGATGTGAGTGAAAGGAGTCGAGGCACTCTGGAGACGACATGACCCTTAAGGAATTTTCCCAAAAACCACAGCTGAGATATGAGAGATAGCACATTGTGGATGTTAAGGTGGAGAGTACAGTCCTAGTGGCTGACTTTAAATTAAAAAAGCTCAAATGCTTAGAAAATTGCCTTTGATACCAAATTATGATTTGTATCATTTAATAGATGGGGTCTTATTTAGCCCATGGTGCCAGTACCACACAGGTCCTATCAAGAGTTTTAGAGTGTATTCCCTGTCTTCCCGCTGCAGTGCTGTGTACTCTGTACATGATGAGCTTTAAAATAGACCGACTCTAAACAAGTCTGCTTTCCTGCCACCTGAAACAAAAGAAGGTCTGACTGCCACCAAATCCACCCTTGGGACTCAACCAACCAGAAACATAGGGTGACCTCATGCTCCAGTAGGCCGTGCACCCCCATGTAGGCTGAGTCCTTGGCAGCGGCTGGGGTTCCAATCCGATGTGTGACCTTTTACTGCACGTCCTCCCCTTTCTCTATACCCCATTTCCTCTCTATCTAAACTAATAAAAATAGATAGAAAAGCCCAGAAAATCCCCCCCAAAAAATTAAAAAAACAGGAACATACTTTTAGAACATCATGTTAAGAAAACAATTTTATCTGTGGTTTGCAGTCAGACTCAGAAATGTTTACTCCATGGTACATGTAATTTATTTCCTTCATTGTATTAGACATAAAAAAACAAGATGTCATGTATGTGTATGAATATATGAAGCTCGCAAAAAACTGTTAGTAAAACATTAATGATTGATTAAATGATTAAATATGCGGCAAGACAAAGAGCAATTACGCTTTTTATGAAACAAGATGTAGATGTGAATGCTAAACAGAGCAATCCTGACACTTTATTGCCCCGATCTGAATGTCCCACAATCAGGAAAGACATTAGCTACCCAGCTACCACCCCACTTGTTGCTATGTCAATACTATAATAAAGGCCAAGCGGCTTCTGACATCAGTATATGAGCCAGTTAAATGAAAAGGTCACAACATTATTGCACTTTAGTTACACACGAAACATCTCAGCAGTGGTAACTGCAACATACTTTGCACTCCCTTGAATGAATGGATATACTGTATACTTCAGTAGTAGTCAGATCTTTGACTGGTTACCCACACCCTGATAAAGACCAGACTTAACAGAAAGGAAACTTGTAATAGCTTCCGAACACCAATGCTTCACTCCTACACTCGCAAAGTTTTTAAAAGTCTTGTTTCAAGGCCAAAACCTGCTCCGTTCCTCTAACACTATTGTTCTCTTGTTATTTTTCTCCTCTACTCTCGACTGTCAGTCACAATGAGGAAAAACAACCGTCAGTCGGTATCCTGTGCACAAGTGCTTCTTCCTTGTACCTGGATCTTCAGCCGTCATTGTATGTGTCCATTTGTGCATGTGTGTCTGTGCATAAGTCACCCGGGCAGGCAGGCAGTAAAACACTTGCACGCACAAGCATGTTTGTGTACAGTACTTCATGAAAATCTGTGCTGTAGTCAGAAGTTGATCACAAAATAAATGAATGCCATGTTTATTTCCTAATTAATAACATGCTTTTTTTTTATCATAGGCCATTCTGCATTATATATAAATGTGTTGCACACATCTCATCCAACTGTGTTTCTGCAGCATTGTACATACAGCTGGGATGGAGCTCAACAAGCAATCAGGGGGAAATAACACCTGTCAAGTGTGGCATTCACTGGCAGCAGGATATTTTTCTCATCTGTCACAGCAGTGTGTTTGGCCTCAAAGGTCAGCCTGCGTAAAGACAAAGGCTAGGAGTGGCCTAAAGAATTATCACCTGTAGACCTCGACTTGGCCAAGGCTTCATCCACTAAATTGCAGCTCATTATCGCCGAGGGCTTCTGTGCTGACAACAGATGCCAAACAAATCTATTAAGCAGAGAAAGATAAACGAGGTAAACATGTCTGCGGGAAGAGGAGACAAGTGACGAAGCCATTGAAAACAAATCTGTTTCCCAAAAACTGCCTCAGGAAAAAAAAAACGTATAGTCGGCAGAGATCAGGACAATAACTTAGATTAAAAAATATTGTTAGTAAGGGATTCAGGTGGTCCTATAAGTGACATATTGTTAATAATAATAATAATAATGTATACGCTATTAATCCCACAAGGGGAAATTACAGTGTTTTTACTCTGAAAACCTGAAATATACACATACTCAGTACCTATATACATGCACTAAATGGAGAGATGTCAGAGTGGGGGGGTTGCCCATGGAAAGGCACCCCAAGCAGTTGGGGGTTCAGTGCCTTGCTCAAGAGCACCTTGGCAGTGCCCAGGAGGTGAACTGACACCTCTCCAGCTACCAGTCCACCACCATACGGTGGTCCATAAGGGGACTTGAACCAGTGACCCTCCGGTTCCCAACCCCCCTACTGACTGAGCCACCCCCAGAAAAATATTGTTAATAAGGGATTCAGGTGGTCCTATAAGTGACATATTGTTAATGTATATATGTGTTTAACTTGTGTCTTTCAGCTCACTTCCTGGCCTGTCTGGGGGAAAACATAAAGCTGCAAAATGCTCCATTTTTCTGAAAATAGATAAATAATATTGAAGTGTCCATTTAGGAGTAACCGGTAAAACTGAAATGTCCGTTGAAATGGAAGAACTGGAAGAAGTGAGTAATAAGTAATAAGTGTAAGCAATGAAAGCAGATTTTTGTATCATTGTAAGCAAATTATTGAAAAGAAAAGAAAAAAAAAAGAAATGCCACCTATTTGAGTTCCAGGACACTTCCTGTGTCTTCTGGAGCAAAGAAGTGGTGTCATTTGGCTAGTGTTAGCTAGCATGACTAAAAAGCTTTGATCTCCTTTGTCGACTGTAGACATTAAATTAATCACATCACATTCCATTTTCCAACTGTGTATGAATAAATAAAGATTAGATCACTAACATAGAACCTGGTGTTCTTGGAAAGCCAGGATGCTCCATCTTCTCCTTCGTAATGCGAGGATGTTGTGGTTTCATGTCCACCTTGTCCTCCCTGCGTAGTGTCCTTCCAGACACTCCCAGGCTCTGGAACATTTCTGTTTAAAATCATTATCGTCCATCTCGACCAACACCAGGTCTGCTCCAGACTATCAGGGAAGGAGTCGTCCCTGTTTGGTAAAAAAAAACAAAAAAAAACCAGCTTTCCATCCAACGCTGTGTTTAAATATGAGATTTGTGTGACATCTGTTATAATGTCAGACATACACACTGTTGTATGTATATGTTTGGGTCAGTCCAGAGCCAAAAAATGAAGCAAATACATCTTAGCATTTGTTTGAACCTACTTATGTTATGGCTGTAACTGACAGCTTTACAGAACATGTCGGGTACCTTGACAGAATGACTGCTTCTAAAACGGAAGAAGGAAGAAAAACAACTGCTTGGTTTTCATTGTGTGAAATAAAAAATGCATTCATGCGCTTATGGTATATCTAAAACCACCAGGATTTATTAATGAAAATAGACATTTGGAGAAATGAGTACGCTTATTCTTTTTCTTGCTGAGAGAGTTAATGTTAGCTTACTTCTAGTCTAACAACAACTCAAACTGGTTTTACATTTCTGTTTGTATATGAATTAAACAAATAAGATCAAATATGTTAATTATTGAGCTTTAGAGGCTATATTTAGCTGTGGACAAACAGGCTAGCTGTTTCTTTGTGCGTCCAGTCTTAATGCTAAGCCAGCTGCCCTCTGGCTCCAGTTAGCTAGCTAGCATACATTTTACTATGCTATCATCAAAAGTGACACAGGAAATACATAGATACATTAATTTATTTAATATGCAAGAAAACAAAAGAGTAAAGTAAAAGAAAAAAAAAAAGGTCCCGTGGCATGACAATTTCACTTTATGAGTTTTTTTAACATTAATATGAGTTCCCCCAGTGGCTAGAAATGGCGATAGGTGTAAACCGAGACCTGCTCTGCCTTTGAGAAAATGAAAGCTCAGATGGGCCAATCTGGAATCTTGCTCTTTATGAGGTCATAAGGGTCAAGGTTACCTCCCTTTTCTCTATTTGCCCCCCCCACCCCTCAAAAGCTACAGACTCAGAAATGGCGCATAATAATGTATACTCTTTATTGATGTGATGAATAATTATTCTAATAATACTAAGGAAAGCTGATTGTGGGACTGGCTTTAGTGCCAGTATTAGCGGTCTGTATTAGGGGACCACTAAGGTCTATATAAAAGAGACTTCAGATACAGTATTAGGGGACCACTAAGGTCTATATAAAAGAGACTTCAGATACAGTATTAGGGGACCACTAAGGTCTATATAAAAGAGACTTCAGATACAGTATTAGGGGACCACTAAGGTCTATATAAAAGAGACTTCAGATACAGTATTAGGGGACCACTAAGGTCTATATAAAAGAGACTTCAGATACAGTATTAGGGGACCACTAAGGTCTATATAAAAGCATCCAAAGAGCACCATGTCATGGGACCTATAAACATCTTGCTAAAAAAATAATAAATAAATATAATATACACAAATAAGGGCATGTGTGTATGTATGTGATTAAATGTTATTATACGGCTGTATTTCCTCATTTATTTCTACTAGGATACATTCATATATCATGACCATTTATTTAATTATTCATGGATTTGTTATATTCTGTTTCCCTTGTCACTTTGGGCCCACTTTCTGAAAACTCTGATTCCAGTCCACATGTCTAAAGAAAGTAGTGTTTGTACATCTTCTAAATGTTCTGAAAAACAATATTATTTTTCACCCGAGACAGCTGAAAAAATAGCTAAAAAGTTAACTTCTTGGAGGATGGAGAGACATTCAGTTTGATGTTGAAAGGCTTGCAAATGTGTAACAAAGGAGAAAATACAAACAGTTGGATGTATTTCCACTTCATATGTCCATCCCTAAGGTTTAGTTGAAGATCCTAAATATCTGTTGCAGGCGCGTCTGGGGGGGCCATTATGGAGGGTGTGAAACCAAACCACATGCCAAGCCTACTGATGTTACCCAGGCATGTTCTTACCATTTTGAGGCTGCAGTGATAACAGCTCTCCTTCCATTCATGGGCAGTCCTGGGCTGTGGTGAACAAAAGCTGATGGATGAAAGAGGGCACAAAAAACAGGTTAGTAGGTGAAGTGTAAGTGGACACTACCGCTTCATCTTCAGCCTGACCTGCGACCCCCATCAGGAAAATCCAGATATATACAGACAACTGCTGCCGCCTACTCCCTTCTCCTCCTTCAGTGTGCACTTCCCCTTTAAAGTATGAACAGTCCCGGCTGCTCGCTCTGTCTCCCCTGCAGTGTGTAGTGAGGCTGCTGTGGCTGACTTGAAAAGGATTGAAAGGATAAAGAAGACAATCCTGTAATTTATGGTGCCTATGGATGTGACATGCAGGGGAACAGGCTCGACGGTATCGAATCTAAAGCATACATGATTGGATTGATCATCCCAAAAAGGTAAATGTCTTTGTGTTTTTTGTTTCAAAAAGTTCATATTTTACAACATTATGTATTTCTGGTAATATGTGTAAAAGTAGCGTCATTGCTACTATATTACGTCTACATTACATGGGTTGCAGGACATAACCAGGTAGAAAAAATACAATGCAACCGAACTGCATTAAAGCAGTAATGTTGAAAAAAACAATTTATGTCTGTGTATTCATCTTGTAACTTTAAAGGCAGTATTTGTTGAAACTGTAACAGGGCTTTGATACTATAAAATTCCCCATATTGAGCAAATTGTACGTAATGTATGTGGGCATTGGAAATACTGGTATATTGCAATATGTATTTGTGAGATCATCATCATATACAGTCTTGGCTTTTGCACATAAAGGATTATTGCACATTGCAAACAATACTAATGCACATGAAGTGTAATCATAAACGTATATAGACTTGTAAAACCATGAATGAGTAGTACATTGTAGTACAAAGCAGAGTGTAACTCCAGAGTCCTAGCTGATGAATAATTGAATTTCAGCGGCCTCGTGTCCATTCACACGCCCTCTTAACTCGGCTAACAAAGGTTTTCCGTTTGTTTTAGTGTTCAAGTAAGGTGATGTATGGTAGAAGTGGGTAAAAATACAAACATCTTCCCTTTATTTCAATAAGGAGGGTTTCTATTTTTTAATTCCCAATGATAGTTAAGTAAAACAATGATGTCAAACTGTAAGATTGTAGATTGAGGTTTCTATAACTGTATCTTCCTGAATATCCAAAGTATACCCATTCAGAGCCTCACAGTTTTATCGTTCCCCTCTCTTTCTGGTTTGGTGCTACAATCCATCTCTGAAAATCCACTCTGCTTAACCGCCTGCTGCATTTTCTAATAAATCAAATTTTTCATCTCTGCTCAAATTGCATTCCTTCTGCAAGCTTCTCCGAGCCTGTTTATGCTTGTTGAGTAATAACAACAAACTAGATGTTTACACAAAAGGTTAACAAAAACCTCAAGCTCATAAATCTAACCCTAACCATTACTCCCACACAGCTCAGCTTTTGTGGCCACCAGCCGCCACTTTAACAAGGCTTCTCCTTCCCTGTAGGGTAGCTGTACCTTGATGGGAGTGGAGCCGGGCTGCAAAGGGGAGGAAGTCTGCAGATGACACATATGATGGACTGGAACGACTCACATGCTCTGCTCTCTGGGGAGCAGCTCATCTTTGCCATCACCATACCGCTGTCGACCTCCATCATCGTGGCCAACCTGGTCATCATCTTGGGCATCGCCTGGAACCGCCAGCTCCACAACACAACCAACTACTTCTTCCTCAGCCTGTTAGTGGCAGATCTGTGCACCGGCGTGGCGTTGCCTTTTATACCATTAATGGGCCTGAACCGGGCGTTGAGTTCCAGCTCCTGCCTGGTGGCTCACGTTTTCCCAAACTTCCTCTTCCTGGCGTTCCTTTTCAACCTGGTAATGGTCCACTATGAGCGTTACATCTGCATCGTCGACCCCCTGTGTTACAATAACCTGTGGATGCATCGCAGTTTTCCCCTGGTGTTGCTTGTGGTTTGGGCGCCACCACTTCTGTACGCATCCCTACCTGCTTTTGGTTGGAATAACTGGACAGGGCCAGATTGGAACGGATGCTGTGCAAGCAGCCCAAATATAACGCTTCTTTCAAACTGTTCAACTAACAAAACCATGTGCTGCTCGTACAGGCGAGTGTTCCCCAATGCTTTTATCTACTTGGAGGTGTATGGGCTCGTCTTACCTGCTATACTTACCATCGCTGGCATGGTTGGCCACGTTTTATGGATCACCCGAGGCCAGCTGAAAGACATTTGTCGCCTTCATCGTTCAGTGGAGCGGGGAAGTCAGGCCTCGGACCGAGAGCAGAGGTTGAACATGCGCTACACTCGCTGCCTGGTGGCGGTGTCGCTGACGTTTCTTGCATGCTGGGTACCCTATCTCATTTACATGCACGCCTGCATAGCGTTCTTGATCAGCGACACCAAGTGGAGCTCCACTACTCACATTGTGCTGTCATGCACTGGTATTGGAAGCATGGCAGTGGTGCCGCTGGTGCTCGGCCTAGCTAACAGGCAGTACACAGAACCGGCATTCAAACTTCTCCAGAAACTCAGAGACAGATGGAGGCGAAGGACGCAGGGATCATAGGAGGTGGCAGTCGGAGAAAATACTGACAAATATTTATGAAGGTTAATCAGGAAGAAATCACGTTGCTCAGTTTGATGCGCACAGTATACTGATCAAGGCCATTGCATTGATGCTTTCACAATTTATTTATCAATGTTACTTAAAAACTTGCAATGTATTGTTTTACACTGGGTTTGCAATGATCATATCTGTATGTAGCTTCCCATTTTACAATATTACTGTATCCGGAGATAAGGAGATATAATTGAAAAATGAATGAAAGTTAGTAAGTGTTTTTTGTCAGGACAACATTAAAACCAACCATCTTCTCAAACAAGCACCATTTGTCCTAACGTCAGTGTGTTAACTTGCTCACAATGCTAACATGCTCATATTTTGCTTGTATAATAATACCTATAATGTTAATTGTCATTTTGAGAACATTAGGAAAAAAGGTTATATAAACTACCCTCGTATCAGTAACATCACTTTAACCCTTGTGTTGTCTTCACTTCCGGGACCCTCTCGATCCCTCGGGTCTAACTGACCCAAGACTTATTTGGGGTTTTAAAAACATTTCTGAAATAATATTTTACTTCATAATCTATTAACAAATATTGTCTTTATCTCAATTTCAAACAACTTAGATAACATATGTTCAGGGAATGCAATCAGTCTCTACTAGAACTCAATTAAAAATGGAAGTGGGGTTTGTTTTTTGCCATAAGGTTATAATTCATGTTAAAAATCCACTATGGAGAAAACATAAGTGGTCATATCCAAAATAATTTTCTGAGTCAGGAATGCATGTTAATCACAGAAAATAAGATAAGGCCATTGATTTTCAGGTAGAAAAAATTTAACTTGTACCATTTTTCTTCTTGTAAAAATTTGAAATGGGTCAATTTGACCTGAATACCATACAAGGCTTAAATATAGCTCAAAACATACAGTATATCTTCACTTCTCTTTGTGCTGCCTGCTCTGTGTGGCTTAGTAGATTGCCTCCCATCTGTCACCCACCTCCCTGTGCAGCAACATGCAGGAAAAAACCATGATGTGAAAACCATGTGTGCACGTCAGTTTCTTCCATATTTAAATACACTGTTACAGGAAGGTTAAATACTATAAAAGCAAGCTTCAGAGAAACATCTGCTGCTTCCAAATAATTGTATTTGAAGACTCAAAGTTATATTTGTTGTAAACTTCCACTCAAGGGAAATGAGATTTTTATTTGAGACTTGATTAAACACAGAATATGTGTCATGAGAAATCAAAATATTTTATTGATCCCCCTCAGGGAAATTGTGAAGTTGCAGTTGCTCACAGTCAAAAAAAACTAGTCAGTAAGAGTATAAAGTAACATAGCTAACATGCAAGAATTAAGAGAAGAGATGAAGTAAAGTAAAAGCAGGTTAAGAAGATGTTACTACAACAAATGCTATGGGAGTTGCACAGTTGGAACAGAAGTAGCAGCAGTGAGGCTGTAATAATGTCAGAAATGCTATTTGTCTCCCCCAAACAAAGTGTGCTTATAACTGTGTACATGTGTGGGTGGAAAAGAGACAAGCTGATTTGGAGAAGCAGACTTCAATTAAATTAAAGAGCAAACAAGGTTTGAACTGTTATGGGACATTAGGAGAGATGAGATATCATCATGGGGTCAGGGTACACTGTGTGTCTGTAGCCTGTATGTCCTTTGTATGTGTTGCTTTGCTGAGTCATGTTCCAGCATGTGTCCCACATTGGAACATTGCATACTTGTGTGTCCATAAGACTGAGGAGAATCGGAGGAAGAGGAAGGTAAAAATGAAGACAGGACGAGACTGTCGGACTCCAGCTCCTTATGACTGACTGCTACCTTCATCATGTGGAAAGCATATGACAAACACTTTCAACACTTTCTTTCAATGTTTTCAACATTACGTAACACTAACTTATTAACTTTAGTTTTATAGTTATGGACTGGAATATGTCTTTTACTCAATACTATTTCAAAACCACTTCAATAAGACACTCCAAAATTAATGAAAGTAGAGATTTGTACTTGCCAAAGAGCGTTGTGTGGAATCAATCATGTTATTTTGGGTAGTTAAAAGAACATTGATATAGGAAAACGGGTCAATTTGACCCGAGGATAACATGAGGGTTAAATTGGGCCTACAAAAGTGTGTAGGGCGGCTTAAAACCTTCATACGCACCTTTTATGAGCATAGAATTCTAAGCTATTCAAATAATTGTTGGCATGATTTTATAAATCATCTTTTAATGTTAAACATACCTGTGGCACAGTGGATCCTTAAGATGAACTGTATCTGTGGATGGCTACCTTAGTGACTACCTTACCTACAGGCCAGTAAGTAGAGATTTGTATGTGCTAATAATATGTTGGATTCATGTTAAAACATTTGAATTTTGGAAAAAACTTAAAAGATTAATAATTTTGGAGGTCCCCCTGCAGAGACTCTGAGGACCCCCTAGTGGCCCCCGACCCCCTGTTGAAGATCCCTGTTATCTCAGGCAAGCTGTCTCCCCCTTTCCAGGCTTTCTGCTAAGTAAATATCTACTGGCTCCAGCCATGTATGTATTTACTAGACACTGGATTCAAATCAGACTATCATCTAACTCTTAGGTAAGACAGAAAATGTATTTCCCAAAATGTCATTCTTTAAGTGACTATACTTTGTGCGTTTATGTAAAAGAAAAAGAGAGCAGACATATTGTTCATGATGCTTTTGTTAATTTATTGCATTTGAATGTAGAATGCACAAAAGGTTAACAAAAACATACATTTATCCTAAAGTAAAATGTAATGTCTTCTTTATGATTACATTTGATACAGCCTATTTGAGGTAATTAGGTGCGGATACATGTGAGAGAAACAGAACAAATCCAAAGCAGTGTGAAAAGCCATTTCAAGCATACAGTTCTACCCCAGATACATGTTTGCCTCCTGTTAATGTGACCTTGTGTAGGAAGCATTATCTTTGTGACTATCTTTCCTGATATTAACAAGATGCTGAGCAACAGAACAGAAACACTCCTTTTAACCACCTGCTCGATGCCACAACTTCCTTGTTTTATTTTTCTCTTCATTAAGAAACCTTGACACCATTAAGATTTGTTTTTCTACAAATCTTATTAAGTTCAAAAAAGGTATGAAAAACAACTACAAGAAAGATGAAACAATACACTAATGGTACTAGGAACACAAGTATTTGCCAAGGAAAAGAAAGATAAGAAAACCTTTTTAAAATCACTGCTTGACATAAACAAAATGTCAAGCATGAGTTATAGGAAAGACGTTTAACCTGCCAAGAAACTATTGTTAGACTGCAGAAAGCACACAAACAAAATTGATTACGAACATGATTATTCCACTTAAAGACATTTTTATCATGATCCTTAAAATTGAACTTAATTTATAAAATAAAAATAAAAACGTAATTCACATTTTTTGGACATACTTTAATGCTGCAGACAGAGGTGTGATGCACAGTGCCGGTCAATCTTCAGTATAAAGGGAGCTTTCGGACACGACTCTGCCTGCCTCCACCTCCACCCGGATCAGCAGGCGTTTCTTGATGGCGGGGTACACTGCCGGGACAACGGTGGGTGCTGGGGCTTGTGGCTTCTCTGGCAGGTGGTGCTTCTCTGGCAGGTGAACGTCTGCGTGCAAGTAAGGACTTGGATTGGTTGATTGGTTTTTAGAAATCTGAGCGAAAGAGAGGTTTAATTTTAGTGGGACACAAAACATGAATCAATCATCAAAAGGTTGATATGTATGAAATAGATGTTGGTTTTTTTTTTTCTTTTTTTTTTTTAAACCATGTCCAATTAAATTTATATAACTTTTAGTTTTGTGTTCCTCTCAACCTTTACCTTCACCAGAACTTTTGAGCAACATCCTGATGGAAGATTTGAGCCAGTTGCTTTACTTCAAAAGTGGGCGAGCTGCTACTTGGTGCTATTTGCGGCATTGCACTCAGGTATACTGAGGGCTTCACTGATGTACAAAGTAAAAGACATGTATCAATGTTTAATTTGTGGTTTTCCAACCTGGGGGTCCGGATCCCCACAAGGGGTCCAAAACAAGTCCAAGGGGGTCACCAAATAATTAGCAGGACAGAAAACCAGACTTCCTTCTGAACTTTGCTTTTTTTTCTTGAAAATTACAGGACAATTTCAACGCTAGACATTTGAATAATGAGAGGGTACAAGCCAAAACAAATTTGGATCCACTGTTTTCAACTTAATCAAAAATATATCTGCTATATGCCACAGCTGCTCCATGCTACATGTTTACGGTATATGTCTCCAGTATCAGTAGAAAAAAAAAAATAAGGTTAAAAATCACCACACAGCGACCAAATCAGACAATGTAACAACGTGGTCCTCACCTGCGTGGCGCATATGGTAGTTCATTCTTCACAGAGATGGATCAGAGACAGAGAGACAGACACAGTTGTTAGTGCAAGCCTTAATGCATTAGGATATATTCTACAACAGACAGCAACATCATCTCCCATACCTCTGCTCCTCGCCCTCCAGCAGCTTGCGGTAGGTGGCGATCTCGATGTCCAGCGCCAACTTGAGGTTCATCAGCTCTTGGTGTTCGCGGATCTGTCCAGCCAAGTCCTGCTTTGCCCGCCTCAAGGCCTCCTCCAGCTGGGAAATGTCGTCCTGAGCCTTCAGCAGGTTGTCTTCGCCTTCTGTCCTCATGTCATTGATGTCCTTCTTCAGGGACTCTTCCTAACATAAAAAAAAAAAAAAATAAAAAACAGTCAAAAGAGAAAATCAGAGGCTGGTTGGATGGACTCTGGGACTGTGAAACACACACCTTCCTTGTGAGAGCTTCCAGTTCCCCGTTGAGCCTCTGGATGTGGCGCACCAGGTCTGAGATCTCCCTCCTTAATTCACGCACTTCCTGCTCCCGTTGTCCTGCATTTAAGACCATGTCATCCATCTGTGGGGAAAAGACGGCACATTTCACCTGATCTCTTGGAAACTAGAGAGCTGGTTCAAGAAAAGCTGTAAAATGTAAAGACAGTAAAATGTCCTACTAAGTACTAGTACAATGTACTGCTGAGTACTATGTCTTCTTCTATGGGTATAATCTTCCTTCACCCCCCACCTTTTTCTGGTTCCACTGCTCGGCTTCGTTCCTGGTGCGGGCGGCCATGTTGGCATACTGATTCTTGACACCCTCAATGATTTCGTCCATGTCCAGAGACCGTTTGCTGTTGTCACGTAAGACCACCGTCACATTCTGGATGTGCGACTCCAGCTCCTTGATCTCCTGCGGGGGGCACACATGGGCACGGCAGAGCTAGTGTAAATAACGCCTTCTCCTTCAGGCCAAACAGATTGCAGCTTTCACAGAGCAGAGGTCAAGAACACTAAAAAGTAAAAGAAACCCCATCAATACCTCATCATAGCCAGCCCTGAGGAATTCCAGTTTTCCATTTAGGTCCTCCAGGTCCAGAACCAGATCTACCGCCTCCAAGTGACCTTCATCTACCTCCTGTCACAAACATATGCATATTAAACACATGCATAGGTATAAGGACACTCACGTGACATACAGTGCAGAAATGGCTCCCAAAATATCATATTACCACAGGTTCAATCCACAGTTGAAATAGTATGCAATATAACAAAATACTGTTACCCTTGTGTATTTAACATGTTGGGGATTAGTAAATTTGAGTATTTACTGTGTTTACTATGTTTCTAAATGGTTGAATATATAAGCAGCACAAGAAGCTGAAAGTACCTTTTTCTTGACAACAAACTCATTCTCCAGTTCAGATTTTTTCAGAAATTCCTCCTCATACCTGAAAAATACAGAAAATAAAGAAAGAGACATGGATCTGTGCCATAATGACATAGTTCTGAGTCCTCTGGGTTGATATGTATATGAAATTTCCAAATTTGGGATCAGGGATTAGAAATCCCTTCATGTCACATAATATTACCCAAATCAGGAAATCTAATATGTCCTTTTCCCCTCTTTTAAAGAAACAGTGCAGCAGAGTCGCAATGTAACAAACTGCAAATACTTTGTTACTGTACTTAGGTAGAAGTTTTACTTATCTGTACTTTACTTTGTTATTTATATTTCTGGAAACCTTTACTCCACTACATTTCCCCTAAGCATCTTCGTTACTTGTAAGGAATGTTTTTGCACGTTGGAGGAAAAGATTTTTTAAATTTAAATTCTGTTGTCTGAATTTGATATTCAAGAAGAACGTGGAAACAATGAATATTATGCTTTACTATGGAGGAAGCTGAGGAGTTTGTGTTTACTTTTACTTCTAATAATGGAAGTACATTTAACATTAGAAAATTACTTGTGATACTTAAGTAGGCTACAATAAATATCAGATACTTTAAGACTTTTCTTTAAGTAATGAGGAAGGTGACTAATTTCTACCAAAGTCTTTTGCTGGTAAGCTACTTGTACTTTTACTCAAGTATTGCTTTCAAGTGCTTTATACAAGACTAGAGTGCAGGTAGGACCAGTGGACGTATTGATAGTTGGAGGTGTCTGTCTCTAAACATGGACCCACTGACCTCTTCTTGGTGTCCTGCAGCTCCTCCTGGTTCTTGAGCAGGGCAGCATGCAGTTTTTCTTGGTCGTGGAGCAAGGTCTCGATCTGCTGCTCCATCTCGTTCTCCAGCTGCTTGACGATGTCGTCGATTTTCCCCTCGTAGTCCTCATGCTCCCTGAGGATCTTCAGCTTTGTGTCGAGCTTTTTGTTCTCGTCCTCCAGGTGTTTCATCTAAATCAGAGGCAGACAAAGTGGGGGGGGAATGGTGAACAGAAATTCCAGAGGGGAAAAACATAAACAGCAGCAGCAAAACATGCTACATCTTGCAGTAAAATAACTGCAAAAAAAATGAGGCATGCTAAAATAAAATAAATACAAAAAAAATATAGTCCCATGATGTCATGTGATGGTCCAATCCAAATATGTATGTGTAGCCCCACCTGCTGGCAAAATAATAAAACGTGGTTTAAGTGGTACGGAGTAATTTATATAATTAATATAATTCTGGATTCATTTATGACATTAAAAAATTCAAGTTATTTATCATTTTCTAAACAGTTTAAGGTTGGTGGTAGCATATATTAGTTTTAAAATCTAATCTTCCTTGGCTCCAAAGGCCCCGTGAAGGGCTCCAACTGTAGAGAATACCAATGCGCATGCCCAAAGCTAACTGCCCTGCTGCAATTTGATTGGCTGTTTGCCAAATACTGTTGTCATTTGCTTATTGTTAGCAGCCGTTAGCATTTCTTTGAAAGAAGAGAGTAAATGCGGTCACCATGAACAATGTGGGCTATCTTCTACTGAACACATTTGAAAGTCTGTCTTTTGCAGAAAAACTTGAGATAAAACATGTAATACCCATCAGCTGCGAGATATTTTTATAAACCCAAACCTATGCTAAAATAATCACATTTAACGTGGAGTGGTTCTTCGGGGGCGGGGGAGAAAACTGATAGTGTTAGCTTGTCAGAGAAGACACCTTTTCTTTTCTTGTCTTTGTTTTAACTTCCCGTGTGTGTTTGAATTCGAAGGGACGGTAGCCTACCTGGTCAAGAACAGACTTTCAAGATGTCAAGTATTTTTCTGAGAGAATTACCCGACATGAAAGCAGCACGTGCAGATACTAGCTTAGCTAACCAAATTAGCTAATTGAGGGGAACAGGTAGGCTGTCCAATTATCACCGGTGTAAACCGCGCATTATGTCAAATAGCCTAGTGTTTTCTGGGTTTACAAATGTGCAAAATAGTTGTTGCCCCAAACGCTGTGTATTAGTTTCATCCTATTTACTCAAAAAAAACTACCCTGTAAGCCTACATAGACTTTTTTGACGGCAGACGTATCATAGGAAAAGCACAGGCGTATTCAAAGCCATTAATGATGGCTGCGTTCCATTTAGGAGAGGCCCCAGTATTGTGCATGCTGACTCATTGAAATAGCTTTCTGGGACACTTGATGGAATTGAGCCTTCGTTAAGGTTATCGATTTCAGCTGTGCTTTTCCGGCTGTGACAAGTCAAAAATGCCTGCTGTGAAAAAGGTCCATTGAGTCCATACATAGCCTACTCCAGGTCATGTTGACGGACCAGAATTATCCACAAGGTGGCGTCCTTTGCGCCTCCAACATTGTCTACATGAAGTGAAGCTTGCAGAAGGAGACACCTTTCATGGTCTCATGCCAAAGCATTAATTAGCCTACAGCAGAAAGAGGCTGGTATAAGCAGTGCTCCAGGGTTACAATTATGATATCCTTCACCACACTATGGGCTTGTTTTTACTTTGAATAATTTGTTACTATAGCCTGCTAAACTTTGCAAAAAAAAAAGTAAAATAATAGCTGATACAAATACGAACTAAATAAATTACAAATATGAATGAAAATGACTGAAACATAGGCCTATTGAATTGAATAAATTATTTGTAATATATATTTGTTTAGAATAATATTTCGCTAATAAATGGCTAAATAGGCTAAACAGTACCAAAAACTAGGGGATAAAATACATAAAACACTGTTATTATGATTTAGTTTCTTTTTTACGTTTTAAGCACGCTGTTTATTAATTTAGAAATAAATAAAAATTTTATATATATATGTGTGTGTGTGTGTGTATATATGTATATATATGTGTATATATGTATATATATATGTATATATATATATGTATGTGTGTATATATATATATATATATGTGTGTATATATATATGTGTGTATATATATATGTGTATATATATATATATATATATATATATATATATATATATATATATATATATATATATATGTGTGTGTGTGTGTGTGTGTGTGTGTGTGTGTGTGTGTGTAATTAAGGCTATTATAAACTGAAAAATAAATAGTACAAATGTACACACCTTGTCAATCAACCTGACAAACTTGTCATTGAGTCCAACCATGTCGTCCTTCTCCCTGGATTTCCCCGACGGGTCGATCCCGTTGTTGCTCGGCTGGCTTTGGAGCGGTGCCGTGCTGCCCGGGGAGTAGGACTGGCTGCTGTAGTCTCTCGGTTTAGACATGTTGCAGTTTGGAACAGCGAGGGGCAACCCAAGAACTGAACAGATGAGCAGCGAAGGTACCTACAGCCCTGCAGATCACCAGCTTTTAAGGTGGACAAGGACCAGGCATCACCTCCCCAAAACTCCATGCGTCCAATCAAGAGAGGACAAGTACACAATTACAGTGAAAAATACAAAAATATCTACATGAAATACTTGAAATTTGAGTGGCTCCTGTTTGTCCAGGAGTGGTGCTGGGCAACAGGAGCCAATGGCACCGCTGGGAGGCGGATTCATCGTGCGTAAAAAACAGGTATAAAACCTACCTGTATCCATTAAATCTAAGTGACTCTTTAGCTTAAAACGCTCTCTGTCGCTGTCAACTCTCTCTCATTCAATCATGCCTTCAAACACCGCTTCCAGCATGTTTGGTGGAGCAGGGGGAAGGGGTTCCAGGGTGTCTGTGGCGAGCCTGGAGGGGCTTCGTAACGTGCTGCGTAACGAGACGGACAGAGATGCCGCTCCCGCCGCTCAAGCGACACCTGCGGCTACCGCTCCGGCCGCGCCTGCTGCCCCAGTGGACGACAAGCAGGCACTTCGGGGTTTGAACGGCCGGCTGTCCGGCTACGTGGGCCGGGTGAAACAGCTGGAAAAGGAAAACGGCGACATGGAGAAACAGATTGATGACATTTTGGCCAAGAGGAAAACACCCGAGGGGCGCGCCTGGGATGAAGTGGAAAAACCCCTGGATAACCTCAAGCAGAAGGTTAGTCATTACATTTCTTTCTTACTTTTATTTTTGAGAAGAAAAATAAAAAATTAAATAACAGGGTTTTTGGTATGTTTTTGTATTATATTGTGTTTCCAAATGACAAAATTACTAGTAAAATCATGCATTCATTTCCAAAGATCAAAGACATCACCAAGGACAACGCCAAGCTGCTGCTCCAGATTGACAACACCAAACTAGCTGATGATGACTTTAAAAACAAGTAGGCCTAAGTTTTTTTTTTTTTTTTTTAAACATTGTTTTTGAGAAAGAAAAGAAAAGGGTAGGGGGCTCAGGAAAATCAAAAGTTAATCATTAGATCACAATTTAGACCAAAATGACGCTAGGAGTCAGTGGTGTTCCTCCCCCTGTGCGCAGGCTGGACGATGAGAAAAAGGCACGGAAGGAATTAGAAAAAGACCTGGAGGATCTGAAGAAGACCACTAAGGATTCCAAGCTGAACCGCATGCAGACACAGAAAGAGATCGATCTGGTGAAGGAGGAACTCGCTCGACTCAAGCAGGAGCATAAAAAGGTGAGACTGGAGACAAAAACACACACTTCAAGGTCAATTAACACAATTGCATTGTGTGAAACTGGAGGCCAACTTTGTAACCACACTCTTTAAGGAGGTGGATGTCCTGCGTGAGAAGATCAAGGACTCTGAGGTGAACGTGGAGATTGAGTCTCAGAACTCTAACCTGGCTGAGATTCTCGACAAGATCCGCTCCCAGTACGATAACATCGGCAGGAAGAACCTGAAGGACACCGAGGAGTGGTACCAGGGCAAGGTGCGTGACCTGCTGGCTCCTAAAGTCAGGAACATTGTTTTCTTCTTTTCTTTCTCTCTCCAGTCCATCACACCAACTCCATCCCATTCCCCCCTTTCCAGTTTAGAGACATCAAGGTGGTGCAGGCCCAAAACAATGAAGACTTGCACACTGGAAAGTCAGAGCTCAAGGATCTGCAGAAACAGGCCCAGTCTCTGGATATTAAGAGCCAGAGTTACCACAGCAAGGTAACAACACACAAACCTATGTCACACTGCCATAAAATACAAGTATACAGCAAAATATAAAAAATGTTCTTTCATTTTCGTCATGTCAGGAACAGTGATAGTACAAATACCACCCTGTAAAAATACTCTGTTACAAGTAAAAGTCCTGCATTGAAAATGTCCTTTAAGTAAAAATATGTATCATCAGGAAAATGTACTTGAAGTGTTAAAACCAAAAGTACTTAATAAGGAAAGTCCTTAAACAGTCCTGTGTTTAATGGTCTAATCGTTTCAGCTGGACTTACTCCTGTGCTTACGGCTCTTCATTGGCTACCAGTTGGTTTTAGAGAGCATTTTAAAAATTGAATCATAATTGCATGGTCAAGCTCCCTCTTACATCCAGGATCAATTGCACACACACACACACACACACACACACACACTTCTGGTCGCTCTCTGAGGTCTTCAGGCCAAGACCTTTTCACTGTTCCCAGAACACGTATTAAAACCAGAGGTGAGTGTGCCTTTTCTGTCGTGGCTCCAAGGCTCTGGAACTCTCTCCCTTTAGCCTTGAGAGCCTTGGATTCTATGGAAACCTTTAGAAAACACCTAAAGACACATCTTTTTAGATACACATTTAATAATAATAATTAATAAAACATTGTATTTTCTAACTAAAGTTTACTCGAAACCATATCTGTCAGATTAATGCAGTAGATGATGTAAAATGAAGCGGAGTAGAAGTGAAACTGGCATGAAAAGACTCAAGGAAAGTACCTCAAATATTTACTTAAGTACAGTACTTGAGTAAAAATGTACATAGTTACCTTTCACCACTGGTCAGGAGGAATTATTTTTCAAAACAAATGCATGCATTCACTTGTCTTTTTCAAAAGCATTCCTGACTGCCCTGTCATTACACTGTAAGTCTGCTACTTTAGGACAGACAAGGTGTCTCACTGCCACCTGGATCTGCTCTTGCATAACAATACAAACTATGAACACAAACAGGTCATGATGTGTTCTTGTCTCTTTGGTCAAACATACCAAGACAAAAGACATGTGAGCGTAGGACTCCGAAAAGACGACAACAATCCCTGTGTGTCTTCCTTTCAGATCCACAGTCTGGAGGAGGCCCTGAGGAGCACCAAAGTGGAGTACGGTCAGCGCCTGTCCCCCCTCAACCAGCTGATACTGAACCTGCAGGCGGAGCTGAAGGAAGTGAGGGCGCGGGTGGAGCGCCACGTGGAAAACAACAAGGATCTGCTGTGTGTGAAGATGAAGCTGGAGGCGGAAATCGATAACTACCAGCGACTGATGCAAGACATGACCGCTGATCCCGAAAGGTGAGGACGGCGACGGCTCAGAAATACTTCATGATGTTTGTGTGATGTCAGAGAGCTTTAGATGCATCCTATTGGCTCAAAGGAACTTCTGTTGTCGGGTACAGACACAGCTCCGCCCAAGGCAAAAATGATACTTGGGATAGAAAACAAGGGTAATAAAGTTAAAATTTCATTTCTCACATCTTCAGCTAGCATTTCTGTCATTTAGTATGGACGGACTGCTCTTATCTAGTTCATAAAACCTTAATAGATAAAATATAGATTTACATTTTGGGAAATAGAAACCTATTGGCTTTCAAGCAAGTTAGATGACAAGAAAGGAAAAAGCATAAACACACACAAAAGCATGGTGTACCTGTTTCTTACTTCTTGGCATACTTACTGTATCCTCCTCTTCCCCGACAGCTTGTAGTTTTCTATAAAAGATGTGTGACGCAGCGGTGAGTTCTGGATCAAGCTTTACAAAATAAAATGACAAAGCCTCCATCGTGTTTGTGCTGTGACCTGATTCCAAAGTTTATCTCTACCACCAAGAAAGTCCTGGGTCATCTACTGACTGTGAGGCTTTCTAATTGGCAACTTTCCAACCTTTTTGTATTCTTTAAAAAGCAGAGTTAAAGGTGCACTATGAGTTCCTGCATGGTCACGTTCCAAGTAAATTTCAAACAAAACAGGGCAATCTCCCCCCATGTTTCCGTAACTGTCACGGCTAACTAACTGTCACTAACTCCCACCCCCTCCCCCAACCATCTTGTCGGTGATTGGCTGGAGTGGTTTGTTGTATTTTGGTGCACAGGCTGTGCCTGTAGTGTTTGTGTGCCGTTTACGACCCCTGTGTTGTCTCCAGAGACCGGGCTTTTTCACAGTGTATTCAGGGGGGCCGGCAGCTAGCGGATCAAGGAGAGATTCCTACGATTTGAGACCAAAATGAAACCGCGCAGGAACTCATAGTGCACCTTTAAACGTGAACTCTATTCCTCACATCGCTTCTCAGGGGACTTTTGGAAATATGCTTATTTGCCCAAAAGTGAGATGAGAAGATGGATACCACTCTCTAATATCTTCTCATCTCACCCTGCGCCAGAAAGCAAATAGGCACATTTCCCAAACTGTCAAACAATTCCTTTTTTTAAAGCCGATTATGTCACTAAACTGCACTCAACTCTTGCCATAACGGTGCAACCTGTAACCGCATGCAGGAAACGTCATGAAGGATGAGAAGGTTGCTGTCAACAACGCAGCAGCTCCAGGAAAAAACCTGATAACACCCAAGATCCAAGTGCAAAAATAAGAAGGGTCTTCTTCTTCCTCATCTTCTTCCTCTTCCAAGAATGAGGATGAAAAGCCCAAGAATGAGGGTGAAGTGGCCTGTTCTTAAATAGCTTTTTTTTTTCTTCTATTCCTCAGCTAAGATTCACGTCACTGTTTCCCTGTGTTGCTGCCACACCTGTAGAATTACTGAGAGGCTCTCAGCAAATAAATGTTTGATTTTGAAAGAAAGTCACTCAGCTGTGTTTCTTTACTCACTTTTTTGATACATACATTTTGTGTCCATTTTCAAAACAAAAATACTCATTTACCGGTTGTTGGTACACAACTTACTCTAATAATCACAAATTAGTGATTCACAACCATGGAAACGTTTGCATGAATTATGATATAGACAAAAATGATAGAGAGCTTGAGGTAAACTGTCAACAGCTTCTGTCCAAACGTAGTAGTATTCATGCAAACGCGGCATTGTGTATTTGTAGATTAACCATATTAATTGTACTCCTATTGAACATATGACTTACATATGAAGAAATGCAGAAAGGAACAATTATCTACTAGAAAAACTGCCAAAATGTCACTGTCAGAAGCACCTGTGATTTTGTATTTGAATGCTTAGTTAAGTGACAGTATAAATTAAATAAATTATAAATCAATTTCATTGGTCTTATAAAGATATGAGTTAAAGGATTGTGGAATTTCTCAACCAATACACAGGATCATGTAAGGACATGAGAAGACAAAACACTACAGTAAAATGTAGAAATACACAAGAAATCTTACAAATATATTGTAATAAAATGTTTTAAAAGCCTTTAAACCAATGTAGCCTTAGACACACTTCAAAATCAAATTGAGTCTAATATATAGCTCAGTTTATAAATCTTAATTTCTTTTTAAAAACAATAACATACAAATCGGTTAACTTAGATACAACCCCTTAGATAAAAATGAAGACATCCTTCATTCCTCCATCCTTTTAGAAGAATCTGTCTGGCCATCATTAAACTAGTCTGGACCCAGTCTGGACCCAGTTTTTGTGCTCATCAATCCTGCTTATGACCGACTCATCTCCCAGAACAAATAGTCTCAGGCTCCCTGCAGTCACGTTACTGTAGGTTATCATGTATCCCGGTCCAAAATGCCTGAACCATACGTCCGCTTAGCTAAGAAATTGTCCTTTTTTCCTTAAACTTGTAATATTGTCAAAGGTAATAAGCATGACAAAGTGAATCAATTTGGACTAAAATGTTCTGTGGACAAAACTCTGGGACATATAACCAAATGTACACAAGTCACAAAAGCAGCACACATTACTACCAGAGAGATGCTTTTTTTTTTTGTAAGAGTGATTCATTTTTATTTATTTTTTTAAATGACAATGGTACAGATGACATGAAAGCACAGAGAGGGAGGAAAAGGGGGGGGGATTGAAATCATCCAATACATGGATTTTGCATGGTGAGGGTTGAGAGGCAAGCAAGAGTACCAAATGGAGTAAAAGATATCGTATCAAAAAATTTCAATTTTTCTCATATATATATATATTTGTATAGGACTAATAATTCTCTTTAACTATGCAAAGCAAGGAATGCCCTTTTTTCCATTTTTCTTGAGCCTGGGCTTTCCCTAAGTAGCAAACATTATTATTAATTTAAAAAAAAAAAAAAAAAAGAAAGGAAAAAGACTTGACTGGTATTTAGGGCTGGGCGGGGGCATTTAGAGGCGCCCCGGAGTCCTGTCCAACGTGGTGTTGAGTAGCGCGTTTGGGCATATCCACGGGGGTTTGAATTTCTCTGGTGGTGGTGGTGGTGGGGGAGAGGGGTCAGCCTCAGCGGGAGAAGGTCTTTCCACTTAAAAAAAAATCAAACAATAGAAACATTAGACGCCACACAAAGAACATGACACCCAACAAGTTATCCTCTTCTCTAGTACCAACACACTTTAAATCCTTAAGGAGAACCGACAGTCCACTTTCTTAGCTTATTATACTATGTCTACGAATAATTATACACTTTGGGGAATAGGCTGATTTGCTTTTTTTTGTCAAATAAGCATATTTTAATAAACTATTCCTTTAAAATGAAACTAAAAGCTTGAACTAACAATGCATCTGTCCTGTTGTTGTTGTTGAACAGCTAAGAGACTGGATGGTGCCACATATTGTACCAGAGTTCATCTGTGGACTGGGCAATTAAACTTGATAGTGATTCTGATAACTGCAGCATATTTGTGGTATGATTCAATATGCAAACAAATTAAACAATGTGACCGACACAGTGCTATATTTGTGAAAATTGCACAGCTGACTTTTATTTTACCTTGTAGCCAACCCAAAATGCATGTGAAATATTTCTCTCTCTTTGAGACTTACGAAGGAGGCGGTTCCCTACTTATTGCAGTTACACGTTAACCACAGAACAAAGGCTCTCTGTGCTTCGACAGTATATATTTACCAATTATTTCAGAGCTACAAGGCTAAAAAAAAACAGTGTCTGTGAAATTGTTTGGAGGTTTTAGCGAAGCAGAGAGCTGTAAAAAAAACTGATTTCTGACTCACAACACTGCAAAAACAGTGGGGGCAAACACAGCCGCACCTCAACAATACACAAAGATACAGAGGAAAAAAAATGCAGAGATAGTGTATCTCAGAGCGGAATCTGGTTGTGTTTCGCTTTCAACTGCAAGAATCATTCAGGAAAAATTATTCAGAAACACCACTGCAGCTCTTCGTAGAGGAGGCTCAAAACATTGTGATTAAGGATCCATTAAATTAGTCTGTTGAATTAAGCTTGTATATGAAACAGTTGGATAAAAATCCTTAAAAAAAACATCACAAACACAGAATTGTGGCGTTGTGTCTTAACAACTAGATGAGCGAAACCTAAATCAGAGCATTATGGTGTAGAAACGAGAGGTGGGTGTCAACAGAGCAGAGGCTACTCACGAGATGGTCTTCATCTCTTTCTTCTCGGCGTCGGGTCGAGCGCGGTTCAGCACCTTGAGGAATTCTGACGTCTTGGCCCTCATGCGTGTGTGAATGTAGGCCTGCGGAAGACAGGACATTATGCATGAGGAGACTCTCATCGCACAACAAAGTGTCGAAAAAGCTTATTTAACAAAACACAAAGACACACATGTAGACGTTTATTTTGTGAAAAATAAGATGTCAACATTTTGTGTCGTATCCTTAACACAGCGTGCGGCAGAAACAAGGGCATAACAGCTGTTTTGACAGTGTATGGTCTCCGGTTTCTCAAGTCTTGTCACCCACGCAGACATGCCGCTGTCTGAAGCAAAAACATCCAACGCCATCCAAGGAACTTGTGAAATAGCACAAAAGCCTAACACCTTCCTCTAATGAATGCCATCCAAAAAATGGCTTTGATTTTACAGTCCAGAAGAGTCCATTAGTGCGTCTCCTTTTGTGTGTAAAGCGTACACAAACGCCCACACACTTCCCTAAAAAAAAACCTGTATGTTCACTGAGGGCGGCACAGCAAGACGTCGTCAGCTGAGGCCTTCATTTGATCTCACGTATGGCTGATGGAACGTGTTATTGTGTTGAGTTGACAGGTGCCTCCTCAATAGTCACTTTTGCCTCAAACTCTTAAAGCCTTAAAATATCACAACAATTGGCTGACTATTTGTCCAAACATAATAATAAAAAAATATTCCTATAACAAGCATTTCTTACTTAACTCCAGACTCATTGAAACTTTGGGGGGAAATTGCATCACAATTATAAAGCCAAGAAAATACATTCATTATCTATAAGGCCTAATAGAAATATCAGAGAGTGGTTTGTTCAGGTTACTTTAGAGCTTCATTAGGAGAGATTCCTAAAACTATATTGATCCGTCTACATCTTTGTGCATATTTTTCCAAGAGTCTCCAAGACAAAATTGATCTGCCCTTACAGAATATCCATTTTTAAATACTTAAAAAGGAAACTCCAAGAACGTCTGGAGCATGTCTCAGATTTGTAGTTGAACTGACCTTGGAGCACTTTATGTGGTAGTGCAGGTAGTCCCTGAAGGTGTGGATGAGGTTGATGGTGTTGTCTCTGGCATTGGCATTGGTGTGACGTGGGAACAAAACTGAAAACATCAAAACAGCGTATACACATGAGTATCGACTTGGTAAATTGGTTCGATAACTACTGTAGTATAGCTTCAGCCAATGCTTAACAGATACTGACCGAAAGTGATGTATCCAATGTTGTCCCCGACAGCGGCGTCTGTGTCCTTCAGCTCTAGTGGGGGCTCCCTGTGGCTGAACAGCACCTGGGGGGCGGTGTGGCTGGCCCGCCGACCCTCTTTGAACTCCTACACAGAACAAGTGTACAGTATGAGTTATTCATTTTAAGTTATATTGTCAAACACAACATAAGGGGTACAGTATAGTCCATTACTTAACTACTAGTCATACAATTACTCCAATTACACGCAATTTAAAAAAGGGTAAAAAATGTTAGCTTAATAGCAAAGAAGGAAATCTGGGTCAGCTATGAAGATTAGCTTGTTAGCTAGCTAGCTTATTTAGTTAGCTGCAGGCTGGTAGAGCAAATATGAGCTTAGAAGGTTAGCTAGGCTAAGTAGCTAACACATAATTTAGTACATAAATAAATAGGCTTTCAATTAACAGTGAGAACGCTACGCTACATACATCATATTAGCTACCTTCTTGCTCTCGTTCATGCAATATCAGCCGAACAGGAAGAATGGAAAACTCTTTGCGCATTATTCAAGGCGGTTACCCCCATTGCTAGCCTTTTGATCGCATAATATAATTAGCCATTTCTATTGTGCTTTGTTAAAAAGAGAAACTACATATACAATTTCTTTTTACTTAACTGAATCAACCAAGTGAATACTGGGGTTTAATTCAATGTAACTGGCAGCCATATTGCCTCTGGCTTATTGGCTGGCCTACTTCAGTCTAGTATGACCCACGGTAGTTCTAGTATGACCTCACCGAATTTCCTCAATGGTGGATATTATGTACATGCGTGGCCTCACACACCTGCATGAAAACTTTGCCGATGATGACGTCGTCGTCGTCTTTGAACACTGTGCTGAACACCACGGTCACTCGGTCTTTCTTGGCCTCCAGATACCTGAGAAGGATGTCAGATGGATGATAATAAATATGAGAGCTCCTACAAAAACTACAGACTGTCACTTCACAGGACTGCAAATATTTGTTTTAGCTGTAAAACATAAGTTAGCCTGTTTTCCATTTTATTAACCTAAACTAAGACCATAAATTATACAATCTCTGCATCCCCTCAAGTACGCAACCTGAGCATCATCAAGGACTCCACCCTTTCCTTCCAACAGCACATCCAAAACACTACTAAAACTGCCTTTTACCATCTCGAGAACATCTCCAGACTCCGACAGTGGCTTTCCAATTCTGTAGCTGAGACCCTCATCCACTCCTTCATCACCTCCCGACTTGACTACTGCAACGGTATCCTTTTTGGTCTGCCTAGCAAGTCTACTGACAGACTTCAGTATGTCCAGAACTCTGCGGCTAGGATGCTCACCCACACAAAACTTGGACTTCACATCACTCCCATCCTGAAGAAGCCCCACTGGCTGCCAATTAAGTCCCGGATCAAATATAAAATTCTCCTACTGACATACAAATCTCTCCATGGACTTGCACCTCAGTACCTAACAGATCTGCTCCACCCATACACTCAGTCACGGTCCCTGCGGTCCTCTGACAAGGACCTGCTTGCTGTCCCTAATTCCAGGCTCCGGACATTTGGTGACAGAGCCTTCTGTGTCAGTGCACCATCGCTCTGGAACAAGCTTCCTCTTGCTATTCGCTCTGCCTCCTCTATTATAACCTTTAAAACCCAGCTTAAAACATACCTCTTCACTGAGGCTTATGGAATTTAATCTCTCCTGGCCTCACACCTTTCACTCTTGACCCCCGTTTGTTAAGCGTCCTTGGGTTTGTGAAAGGCGCTATATAAGTCAAAGTTATAATTATTATTATTTAAATAGCCACAACCCCCAATAAATGAGTGTATTTATTTCACACGGTCACATCTCAGTTAAATAACAGAAATTTGCATTTCTAAAAGGTTACTCATTGCCCTCAAATGAGACACTAGAGACACCAGCTACACAAAGACATTAGACCGAGCTCTTCCCTTCTGTTGCCCCCACCCCACCCCACGTACATGGACTCATCGTCTCTGTAGTGGACCACGGCCCTCTTCTCGCCCTCTTTTCCCTCTTCCTGGAACTTGAAGTACTTTTCAAACACTGAGGCGAAGCAGTTCCTCTTGAGCATCCCCGCCTGGTGGACAACCTCGTCTTTATTGGCTGGTAGCGCCTCCAGGTCGTAGAGGAGGGACACGTTGTAGCCTGGGAGGAAAACGATCACAAACAAACCGGTTGTACATCTACATCGAGTAGTGGCTCTCTGTCAAACACTTCTTTTTAATTTTTAATTAAAAAGGAAGAAGTGAGCTACCACAGACTAACAAATACAGGAAAATGTGTAGAAATGAGGAACAAAAAGGTTTGTGGTGCAGCGATCCTAAAACTGATGTTAGCAGTCTAACAAGCAATCAGTAAATGTGTTAGAACTTACCAGCCTCTGATGAAACGAGGAAATTCCCATAGACCCTCTTGAGCAGCTGCAATTAAAAATATGACCTTTATTTGCATCTTATTTCAAATACAGAAAAAGTAGAATATGTAAAAAAGCAAAACTACCTAATATATTATAACTTAAGCAAAATGAAGTTGCTGCTTGGATGATAGAATAGAGAACGGATCCCTAGAGTTAGGGAGATTGACCATTAGTTGCTTTATTGTGATTGAACTGGTACTTTTAAAGCAATTTCCTTTTTATCTTCAAAGTTCTTATCATTTCAGTGATTTTTATAGATTTGGGAATCCTCTCGGAGTCCTCCGAGACAAAGCAGTTGGCTCGAAAGACTACAAGTAACTAGCTGAAATGTCAACACCAATAAAAAGCCGAGAAAGAAATGCCGAAAACATACCACCAAAGGTCAACAAAAGACAGAGTCTAGTATACTACATTCTTCCTAAATTTAGTCTTAGCCGCAAAGCTGTCAAACAAAGGCTTAGATAAGAATGAGAATAAATACGACCTCCTTCCACCCTGACTGCTTTCTAAAATAGACTTTTCACCGGCTGAATAACTGAATGGGACACTGCTGAACCATTCACTTATCCCTCTGCTCTCAAGTTTTAGGGAACAAGGAGGGAAGTCGCTGGATTGCAGCCAAGACATTCATGCACAGTGGCTGCTGCTGCTGCTCGCAGTCAGCACTTCCTCGCCTGGGGTGAGTCACACAAACTCACTTCCTGTTTCTACCAGAAGCCTCAGCAGCTGCTTTCTTCCTTACATGGCAACAGAGCTCTTGTGGTAGAGGTAGTGTGTGTGTGTGTGTGTGTGTGTGTGTGTATTGATAGCAATCATGACCTCACTCTGCTTTAAACACACACACACACACACTTTCAGCTCAAGATTGATGCCAAAACCAGACACAAATCAAACTTATCAGCATTCTTGCCTTGGATTCATGAGTGACAATGGTTTTATTGTTGCAGCAGTGCATGTTTGCACAGTGACTGATATCTCAATGAAATCGAGATATATGATGAAAGCAAGTGTTGACCTCTGCATGATCAGTTTATTTTCCCACCAGAGGAACAGTTTGTCAGAAAACCCAATTGTAAAAAGACTTTTAGGGCGCCCATATATATATATATATATATATATATATATATATATATATATATATATATATATATATATATATATATATATATATATATATATATATATATATATATATATATATATATATATATATATATATATATATATATATATATATATATATATATATATATATATACACATACACATATACATATATATATACATATATAGATAGATAGATAGATAGATAGATAGAGGTTTACTCCTCGACACAGCGGTCCCGGGTTCGACTCCGACCTGCGGCCCTGTCCAGTCAATAAAGGCCTAAAAGTGCCCAAAAACTAATCTTAATCTTTCCAGGACCTGCAGACACCCTGGTTTGTTGATACAGTTTGTGAACCGAGTGTTCCATGTTCTTTATTTACGTTGCTCTCTCATCGGTGTGTCGTACCTCGTCAGCCCCGTGCTCCTGCAGCTCCTTGTAGAACTTGAGGGAGATGCTGACCATCACTTTGGTCTTGTCCCCATTGGGGTTGGAGATGTGGTACAAGACGCCATCGAAATCTGCAACAGAGATGGACATGAAACATTAAAGCCTGCAGGTAATCAATCAACCTCCTATCCCTTTCTTTCCGGCAACTTGACACACGGACACATTTTCTATTTGGGACAATTGTGCCATCTTAAATAGTAACCACAATTCACGCCGATAGATTAATTTCAATCAATTACATATGGCCGCGTTTCTAAGTGATCCTATGTAAGCTCTGGGGATGCATTGAGATCTGTTCACTCAGACTACATTCGGAGGTGGTTTAGGAACATATGATCACATTCTTTTAGCAGTGTGTATGTGTCCTGGGCCACATTAAGGACCACCTACTCAACTGTTATGCCTAGTGTTGCCTAGAAAAGGCAGCCGCCAGAAGACAATGTCCTTATTTTTGGTTTCATAACCCTCACCAAAAATCATGAATATGTAGGACATTACTGACATCATTCCAGCTCTTGCGTTGCAACTTCTCCTTTTGCCATTTAGAAGCCGGTCAATTCATTTCTTATAAATTCTTCACAATAAAAGTCCCGTTATTTAGTTACTTAAAAGCTTTTATTATGAAGTGGCAAAATTATTATTTTTTTAAACCTCCTCTTTTTACATATAGAGCAAAGAAGTAAGATAGATATTTATTGATCCCAACAAAATGGGAAATTATAGTGTTATAGCAGCAAAATATCAGTCACACAGCACAGAATATAAATATAAAATCTAAGATTATTATTATTATTATTAAAATCTAATAACAAGTGATCACTTAGGATGCATTTGGAGTCACATTCTACTGCCAGGTGGGACGTTTCTGGAGCTGTCCACTTGTAAATGGATCACTCAGATCCAATTTTAATACCAGGTGGAAATGCAGCTTTTGTCATCTAGAAGCAATTACCGGCAGGGCTGACGCATATGCAACAGGTTGACCACACAATAGGAAAATAACTGGTGTGATGACAACAGCAAAAGCACAGCAACAAATCTGTGTCACATCCAACTCTAGCATTGAAACTTTATAATATTCATAGTTCTAAAAACAGTAAGTGATTACTAAGTAGACGGACAATGGTTGACTCTACCAACGTAGGCCGGTAGTAACGGTTTGGTTTTTACTTAAGATAATGTCATTACACCTTCAACACATTTAAGCCAACCATAACCATGCCGTTAATCAATTGTGTGGTAAGATTTACACAAAGACATAAAAAAAAAAAACGAGATACGGCATGCGGCCAGCTGTTAGATAAATAAACTCACCTGCAAACGTCACATCGACGGCCTCGGGCTTGGTTCTGCAAGGGGAAAGTGAAATGAGAGCGATGCATTAAGAAAACAGTCATAAGTTGTTAAGCCACATATAAATGGCACAATATTCAGCCTGTGGTAAATTTGACCAAATCTCCTCTTCCTATGAACAGCCAAAGTCATTTTTGGGGCAAAAATACCAACAGTTCCAGTCATAGATAATGTAATATATATTGGGTTTTGCATTTTTTTTCTCACAAAGTGTAATGATTATTGCACACATGAACTATGACAACACAAATTGACAGATTTTTTTGTCATGACGCCTATAGCACACTGCACACCCTCACAAGCCTGTAACCATAGAGGCTTCCATGAAGACACAAAAGAGTGTTTGTGGTGCAGTCGGCTCGTAAAAATTAAATGAGAATCAAAGTAATTTAAAAAAAATAAAAAAAAATAAAAAAAATCACAAACGGGTGAATCAAGATCGCGATTTTATAATGTTTAAACCTAGGCCTAGTTCAAGGTCTTTATTTATCAAGTGAACAAGAATAACAGGGAAGCAGTCGTTAAATCATCTTCGTTCAACAATGCTAATAAAATGTGTATGAGAAAGAAATGGAAGATCATCCAGTTAACAACAAAATGCAAACCTTAACAAAGTAGTGCAAGTTATGAAAATAGAATAATAAATATGGAGAAATATAATTAGAACAGTCAGTCAGTCAAGTAAATAATCTGCAAATTAATCGCTTATGAAAATGATTGTTGTTTGCAGCCCTAGATGCAACATCAGCAACAAAAATGTATGCAAGTAAACAGAGACGACAACTCATAATTAATAACTAATAACCCTTGTGTTCGTGTCTGTGGGACCCATTTTCAATGTTTGCTAAATGAAAGATTATGCTATTTATTGTTTCTTCTAACTCAAATTCATTGGCCTAGGCTCATTTTCTGCGAAGAACATAAAAAATTACTTATTTTCAGTGATTGCACATGGTACACCCCCAGTACACATAACTATTCCATATGACGTGTCCGAGTCTACTGGACCCGAGTGTAGGTGCTATGAAACTACGTTGTCTTTCTGCACCTGCTATTCCCACACAATGTTACAAAATTGTTACATTTCAAGCACATCAGTTCTGATTAAGTTCTAAGAAATAAGCACCAATAATGATCAAAAATCTTGTTTCTATTTTTCTTTTTTTTACCTTTTATTACAATGTCCTTATTTAAAAATGAAAAATGATCATAAATGTGATCTCACAGGAGTAAATGGCAACTATGAACCATAAATGATGTATAGATCATTGGTAACTGAGCTAAAGTAAACATCTAGTAAGTATTTTTTTTTACATGAGTCCTTATGGCTGTATTAATTTAAAATCCTAATAATGTGGTGGGTCCACCAGACCCGGAAACATTGGCTGTGTGACAAAAATATGAAGACCACACAAGGGTTAGTAGTAAATGAATACATTTGAGGTGGAAGTTGCAGCTAGTCCGAACTATACTGTGCAGGAGCTGCTGCACAGACTTGACTCAGCTTGACTAAAGGAATGCGGAAGCTGGATATATGTGGGCGATGGTTGACTAACAAGTAGCCGCTAACTGGTTCTAGGGTGCTGTGGAAAGCAAATAACTGGCTTGCATTAAGTTAAAACACCAACCTAAAGTATAATATCATGAGCCATATCTGTGGTTAACCGGATATTAGTTTGTATTCTCCTGACAGACCTGATGTGCCAAAAAAAAACGGTACTCCTTAGCAGATGTGTTCCACTAGCCGTAAATCCTGGTTGAATCCCCTTGTTAATGTGAGAGAAACCTTTAATGCTATGCAGCCTCGTTTAACGTTTCAAAACGTGGCAACATAATCTAACATGTTGTTAGTTTACCTCCACGGACTGTGGGGAAACCGCCAGGAGAGCTCGAAATTATTAGGGGTACAAGCTGTGGCACAACACTGACCGTGCAGACACACCCCAGCTTCGGGCAAAGCAGTCACGGCCGATCAGCAAGAACATTCCGTGTCTTTTTCTTTGGCAACAAATACGACTAATTAGCTGACTTGTGCAAAACTACACACGTTTATTAGCTGCATTCGAAATACCCCCACCCCCTTGCTTCATTAAATGCAGCCATCATCTTCAGTAAAAAAAAAAGGGGAAGCTAGCTGACGTTAGCAATGCTAGCCAGGTGTAACAATGATTTCTCACCCGTTGGATGCGCCGTCAAACTTCAAAGACAGCGTCTCTTCTATGATGCGGTTATTGATTTCTAACAGGATCATCGCAGCGGATGCCGGTGTCGAGGAAAAGGGGGGAAAGATCGGTGATATTTGGTGGGATTAGCCTCTTTGTGTCAAATTCTGCAATTTTTTCCTTCCTTGACAGTCCTGACCGCTTCCGTCGAGGCTCCTTCCGCCTGTCGCTTCCGCGTATTTTACACTCAGGACCCATTATCAGTAGACCCGGAATATTGCCTGTACTGAATTCGCAGCAACCATAGACTGTGTGTGTGTGTGTGTGTGTGTGTGTGTGTGTGTGTGTATGTATGTATGTATGTATATATATATATATATATATATATATATATATATATATATATATATATATATATATATATATATATATATATATACATATATATATATATATATGTATGTATATATATATATATATATATATATATATATATATATATATATATATATATATATATATATATATCATGCATGTCAGCTGTACATGCTGACATGCATGATAGCACATCAATCATTCATTCTGAGCTTTTCAGTTGAACAGAAGAAAAGAAGACATCCAAGAACATAATAAAGGAACTACTGTAATGATGCCAAATGCCAAAAATAAATGAGAAACACAACTAGTGTTCACTAAATTAACTTAAAAATTTGTATTTTAACCCCTTCTGTTAACGTCAAATTGACCAACCTTTTTTGACTACCTAAATATTCCTTTAGATAAAACATAACCACCAACACCCTCCTTATGTATCCAGAATATCCTTTACGCGACTACGAACAAATATGCCAATTACCATATAAATCCCTGATTATTAAAAAAAAGCTCTTTTTTGGTGAATTGATATTTTCTCACAGAAGCTTTGGCTTGTTTTGTCTACTGTCCTCACCATGGTAAGCTTTCTTATTTTAGCAGTTCCTCACCGAGGAAACAGGAGCATTACAAGGGACATTGAAAATATATCATCATGCTGTTGTTAAGCTTTGACTGGGGTTAAATTGACCCAAGGATAACAGGATCACATGTTGTTACTCCAAACTACATTAGTACTACTAAAAGTCTTATTGTTGTATGATATAATCTAAAAATGGAAAGATATTACACATATCTCAAATTATTACAGAAAACAAACAGCTGACAGGACATCAGGGTGGTGAGAGCAAACTAATGTCCAAGAGGGAGTCCTTTGTCAAATAAAGAAACTCATGAAAATTGTAATGTTATAGAATAACTCACCGATAGTCCACACTCGCATAACATAACATAAACTTAATTCCAAGCGTAGTTTGGAATTTTGTGTTTGGATTATGATACAGATTTCCACTTTGCTGGAACAGGGTGAAAAAGAATCGTGATGTTTATCAAGCATTTCTAGAGAAGCACAAACATGAATCTTCTTGGGAAGACAGGATGCAATTGTCCCATTGCATCTTGTCTTCCCAAGGAGATTCATGTTTGTGCCACGGTATTAGAAGTACAGAATAGTTTTTTTTTATTTTCATCTTTTACTTACTTCAATTTCTGATATTGTATTGTCATTAATCCGATTTTTTTTTTACTTTCAGATGTAGCCCAGTTTTAGGATTTTTTATATTTTTGTAAGTATGATATGAGATCAGAACAGTATTTATAGTTGAATACAGGCTACACATATATGTACAGTATATGTAGAGGAATTGTTTCATTTACGCAATAAATCCTGAATGCTTTCTTAAATTGATCTGAAATAATATATCACTTTTCACCCAGAACTCTGAACAAATCTATGAGTAGACATGAATCTATGAAAACAACTTTTTCATGCTTTATTCTGACTTGAGGTTCTTGTCTTAGTACTGTTTCCAAAACACCTAAACAACAACTCCTAAATACTCCTTTAGATAAAACATAACCACCAACACCCTCCTTATGTATCCAGAATATCCTTTACGTGACTACGAACAAATATGCCAATTACCATAAAAATCACTGATTATTAAAAAAAGCTCTTTTTTGGTGAATTGATATTTTCTCACAGAAGCTTTGGCTTGTTTTGTCTACTGTCCTCACCATGGTAAGCTTTCTTTTTTTTAGCAGTTCCTCACTGAGGAAACAGGAGCATTAAGGTAATAAACAGGTAATTCTATGACCATTCAGTCCTTCTGCTATATCACATGCCCTAATTCTCTCTTCAGGTGCTTACACCTGCATCCTCCGGGCATATAGCTGACATGTTTATGCTCCCCATATTTTGATAACATTGTTTGGTATGTATTGTCTGAAAGGACAGTTCCAACGAAATGCAACCAGACATTCATCTACAGTCACATGGGAGCCTGGATTGTAAAGAGAGGGTAATTGCTGAAGCCATTTGTCCCGTACATCGCTGAGAGTTTGTCACAAAGTTTATGACACAGATGGAATGGCCATTCATTCTAGTATCTTTTTGGGCCCTCCTCACATGACGGCCCTGGGTACTCAGTCCCCTCCCCCAGTCCGACGCCCCTGGCTGTTGACTTGTACACTCCTGCCAAAATTAGCAATCCAATGTAGACTTGTAAGTGGGTCCCATCCAACTGTCCCATAGTTCAAGTAGGGAGAGGGACCATGGTAACTTTCCATTTTTGCAAGGGTAACATGTCCACTGGAGCATAAGAGAGAACAGAATCTGCTGGTGGTTGAGAGACAACAGGAAGGTCAACCCCGATAGTCTCATTCTCATCAGAGGAGGACGCCTCATAATCAGGGTCCTCCTCAAACATTATCCTCACTCTCAGACACATTCTCCTCTGTGTCACTGTCCCTGACAAAGAGCTGTGATAAAACCTCAGTGGCAAAACAAGAGGTCATTTTCAGTGGAGAGAGGCCCTAAAGATTATAAAAATTGCACGTGACAGTGATTTCAATATTAACCAAAACAACCTAAACAAATGTTTTATACAGCTAAAACAGCCTGTGGTCAAATTGATCCCAAGGAATACCAATGCGTACAAAATGCATCCAGGACATTGAAAATATATCATCATGTTGTAATTCAAATTATTACAGAAAACAAACAGCTGACAGGACATCAGGGTGGTGAGAGCAAACTAATGTCCAAGAGGGAGTCCTTTGTCAAATAAAGAAACTCATGAAAATTGTAATGTTATAGAATAACTCACCGATAGTCCACACTCGCATAACATAACATAAACTTAATTCCAAGCGTAGTTTGGAATTTTTGTTTTTATTTTCATCTTTTACTTACTTCAATTTCTGATGTTGTATTGTCATTAATCCGATTTTTTTTAACTTTCAGATGTAGCCCAGTTTTAGGATTTTTTATATTTTTGTAAGTATGATATGAGATCAGAACAGTATTTATAGTTGAATACAGGCTACACATATATGTACAGTATATGTAGAGGAATTGTTTCATTTACGCAATAAATCCTGAATGCTTTCTTAAATTGATCTGAAATAATATATCATTTTTCACCCAGAACTCTGAACAAATCTATGAGTAGACATGAATCTATGAAAACAACTTTATTTTTTTCATGCTTTATTCTGACTTGAGGTTCTTGTCTTAGTACTGTTTACAAAATTAACTAAAAACTGGCCAATCTCGTCGGGGCACTGTCATTCCTGATGTTCCTGTTGGCTGGAAACATTGCACCACTACCATTTGGTGTGGAGTCTTTATGATACATAATTAGCTTCACTTTAAGCTTGAGAGGAGGAGTGTGTCAACGACGTCCTTCTATCAGCATGCTCCCCCTGTCATTACTGATGTCTGGCTATCTTCTTTTCTTTGCTTGTTCACTGATGCTTGATGGTTCTACAAAATCACAGAAATAACAACAATATTAACGCAATAAAAACAGCAACTTCCTCAACGCAGCGGGCACGGGTTCGACTCCGACCTGCCGCCCTTTGCTGCATGTCATTCCCCCTCTCTCTCCCCTTTCATTTCTTCAGCTGTCCTGTCAATAATGGCCTAAAAATGCCCCAAAACAGTCTTTAAAAGCAGCATTATCTTTTACCGGGGCAGGAACCAAACAGTAGAATCATGCCGGACATTTACAACAGCAAAAGTGAATACAAAAATTTTGAATTTCCAGAAAGTGTCACAGCTGACATCCTGTCCTGCTGATTTGGGAAACACCTTACCACACACACCTCTTTACCCAATGACTTGCAAAGTTGCAACAGGGTCACGCGACATGGTATTTGGGGCATCTCATGAATTAGAACTGGTTGTTCAAAGGCCATACATTGTTTTGTACTGTTTATTCTGATGTCTCTTTTTTCAAAGGTTTTGCGGTTTGGAGAAACTTGAGAGATTTTGATCTTTTGAAATGTTTGGAGAGAAAAAAACTTTGTCTAAGTCTAATGACTTAGCTTCTTAATTTTATTATGCACACCTGTGTTTTTCTTACTGTTCTAACTGTTTGTTAGAAAGGATAGGATTGGACATCGAGAACCAATTCCTAAAGCAGCCAGGTGCTGTAGTGTGGCTTTATTTTACATTGAAAAAGCCCTGGACAACTGCAACCCACCATTGAATCAAAATAACACTTTCCTCTTATTTGTGAAATAAGCATGTAACCCGTTTCAACTTCACCCCTCAAAGAATCGAGAATCCACAGGGAGACTCGCAACTGGAATCAGATTCGTTAAAATCGATGCCCGGCACATGTTGGAAAGTCAGATTGCAGCAAAAACAGTTTGTGACGCAGTCATGTACAGTAACATATCGGGAAAGGAAACAGGACATTGGGTCAACTACCCATAAAAAAACACATTGTGTCATATACTTGCACACATTTGGTCTTCGAGCTGTTGTCATCTTTGAAAGCTACAGCCGAGCCAGAAGGTGAGCCTCCAAATTTATTTATATAAATTATTCTTATAGGTAGAAACTATAGAAAATATGTGCGTATTAAAGGGAGACTATGTAACTATACATAGCATAAAAAAACATAATTTTGGTAGAAATGAAAAGTTAAATTAATAAACATTCTCTGCTTGTGCTGTGTTTACAATTTCATTATTCACCATTATCCCCAAACTCTCAATTGTAGGCACAATATAGCTGCTGTTTAGAAAAAGTTACTCAAATTTGGCAGCCCTAAATTGTGGAAAATAGCTGTAAAGTTTGAAAAAGTAATATGCTCCTATTTTTGCTGTTAACCCCTCTATTTAAGTATAGTAGGCTATTGTCCATGTCCAATAATTATTTACAATATGAATAGGCAGCTGAACAGGCAAGGCAGAATACACAGGGTTTCTCAGTCAGTGTTTGTGTACTGTTATGATAATGTACTAGTATCAATCTGTTTTCCATCCATAGTCATGTCGATCATCTATATCTTTGATGAAGTGAATGAAACCTTCTACACCAATAACACACCCTACGTTCCGGATCTGGAGATTTTAGCATGCGGGATAGAAGCTCTGTCTCCTGCAGCAGCTGTGACCCTGTGTGTCATCCTCATTGCCATCTTTTTACTGGCAATACCTGGGAACCTGTTAGTGGGATGGGTGATCGGCACCAGCAGACAGACGCTGACTCCATCGGATGTGTACCTGTTTCACTTGACAATAGCAGATGGTCTGATGGCCCTAACCCTCCCATTCTGGACGGCTGCAGCTATCAAAGGATGGGTCTTTGGAGACTTCATGTGCAAGCTCCTCAGCCTCATCAAAGAAGCAAACTTCTACACCAGCATCCTCTTTCTGGCCTGCATTAGCATCGACCGTTATCTTGTGATAGTGCGCGCCCGTGAGAGTCTCCAGGGTCGTCAGAAGATGTGCAGCCGGACCCTCTGTGCAGCAGTTTGGACCCTTGGTGGGGCCCTCGCTCTGCCTGCGCTTTTCAACGAAGCCTCCAAGCTAACTAACTCAGAGGAGATGCTGTGCCAAGAATCCTTTCACATCGGCAGCGCCTCCTTATGGAGGAGTTTCACTCGCGGGTTTCGCCATATTTTTGGCTTCTTGCTCCCTCTGGGTGCCATGATAGTCTGCTACAGCGTCACCATCGCCAGGCTGCTGCGCACTCGAGGTTTCCACAAGCACAGGGCCATGAAGGTGATCATAGCCGTGGTGATTGCGTTTCTTGTGTGCTGGACGCCATACCACATTGTCCTGATAGTGGAAACCCTCCTGAGGGCTAAACTGATACATAATAACTGTGCTTTGTGGAAATCAGTGGTCAGGGCTTTGGCTATAACTCAAAACCTGGCTCTGTCCCACAGCTGCATCAACCCTGTCCTCTATGCCTTCGTAGGAGTGAAGTTCAGGAACAAAATGACTCGACTTCTTTCGTGGAATGCCAGTCAGGAGTGGATGTCGGGGTCAAAGTCCAGGAGGTCAACATCTCAGACCTCAGAAAACATCGGAGCTGTTCTTTGAAATCGATCAATGTAGACTAACATTTAAAAAAAAAAATTATGTTTATGATTGTGTATTTTCCCTTTTTTTGTCTTTAAACCAGAAAAGAAGTTAAATTCCATCTGAAATTTGGAAAATCTTTGATTAGAAGAATAGCCTGTATTAAGTATTTTCATGCATGCTCTGATTTTGATTGATGGTACACTGCTGCCATCTATTGAATTTCCTGTTCTCTACATCCACTATTGAAGCCTCTTTTTTGATGAAATCTATTCTCATTTTTCTCATTATTTCCATTTTCCATGCTCAGGAGTAGACAAGCATTATAGTTCTGTAAATGCTTTTGAATGTGTTTTTTTTTTTTATCTTGGAGTGCATGTATTTTAAATAGGTTCATACAATAGGTACCCCCCATTCAACCCTTCACTCTGACACAGCTGTCATAATCCATCTGATGTTTCTGTTTTTTTAGCCTATACTGTGTATGCTGAAAATGTTTTATAAACTGTAAATCCTGCTGTCTTCATGTTTCAATGTATTCAGGTTCAGACAAGCTCATCATTAGAAATGAAAGGCTGTGCAATCTTTCCTGCACTGACTGATTCAATCTTGTAGATTTGTGGTTAGTTAATATCCACATGGGGTATTTTCTGATGAATAAAATAATGAACAACTCATCTGTCTTATGTGGAAATAATCATTTGAGCTTTTGAATTAATGGAATACTGACATTTGGAACAAACCTGCATGGGATAACTCAATATATGATCCTGGAAATGGATAACCTGAATGTGAAAATCCAAGTCTCAAAGTCTAATCCAATATGGATGAGAAAGACATGCTCAGAAAAATGGAAATGTTACCATTGCATGAGGAACTAGACTACTAGTACTAATGTACATTGTGGTGAGATCGTTTTGCCATCAACTTTGAAAAATGTTGATGCCTCTAATGGGAGCAATAATGCAGCAAGTAGGCCCACAGCCCCTTTACAAATAGAAATTAATATTAACATTTAGTTTAAGTTAAACTTAATTGAAATGTCATATTTTTACTGCAACCTTCAGTGTTCCCTAAGAAATGGTCCAATTACTAGGCCTAGCTACTTTTTCAGATCACATCTTCTGGTAGGCTAATAATAGCTGCATTTATGTTATAATATAGATTTAATATTAGGGCTATATTACAACTTATTTGCATTTTACCTTGATGGCTCATTAGAATTATTATTATTTGTGATTTTTGTATTACAAACTATTGTCCAACAGATGGCGAGCCAAGCACTTGCAAAATGCAGAAAGAGTTAAACAAAATATGTGCTATGTATGTAGTAACTTGTGCCATCATTGTGCAATCAACTTGTGCTAGCAGTAAAACTGCAGAACTACATTTCCCAGTTGTCAATGCGATAGAGAGAAGAGCAGTGCGCGAGCGAGCGACAGGCGCTGCAGCTTCAGAACCAGATGGAGCTCACGAGGTAAGTAACGTAACCTTGTCGTGCACCCTGAAAGTATAAATAACAACATTGTGTTTAATAGAAAGCCAGCTTGTTGTTGTTGTTGTGTACACGGCCTGACACTTACTTGCTTTAAAAAATTGTGTTATTTATTTTTGTGCCAACAAAAGCCACATGAGTGCATTGTTTTTTACTTGCACACCGTTATCCAGCATGCTAGCTAGATATAACTTCTTACCTGTATAACATTGTGCTATAAAGTGATTTATTTGTTGCATTTTTGTTGTTGTTGTTGTTTTTTATTGTTGTGACACAAACAACCAAACCACAGCCAGGTTTAGCTAGCACATTAGCAGCTAACGCAGGCAGTGAAGCAGTGGAATGCTAACACGCTGTTAGCCAATTAGCTAGTGACTTAGATAACTTGTTTAGATTGCCCAATAAAAGTCGTGCCACGTAACGGTAACTCGGGCCAATGTTCCATTCCTCAGGAGCACACTGTTTTTCACTTGTATATGATTAATTAGAAAGTACCACTGCTAAGACAGATAATGCATTTTTTGGAGCATGTCCCTGATTTATGCAGCAGATGGTTTAACTTGTTTTGAGGTATAGGGAATAATTACCCTAACTGGTTCCAGTTTATATAACTGTAAATATTTGCTGGTCTTCATACTCTTTATGAATAGTTTCAGGTTTTGGACTGCCGGTCAAACTAACAAGCTAAATGTAAACTTGTGATGGGCATTTTCACTATTTCTCATATGTAATACACCATACAATTGACTTTATTGGGGAAAATAAGATGCAGATTTATACCAATAGTTAATTGTAGCCCTATTTTTATTTCAAGCAGGGAGTTCTAGTCTGTCAATGTAGAAAACACACCGCTCTAATGTCAGCTTTCTGCAGTGTCAAAATAGTCTAACTGACAACATTTTTATCTTTTCAGGTTAACAATGACACCAGACCTAGCTGCTGGATAGCTTGCAGTCAGGAAATGTCAGTGTGGAATGGAGCAAAGGTCAACATTTTCTCTTACATGCCGACAATGGCGTGTAGCATTTTAACTACCTTGTCATCACCCTTTTAAAATGTTAATTTAAACCATTTCCATATTCTCTGGCATCGAAAGGCAGTTTGATTGAAACCCAAACAGTTGGGTTTTTACTTTTGTTTCCTTGTTTCAAGTAGGAAGTTGGCAGCTTTTCATGTTAAAACAAGTCCCACATGGTGATTTGACACAGCAGAAAAAAATCTTACACACGGCATCACAGTGTTCCAGCTGACACAATGGTAGCAGATGACACAGCAGAAAGTGGGGACGGATCAGATGGGGAGAAGAAGATGGACCTGAAGGCACCTGCATCTGATGACAGGGGAGGACATGAAGATGGAGACGTAGAGATGATTGTTTTAGCTTCGGAGGGCCTGTCTCCTTCCACAGGTCCCCTAGAGGAAGCAGAAGAACCCAGAAAGTGGAAATGGGCCGTATTTTTCTTGTGCCTCTTTGGGTTTATGGCATCGATAAAGCCCGGGGAGCCCTTCATTACACCGTATCTACTCAGCCCTGAGAAGAACTTCACCAGAGAGCAGGTTAGTGGTGTCCTCCAGGATGAAATGTGTTTTCTTACAGGTGTATTGGTCTTTGTGTGGACACCAGTGCCAAATCATTTTTAATGTATTATTGCAGGGTAAATACTGGATTTAAAAAAAAGTCCAAAATGAAAGAGATAAGACATTCAAGTCATTGTTTTGGGGAGTTGCACCCTGGGCTCATATACAGGAGACTGTCCAGAAAAGTTAATCTGTGAGACTCGTTCAGTCAAGCACTGATTATACAGTAGAATGAATGCATGTCCTGTGGGGAGTCTGCTGATCCAACTAAGTGGTCAAAGTTCACATTCCTCCAAGTGGGTCAGTGTAATAGGTTTGTGAATGTTTTTTTTAAATCTACCAAATCATAACTGGACTGATGTTGTAGATTTTGTTAGCTTTTCTTTTTGTGCAACAATGATCTTGCCCTAAGAGTTGATACCTTGTCAAAGTAAGGCTTTCAGAGAAGAGTAACTGCTAAATGTTTCCAACATTTGTCTCTTAAACTAGATCGGACAATGTGTAGAAAAAACACTCTTTGTTAGACCAGAATGGCAGATGAGCTCACGTCTTGCATACATATTTGTTGTTTTGAACAAACATTTCACAAACATTTGCTTTATATCTAAAGCAATGTCACTTCCATATTGTTTCAAGCCTTTAACAGATTCCAAAGAATAAGCTCCCGCTGACTTATTAATGAACTGTAATAATCACGTGTATCCCAGCAGTCGTATCAATCCAAAGCTGGTCCTGGTGACACAAAGTTAGCACAGTATGTCTGCCTGAGAGATTTTGTTCCAGTTGAGCTAGTTTACTTTAATAAATCAAATGGGTTTATTGTTGTGCTGGACAACAATGGTTCTTATCATGTGGTCTTCTTTCTCTAATCATGTCCAAAATAATGTTACCAAGCATGTGATTAAAAAATAAAAAGGGGGGGGGGAGTTTGTTCTGATGTTTTCCTCAGATTCATCAATAAAAGGTCAGAAAATAGACCAGACACATCTTCAAATGTGTTTTGTTTGACCAACACTTAAGCTCTAAATATTAATTGTACAGTACTATAAATCAGATAAAATTAGGACATCTTCATATTTGACCAGCTGAAAACTGCCATTTTTTTTTTTGCCAAAAAGAACATTAATATGAAAGAACATTAATATGTAAAGAGATAGTGGAGTAATGGCGTGCTGAGCAGAGAATGAAGTCACTCCATTTGTTGTATGTAATTGGAGCTTCTCTGTTCTTTGTTTTGATAGCCGGCATGGCTTGCATGTTGTGCGCGTTGCAGTGAAAACAAACGTAGGTATTGGGGAATTGTCTGTGGGAGCCATGTGGAGGCAATCCCAGCCTGCTGTTTTTCTTTTCCAGTATTTTGAGTACAGTGTGTGTCTATAGATACACTAAGTATCCTTCCTGCAGAGACGCATACTGTGAACTAAGACTGGAGCATTCATCTGCTTCACTGATATTTTAATTGACTTTACTGTAATTTCCAGGTGACCAATGAGATCACTCCTGTGCTGACGTACTCCTACATGATGGTGCTGGTGCCAGCCTTCCTGCTGACAGATCTTATGCGCTACAAGCCCGTCCTGATCATCCAGGGTGTCAGCCAGGTGGTCATCTGGCTCCTTCTGCTTCTGGGCTCCACCCTCACTGAAATGCAGTTGATGGAGGTCTTCTACGGCGTCACCATGGCCTGCCGCGTGGCTTACTCCTCCTACATCTTCTCCCTGGTCACCCCAGCCCTCTACCAGCGTGTGGCTGGCTATTCTCGTTCCGCAGTCCTCTTAGGGGTGTTCACCAGCTCAGTGCTGGGTCAGCTGTGCATATCCCTGGGAAATGTCAGCTTCTACACCCTCAACGCCATATCTTTGGGTTTTGTCAGCTTTGGTCTGATTCTCACGCTGTTCCTGCCCTGGCCTAAACGCTCCTTGTTTTTCCACCGGACATGGAATCAGGAGCAAAAGGAAGTGGCCGCAGTAGCCACCAAATCAGAACTAGACAAAATGAACCAGCAACAGAGTGTCTCGTCCTCGAAGCCCCCCCTGTGCCCTGCATCATGCTGGAGGGACTCTGTCTTTGTTCAGATGCTGCTGGAGTTGAGAAACGTGATTAGGAGGCCCAGCCTGAGGCTCTGGTCCCTGTGGTGGGTGTTCAACTCCACGGGGTACTATCTGGTGCTGTTCTATGTTCACATCCTGTGGAACAAAGTCTCCCTGGATGCTAAAAACAAGACCATTTACAACGGAGGAGTGGAGGCAGCTTCTACACTGCTGAGTGAGACATTTCTGCAGCTACAATACTTGTGCTCATATCTAATGCTCAGTCCTCATACAACACTTAGGTTTCAGTTTCACAGTCCTGGATGTTTTTTTATTCACATTGGCATACAAGTCCAACTTGCCATTGGCATTTAGATGCAAATATTGGGGACAACTCCTGTGCTTAACCGCAACAAAATATTAAAAGCTCAAAAGTTTTTCATTAATATGGGCTTTCCTAGACAAAGTTAATCTGAAAACTCAAATATTTCTAAATCTAGAGATCTTTGTAAAGAATTTTCAAGAAAAGAAACATGTTTGTGAAATGCCTTAAAAGTTCAAACATGGATGGAAAAGTAGAGCGCATTATACAGTTATGTAAATGTCACAAGTAGGGCTGCTCGACTATTGAAAAAAATCATAATCAGGATTCTTTTGGTCAATATTGAAATCATGGTTATTAACACGATTACTCATTGACTTTTTTTGGAAAGATGTTGCAATTATTGACCTTTTAAAAATAGTGTAACTGTCAAACCAACAGTGAAAACACCAATTGTGAAATTTCCCTTAATACAAAATAAGAGTTTACTTGCTAAACGTAATGAGCAAAATTGTTTTTCACGATTTTTTTTTTGTGATCGGTAGGAGCCAAAACTGTAATCTCAATTAAAATTAAATTCTTTGCACAGGCCTAGCCACAAGTACATGGATTGCAGTGGTATAAAACACAGATTCTACTGGTGAATGACGCCCTATAGACTGTTAAACCCTCTATTGACCTATTCACCTAACTGAAACAGAGTGCAGATGTACCTGTTTGTCTTTCCAGTTTATGGTATTAACATTGAGCACCAAAATATCCAAATTGGGTCAGACCCTAAAATCTGCAAAAAACATCCCATTTGCACATAAATGTGAAGACGGTAACCCGACTCTACACTCCTGTCACCTGTAAAGAGGCTGAGTCCTTTTTTTTTTTCTGGGTTGTTGTTGATTGCCCACCTCTTATTCTGTTAATGATTACCAGTACATCAGGTGCAGTCATCATTCAGTGGCCTTTAATCAGCAGTTGAGCACAAAGATAGCAGTTTGTTTAAAAAAATCTGGACAAAATATGCTAGCAGTAAAAGTTATAATGTGTATATATAATATATATACTTATTATATATAAAAGGTGTATATAGTAAGTAGATGAGAAAAACAGACCGAACGCCCCTCAGTTACTTCTTTGTTAGTAATGTATAAGAGAACAGATTGCTAGAAGTATATCTTTTTATGTTGAAAGTAATATGTTCATAAAAACCATATTGTGACATTACATTATTTTCCACCATGATTACTGGCAGCTGATTGGACAAATGTGTCACGTGGGTCTGGCTGCTCTGGAATTTCCAAACTGACCATAATGGTAGCTCGTTCAGAATACGATCTTGTATTTTAAGTAAATAGTTCACTGAAAAGTGTTTCTGAAAACATTTTAAGCAAGAAATAGGCCATGGAGTTGTTGAATCTGTCTTCATTTCAGATCAACACAGGTCAGTTTAAAAGATTTTTGTCAGATTTTGAGAGGCGTTTGTCTCGCTCATCCCGCTCGTCATTTCCTGGTTAGTACTCCACCAATCAGGTTGGTCATTAAGTCTGACTGCCCGCCTTCTGATTCAACAAGTCAAAGCCAACGTCTCCTCCAACTGATGACGGCTAGGAACACACCGAACAGACTCGAGTCACCGACCTCTCTAGACTATCCGGTTGGCGTGTCAGTCGTACAGATGACTCGCAACACTTTGCTGTGCTGCAAACGTAATTTTAGATGACGACATAGGCAAGGACCAATCACTGAATTAATTTCCTTATTTAAGAATATTCTCAGATAAATTTATATTGAATGGTGAAATTTCTAAGAGGTTCCATTTAACACATTTGACAAAGAATTTTCAAGAGAATACATTATAATATACACATTGGAAATAAAAGAAACACATTTTCTACTATAACTTAATTAAAATTTTTAAACGTGTGCTGTTAATAGACCTGCCGTATGATATCCAAGTTGTTAATGTTTAAAAGTTGCTGTTTCCCCTTATCGGGTCTGCAGCCTTACAAACTGTAGGCTGGTTGGTTTGTGTACAGAAACCATAGCAACACACAGAGGTGACCATAAGCCGTAAACCGGGAAGAGGCCGCAAACTGTGGTTAAAAACCCCGTTTGAGACGCATATTCCAAATGGCTGTGTACATGTCCAAAGGATGCCTCTAATACCCGAATAATGTCTCACACCCTAATCGGAAAATGCTGTGTTTGGAAAAAGACCATTTTCGGAATTTCCAACTGGAATATGCTGTTTACATGACATGTATCAAATTATAAACACAAATATTAGTGGAATATTGGTATTATAAATACAAATATTAGTGGAATATTGCTGTGCATGTAAACGTACCTAGTGTCTCCTAACCACTTGAGACCTCTCGAGCTGTCTTAAATAGCTTCAAGACATTTGATGACTTGCTTTTCTACTTTTTTGAAAGTAGGAGTAAATTTCATGAATCCTCAGGACTTAGACTTAAATGGCACTTTTGAGAAGCTCGATAAATATGGGCCCAGACGAACAGAGTTTTGATCGCTTTGTATCTCTCTGCAGGTGCATTGACTTCGTTCACTGCTGGCTATGTGAAAATCCGGTGGAACGTCTGGTCTGAGCTGGTCATCGGTGTCATCACAGCACTGCAGGCAGGTCTGCTGTTCCTCATGGGCACCACAGACGACATTTGGATCTGCTACACGGCTTACGTCCTCTTCAGAGGCTTCTACCAGTTTCTGGTGCCTATTGCCACGTGAGTGTCAAATAAAATGTGTTTAAATCTCGGAATGAAAATACAAAACTGTCTTCTTAATACTCAGTTGAAACTGTGGTACAACAGGAAGTTACATCTATGAATCTCAATGACTGTGTGAATGCAACAGATACATTTTTAAGTTTCCTAAACTGGAGCGTTGTTCTCACCCGTCTGGCCTGTGGTGATCATTGTATCATCTCTCCATAGTTTCCAGATAGCCTCGTCACTCACTAAGGAGCTCTGTGCCTTAGTGTTTGGCATCAACACCTTTTTGGGGACCATACTGAAGAGCATCATCAACCTGATATTTTCTGACAAGAGAGGCCTGGCGTTGGACGTGCAATCTCAGGTAAAACAGTCACCCTGTAATTCTTAACAGTCCTGGGCACCGAATTCAATACTTTTTAGGCACCTACTGAATTGCCTCAAAAGTATTGAGTGTCGGAAATGCCGCGCCATTCAATATCCAATTTCAATACCTTAAGAGTAAATCGCATTAGTCAGTGAGCCAATAAGCATGCAGCATGCTTCCACCAAGATCTGTTTTGTGATTGGCTGTTTAACGTTACACATTGCAGAGGCAGACAGGAAAAACTCTACGTTACGCACAGAGATGTACTAGGAGCTGAAAAATAAATGAGATTTGTGTCGTAATATTTTAATTTCTTTTCATTTTATAAAGTTGGTATTGAAAAAAAAATATTGCTTAGGAACCGGTATTGAATATTTTTGACCAATACCCAGCCCGTCTGGCAGCTTGTCAGACGTTGGCTGTGTTCCCTTGTGTAAGTAACCTTGACCCAACTTATTGGGGAAGTAGGGGCCCTTGACCGTCCTTTGTGGCGCTCAGAAACATCCTGTGTTTCTCAAATGCTGATTTTCCACAATTTAAATAGGCCCTATTGTATACTGTATAACTGTATTACAGTGGCTTTGTGAATAATGCCTACTATACAGTAGAAGACTTTGAACAGACTTTGAAAAGACTAAAGTCTGACATCATCTCTCATCTACAGACAATCAGCTCACATCTGACATTAATGTATGTAAAGACTGGGGATCTTGTGGGCTCACACATTCCATTATGGTAATGTTTGCAGATTTTGTGTTCTGCTGTACGAGCAGATGAATGGCAGCAGTACCCAGAGGTCTGCATTTATCCGCCGGTAAAACTCCTGTTGGGTGACACACTTCAGAAGGGTTGAACATCGGCAACTTTCCCTTAGGCTGAGAGGTGTATCACAATATTGCTTGATCATATTGATAACTATTCCTAATTTTAAAAAAAATTAAAGACTAAGAACAAGCATGCTGAATTTAAACATTTCTGTTTAACACGTAATATAACATTCAACTATCAACCCCAATGTCCCCACAATGAAAATGAACAATGAAAAACACATACTGTAAATAAGTAACGGGCCCACGTCTGTCTTACAAACCCAGTTGCTAGATTTGGTGGTCCCGTCTCTTATTGGTGTATATTATAACATGTTTTTATATTGATCAACTGTATGTCACAATACCATAAGTTATTGAATTATTGCCCAGGCCTACTTTCCCTCTTTAGCGTTTAGCTTAGCGTGGCGCTGTAGAAACCATAAACGGCACTGGCTCTGGTGCTAGAGGCAGCACATCCACTGGTTGTTGACAATCTTCACATGTTTTAACCTTAAGACTTAAGATAATATGAAACAAGTTTGATTTTGTCGGAACGTCCAGATAAGAAAAAGACTAACTCGCACTGCGTTTTATGACCACCTTACACCGCCCCCAACTAGACTCTCAGCATTTCAATCCAACGCTGAGACATTTGTCTGCGATAGTGGAATTGCTTGAAAAGACGTCTGGTGTAAGCTCAACGTAAGGAAGCCATGCAGAACAACCAATGGGAAGATAGTGTGCCGTGGTACCTGCCGTGATTATGGCCGTACTCTCTAGGGAAAGGCAAGTTATTCATATCTTGCAATTTATACATTTGCTGAGTGCTTTACATACAGAAATGACTTTTTAAAGATGACCTATGATCCGGGGGAAAAGGCGAAGTAAAATGAAAGTTGAATAGATCTTTTCTCACTGAAGACTTTCTGAATTGTCAAACAGGTGTAATATATAACAGTAATTGCTGGAATAGAGTTGATGTAATTAGTTTCATCTATGTATGCAGAAACTTGGGCAACATTTAACTGGAATCTTTCTGCAATATTTGCTCAACAGATACTGAGGGACAAATGAAATTAAATGTGTTTTTAATACTATTTAATGCAATTGGCTCTGTTATTTACACCCCAGTTTTGTTACCTGTTATTTAAAGAATATACTTGATTTATGTGTAGGGGGGTGAGCTTTGGTCATCCTCCATTAGTGTTTCATGACTGAATTGTCTTACATGTCTTAAGTCCAATTTTTCTTTTTGTCTTTCTTACAGTTCCTGGTCTACTTTGTTTACTTCATCATTCTCACTGTTGTCTACTTTGTCTGTGCCGCTGTGGTCATCATCCGTCACTATAGAAAAGGAACGGGGGCCAATGAACAGGCGGCGCCCACGGAGCTCAGCCCCATGGCCGCAGATTCCGAGGCCGAACCTTTATCCAACGGCAGAAGTGCCAAAGCATAGTGACAAGAAACGTGTCTCGCCTTAAACCGTTTTCTTTCAGTATCTTGTCTAGATCCCAGGTTTTGCCACTAAGCTCTTCCGACTCAACGGGATCAATCCCTTTAACGCTCTAATGGTGATGGAGTGGGTTTAGTGTTAGCCGCTGAGCCTTAATTACAGAAGTGCCTCCTCGGACACCTAAAGCTCCTGCACAACACCAGTCAGGAAGGCGTCTTGTGCCCGACGTCTTGGAAGAGTTTGGTTTTTAGTTTTTGATGATCAGACGCTGTAACTGAGAAGAGTAAATTCTACTTTATTTTTGTATTTAACACACTACACTAAGTAGTACTAGGCTTTAATATTGAGACAAATCAACTTAAACAGAGAGGGACCATTCATGTAATGGCCAGAACTTTGCCTTTTTTTGGTAATTTGTACAGAAAACAAACAAGGACTTTACATAGTCACATAGTAATCATGTTACAGTTCAGGATTATACCTTCCTGAACTGTCCTGTTTCAGTGATTCATGAATACTATGTGACCTAAGTATAACTTTACGATATTCTTCTTTTTTCTGGTTTGACGGACGTCACAAATTTTTGTTTTTTATCAGCACTCCTTTTGTAATATTACAGTTTGTGCCATTTTGAGAAAAAACAAGACCATATCAGTATAAATTGCTAGATACAGGGTTTCCCTTCTGCATTGATTATAATCACATTTCACATCTCATTGGTATAATCAGATATGGAAGGCTATCAGATTATATTGGTTTATTTGAAGCTAAAAACTGCAGATGATATGCAGTGTTTTATGTAATGTAATGTATGCTGCTAAAGTTGCTCTTTGTGGTTTAGCTGCATCAGAATATTTGAGTTATCCCTGTTTGATACATTGAAACATGCTGCAGAATGTGCTGCTTTGGCGAAATCACACGTGGAAGTAGTTTACACAGATGTATGCTTAATTGAGAATTGTTTGAAATGCCCATCACTGATGTTGGTTATCCAATGTGATATTTCTTTAGTGTTGATTTTCAGCAGTATGTCAGGTGATAGATTGACAAAGCACCTGTCAGCAGTATTGCCTTTGCCTCTTATTTTTCAGTGTGTATTTTAAGTCCAAGAACGACTGTTGTCTGTCTCTTATTTTTTTTTAAATTTACAATCAGCAGAAAGCACTTGTCATGGTACTGCGGAGACAAGAAATGCAGTGTTACAAGATCTAACACTACTTAATCTGCTTTAAGCAGGGGATCTTTCTTACAATAGACACACAAGTAGTGACTAAGGTTTGAGTTGGATTGTTTTTACACAAAGAAGATATTCTTTAAACTTGATTGTAATAATTGCTGCGATAAAAATGTAACTGTGAATCTGTCTGAATGCTGTAAAAAGAAAAAAACTTACTTTAATTGGATGTTAACTTTTTTTATTCACAAATAAATAGTATATGGTGGATAAAAAGCTTCTTGATCTCTTCTTGTATATTATAGGTTAACATAAATCTTTTCCCTGATATTGAACTGTTGATAAATTGTTGATTCCAGGGATTTTTGCAGCTGAAATCCTTTCAACCAGATAGATTTTACGAGTTAAAACCTACTGTTCATTGTCCAGTTTTATGAAGTATTAGATTTAATAGTGAGTTGTTTGGTCAGCTGCAGTTGCTGCTCAGCATGAAGACCAAGAGCCCTCTGATTATTTGTTTTTCTGCGTTTCTTAGGTCAGTATTATTTATTTTTATAAAACTCGACATTGATGTGATGAACCCCCTCTGGTATAAATCTAGTTCTAGTCTGACAACATGTACAAAACCTGGTTTCTCCTCCTGGAAGTTCTGTTTTTAACTGCATGTCTCCAAATCAAGAAAAGACGCACCAGACCGATGAGCAGAGTAATCTCAATCAGAATTGTATCTAGCTGTTTGCTAAATTTGCTGTCGCCCTTTAGCCTCAACGTCCTTTTGAGTACACACTGACTCAGCCGCACACCCAGATGATCACTCGTTCAGTATAAATGTCGACCTTTTGTATGGCTGTGATTCCATTGGCTGCCATTATTACATTGGAATACTTTCACTGAGAGAGGAAACATTGTAAAACCACTTAGGAAAAACTGCTCCACTATACACATTAAACCTGTTTAATCTTAACTTAAAGAAGTAAAACAACTGAATTTGTTTTGTAGAAAATAAAATTGAGCCCTAAATGCTGCTCAGTTATTTAAAAGTATATTTAAGCAGCCTGTACTCTAAGCTTGTAAAGGGAAAACTGGGCGGTAAACAGACGGGGATAGGACTATACAGTAGGTTCATGTGTGCAGACAAGACACAATGCAGCTAGTTCACACAAATGGTTGCTAGGTGTCTGTATATGCCCTCTACCTGCCTGTTGCAATCAGTTATATATTTATATAATCAGAAAGACACGGTCCCTGTTCCTCTGAAAGGTTGCAGCTGCTTCTTACTGCATGCAGTTTTAAAATGGTGATCTAACCCACAGTGCACATGAGTTATTTTATCAATAACTAGTGAAATTTGTCCACTTGCTGCCCTCAAGTGGTTCAACTTCTGGACTATCAATTTATTATTAATATAATGTATTAATTTCAGCTACAACATAAATATCTAATTTATTGCTTTATTTTCCTCTTGGAAAGAAGACTAAATTATAAAAAAAAACAAGTTAAAAGACATTGGTGTTTTGTTGTTTTATTAAGTACAGCCCATATAAAACACTTAATTTATACATATTTATATCCTAAAACAAAAGCCAACAGGGTATGAATAACGGAGTGCCTTTTGTGGAAACTTTGGAGTGTTTAGAACTTTTTACAACTTAAAAATGTCACAACTCATCCTTAAGCAGTGCTGCTTTGTGTGTACAGTAAAGACGAGTTTCACAAATCATTGTAATCATCTGAACGTCCTCAGTCGGCATACTGCAAAGGCTAATTTGACCATTAAAAGTGGGGCTTTTTGTAAACAAACGCCTAAGATTTTAGCTGTATTGAAGTGCAACATATTTAAAACTACAAAAAAAGAGGAAAGTGTGAAGTGCAAAAACACACACACACACACACACACACACACACACACACACACACACACACACAGAGTTGAAACCAATTTCAACTCTGTCCTTCCACAATTTAAAGTAGAATACACATTCAAATACCAACAATCAAATATGTAGAGGAGTAAATACGATCTGGCAGTGATAATAAACATGACAAAATAAAAGTTTGAAAGATGAAACCTCCCAATATTTTCTTTACAACACACATAGCTGTTGCTGAGGAGTCAGTGGTAAACGACTGGAACAACAATGCCTTGCCTGTTGGCTGACCTAACAATGGCGTCTCTTTTTCCCCCCTTTGCTTTCAGTCCAGTTCCTCCCCACGCTGCCCTAGCTCCTGTCTAACACTGTGAGACTGCATATATCCACACCAAGCCTGCTTGTTTTAAAGAGCTAGAGGTCGTTGTCAGGTATGCTGACCCGCCTGTCACAGGAAAGAGCACTTTCCTGTGTTAAGCTGTGAGGCCCCTCATTGCCTCTTTGGAAAATCTAGAAATGACAGGAAGATCTGCATCAAGTCTAGTTTGTTTTTTTAAATTACATTCTGGGCTATTCTGCACTGCAACTGTAGTTGTTGTCATATCATAATTAATAATGTATATATTTCCCTTCTTAGTGTCTTATAATATACAAGACTTAATGTAGATCCCAGCTGGTAATAGCTACTGGGCTAAACTCATATTTTGTTTAAAACGAGCAGCAGAACGCCAGTCTTAAAAAAAATAAAAACTGCCTTTAAAATGCCTTCATACCCACTTTTGGTCAGTTTTGTGTCTAATATATATTTTTGAAAATTAGCCTCAAGTTACTTTCACTCTTTTCTTTGCTGTATTATTAGTTCTAGGTTTGAGGCATTGGAGTTGACAACACTAGTGTTGTTAACAGAGAATAGACCAATCCGACGTGCACTTCACTGTGGATCGTCTCGTTTTACACCTGACATGTTCTGGCCGACGTCTGGCCGCCTACGTCATTGGTGTTTCCTCTGCCAAATGACAAAAAGAAAAGAATAAAAGTCACCCACGGCTAAAATGGTTACACAGAATTTGTTAGTTATATATCGTTGGCTGTAAACCTTGTATGTCCGAAACCGTTGTTGACGCTAATTTGAAAACATTTGATTGAGCTATTTCCCTTTAAACCCACACGTAAAGGGTGACCAATTGCATTTACTTATAAAAAAAATCAAAATGACGAAACATGGCGATACAAGGTTTCTGCTTGAGTTTGACATATGTGCTGTAAGTGCATATAGAGTAAATTATTACATTTATTTTCCAGTATCTTACCGTCTTTTTGTCTCTTCTCTTGGGCAATGGTGCCATTAGATACAGCATCTCTTGCTGTTTTAATGATACAGACGTATGGATGTCAACATTTTCATCATAATAAAAAGTTAGAAAATACACAAGACAGACTGTGGCTGAAACTCACATGTTCTACCGTCATTCCGCCAGAAGTCTGTAGTGGAGGACAACAGTAGCAGCAACATTAACAGAAAATACAGCACAGGAGAAGTCTGTTGTTATTTCTGTAAAGGTCCAGGCTGTTAGATTTTTAAGGCATAACTAGGTATAAATAACTGAAGTTACTGACCTGCTTGCCATGGCATGGATTCTGCAGGGAATTACAGCAGATGATATGTCAAGAAAGTCAACATTTATCTCTTTTTACTCAAAATGAACAGGAAAGAACTTCACCACCAGTAATCTCATTTGGAGTTACTTTCCAAGTAAATATTCATCCAATCAGGTAAATGTTGGACCTGTCAGCTTCTGATGAAATGTTGCAATTCACATTTTTGATCAAAAAAAATCAGTAAGTTCTCTGAAAAACTGCAAATTCTAATTAGTGAAGCTTTGCCAGCAGAGATCTGAGGAGCAGTTAACAATTTAAAATTCCAACACAAAGAAAGCGGAAAAAAACGGAAAAGACATGCATCCGGCAGACTTTCCTGCATCACCGCAGGAAGTGGAACGCGAAGGATATACACTAAATTCTACTGAACATCACGCTTCGAGATCCTACATTTCCCAGAATGCCTTTTTTAGACAATAACAATTAGAATAATTCCCACACGTGCACTGCTCTTTCTTAAAACTCGTGCACAATTGTATTTTGTTTTTAACCTTTTCATTAATTTAAAAGATGTCTTACCTTTTTGGAAGAACCACATTCCTAGAGACAGACAGACAGACACACACACACACACACAAAATGGTTTGAACGTCATACTTCTCTCATTAAACAGAATAAAATACACAAATGCAGACAAATCACACACAAAATGTGCTTAATTTGATGCTAGTGTCGGTGTTACTAATATTGATAAGCATTTTAATAAAACAAGTAGATCCAGTGTCATGAGTGTTCACCTGTTTTACATCTGTGAATGAAAACCACCAGCAGCACAACAAACAGCAGAACCACGAAGACTATGAGCCCTTTGGAAATGTTCGGTTCTCCTTCAGGTTCTGTCCAGTGACAAAAGCAGCATTAAGTGGGCTTTTTCAGCGTAGGTTACACGGAGGACATTTTGCGTTGAAATTGGATGAGACAGTTCCTCACAATTCAAATATTTTCAGCGTAATTAACTTACGATCCCTTTCGAAGAACGGGTTGGAGAAAGGGTCGCTGCTCATCTGACTGACTGGATTCTCCAGCTCACAGTTGAACTCCTTTATACTAGAACTGTTGTCCTAGAAGTAGCGTGAAATAGTTAGTAATACCAAACATGTACACACACACCTGGTGTACCTCCTGTATGTCAAACTCAGTGTCACCCCTGTGTGTAAATGTAGTGAAAAATGATAACTGAAAGACTGAATTGACAACATGCAATTATTTGCATGAGAATAATTGAATTTTACGCACACTTTCTATGACGATACCAGGTTACTGTAACTTATGAATCATTTGTGTTAAAAGGCTATAACAGCCAGCAGCAATATTTTAAAAGTGAGGATTTATGTTGATGAAGATTACTGACAATTTAAGTTATTTGTACTTCATTGAGAAAAAATGTACACTGTTAAAAGGACAATTCTGGCGCAAAATGATCCTAGGGGTTAATAAAACGTGTACAGAGTCGACCGTTCTCTGGGATATGTTTTCATACAAATGGAATGTGACCAGTTTTAGCGCAAACCGCTAATTAGCTTATAACGCTAGTCGTCGGGGCACGCGAAAGTAAAAAGAAATTGCCATTTCTATACAACTAACAAGGCTCAAAATAACCCCACACTTCCACAGTAGCATAATGAAGGTCCATACATGTAAACTAAAGCATTGAGAACTTTTTAAGTGTACAGACAGCCTGTTTATGTGAACAGTACAGTCTTTATAAATCTATCTTTTTAATAAACTAGCTGTACAACTAGCTGTACACCATGTGTTATTAACCCCTAGGTTAATTTTGGCCGGAATTGTCCTTTAAGCCGCCTACACATGATAAGTGATTAGATTACGCGCAGTGCAGGCATACCTCATTGACAGCAGCAAGGCAGCTACAGTGGGGCTTGAATGTTTGGGCACCCCAGGTAAAAATTTGTATTAATGTGCATAAAGAAACCAAGAAAAGATGGAAAAATCTCCAAAAAGGCATCAATTGACAGATTAGACATTCGTATAATATGTCACAAAAATGTAGACTTTATATCCATCATTTATGCTTTCAAAATAACAGAAAATACAAAAATGGCATCTGCAAAAGTTTGGGCACCCTGCAGAGTTAATACCTTACGCCTCTTGATGTAATCCACCGTGGATTTTGAGGTGTGTTTAGGCTCATTATCCAATTGTAGAAGCCATCCTCTCTTTAACTTCAGCTTTTTCACAGATGGCATCAAGTTAGCGTCCAAAATTTGCTGAAATTTTATTGAATCCATTTTTCCTTCTACTTGTGAAATGTTCCCTGTGCCACTGGCTGCAATACAACCCCAAAGCATGATTGATCCCCCCCCATGCTTAACAGTTGGACAGAGGTTCTTTTCATTAAATTCTGGGCCCTTTCTTCTCCAAACGAACCTTTGCTCATTCCGGCCAAAAAGTTCTATTTTAACCTCATCGGTCCACAGAACTTGTTCCCACAATGCATCAGGCTTGTCTATATGTTCATTTGCAAACTTCAAACGCTTATTTTTCTTGGTCTTCCAGATCTTGCTTTAACTTCCACTGTTTCTGATGACGGCCATTTCTTAATTACATTCCAAACAGGATATTGGCATCTGAAAACGCTTTGCTATCTTCTTGAGAAATGAGAATCCCGGAGTTTTTCGCAGAGAATATGCATATATTTCAGTTTTGGGTTGGCAGTAGCTCAGTGTGTAGGGAGTTGGGTTGGGAACCAGAGGGTCACTGGTTCAAGTCCCCGTTCGGACCAAAGTATGGTGGTGGACTGGTAGCTGGGGAGGTGCCAGTTCACCTCCTGAGCACTGCCAAGGTGCTCTTGAGCAAGGCACTGAACCCCCAACTGCTCGGGGCGCCTTTCCATGGGCAGTCCCCTCACTCTGACATCTCTCCATTTAGTGCATGTATAGGTCCTGAGCATGTGTGTGTAATAACAACAGAGTGTAAATTAAAATTTCCCCTTGTGGGATTAATAAAGTATACATTATAGCATATAGTTTCAGTTTCCTAGACAACTGCTTAGAAGAAGCCATGGTGCTGATTGTTGGGGTAAGGTCAGATGAGTCTGGGCATTTAAAACCTTAAGATTGACATCACCTGGTCTTTCCAGATGATGATGGACACTGTCAGGTCTCAGCTTTCTGCAGGGTGCCCAAACTTTTGTAGATGCCATTTTTTTGTTTTCTGTTATTTTGAAAGTGTAAATGATGAAAATCAAATCTAATTTTTTGTGACATATTATACAAATGTCTAATCTGTCATTTGATGCCTTTTGGAAATGTTTCCATCTTTTCTTGGCTTCTTTATGCACCTTAATTTTTTAATTTTTTTTATTTCCTGTTGCTAGGTAATGATAAGTTTGTTAATATACGTTATGCCTGTTCACCCACCTGGTAATCCCATCTGACTGCTGACATTACGCCGTGCGTACGTTTTCCTGCTGAGATCGTGACACGTCTTTTACAGTTCAGGGAACTCGGAGACACAGAGGGTGAGCTTTTTTTTCCCAATGTTTCGCCAGTTTCTGATAGCGCATATGTGTCGCTTCTGGCGACGTCACATCTCTTGTCTCATTGGTTACACTTTTGATAGGTCGGCGGCAACTAGGTCAAAGTTGAAATAATTTGAACTTTTGTGTGTATGCGGCTTGAGAGAATAAAACTGTGAATTCAGGAATTGCACGTTGCATCCCACCAACAGTGACATGCATCATTGCACTATGCAAACCTTTGTAATGAGTTGCTCCTTAGATGAACCTGTCACATCGCTATCTGACATCCACCTGTAGGCGAACGGTTCAGCGCCTGTGGTGTCTCCCTCACAGGTCAAAATACAGCTGGTCTTCTCAGCATCACAGGATTTATCAACAATGGGTTTAGGAACGGAAGCTGTTATGTTATTGCAGAAAAAAAAACAATTACAAATAGGTCATTAGAGTCACTTTTTTAGTTTCTTATTCCAATTTCCCAGATTTCATCACATCAGGAATTGAACTCAGGGAAACATACAGCCACACTGATCAGCCTGACTAAAGCGTGTGTAATTCATGCACTTACAGATGACGATGAGACGAGTTGCATTCATGTGGTTGCCGTTGATTTCCGGTGTGTACAATCCAGTGTAATTTGGAGTCAGTCCTGTGATTGTCATCTCTCCATTTGTAATGTTCAGTTTACTGCGTTCTTTAAACAAACGCCAACAGGGATGGTATTAGCTTCTCAACAGTCTGGAACTCACACCACTGTACCATTTAGCATTAATCAATCAAGACACCTTTGAGGAAAGCACATATTTGATCCCACAAACAACCAAAGAGCGTGAGCTGAACTCGGCTCAGTATACCTTGGAACTGAAGATAATAATCCAATTCCGTTCCATCCCACTGGACTGCCATGTTACGATTATGTTTCCATATGATGTTGTTGATGGCACCAGAGATAGGATCCGGTTTGATGACAACATCATCGCCCACCTTTTTGTAGAGTGGAATCTCTGCAGGGACAAAAAGAAGCTCAGTGTGCCAATTGTTTTTTTTTGTTTTAACATCATTTAAAAGGTGCTCTAAGCGATGTCATGTGTGTTTGAGGCTACAACATTTGTTGTCACATACAGCAAACATCTCCTCACTATCCGCCAGCTGCCTGTCCCCAGAACACACTGTAAAAAACATCTCCTCACTATCCGCCAGCTGCCTGTCCCCAGAACACACTGTAAAAAACATCTCCTCACTATCCGCCAGCTGCCTGTCCCCTGAACACACTGTAAAAAATATCTCCTCACTATCCGTCAGCTGCCTGTCCCCTGAACACACTGTAAAAAATATCTCCTCACTATCCGCCAGCTGCCTGTCCCCTGAACACACTGTAAAAAATATCTCCTCACTATCCGTCAGCTGCCTGTCCCCTGAACACACTGTAAAAAATATCTCCTCACTATCCGCCAGCTGCCTGTCCCCAGAACACACTGTAAAAAACATCTCCTCACTATCCGCCAGCTGCCTGTCCCCTGAACACACTGTAAAAAATATCTCCTCACTATCCGCCAGCTGCCTGTCCCCTGAACACACTGTAAAAAAACATCTCCTCACTATCCGCCAGCTGCCTGTCCCCAGAACACACTGTAAAAACATCTCCTCACTATCCGCCAGCTGCCTGTCCCCAGAACACACTGTAAAAAACATCTCCTCACTATCCGCCAGCTAACCCTAACCCTAACGTCAACAAGAAGCAACGTCACCCAGCATCGCTTAGAGCACCTTTAAGTGGGCTTTTTAGTCACCCGACTTTGTCAAGGTGATGAAGATTAAGCTGTTGCCTTTAAGCACCAATTGGTTATTTTGGACTGTTGGTCCGACAACACGAGCAATTAATGGGATGTCACCTAGGCCCTGGGACATTGTGCTGAGCAATATTCACTATTTTGTGACATTTGCCAGACTACGGTAATCTGTTAGGTGAGGGTAAGTACCCTCAGGTAATTTCCATGGTAACTTTATAAGAGAATTTTTTTTTTTTAAATGTACACATAGTGTGTTTCTTAAAAGGTCCATTCCAATATTTTTAGACACAGGCAGCATTAAGACCTATATTAAGGGAGTATACATTTTCAAAACATGAAATGTTACCGTTTACTTAAGAATTAAAAAAGAAAAATAATCCTTCGTCCATGTAATATACACTCAGTTTTGTTAAAATAGTTTTAGGGATGCTCTATTCTATTGCTACCTGTTCCCTCTCTAATCTCTTCTGCCCTAGTCTATTCCTAACTGTTCTATCTCTAATCTCTTTTGCTCTATTCTAGTCCTAACTGCCCCAGCTCTACTCTCTTCTAGTCCCAACTGCTTCTTCTCTAATCTCTTCTGCTAAATTGTATTCTATTGAACAGTATTCTCTTCTACTCCTAACTTCCTTTCTTCTGCTCTTTTCTATTTTATTCCTAACTGTTTCTATTTCTACTCTCTTCAATTCTGTTATGCATACTGATATTTTCCCCATACTATACATTTCAATTTCAATTCCAACATACTCTATATATTGTATTCTGCTCAATTCCTAACAATTGTATACACATTATTTGCACAACTATGTTTCTATTGCACATATTCCACCCAGCAATTATATGCTCTGTTCTACTGCACAACGCTATTCTAGTACACTACTAGGCCTACTAACTGTTGCATGGTTCACTACTGTATGTACTTTTCACATTTCAAGTATGTTCAATAGCTTAATTATTCTCTATTCTATTTCAAGTCCTCGCCCTCATGCACTTTGTATTGTTGACAGTTGATATTAGCTAGCATGGAAGGTAAATCTGGCTTAACTGTAAGTTAGTTATAGCTGTATGCTGTTGTTTACCAGTGGGTGGGGCCATGACTTTGGAGAAACTACCATACTGCGACACAGTATGCACATTTGTACCATAGTAACCCACAACAAGATAGTTTGAACCGTGTGAAACAAGTGAGCTAAAAGGCAACCTTGAAGTAATAACCTTACCTGAGTCTGCGGACACGACAGCCAATAAAACACACAAGCAACCGGCCAATATGATGAATGGCAAAGACGGCGACATGTCGCTGCTTCTGTTCTGAACCAAGACAAACATGTCGAATGACGTTAAACAAAAGCTACAAACATTATAGACTAAGTATTGTAGCTTAAAAAAATAATTGTTTTCTCCCGGCGAGAAACGGTTAGACGAAGCTGAAAGTGAAAGTTGAAGAGAAACGAGCTCAACAGGCTCACAGACTCAGAGTGTCCCCGCCTCCTCCGGGACATGCGCATTCTGATCGCAACATCTTCAGGAATCGCCCAAATTGCTCCATACGCACCATACATGTGTCCCTGGCCAACGCAATGACCAATGTAGTTAGTTTCTTTTAGACACATAAAAAATAAAAAATATATACACAGTACAAAAACTATGTTGGCCTCCTAGTGTCCAGAAGTTGTTACTGCAGCCAGACAACTTTTAAAAACTCCACTTTGTCTTGTCCCTCACTCTATAATTTAATTACAGACATTTAGAAATGAGAGTTAATGCACCACATGTGCCCACAGCAATGTTCTTATTAAAATTGTGACCGGGTTGGTCCAGTGGGTAGAGCAGGTGCACCTATGCTTAGAGGGTCCTCGGTGCAGAGGTCGAGGGTTCAAATCCAACCTTTGACGATTTCTTGCACGTCTTCCCTGTGACTAGCTGTCCTATCAAATGAAGGCGGAAAAGCCCAAGAAATTAGATATAAGATTCAAGATTTAAATCAGTCTCTGCTACAGTTGACATGTTTAATTTCTTTTCTTTATTTTACATGAGGAATATTGCACTGGCCTTAAAATGTTGTCCCTAGCTTGACCTTTATTAGTTCGGGTCCTAATCTAGCGGAGCGAGGTCCTACGAATACACACGTTTTTGTTTGTCGTGAACCTGTGTTTTAACTTCAAACTTCCCTTTTTCTGGCTTTAAAGAGTTAAAGGATGAGAATAAAAAACATTTAAACTCAGGATTTATTTAAAACTTAATGCAGTAAAAACAATGTAACAATAATGTCATTAGAACAATAATGCATGATGCAACAGTAAATTGCATATTACAGTCAAATTATATCACAAATGGTATTGCATTTATTTTGAAAGCGATAGCAAAATCATGAAGCCTAAAAAGGCTTTGTAGAAACATTAAAGTAAACCAAAAGTGACGAGCACAGGACTAAACATCCAGGTGTGATGCCAGTGTGTTGTTTTTGTTGTTGTTGTTGTCGTCATCATTGTTAGGCGTCATCTTGTTGGATCATTCATCCTGACACTCCTCCAGGTTGTGCAGGATCAGGGGCTCCAGCTGCAGCCACAAACCTCCCTCCGCGCGCAGGACGAGTTGGGGGAGACGGCGAACTCCCCCAGAGCGGGACCCGAGTTCAGGGTTCACCCCCGGGGTCAGACGAAACCTGAGCAGTGTCAACGCCACGACGACTCGGAGCTGTGCCAGGGCGAATTTCTGACCAATACAGTTCCTGTGAACACATAGAGGTTCTTGTCTTTACCTGCAATATTCCTAATTGTGTCAGATCTTCATTTTTCATATTTGAAGCTCTAATAAGGACGCCTTATCACCTGGGGCCTGAGGAGAAGGGGATGAAGGCATGAGAAGCCCGTCCTGCTGTGTTTGTAGTGTCAAAACGCAGAGGATGAAACTCCTAAAACAGATAAATTATAGGTCCTACAGTGGCTTGCATACGTTTACACACCCATGCTTATGTTGATTGAAATGAGGAATAAAAAAACATCTTTTGGAAATTGATCTTAATGCCTTAATTCAAAAAAACATAGAGATCAGCATGGTGTTATTTCAGTTAGTTTAATAGCTGGTTTGATTTGCATTGAGAGATGATCTTATGGAAAGTTCACCGTGCCAATCTCTATGTATGGTGAAGGGTATGTGATGATGATGTGGGGGGGGGGGCTATTTTAATTCCAAAGGCCAAGGGAACTTTATCAGGATGCAGAGTATCCTGATCCATGTAATAACTGGCCTTTAATAATAAAAATCTGCCTGTCTCTATGGGAATTCAACATAGGGGTGTATACTTATACCCCCTGTATTTTAAGGAAGAACATTTATTTATTTACAATACATTATTCATTCACAAAGAAAACTGGTGTCCTTAAAAGGTTGGATTTTCCTAATTTTTTTCAATTAAAGCATTAAGATTTAAGAATTTCCAAAAGATTGTTTTTTATTCCTCTTTTTAATCAACTTTAACATGGGTGTGTAAACTTATTCAAGCCACTGTACATGACAAAGTGAGAGAAAAAAAAAAAGAAACTTGAGATTTTTTATTTTATTTCTTACATGTGGGTTTGTCCAAACAGCTGGGTTGTGATGTGTCCCATAAATACTGACCAAAGAGATGGCACCTTGGGAAGAATAACAAAAACAACTATTTTTGACATTGGTATTTACACATGCAGGTGTTGAAATGTATCTAACTATTGTCAGGGAGCTAGGTAAACTGACATGTGCAGGACAAGAAGAATATAAAAACGCAGTTATTCTGATTGTATAGACATCTGTGTGTGGACAGAGGTGGCTCTCTTTGTCATGAAAGTTTGTTCACTGTTTGAAAAAAATGATCTGAAATCTTTGGACTCGTGATCTTTAAAGTCTCCATCATCATTTCCTGATCTCAACCCCCTCAGTATTTAAGACATTAGCTTGCCTTCACTGCTTCACTAACCAACATTCACTTCCTTATTGAGGTTGGCAAATGCCTGGAAAATGTCTTACACAAATGGAAACCCCCCAAAACAAGAAATGGCTTTTGACCTTTAAAATCTATGTCAAAAAAAGTCTCTCCCCTCTCACCCTTTGGTACAGTCCGATTCCCTGGCAGTGCAATGTCCTGGGTGTACTTCCTTGTTACAGCCTGCACAGGAGAGTGCAGCCTGAGAGACTCTCTGATGCACATGGTGGTGAAGGGAAGCTTGGACAGATCCTCCCTTAAGATAAAGATATTCACATTTCAATTTTTTAACAGACTTTTCACTGCACTTAATACTACAGGGTTTCAAATTGTGTGTAAAGAATCAAAACATCCATTGATTCAGGTTGTGTGTGTGCCTTCTGACCACTCTATTTCCTGTCTGTCTCGTCCTTGCATCAGATCCAACACTTCCTGCCTGCATTGCTCCTGATAGTGCTCGTGGCGTGCTAAATTATACAGCGTCCAGCAAATCGCACTGGCTGTTGTGTCATGACCTGTTGAAAAAAGTAGGACAGTTTAAATGTCAAGGTCTCAAAGCAATCTTACTGGATGTCAAATTATGATGTAATGACTTGAAGGTTTTTTTCTTCTTTGGGTCAAATTTGACCCCTTTCCAAAAAGTTTCTATGTCAGAAATTTGTGTTTCTTTCAAATAAATTGTCCAAAAAAAGTAATGTGGATGGTTCCCAATAACGCTCCTCACAAGTTAAATAAATAATCAGTTCACTACTTTCATTGAATTTGTGTTTTTTTGAAAAAATTGACCAAAAAAAACACACAAATTCAATGAAAGTAATTTATTTATGAATAAATAAATTTAATTTTGGAGAAAAAAATCGTAAAAGAACTTTAAAAAAAAAAGTGGGAAGAAAGAGAGAAAGATGTCAAATAAAGTGACAACAAATGTGAAAAGATGTCAAAATAGTAAAAATTTCAAAAGGCTCAGAAAAAGTCGACTAATGTTGGAAAAGTGACAAAACAAAAGGGTAACAAAAGAAACCAAAAAAAAAAATTTCCAGGTCAGTTAAAATATGTAACAGTAGTATTTAGCAGTATCCCATAACTATCAGCAAGACTTTAAACTGTCTTACCTGCAAACATGAAGGTGTTGGCCTCAGCCTGTATCTCCTCATCTGTTAGGCCTTGTCCATCCTCATCCTGCAATTATACAGAATTAAAATGCAGTCCTGGAGCTTTTAAAGCTATTTAACTGTCTCTCCACCTTGTTTGTTGTCTCATTTGTACTTCTTCTTCTCTCCTATACCTTTGACAGCAGTATGATGTCCACAAAATCTTTCTTTCTCTGTGGTGCTGTCTTCTGCTGTTGGCTGATCAGGGATCGGCGCTTCTGAACCACCTCCCTGGTAAATCTGCAAAGTTTTACCCACAAATAGAATATAGAATAGACAGCAATAAGTTATTGATTGTAGTATAGGATACAATGTTACTAATATATGCATTATGATGAAAGATACAATGTATATCATACTGTACAATATAATGCACTAAATAAGAAACTGTTACAATACAATGTAATACAATAATATACAATGCTTATGTGATAAGTAAGTATGCAAAAGTGGTGAATTTAAAAGAATATAATACAAATAGAATGGCAAAAGGGAGGTTTTCCTCGCCACTGTCACACTGTTGCTTGCTCTGGAGAACTGTTGGGTTATTGTGCATTATAGAGTGTGGTCTAGACCTACTCTATCTGTAAAGTGTCTTGAGATAACTCTTGTTATGAATTGATACTATAAATAAAATTGAATTAAACAAGCAATATTACAGCAACAGCTTGGCTCTCATCATTTTCCAGTAAATACCTCATCATTATCATCAGACTTAAAGGTTTCTATATTATTGTCTGTGCTATACTGTTACATTATGGTCTTGCCTGTACCTGTGCACAATGCTTAAAGCCTTTTTGAATTGTTTTCCCTGCTGTGTTTTCCAGTAAAACCAGTCCCAGTGGTGCAAAATCTTTTGGCGACGATCTATAATGAGGTCGCTCAGCTCCACTAGGGCTGACACGTACTCACTGGCAGACCTGGAGACAGAAAATAAAGATACAAAAAAATACAAGTACAATGGAGGAAGAATGTATTTCTAAAAAGCTGGTAAAATGTGTGTCCTCCTCACCGCTGACAGTTGCTGTTGTAGCTAAAGGCACATTTCAGTAAACTGTCCAGTGTCATCAGCGTGACATGGTCAAACATCTCTACATTAGGCGTGCCTTTAGCCACCAGGTGGCGCCACTTGTCCTGAAAGACACATATAGGCCCTCATTTGCATAATAAAAAGAAATGCACAAAGACCGTTTGGAGAAATAAACAGTGGGGGGTATCCAATGTGAAAATAACACAGAAATTAATTAACACATACTGTAAATATATACAGTACATACATACATACATAACGGTACATACATACCGGTACATACACACATAAACACATAAATACATGCATACATACATACATACATACATACATACATACATACATACATACATACATACATACATTACATACATACATACATACATACATACATACATACATACATACATACATACATACATACATACATACATACATACATACATACATACATACATACATACATACATACATACATTACATACATACATACATACATACATACATACATATATACATATATAGCCTATTGTAAATATGTTACAAAATGAATGATATTTTAAAAGAACATTTCAAAGAAATAAAATAATATGTAAAAAGAAATGCAAAAATTAATACATAAATTTAAAAGAAATGAAAGAAGGAAAAACTAAATAAGATGTTAAATAAATAGGAATAATACAAAAATAAAGAGGCAAATTGATACACAAATTTCCATGTATGTCACATTTGACCAAAAGATTAATGCCTACATTTATTTTGAATATTATTTTAGGTAGATTAAACGACATATTAATTAAATTATCAAGTCATTTATGTTTTTATTTTTTTTTGTCTTCTACAGTCATTTGCATGCAGTTACTTTTGCAGATACTAAAGGCTGTGTACACATTTTACACTGGCACTGGTTTCTGAACAGAAAGTAAATGCAACATAAGCTCAACATACCGACATGATTTAAAAATGATTTCTTTTTTTAATAAATGACAGCAGATATTTGTGTTTTCTTGCATCTGTTCACTACTCTGTGTCTTACATGCATGATGTTAGTTGAGGTGTTAAACTTGATCACGTAGTTCTTCAGAATATCAAAATGAAAAGCTGGAGTCAGCAGCCGTCTCCTGCGGGACCACTCCTCCCCGTTGCTTAGCAACAGGCTCTGTCCTGGGACGTAAGAGAGAGAGAAGGTTTGGAAGTGAAGATGACAGTACATTGTAATCAATACTTAGATAGACAGTAATTGGAATCAGTCATCTGACTTTATTATTATTAATTTCTTAGTCTTAAAAAAACTAGACCTCAATATTACCCTCAGGGGTTTATTTGATGATGGGAAACCTGAAAACACCTTGAATATAAAAATAAACAACGGCAGTCTTTTCAGCTTGAGTACCATAGATAATCTAAGACTTGAGCTATTTGACTCACCAAGCCATGGACGCAGATGGCCATAGATAAGCTCATCTTTCACTGTTATACTAGCTGGATGGATGGAGGGAGGGAAGGAGTGAGGAGGTAATGGAAGGAGAAAAGAACATTAAATATTAAATGAATCGCCAGTAACAATTCCATTGGCATGAAAGATGAAAAAAGTGTTGTTTTACAGTAATTATACACTACCAGGTGCCATTAGCAGAGGTTTGACAAAGTCAGGGTGGAAGACTCTGACCAGGTGATAGAAAGGGCCGAGGAACCAGCTGCAGGAGTGTGTGTACATCTGCACCAAGTCATCCACCTGCAGGAGACCTTCTTCTGTGCTCTGCATCTGAGGCACAAATCAATATCAGTTTAACCTTTATGTTGTCCTCGGGTCAAATTGACCCTTTTTCCTATATCAATGTTTTTTTATAACAAAATAACATGATTGATTCCACACAACGCTCTTTGGCAAGTACAAATCTCTACTTTCATTCATTTTGGGGTGTCTCATTCAATTTTATAGCATTTCAAAACAAATTAAAGTGTTTTTTGAAATAGTATTGAGTAAAAGTTGACATATTCCAGTCTGTGATTATCCATCAACATCCATTCCTTTAATTTTAGTCTAAATAATTCCTAATTTCTGCTTTTCTAACTCAAACATTAGGTATAATTTCCTAATGAGGTTTATTGACCATAAAATCCAAAAATAACTTTAAAACTAAAGTTAATAAGTTAGTGTTACGTAGTGTTGAAAACGTCCAAAAATGTGACAAACATTGAAAAAAAAAACATCGATAAAAAGCACCAACGAAAGTATTGATTTTTAATTTTGACGGGAAGACAACAGAAGGGTTAAACAGAACACTACAATATGCAGTGCACAATGAGTTTAATTAATTAAAAGGTAAAAAAGTGAGTTTTGGTGGTCATCACCATCATAATCAACTTTATTGCCAGACTCAAGGTCCATTTAGAAGACAGACTAATACAACATGCATTAAAAAGAGATAAATATATGCAAAGAAATAAAAACAAAAGAAACCAGTGTTTCCATAGTGATGATTGGTATCGTGTGGCACTAAAGCTAGGATTTGCCAGCAGCATAACATTACAATGAATTTGTAGCTAAGACTCCTTAATAATGCCTGGAAGGTGCTGACCCCTCCATTACAAAACAGATCATTTGCACTAGAGCCCCTGGGTTTGTTGAGCAGCATACAAAGGAGTGTTACCCTTCTGCTTCTTCTTCTAGTAATGTTTTGCAACACTGTGAAACATCCTGTATCTCGCTGAGAACGTTAGATTTCCAGATGTTTCCACATTTACCAAGCATTACAACAACGACATGATCAAAGGTAAAGAAATTATATTTTTACCTTAGAGCTGTCAAAAAAACTATAAATGTGTGTTAGTGTGTAGCTTTGGCGTCTGTGTGTGTGTGTGTGTGTGTGTGTGTGTGTGTGTGTGTGTGTGTATCCTACCTGGCCCAGGTGGCCTAAAAGCCAAGAGTTTGCGTGTGGCTTCCTGAAGCAGGACAGCCTGTACGTGAACCAGGCGTGTCGCACCAACAGCCTCACCACCACAACTGCAACCACAGCTCCTAGTCCTGTACAGGCCAAAAACATGACCTGACAGAGACCCGTCCAGCTGAGGACCTGAGAGAGGACACCCCAGAGCAGAGACATGCTGGGACAGAGTGAGAGAGAGAGAGAGTGAGGAGTATCCAGAGGTTTGCTTGATACTCACCCTGCTCTGACAGCGACTGTGTTCACAATGAGAAGTTACGAATGTCGAAATGTACAGAAACCAAACTGTTTCCGCCACTTATTTCAACAAGAACAGTTATGAGAGAGACCACTTCCTTTGTCTGTTAAAAGAAAAAAGCCATTGTATCATGTTAATGGAGACTGAGTAGATAAGATCCTTTACTTGGATTATAATGTTTAATCGTATACCTATTTATACATGTACAGGCCAATTTTTTTATATTTTTGTTATAGTTATTGAAGCCTTGCTGGCAGTTCTCTTAAGTCTTTGTGTTGTTGTTAAAAGCAATGAATTGTTAAGAATTTGTATTATTGGGTCAAATTAAGCCATTTCTCTTTTTTCTTGTAAAATGTGTTTGTAGTTCAGTTTATTTTAAAGATAAAACACCCAGTGTTTGATAGATTGTTTACATTTTTTATCTTTTTGTGATTTTTTTTGTTGCCAAATATGTGAACATTATTTAATTTTGCACTCTTCATTGAAAAAAGACAAATCCGATGAAGACTGAGGCAACAACCTTGCAAAGTCAGTGTTCATGCATTTGTCATTGTAATTTTATTTATCAACTTTTATACATCAAGTTTGCTTTACGTCACAGCAAGATATTTCTTATTTCCTTCACAAGAATTTATTATGGGCATCCATCAAGACACATAAGTAGTACATCATTAATTTGATACTGTAACTCGCTAAATTTCAGAAAAGTTATTAAAACCATCAACCTATGTATGCGATCATTGTATCCCTCACTCTGACATCTCTCTATTAGTGCATGTATAGGTACTGAGCATGTGTGTGGCATTCAGGCCTGTGTGTAGTGTGTGTAATAACAACAGAGTGTAAATTGTAATTTCCCCTTGCGGGACTAACAAAGGATACATTAATCTTAATCTTAAACTGATGTATTTGTTATTTAAGTGAAATTCCCCTAGCATAATGTATATTTGTGTTTTATTTATTTCTGTTCTGACTGCCTGTCTTTGAATGTTTTTTAAATAAAAACAATACAACTTTTTTTATTTTTTCATTTTGAGCACTGCATGCTACTTTTCTTTACATTAGAGTTAGATTTTACGAGGAGTTCCTGAAGGCCACCTTGATTGGCAGCGGATGCACCTGAGCGGAAACTGGACTGAAGACAGGAGTTTACAGAAAAGTTGCTAAATTGTTTGACTTCTGCAGGAAGCCTGGAATGAAAAGCAAGCGATATTGTGCATGTTTCCAGTTGTAATGTTGCTACCTCTCAATGTCAGGTGAGTTTTATTAAACATTTTTGTCTTAATGGTGTGGGTAAACGCAACCTAACGTAGCTAATTAGCTTAATTTCAATTAACTGGTGGTCGTTTTGCTAGCTTCTACCATCTTAGTCTCCATGTTAACCCTTCAGGAGTCGATTAATATAATTGTTTAAGTATTTACAAAACGTTATGAAATTATAGAAAAACTAAAGTGTGAATATATTTTTTATATATATGTGTGTGTGTGTGTGTGTGTGTGTGTGTGTGTGTGTGTGTGTGTGTGTGTGTGTTTTTTTTTTTTTTTTTTTAAATTGCAAAGACTTTTGATTACAACCACATTATTCCAAAAATAGTTTCAGGTTACATTTTTCACTTGCCTATTCAATTTTATTTATAGTATAAAATCATGACTCAAGACACTTTACAGATAGAGTAGGTCTAGACCACACTCTATAATTTACAAAGACCCAACAGTTCTAGTAATTCCCAAGAGCAAGCAACAGTGTGACAGTGGTGAGGAAAAACTTCCTTTTAGGGAGAAACCTGGGACAGACCCAGGCTCTTGGTAGGCGGTGTCTGACGGGGCCGGTTGGGGGTGCACAGTGGCAATAACACAGATAATGAAACAGTGACTAGAAATAGTAGTTCATGGTGTAGCTGGGCACTGCAGGGCGTTACAGGATGTAGTAGGGCACCGTTATTCCTGTTATGATTTGAACCAGGTCAGCTATTAGACACTTGTTTAAGGCCATCATTTTAAAATCTGTGAAAATTATTTGACATTATTGTGCTAAGAAATTAATTAAAGTTTAACTTTTGAAAATATTTAAGCTAAAGGAGAGGAATGGTAGTGAAATTGGAAATACTTTATCAATTGATCTTGTAATATTGCTTCTCTACATCTGTCTACAGATACAACTAGCCAATCATTTTAAACAACCCAGTACTAATTTTAACATTTGAAAAGCAAGTAACTCATTTGTTTTTCACTAAAACAAACATTGATCAGAAGTGAAGGCAATGCAGGAATATACAGTTTGTCATTAATCTTCCTCTGTGTGCATGTTTCAGGTTTTTAGCTTGAAATGAATGAAAATGCGGAAGGGCACAGCAGGTGTGCGGACCAAGAGAGATCTCTCCCTGCTTCCACCTCCCCTCTGTCGTCCTCCAGCTCCACCCAAACATGGCTGCCATTTGACTGGCCTCTGGAGCCTTCCTGGACGAATGACCGTCAACCGAGCCAGGGTTCTCGCTGCCATTACGTCGAGACAGAGTCCAGTCGTGCGTCTCGTTTCTATGAGGAACTCTTCTGTAGCAGCCAGAGCTCCAACGCTCTGGCTGGCACACTCATGACCTCCTCCTTGCCACAGAGCGATGTGGTGAAACAAAGTTCCCTGGGGAAACTGGAGCGGAACCACACTAAATATTTTGTGCTGAGAGCAGGAAGTCACACCGGGCCGAGCCGACTCGAGTGGTACAAAAGCCAGAAGAAGTTCACAGCAATGGAGAAGTCTGCTGGTAAAGCTGCGCTGTATGGCTCAAGCAAGCAAGGGTTGGTAAAAGTAACTTCAACCAATTAAAGGTTTATAAAGGAGCTTTACGTTAGTGTGTCATCAGTTAAATGTTAAATGATGTTTTTGTCCTCTTTTATTCAAGTATTTTTTTTTTGAGGTCCTGAATCCATCCACTGCTGTGCCTAATCTTTCCCTAATTGATTGGCAAACACAACTTTAATATATGAAGTTAAATATTTTTGTTTTGAGCAGTACCAAAACTGTATTGAACAGAAACAGCCCTGAAACCATTTAAACGGTACATGTAGCGTGCAAAGAGCAGCACATTTTCAAATGTAAATGGTTGAGTTATTTAGTTTTTTAACCAAATCAAACTAGTGATTGTTGGAACAGTTGAAAGACCAACCAAGATGGCTTTTCATAGTTTTATTTTGTTTGTCGACTTTAAATGAAGCGTTTAACAATAATACAGTTGCTGTTTTTTTAAATGGAGTCTGGTGGGTTTGGCTAGGAATTTTAAGAAAAAGGAATCTTACTCTTTAACAAATAGGTTGATCTCTGTAGAGATCCTTTCCATAATGTTGTCAGACAATTGGAACAATAATCCAAGCATGTCTGTGGCAAAACGAGCACTTTCAGTGGATGTAACTTTTAGGTGGGCATTAGCCAGATAAGGTAACATTGCAGCTTGTTACGCCATTGCCAACTGCAGTGGTCTTGCGTTATACTGGACCAGTTTCAAAAATTCTTTCTATTTCCCAGGGTGATTTATCTGAGGTGCTGTCTTGGTGTGAGCCGGAGCAGCAGTTCCAGGAAAGGCCACACAGTGGTGCTGTATGCCAACGATCAAACCATGGTGCTGGTGGTGGAGGACCAGTGGGAACAAGCAGAGTGGTATCTGGCCATCAAGAAACTGATGGAGGAAGAGCAGAAGGATGAAGAGCATGGTGAAGGGTTTGATGAAGAGGATGATGGGTATTGTACTCTGCCCCCTGTTGCATCCTTTAAAGAGGTCAGACCAGATTTTTGTTTTTCTTTGCTGTCACATGCAGTTGATTTAAAACAAGAACTTTTTTAATAAAGTTGATTTTATGTTTTCTGCCCTGCAAAAGAAGACATTTTATAGAATGTAGTGATTTAAGACCTCTTGATACACAATAGCCTTGACAACCAAGTATATAAGACAAGACTTATAAGAAATCAGATGAAGTCAAATAAGAGCAATATGTTCAGGAAAGTTATCTTGGTGATATTACCATTATATTCAACAAGGCATAATTGTGTCATATATAATGGTTTCCTAAAATGACATTCATTTTAATAACGACTAAATGGAAATCCAGGGTAAGAGTTGGTGAGCAGTTAAAATCACAGAAAAACCAACTCATCCAAGTGTACAGTTAGATATTATACCTCAACTTAAATTTCCAGGCGGTGTTTAAAAAAAACATTGAACATAAAATAATTAAAACTTTCCAAAAAAAAAAACTAAGTACTGCCAGCTCTTGATTGGATTTAAATATCTCTCCCCGATCTACACCCTGCTCCTTTCATCTTCGTCGTCTAAGGTTTGGCCCGTCACGGTGAAACCCAGAGGTCTGGGTTATTCCAAGTCCCTGTTGGGGGAGAGCCGGCTCTGCCTCACCGCTACGTCCCTCGTCTTGGTCAGAGTGGCGGCATGCAGTGACTTGCCATCTGTAACGATACCTTTGCTGAGTGTTCGGCGCTTTGGCCACTTGGATGGTTCATTCTTCTTGGAGCTTGGCAGGTCGGCACAAAATGGTCCCGGAGAGATCTGGATGGAAGCTAGGGACCAAGGTAATTCAGAATTAGAAATGTTCTGATTTTACAAGTTTCTGCGATACCATACTGTAGGACTGTTCCTCGTCTTTGCTCTGTACAGGAAACCCAGCAATAGCCCAGCACATTCATGAGGTGGTTCGCGAGACGGTAAGGGCACTACGAGCGCTTCCTGACTTCAGCCGGTCACCAACCTCCAATCACAATCGGCTTCAAAACCTTCAGGCCTTAAAACGCTGCCGGATCAAATACAGAGACAAACAGGTGAATGTGAGACCACATGGTTCACGCCTGGCTTTGCCTCCCAGGAACCCTGAAATCCAGACAAGTCCAACTAAACTTTGCCTCGAGCCCCGAAAACAACAAAAAACCGAGCCTGAATCCGATCTGAGCCCCACCTCACATCTCAGCCCGTTCAGACTTCATCAGAGCTCCATGTCTGAGACTGGCAGCTACGTGGAAATGAAAACGGACCATCATCTCCCCATAAACAAAGGGAGAGATAACTACTGCAGAAGTACTGCCGTGGTGACGGGGGACCAGTGCGGCGTTGCAGCCAGCGGGATGGAGGGCCGGGAGCCAGGTGAGGAGCAGGGGCCGGGCTACATGATGATGTCTCCACAGGGAAGCCTCGGACAGGCTGTGCTGCCCCAGGATGACTATGTGACCATGGCGAGCCCACATAAACACAGCTGGCTAGCTTCCTCCTCCCCCTCCTCTTCCCTTCAGACATCATTCAACAGGTAAGTTGAACTGTTAATTGTCCAGCAGCAAGAACCAGGCCTTCGTTTGAGACTCTGTTATCCAGTTGATGCAAACATTTCCTGTGTTTTCTTGTTGTCCTGATGTACGATAAGAATCCTGTCAGGCGATCCATTTTACCATGAATGAAACTAAACATTTCCTCCAGAATTTACATTAAAAGTCTTGCAGTCTTCAAAAAGCATCAGGGAATCTTGAGTTTTCTTACAGGTGGTTTAAACATAGGTCATTATCATGGATGATTGTGACTAAAGCATCAGTTATTATTCCAGTTTGGCCTCTTTCTGTAGTTATCAAGTAGACTGGAAGAGACATTGGGGCATATTAAAGTGGTGATTGCTTGACCTCTATTGAAGCTGATATTTGGATTCAACTTAAGTTCATTATATGTATTTAACTTCAACACTAAAAAAAACTGACTCGAATAGCTGTCTTGATAACTGATTGCATTAGTTGAATGATACAAAATATTGCCAAACACAGGAAAACTGCATCTGTAAAGGAAAATACAAAAAGTAAACCCTTCCCAACACAGACTGAAAGACACTTACACTACAAATAAAAGCCTCAGAATTGACCAAGAGGATATATTGTAATTTAGACCACCACCTGTGTATTGTTTGGACTTAGAAAATACGTTTTGTCTTGTTTTTTTTTAATTTTTTTTTTTTTTTGTAGCTCCACCTCTGACAGCTGCTCTCCTCTGCACCCATCACATCATCAGACCAATGAGCACAGCGGGCCACACTGGCTGGTGACCTCAGTCCAACAGTCAGAAACAGAAGCTGGCCAATCACAGATGAGCATCAGCTGCCCCACCCAACCACAGGATGATGCAAGGCAGGAGCGCACGTCAGCCAAGCAGAGACGGCTCCCGGCACAAACCCGGGCCACCTCGTCTCCTGTGAGGAGTGTTGATGGGTCTAACGTGTTGACTCCATTTGCTGCAAGTGGATCAGGCTATACCAGGTCAATCCAGGCTAATCCAAACTCTGGTACTGGCCGCTTCAGCCAACTCCAAGCAGCATCACGCCAAATTGTTAGATACCGGCTTTCTTTGTGCCTGCCTTGTTGCCTGCAAGCTGAGGACAGATGTTGAGTCTTTGTAAAAATTCTCAATGTCTGTCCTCAGCTTTTGTAAAAATTCATTGTTTTTACATCAACAATCTCAACTATTTACTTTGTTGTGGTTACTGTCCACGAAGAGTAAATCTTAAGCTGATTTAAAGAATAATTGATAAAAAATTTTCAGCGTTGTTACGTTGAATGAAATTCTTACATCGAATGAATACTACAGTATGTTTAAGGGGAAAAAAAAGTTGTCTTTGACAATTTTAGTCCGTTATCTGTCTAACACACTTAATGTTGGGTTTCAGTGAGCCACTTTTTGCCAATTAATTTGTTTCTTTTTTGGTTAAACACCGCACTTGAAGATGCTCTACTGTTACATGAAATAATTAAAAGAATAAAGTCACAATAATGCACATTTTCTTCTGCCCTTCATTGACCAGTTCAGACAGCTCAGTATAAGACTTTGTGTGTTATATTCAGTCAAAAGCAAATGTGGATTAATGAAGACACTGGGCGTTGTCTATCCCTGTCGGCAAATCAAGCTAAATAATTGTGATCTTCAGAGTCAAGATTATATTCCTGATCTCATTGTGGAGCATCGTGAGTAAACTTGTGACTGTGAAAAACTACAGCTGTCGTCATACATTTTGTGCTTATTGACATTCAGCATTAAACACGATTCCATAAATGAGTCTCAAATATTGTATGTATGCACAATCCATTTGTCTGAAATGCTCCATTTTAAGATTTGTGACCGAGGAAAAAGACAGAAACAGAAAAATATGTACTTCCCATATATAATCATGGATTTGCAAAACTGCTCGGCCAATGGGGTGTGAGTCAACCAAAGGTCACCAGCGTGCTGCATGCACATGTTTCATTTAAAGTTGGACTTTGCCTTAATAACCATTTCCTTGTAAGAGGCTTTTATTTAGTCTCTACCAGCAATATACTTTTGTAAATAATGATAAATGTATATAAATATTTTTATAAAGGCAGATTGTACAAATAGTGTGAATATAGTTTTAGTTTAGGCTACTTTTTATTTGTATAATTTATTTTCTAATATTTAGTTATTTTAGTTTCCTCTGCTGTTGAAAAAAAATAGCTTAATATAAGTTACACATTTCAGCAAAGTGTACTTAAAGTATCAACAAGTACTGATTTTGCAGGAGAAGGGCCTACATCAGTTATTTTATTTATATATATATATATATATATATATATATATTAGATTACAATAACTAATAGTAACTATAACAGTCAATGCATTATCTTCATAAACATTTTATTTGACTGCTTTTTAAGATTTCTATATGCTACTAAATGTACAGGAAGTAGCCAAAGTAAAAGTAGTCATGCAGGCACAATGTGTATGTTTATTGTACCATATTATATTTATTAGAGCTTTATGTGCAAAGCACTTTTCTAAGCAGAGTAACCACATGCTTAAACAGTGGCTCAATCCACATTCCCCTGCAATATGTATGTTAAGCACATGAGTGCCACATTAATATACAACTGAAAACGTACAGAACTACAACACCCAGTAAGTTCCTGAACTAACATAAACCCTTCTGGGCACATAAAGCTATATTTTCTTACTAGGAAATAGCTTTTAAAACTTAAAACAGACAACCCAGTCAGCTTGTACTTTATGTCTCGGTGCCTTTTATTACTCCTTAAGAAAAATAAATGAACACATTTATTAAATCAGAATAATCCAATAAACTGTTGTTCTTGTCTTGTTCCTCTCCAGATGAGTGCATAGTTTCCCGACCACAACTGAGTAGTTTCTTTACTTGATCTACTTCTTCATCTGTAAGAAAGAGGGGCTGGATGAGTCCTGGTTCGGATGCCGGGGCTTGTGGGAGTCTGGGCCAGGCCTCCACTTTACATGGCTCCATCCTATTCCTCCTCCTGCTGCATCTTTCATCATGTTGACCTGTGTGTCCTCTAACTAGTGTTCTATCAAACTGAGTGGAGTATTTGACTTGACTGATATGGACATTCCAATGTTGGTTAGCCAGACAGGGGAGCCAGGGTAGATGCTAGATGCTAGAGCTTCCAGGCTAAGCAGAGAGACCATCTACACTGGTTCTCCATTCGGCTTGGGATGTCCAAGGATTGTCCTCAGTAGTGTGAAAAACAAATGATAGAACAAACCAAAATCTTCGCCTGAGGAAAAGCTCATGAAAAGGAAATTTATTTAGAGCTTTAAAATACACAGTGTGAGGAGCAAATAATAGAACGAAAACTTGAACGGTCAGCTTTAGGAATAGCTTACTGAGATAAGATGCTCGCTCAATCTGAGGGTGAAGGATCAAATTCTACATCTGCCTTGATAATCTTTCAACATCTCACTTCTGAAATATGAACAATACATACAACTTCCAACCAGTTTTAGCTATCAGATCAGATAGCTCAGTGTTATGGAACGCTGGTTAGAGGACACACAGGTCACGGGTTCAATCACCCTGACAGTCTGGTTTGTATCTTGCATTTCACAAAAAAATGTCTTTCTTTCCTGATCCCCCAACAGTTCGTCTTAAATGCGCGCTGTAACTGCTGGAGGTGGCGGCAGAGGTGGTGGCAGAGTCGACTGCGCATCAGCCCTTCACCCAGGAGACTGGGGTTCGCATCCAGTAGTGAAGTGGCTGTGGATGTGTATTGTTGGTGCCTGCCACCATGCCGCCCCACCCACATTCGGGGTGGCATGTGGGTAAGACACTTGGGGAAATCCTGGTAGCAGTCAGGGAGTAGCTAAGTACCCCGACTGCCCCTAGGGATTCGTCAAGTGTCTTAAATGTACCCCTATGCCGCCCCGAAGGGGCGGCATAGGGGTACATTACCTTTTGCCAACTGGAACAATAATTTTATTCTCTAAGTGTCATAAGTACAACTCGGGACTTTCACCCAGGAGACTGGGGTTTGTGTCCCCATGTGTCATGGTTAAGTACTTTCTTAATCCCAACTGTACACAGTTGGATTTTGGAAAGTACTTTTCCATGACACACGGGACACAAACCCCAGTGTCCTGGGCAAGGCACCTTGTGTCTCTGTGAGTTAGACCTCATCATAATGTCTGCACCTTGTGAGTATTGAACTCACAACCATTGTGTTCTTCCATGCAGCGTTCTATCACACTGAGCTATCTGGTTTGTCACTCTGAGCAGGTTGGAAGTTGTATTTATCGTTTACATTTCAGAGGAGCGACGTTGAAAAACCATTAATCTAAGTACAGGGTCTGAGCCTTCAACCTCAGATTGTTGAATCAGCAGCTTATCCCAGTGAGCTACTCCTGAAGATGACATTTCAGGTTTTCATTCTATTATTTGTTCTTCACACTTTGTATCATAAACCTATAAAATACATGGTCTGACAGGAGGATTGAAACCATGACCTGCATGCCCTCAAACCAGCATTCCACCACAATGAGCTATCTGATTGATTGTACGGTTTAACAAAACACCACTTGGAGAATTTTTCATTTAGAATTTATGAAAAAAAAAGGCATTATTACATACAGTATAATTTTGCATGATAAAATAAATGGTCAAAAATAATTAGATTACATTTAATCAATCATGAGTACAGTGAGGGGAATATTCCATATATTAATGACAATTTGTTTGCTTTATTACTGTGCAAAACAAAATATACATATCTACTGAATGTGAGAGAAGTCCAGTATCAGTGAATGGGCCCACGCTTGCACTATAGAACTAATCAAATGACTGACAAAACGACTTAACGATCCTATAAATACTCCTTTTTGCCGAAGAGTTCCAACAAAATACGTTACCAGCATTGGACCTAATTGATGTGGGATGATGGCTTACGTAATTTAAAAAAAAAAAAAACACAAATCAAAAATAATTAACATTATCTGCCTACAATAGTAAGATGCTATCTTTTTAGTCTTTTTCTGGTGTGTCTGAGCCAAATATTACCTATTGATATACAACGTCACCAACCCAGGTCTTGCATGAAAAGAGCAAGATTAATGTGTCCCCTTTGGAATACTCAAATACTGCAAATATTGTCTCAGGGCAAAAAAATAAAAGAAAATCAGTACTTATTTAGAAAAGAAACAGGCACATTTGATTGACAAGAATTAGTTAAACAGAAAAATAATGTAATAGCTTGTAATATGGTGGATTTAATTGTCGCCCCGGCTCTCATCTAGGTCATGTCACACCACAGGCCTGCTACAGTGGCTTAGTTAAATCAACGGTTTCATTCATCAGTGTCAACACATGGTATTGTCAACGCATATGAGGGAGATAACGAGAGGCCACGCTGCTCCTTAGAACTCACTGGACCAACATAGAGCTAATAAAACAATACAGATTCAACGTAGGCCTGCATGTGATCAATGAGAGAGAGGAAAAAAAAAAAAATAAGGAAAAGTCCACCCTCAAATCATTTTTTGATAAACTACTTCTGTTGGTGATTTCCTACATTTCTCAGAATGTCTTTTTTGGCAATTTGAATGAATAATGAGTAGTAATGTGAGTATCTCTGCCTCTTCTGGGATTTACTTCTCCAAACGTCTATGTGAAATGGCAACTACACGAGAGAAAAATCGGACATTTACGGTTCATGTTTCAGATCTACTAAAGTCCATCGGAGCTGCGCTAGAATGATATCAGCATTACGTCATGGCAACCCAACAGACTAAGACCAGCCAGCCAAATACCACCAAGGAAAACATAAAATCACCAACAGCTGTTTATTACCAGTTCAGAGTGGATTTCTCCTTTAAATCTGGACTGAATTAAACCACCTTTTGTTTTCAAATGTGTGTCTGCTCACCAGGCACAGCACCTCATGAAAGCCCCCCCCCCAAACACATTCCCATCACTTTATTTTTTTTTTAACAGCCTATGTGTACCGTGTAGAAAAAAAGAAGAAAACATTGTACTCTGAAGCATATAAGAACCCAACCGACAAACCACACTGTAACCTTTATGCAGCATACAACTGTCCATTCAAATACAGTCTGTAAAAATGCTGTAAGAAATTCAAGTTTTGTGTGTAGGAACAGAACCCATAGTCTGGCCCTCTTGTCTCTGGGGTCATAACATCTATTGAGACACGGGTGCAGATACATTGCATTTCAGCTGTCCATCAATCTTTTAACCACCTTTGGAAATCTGCATCCGAAAAAACAAAAGCAGCTGCTCTTCCACTGTTGTGTGCAGATGGTTTGATATTCATATTAGTGTCTTACTTGGCTTGTCATATGGCTTATTGTTTTTGGTCTATACCAATGAAGAAAAAAAAAAAAATGAATTGCTTCTTGCTGCAAAAGGATTTTTTCCCACCTATTTTGATACTATAATTTAAAAAAAAAAGGAAGAAAAGAAAATCCCCATTTATTATGCAATGCTGTTTTGTAAGCAGGGTTTAGTATACAAATTGTGCTAAAATCATTTTTAACACTGCAGTAAAAGAGAGGACTGTACTAAAATACTGTACTTGCAAAGAGCTGTCCAATCATTTAGTGAATATTAGTGAATTTAACAACTCCTGATCACAGATTCATTCATAACGCTGTCATGATTATTATGATCACGTCGCTCTACAAACTCTAAAATGACAGCCGAGGATCACACATGCTTTGACTGCAGACAACTAGTGTGATAATTCACAAAATGAGGGTGTGCGACAAAGACGATAGTATTCCAAAATGTTTAAAAAGACATCTAACAGTACGTATACACCATTCTTCTTTCAGTGACGAAATGACAACGCTGGTCGAGTTTACTTGCATGTAAAGCTTTCCAAAAAGTCCTTTCCACTTGATTCCTGCATCGTTTGCAGGAACAGACTGATGAATCCACGAGAAGTCCAGTACCCACGATTCATGGCTACAGACTGCTGCTTTGTTAGCTGCAAGTCCTGTGACACTGCAGAAACGTCCTTTAACGAAATCCATCCATCCATCCATCCATCCATCTATCCATCCGTCCGTCCATCCGTTTGTCCATCCGTCCGTCTGCTCACATCAGCTGGTTCGTGGTAGGCTGATAGGGGTTTTTGTGTTTGACCAGGTGGTGGCAGTGATGACGCCATCAAAGTCCCTAAACGTGATCTTGGTTTGATACTGGGAAGGTAAAAGCTCAGTCAGCTGTGAAGCAGTCTGTGTTCTGGTGGGCAGTGATAGCTGGTGCCGGTGCCGGAGCCTCGCTGGTGTGGGGTATAGCCGTTTTGTACGCCGTTTTGTTCAGGGCTGAGATGAGAAGTGGAATGCTGTTAGCTCGCGGCCCCTTGGTGCTTGAGGACTGTGTAGACATTATCCACTTTGCTCAGCTTCTCGAAGAAGGGGATGAGGTCCAGCAGCTCGGTGTCAGACATGTCGTCGAACCACGAGGCCACAGGCACCTGGATGAAAGGGACAATGGTCAGCAACAACAACAACAACAACATTGTTGAATCTTTTTGCAAGACACTGGCTTGTTGAAGAAGTATACAGCTCCTTTACTTAAGTGGAAGTACCAAGACCGCACTGTAACAGGTGAAAGTCCTGCAGTGACAATGTACTTAATTAGAAGTTTTAAGCATCAGCAAGAAAATGTAAAAGGTATTAAAAGTTAAAGTACTCAATGCCAAAAAATACTTTTATTTTAGAAACTACGTTTAATCATCTTATTTCATCTGGACTTGGGTAGTTGAATTTAAAATAAAACCTTGTATTTTATAAACTATTTATTTTTTGGGCAAAAATCATAATTTGCAAAGTAAAAAGTAACTAAGCTGTCAGATGGTGGAGTAAAAAAGTACAATATCTCTCTCTAAAATGTAGCAGAGTAGAAGTAGAGAATGGTAAGAAAAGACTCAAGTAAATGTGTATTTAAGTACAGTACTTGAGTAAATGTACTTCGTTACACTCCACCACTGGCTTTAGGGAATTCATTCCACAACTCGCCATGACTCAAGGTACTGTGTGTTCAACTCACTGCGTTGTCAGGGTGGAAGATGTAGGAGGCGGGGGAGTTGTCCACGATGATGACCTTGTTTAGATCGCGGCCCAGTCGACTCAGGTCCTTGACGTAATTACCTCGGTAGAAGACGCAGGACTCACGGAACAGGCGGGAGCGGAAAGCGCCCCACTTGTCCAGGAGGTCGGAGACGGGGTCTGCATACTGCAGCGAGAACAATGAAATGGACGGTTTAGAGCCATTTTTTTAAACCACTGCAAACTTTAACTTGACTTTTTTTTGTAACTGCACCCCACTCACGTCACACCTCTTAGGGATTCCTTCTTAAAATGCCCAACTTTAAAGCAGAATTAAAAACTTTTTAACTACTCAGAATAACATGATTGATTCCACACGACGCTCTTTGGCAAGTACAAATCTCTACTTTCATTAATGTTGGGGCGTCTTATTCAATTTTATTTGAAAAACATTGAAGTGGTTTTGAAATAGTATTGAGTAAAAGTTGACATATTCCAGTCTGTGATTATCCATCAACATACCTTCTTTTAATTTTAGTCTAAATAATTTATAATTTCTGCTATTCTAACTCAAACATTAGGTATAATTTCCTATAAATGAGGTTTATTGACCATAAATTCCAAAAATAATTGTAAAACTAAAGTTAATAAGGTAGTGTTGAAAATGTCAAAAAATGGGCGGTGCTAAGCGCCGCTGCAAAATAGTCGTGTGAGAAAAAAAACTCTAGCTAGCTGCCTGGATTGACCCTGCAGAGACATGAGGAGCAGGTAACCACAGTCCTCAGAAATCCACAGAATTCCAACAATCAGCAATCCCGGAAGTGGAACGTCAAGGATATAGACTACGCTTTGAGTGACAGGTGGGCTGCCTTCACAGGAGGCAAGTATAGACTGTGGGTTTCATTCAGTCTGCACCATCCATGCTCCACCTCTTTGCCCATTTTTGGATTAGCCGAGGTCAGGTACTGCTAATATGGTGCTGGTTGGAGCCACCGGGAGCTATACAGTCTATGGTTCTACCTCTGATATTCAGTTACTCAAAATGTGAAAATGGTAATAAATCAAATCTTCTGTGCATATGTCAAGTGTTGCTTTTCTGTATTTGACTTTATCTCTGGCTGCTGCAATTACCCAACCTTGCTCTGGGATGCAATCAAGTTAATAATACTTATGTACAGAGTTGTAAGGAAATGTGATGCGATTCCACAGTAATGTGTACTCAGCAGCAGTCGGCTGCAGTGCAGTAGTTTCTCACCTTAGCTAAACTGGCAGTGAACAGGACGCACTCAAACAGTTCTCCCATTCTCTTCAGGAACTCGTCGACATGAGGCCGCTTCAGGACATACACCTGGAATACACAGGAATGTTTTAAACTGTGCAAATTTTGACTAATGCAAATCATATGACAATATCAGGCATTCTAGACTTGCTTAGAAAACCAAATTAGATACTCATATACATAGATTACAGACAGATAAGCATTTGGCTTCAAAAGGTAACACCCAGGACTCGTTTCTCCATTTGTTTTTTCCTTTCGGCGGCTGAGGGTAGCGTTCCTGAACCAAGTCATCCGGAATAGGCTGTGCTTGTCTGAACAAACCTATCCTGGATTACTTGAATCAGGCCCAGACCCACGATATGTCATCCATGTCCAAGCAGCCATCTGCAAACCCCCGCAGCCATCTCCGAAACGCTGACAGCGTCTACTACACTCAGCAATTTAACACTTGAGAGCCCTGCTATCACACAGCCACGGGGGCAGTGAAGCGCTGTCCTGTTAGGAGGACGCAGATGACACCAAGTTACAGTTTGGACATTTCTGCAGAGTGCATTGAGTGAGAGTGTGACGCCAACATTACCTGGTGTACTGTTCCATCTATCTCCACAGGTATAATGAAATCTGCATTGTTAACAGGCTGGTGGAATGACAAAAAAAAGAAAAAAAAGAGTTGAATTTTAACAAAGAAGATGATTCTACGAAAACAAGAGAAAAGGTTTTCTAGTGCAGGCTGAACGACATCAAATCACAAGAACATCTGTTTAGTAAATTACTCACAATATAAAATATGACTGTGGGATTATTGCAGGACCGATGCAGGTAAGGAAAGGCAAGGCAAGGCAGCTTTATTTGTGTAGCACATTTCAGCAACAGGGCAATTCAAAGTGCTTTACACAAAATCAGTTAAAAAAAACAGTTAAAAGAAAATAAAACCGATAAAACACAAGAATAAAAGTTACAGTGCAGTATAAGAGATTAAACAGTAGAGAAATGAACATCATTTAAAGAAAGGCAACATCAAAAAGAAAAGTCTTCAGCATTGATTTAAAAGAACTGAGAGTAGCAGCAGATCTGCAGGTTTCTGGGAGTTTGTTCCAGATATGAGGAGCATAGAAACTGAACGCTGCTTCCCCCTGTTTAGTTCTGACTCTAGGAACAGAAAGTAGACCTGTCCCAGATGACCTGAGAGGTCTGGGGGGGTCATAGTGTACTAGCAGATCAGAAATGTATTTTGGCCCTAAACCGTTTAGTGATTTATAAACTAGCAAAAGAACTTTGAAATCAATTCTTTGGGGCACAGGAAGCCAGTGTAAGGACTTCAGAACTGGAGTGATGTGATCCAGTCTCTTGGTCTTAGTGAGGACTCGAGCAGCAGCGTTCTGAATCAGCTGCAACTGTCGGATTTTTTAGGGAGACCTGTAAAGACCCCGTTACAGTAGTCAAGTCTACTGAAGATGAAAGCATGGACAAGTTTTTCCAAATCCTGTTGACACATAAGTCCTTTAACCCTTGATATATTCTTAAGGTGATAATAGGCTGACTTTGTAATTGTCTTAATGTGGCTGTTAAAATTCAGGTCAGAGTCCATGACTACATCAAGATTTCTGGCTTTGTCTGTTGTTTTTAACATTGTTGTTTGAAGCTGAGCGCAGACTTTTAATCGTTCCTCTTTTGCTCCAAAAACAACCACCTCAGTTTTTCCCTCATTTAATTTCAGAAAGTTCTGGCACATCCAGCCGTTAATTTGTTCGATGCACTTAGTCAGTTTTTGTATTGGACTATAGTCCCCTGGCGATAAGGTTATGTAAATTTGTGTGTTGTCCGCATAACTATAGTAACTTATTTTGTTGTTTTCCATAATCCGAGCCAGTGGAAGCATGTAGATGTTAAACAGAAGAGGCCCCAGAATGAAGCCTTGGGGAACTCCGCACGTCATATTTGTACGCTCAGATGTATAATTACCTATTGACACAAAGTAATCTCTATTCTGTAAGTAGGATTGGTACTGAGCCAGAAAGGCCAACCAAGTTTTCCAATCGGTCTAGTAATATGTCGTGGTCAACCGTGTCAAATGCAGCACTGAGATCAAGTAATACTAAGACGGAAATTTTGCCATTATCTGTGTTAAGGTGGATGTCATTAAAGACCTTAACGAGAGCCGTCTCAGTGCTGTGGTGTGGTCGGAAACTCGACTGAAAGGTATCAAAACTGTTGTTTAGTGACAAGAAATGGTTGAGTTGTTGAAAAACTGCTTTTTCAATGATTTTACTTAAAAGCGGAAGGTTTGATATTGGCCTATAGTTGCTCATTAGTGATGTGTCTAGATTGTTCTTTTTTAAGAGTAGAGACAGTCTGCAGTGTGTGTGTGTGTATGTGCATGAGTGTGTACATGCTGTGTTTGAGTTTGAGAACCAGCTTGTTTGGGTTTGCAGCAATGACAGAAAGGACGGGAATGTCACCATCAGAGCAAACAACAACCAGATGTGGAAATGTGGACATTTAAGTAGTGTTTTTCTTTTCTTTCTAATTAAAATATTTATCTCATGATGTAATGTGATCACAGGGGACAACGATGTGCTTTAAAGTGATTTTGTTCTTAAAAAAAGCCCAGATCCTATATCTTAAAAGTCCCTGCGTGATCGAAGAAAACTATAGAACACATTGGCAATGCTGGACTCGCACGTAGCTGGCTGTAATGAAAAGTCACCTTAAAAGAGCTGTGAACTAACGTCTCATCCAGATCTATAACCACACAGGTCTTTCCAGAGTATTTTGACTTTGCTGGAGGCAGCAGTGGCTTCACCTGGTTCTGAAAAAAAACAACACAAAATTATATTTATTTGAACATAGACACGGCAAAATCCAGCAATACATATAGTATAGTATATACAATATACAATACAATATTTGAGAGATGACAGCGTAGAGAAGAAAGTAGGCAGTTAAAATATCATTCACAACTATTTATGTCATTTTATAGCCAAAAGGTTTTTATTGTTATTATTGGTACTACTGTTGTTATTGTTATCTTTATAATGTCTTTTTCTGTGCTGTATTCTTCTTGCTAAAAACTGATGCTGGAAATTTCAATTTCCTTGCGGGAGTCATCCCAAAAGGATTAATAAAAGAGACTAAAGTCTATTTTATCTTTCCACTGCGGTCAAAACAGGACAAAAATTAAACTGACGAGACAAAGGCACACACACACACACACACACACACACACACACACACACACACACACACACACACACACACACACACACACACACACACACACACACACACACACACACACACACACACACACACACACACACACACACACACACACACACACACACACACACACACACACACACACACACACACACACCTTTGAGACGGTTCCGTTCTCCTCGACCAGCAGAGGGGCATTGTTGTTGACTGGTGGGGGTTCAGGTGGGTCTCGACGCAGGCAGCAGAAGAGGCTGGAGAAGAGGCCTCTGCCCCTGGGCTTCTTGGAGGACAGAGAGGGTGAAGAACCTGCGGAGGAAGAAGAGGTCACCAAGCTGCATTTTCTTCGGGAATCCCTTGCACATTTGCAGAACTCTAACAATTCCAAATTTTACTGTACAATTAAATTGTCTTAAAAATTATTGCGATTAATAATATAATTGTCTCTTTCAGTCAAATTAAAAATAATATTTATTTATGTATGACTTTACCATAATCCCAGGATACATCTTTGTGCTATATCACTGACTACGTTTTGCCCTCATTCCGAAAAAAGACAATATTCTGTATATAATGTATAAAAGGTCCCATATAAAAGGCATCCAAAGAACACCATGTGATGGGACCTTTAAACATAGCTGTGTTTCTCCTTCTTATCGGGTCTGCAGCCCTGCTAACTGTAGGCTGGTTGGTTTGTGTACAGCAACCATAGCAACACACAGAGCTGACCATAAACCATAAACAGGCATGAGGTCGTAAACTGCAGTAAACACCCTGATTGAGACACATATTCCGAATGCTCTGTATACATTTCCAAAGAATGCCTCCAATACCTGAATAATATCGGAATATCCTAGACCGGGTAAACCCCGGCCACTCTGCCGGCGATTTGCTTTGGCTCTGCAGCTCGGTCTGACAGAGAAGCGTCAAAGCAGCTTCTTGTTTACATTCAACATAGCGGCAGCCACCGAAGCGCAGCAACCCGTTGATGCCGCTGTCGCTTCTATGTCACCCGGACCGTTGCTCTGATTGGTTGACGGACTATCCTATTGCGTACGGAGTCATTTGAACTACGCCTGTTGGTCACAGCTCTTTTGCAGAGAAGACATAGAGCAGACTGCCCAGACCATTATTGAGCTTGGCTTGGTCTGGTGATAGCCAGGCGAGGAATATTTCACGTCTTAATTGGAAAATGCTGTGTGTGGAAAAAGGCCTTATTCGGAATATCCAACCGGAATATGCTGTTTACATGACATGTATCAAATTCGAAATATTATTGATATATTGGTGCATGTAAACAGTGTTCTGTGACCCAGATAATGTAATAACACAGGTATACACCCTATGCTGTAAAACACACCTCTTAAATCATAAAAGGGTTTTTGTTCTTCTTAAATTAACATACAATTGACAATTTACCATCAACATTCATACCCCTTAGGACCTTAGCTTATGGTAGAAATTAATTGTGGTTAAACAAAAGAAAATGTGATTATGTAAAAACATTGTGATTAAGACGATTAAGGCCTACATATTTGGCTTACCAAAATCAATTTCTTTTACTTTCCACTTAAAACCTCTGACTCTTCGTTGGCACTACCAGGACCACTATTCCCCGTTTTATTTGACCAAAACCCAAATATGTTGGGTTTGCGATAACATATGACAAAGATCCAGCTTAATCCTCTAATATGAGACGCTAGAGTCGGTGGATGTTTGCCATCATTAAAAAAAAAAATTACTGTAATACCTGTATTTTCCTATGTCCTATTGTCCTAAGCGCCACCTAACTGATGGCGCCCTCTTGTCAGTGAATGTATGAAAACAGTAAAAAACTAAAAGTACACCCAGCAGCTTTTCTCATACCTTTGTCATGTGCACAAACCCTGCCACACACGTCCCTGCCAAGAGCTCTTGCGTAACTCCCTGATGACATCAGCAGCAAACAGCCCCAATCACCACCAATGAACATTCAGCACTTTAACAGCATTATAAAAAGACATCATACACGCATCACGAGAAGAGGGCAGATAGGACCATTCATAAAGACTAATGTCGGAATTTAGTACACAACAGTTAGCAGCTAATGAAAATAGTCTATTTGCATTACGAATGTACAACAACAAAATAAAAGTTAACCATTGACAGCAATTTCAGTCAATAAAAAATACTATAAAAACAGGTCTGCTGATGACGATTGAAATTAATTAGCTTGGTATGGAAACCTGGTATGGACAGTTACAAACCACTACTTCAGGTCCCTTATAGTCTATATCCACGACCTTCCACTCCCGGGATTGCTCCGATCCCGCTGGAAATTCCATCATAAATGTCTCTCTTTTCAGCCAGATGTCCATTACCGTCCACTTTCTTGGTCTTGATTTCTGAGGACTACGGTTACCTGGCCCTCAGATCTCTGCGGGGTAAATCCAGACAGCTAGCTAGACTATCTGTCCTATCGGAGTTTTCTGTTGCACGACTAAAACTACTTTTGAACGTACACATGATGCACCAAAACAAGATCCTTGAAGAAATTTTATTTTTTTTATTTTGCTCCGTGACGATTGTGATTGGTTTAAAGAAATGCCAATAAACCAGAGAATGTTTCTCTCCCGTCCCGGAATGCTGTGCGGACTAGCCAGACCCTCCTCCCCAGCGCTGTGGAGGAAGGTCTGGCAATGCGAGACTAGGTTCATTATAATCAGAGTATGTCAAGCAACATGATCTACTCAACTTTGAAGCCAAAATGAGTTGTTGTATATCAAATTAAAAAGGATGACGGTTATTTCCTTTCTTCAAGACAACCACTAACACCTTGAAAAGCAGCTTTAACCACGGTGAGGCCTTCATCTGGAACGAGTAAGACACCTTTTTTTTTTTTACACAACATAAAAGCTCCAGCTGATTCCTGCCAAACATATAATTACCCTGACAAACGTGGCAAGCGGTGAATGAGGGTTTAGTCTCACACATTATCTTTGTAATCGCTGTGGTATGAAAGGAAGAACTGTGCACCTGTACAGGTAGGAAGCCCATTCCTGGCAGTGTCTTCTTGTTAAATGTGTTTATTTGTGCGTTGTAAAGCAGTCTGTGTTGTCAATTTGAAAAGTGCAATAGAAATAAAGTCAGTGGGTGGGGCAATTGAGGTAACAGGCAAAGGTGAATGACCCAAAAAATGGTATATTTTTTTTCCAAAAGGTATGTGGCAATGAGTTCTTTTTGTCATTCATGCTTGATTTTTATCTTCATGATAATATCTTGAAAGGTTAGCGGACTAACTGGCTGACGGAGGCAACTTGTTAGAGGAAGACATTTTACGGTGGTATTTGGGATTTCTGGCTTCATTGTGTCCAGTTTAATGATTTAGCCAGAATAAAAAAACACTAAAGGTTAAAAAACTAAAAAGGTTATGTCCGACATTGAGATTATTTCTGCTCTCACAACTGTTTGTCAAGCCGAAACTCCCAATTGGTTCATTTCTCAGTAGAGCCCGGCCGATATATCGGCAGATCATTTACCGATGTACCTGTACCAACAATAAAAAAATAAATAAAAAAAAACATAAATGATTAATGTTATGGAAATCTGTTTTGTAACGCGTTTCTGGATTATTACACTGTATATTGACCGATATATCGGATTTTTAAATAACCAAATATTTGTATTGGTCAGCTTCTATTTCTCAGTCCCATTAATCTCTGACTAATAAACCTCCGCACTTCTGTCTTGTATCAGACTTTATTTTCAGTGTCTTTATGCAACATACCCCCTCTGTGTGTCTAAACGTGACTGTGTTACCAACACACTAACCTCTTGTTGTGCATCTCTCTCGCCTCTTTCATTCCCTCTCTGCCATTCCCTCCTACTCCATTTGTGGATTCAAACCCCGTCTGACCCTCCGCTGGCCTCTGCCGCGCTCAGGCCAAAA